>OX419716.1:24443885-25693885 GCA_948474765.1 Patella depressa
TTTTTATTTTGCAGGTTAACCAATTTTAAGGAGACTTTACATACACACGGACGTTTGTATACTATGTGTTTGCCAATTTTCAACCAGTTAAGTGTAAATAATTGAATTAAATCAACCTGTCCATAATATCACATCTAATATATTGGACGTTAAATCTTTAATAAACAACAATAATAACCAAATACCTCGCCACGTGGAACACCACATGTGAGTTCATCGGGATCAGAAATGTCTTCTCCAATGATTACACTTATTGCGATCTGTTTTGCAAATTTGACTCGAACCACTGTTATATGATATCAGACAGTCCATAATCCTTTTCACGTCTTAAAAGGAGGCTGCTGTGGTAAATCATATCAAAAGCTGCACTGAGGTCAAGTATTGTGAACAGAGCTGCTTTACCACAATCAAGTCGTATATAATCTATGATCCCTAGAAGAGTAAATTCGGCAATATGCTTATTTAAAAGGTTCATAGAGATTTTGACGTGACATATGTTCAGACAGACTGTTCGTTTATAATTTTAGAGATGAATAGGGGGTTGGCTACTGGATGTTGATTCTTTATCTGGTTTCTTTAGATGCGACTTTACGTGCACATTTAATTAATGTTTCTAGCTTTCTCCCAAAAGATAGGCCGTGATTCACCAATTTCTACATTACTAGAAGCAGGATGTCTAGATTTTCGATTATCAACGATGTTGGCACAGGATCAAACGGAGAGGATGCTGGTTTCGATCGCTTTAGGATAACTGACAGTTGAGTCTTTGCGATACTATTAAAGGCAGGTAAACGACTGCCAGTGAATTATGAATGTTGCCGCATAAACAAAAATAAAAATGGAACAGGAAATAACCTACTACTCTTCTGCATCGACTAAACTAATGAAGAAGGACACACATCATAGAGCTTGTTATGTGGGAAATATGCACTTAGACATACTTTATGTCGAAAGGGTTCACCACTGAAGACAAACCCACGGACAAGGAACTCAAAATACACGAACAACTCAAACAATAAACATCACACTAATAGATCGATTTAAGACTAACGGATATGTTGAAGTGGTTTGACCATACTCTCAATGATAGTTTGTGACAAGTTATTCAAAAACTGGTCAGTGGATAAATTCGCAACATGTAAATGTATCAGAATGGACAATTTGTTTCTGCCCACGACACATCACCATGGGATACAATACGAGAATCGATTTCTATCACGTATGGTATTTTTATTAGATCAATATTACTATATTAATCACATTCCAAATATAGAAAGAAAATTAAACACCAGTATTTTATTGATACCAATCTTACATGGTGACGTAAATAGTATCCTTTACCTGTTAATAGAATCATATTGTAACACATCCACACCAACACGTAGACATTTGACAAATAACATTCTCATAGTTACATACTTCCACATCGACATGTAGACACATTCACACCGGGGGGGGGGGGGGTAGACACACTGACATGTAAACACTTCCACACCGACATGCAGACACTTTCACACTGATAGGTAGACAACTTCACATTGACCTGCAGACACTTTCACACTGACAGGTAGACACTTTCACACTGACATGTAAACACCTACACACCGACCCGCAGACACTTTCAAAATGACAAGCACCGATGTCGATGTTTCTTGACTAAGAAAGCAGGCAAATAATGCAAAGTCCTACACTCATCAATGTTGATGGGAACATAATTTCTTCATCTTATGCTACTTGCAATAGTACCATGACACCCAGCTTTGGACAGTAGATTGTAACAATGATCCTACTTCTACCACGACCATATTAAGTCACGTGGACTTCTTGGTACCCCACCATGGTAGATATATCACTGGTAACACGTAGACAGCCCTATCTATAGACGTTTTACCCATATTCCTACGGTTTATCATCTTCAAAGTTTGATTTTGATATTAAAACATACAGTGCCATCTGTGTATACTGGAAATTCGGGTTTTTGAGCCGAATGATCTAAAAAAACTAATTCAGTTAAGCTATTAAATTTCTGCTGATACTGCATACATTCTTCTTTTGTTTGAAAAGTTCCCTTAAAACTGTCTATTAATATAATGTGCATCTGCCTTCATGCACGATAATGATAATTCCACAATTGCAACCACTATTTCGAATTGAATATTGAATCGTATGAACACAAATAAGACACCAGATCGACCCAATTCAGCACTAGATTTTGAACTAAAACACCGAGACTGTGTCGCTCCTTTGACTTAATACAAATAAAATACAATTCAGCATTTGATTTTAAACGAAAACTTAGAGGATGCAGCTTCTTTAACTTAAAATTCGTGTATTCCCCTCATCTATTCCATTCTTAAATAATGAGTTTTGCCAGATGTTAAAACAGTAGAAAATATGATTTTCATCATTGTTATCACCTCTGTCAGATGGGTCACACAAGGTTAAAATGGCGTGGTCCGTGTCTATATCATCTGCCTGTGCTGTAAGTGATTAGTACGAAGTGAACTTCTGATGAACATTTCTAATTAATTATATTAGTACACATAATTGGAAGGTCGTAGGAACAACATGCTAGTAGAAGGCCATGACATGTTACATTTATCACCAAGACCACTTCCAATCTAGTTAGTAGGTTTAACGTGAGGAATATGCTTGTATTTATGTTTGAGGGGGCATGGAAAGATCATTCAGGTTAACGACCAGATGAGATCTGGTTCCGAAGCTGGATCAGCATCGTCTGTGATATGGATACTAGTTTCAGACATAAATAAAAGCATATTTCTCAGGTTAAACCTCGCAGAATGCGTACATGTCAGAACATGTTTTGAAACCATGCTAGGTTTATTTGTAGCGCCTGTGGGATTGGTCGGAAAAATGCGTTTGTATTGTCCCTATAAGAGAACCACAGAAAAGGGATTCTAGGATTTTGGTACTAAAGAGGACAGACGAGAACGTTAGTACTCAGATATCAATCATTTTTCAGAAATATATGCTTGGTTCCCACTGTCGTGCGATGCGTTTTTGTGGATGCGCTGGGATACGTTTCGATACGATCAACATGAATGCTACGACTGACCTCAATTTACGATAAGACTTGCCAGTATCCCCACGAGTACTCCACAATTAATACCACGATTTCAATCATGATAGTAAGAGCCTGGCAATATCCCTGACAATCCTGTTATTCAATCCAGAGATTCAACCAAAAAGGACCAGATTAAAATTGCATGGGACCATAGGGACCCTTTGTTTAATAGCCATAGGGTCTTTGCATCATGAGTGAAAAGGGGATATATTCTGGGCATTACCCGTCACACTCACACAAATGTAATTTGTATGTCAATATAGTAGATGATTATATTTATTCCGCACAAATATTATATTATAATCCTTTACGTATAGTCCTTGTATAGATTAGCAAGTCCTTGAGAACTGACGAGTGATGACTGACATGAGCTGACGTTGCATGAGATTCAAGTGGTTCCATTCTCTTCAGATGTCTTCTGATAATTGATGTATGTAGACGATTGCGTGACAAATGCGTTGGAATATAGATGCTTCAAGGCCAGAAGACATATAGGACCTCCGACATAGAAGTTTTAATGTGGTTTATTTTCTATATTGGATTATAATCACAGTCTTCGTGAACTTTAGATGCTTTTTTATGATGATGCAAAAATGATTATGATATATAGCTATTTTTCCATTTATAAAAATTGCGACAGAGTAGCGTAAAGCAAAAGATATACTAGCGGATACTGGGGCATTAGTTGTATAATTTGTCTGCTTGGTTTCATGCAGAAAGAGCTTTTTCCTTTTTTCCCTATTTTTGAAAATATTCGTAACAATACAGATATTTTCATATTCTGAATTATAGTTTGTTCGCCATTACATGTAGGTAGTAAATTGAAATCAAACGAACGCATATGTATTTTGAAATCTAAAAAAAATAATGCGGTTTACTACGTGTCCCTAAGTGACACGATCCAGTAATAATATCTTTTATAACAAATATGGCGCGATAACCCTTAAATAGGGCCATAGTGGTGCGCTAGCCTGGAGCTAGCAGGATACGCCCTGGTGTTGGGCGCGAAAGTAACTCGGTAATTCCTGACGTGGTTTCCCCTTTGTTAGTGGTGTAGGATCGAAAGCCTAATAAGAAGCTGAGGAACCGTGCACAAATTTGCGTGAATGCACATGAACATGAGACAGTACGAATGAGAGAGCGGGGTCATTTTGAGACTAACATATTGTTGGGCTATGGGTCTTTTGCTGTTGGAGGACTCGGAGAAGACGCACGGGTAATAGTATCCTCACACCTTGACTTAAAACCCTTATGTCCTAAAGCACACGCGTTAACCCCCACCCACTCCCGCATTACAATAGGGGTTGTTATTACAATAGGGGTTGTAACACCGCTCACTTCCGATTATAGAAATAGGGAATAAGCCCTGAAGGTGTTCGATAGGATCATTTGGCGTGTTTGTTGTGTTTGTTAATATTTTATATATAATACTGTAATAGTTGTGTATATTTATTGGTAGTTATAGTCGTGTTGGTATTATCATAATACTGTACTAGTAATTATACAATATTTATGATGCACAGAGAGAATAATAAACCAGAATTACGATAACCTATGCTTCCTTTGGGAATGATGTTCGGTCTTCTTTTACTAACATGAGCACATGTATTTATCCTGAATTGGTATAATTATCCACTTCCGTCCGAATGATATTAATTGTTACTGTAGAGTGATGACGACACAAAACTACAAGAACAATATTGAAGTGCAAATCAATGTGAACACAGAATTTGGTTTATCAGCCCACCGAAACGACTAGACAATGTCCTTCTCAGTCTCTTGTTCTGGGAAGTACAGAGGAACTTTCTCGGTCAAGACCCGAGAAGTAACTGAGCAAATGGAAAAGGTATCAAAGTAGTAGATGTTTACTTTAGTTCAAACAGATATGTCAATTTAAATTGACTTAAGTGCACAAATATAAATGAAATAAAATGAAATGAAGTGGGGGTTTAAAGGGACAATAACATTCTTGCTGGCTTGGTAGCTCCAGAAAATAAATAATACCCTTATTCTAAGTACTAGATGTTTAAGTGTCCTACCTGTTGTGTAAATTATCCATTACAGCCTATTTTACTTGTCCAGAGGGTTCGAAAATATTTTAAAATCCAAGTCACATTTGAAAAGGTTTACGTTAGACTTTTCAAATCAATTGGTTGAATTTTTCCAATTTTTTAAAATAGGTGTGTTAAGATGAAATTTATACCATCATTTAATTGGAATATTCTAAAATAATACGATTTGTTGACCAGAATGAAGATTGGGACATATTATTCAACTACAACAAGAGTGTTATTGGGGCTTTAACTATGGAAGACCAAATGGGACAATATTCATGATTCTTGTTTCTACATTTCAGTTGGAACATTTTAGACACGAACGCAACATTCTAAACTAATGATTCTTGTTTCTACATTCTTATATCAACATTTCAAGCACAAAATCAACATTTTAAACAAAAAATTGACATTATGTTTCATTTTCGGCGTTTTATCGGTAACTTTTATGTATCATTTAATATCAAAATTAAAAAATAATTTCTTAATTTTACACGACAAAGAAATCAATCCATTGGTTTCTGAAAGTATCTAAAAAAAAACTGGAATTTGAACTCTTATGAAAATATTTTCTACGTTTCAAAAAGGCTTTTTTCTGGACATTTTCCATTTCAAGATTTTAACTTCAAGACTTTTTGAAACGTAGAAAATATTTCCATAAGAGTTCAAATTCCAGATTTTTTTTAAGATACTTTCAGAAACCAATGAATTGATTTCTTTGTCGTGTAAAATTAAGAAATTATTTTTTAATTTTGATATTAAATGATACATAAAAGTTACCGATAAAACGCCGAAAATGAAACATAATGTCAATTTTTTGTTTAAAATGTTGATTTTGTGCTTGAAATGTTGATATAAGAATGTAGAAACAAGAATCATTAGTTTAGAATGTTGCGTTCGTGTCTAAAATGTTCCAACTTGAATGTAGAAACAAGAATCATGAATATTGTCCCATTTGGTCTTCCATATTTAACATCATAATGTTCTGCTCCTAATCGGGCTAATGGAGTGTGCCGTGAGGAAACTTTTGCCCGGACAGCGGTACTACAGCCAACTCTTATATTGAATTCCAACTGTCAATGGATCTTTTAGGTGCATATCAATGTGTACACTTTCCTCGGTTATTCGTTTACCATCCGAACAACTAGACAGCTGTGCTTGTCCGGTATTCCGCCCTGCATTACTGACAAGGTGGAATCACGCCAATGCAGGCTAGCGAGCCAGCGTTTTATCCACTTAGCCACCGTGATGCCTTGAAGGGAATGAAATGAAATGAAATGGGGTTTTATTTCCAACTGTTCTGCTCCAACTGGACTAGGTAAGAAATACAAAAACCTATCATCAACGATCATCATAATTGCCCGTATGATTTATATTATATGTGTTTTGGAAAATAGAACCACCACAATTCAAAAACCTACTTTCACAAATAGAATAATATGTTAATGATTAATAGACTAACATTACGACGGTCGAATAAATATGGATATTCTAAAATATAATAGAGCCTATTCTTACGTGTAAAATGTCAAATGCTGATTTATATGCAGTCTTTTTATATTCAACATTCCATACATTGTCTAATATCTATGTAACAATTCACATGAACCTATGAATAAATCGCCATAAAGCGACAAGATGCCAGGCTGGCAATATAAAAATCATATGCAATATTTCTCATATTGCAGAGCATGTTTTGTTGAAAACTATCTAATTTTGAAATTGTGACCATTTGCTGTTATCTAATTAGATGCATAATCTACAATCGGGTGGTGGTTGGAAAACATTCTATAACGTAAGATGTTTTCTCTGGATTGTTATTTTCTGCACGTTAACGTTGTTTATTATATAAGTTACCATTACTTTTTATGGTTTCTGTATTCGAGAAATATTAGAAACTAATAGTGCTGGCTAACCCAACTGCAAAACAATCTTATTGCGCTTCGAATGTTTCATTAAGTTCTCATTCTTACATATTAGTCAGAAAATAAACATTAAACAAAAAACGAGCAACGACTAATTTGTGTTAGAGATATAAAATAAAGTTTGCCTATCTAACATTTCCAATTATATCAGACTCTATCGCCATTCGTTAAACTTTTCTTCATATAACAAAATCTATCATCTCCATAGCACGATATTATTCTAGCAATTTATAGTATAAAATAACATCGTCGATCCCTAACTGCAAACAAATTCATTAATACAAAAATGCAACGAAACGTAGCCTACCAAAGTAACCAATATCCATTCGACAAAGGGCATATCTCGACAGGAATGACCGTTAGTAAACCAGAAATTTCATACACAAGAATTTATCAATGTTTTGTTAAACATGTGTTCATCAGTGCAAAATATTGATGAAATCTTAAAACAGTACAGTAATGTAATAATGTAAGCTAATATGTCCATAATATAGTTTTAACGACTATATAATGATAACCCAGATATGATTACATCATTTATCATAACTTATATTATTATTACATTTACATACACAATAACTTACACCTGCTATGTTACATCTTAATGTCAAATTATATATGTTTTATATATGAGCTGAGCTACAGTTCGCAAAAAGTTAGCCTATAGCCCACTACGGTCTTTTAGCTTGACTATCGTCTCTTCCCCCAAATTCTTAAGTTTTGTCCTTCGATTTCCTCCGACAGCCAAAAACACCTACGCACAAGCGAATTATTGAAATAAAATTAAACCATATGACCTAGTATGTGTATGTGTCGAGTGGACGTTAAAACCATTTCTCTCTTTCTCTCTCTCTTTCCCTCTCTCACACACAAACACACACTCTCCCTCTCTCGCCGCTGTGGCTCGGTGAGTAAGACGTTAGCTAGCTAACCTCGAGGTCCAATGTTCGATCGCCGTGTTGGCCTAAGAATGTTCGTCAAATTTTGCGGCGTGTTTCCCACTTGTCAGTCATGCGGGACAGGTTAACTTCGATGTAAGAATGGTCATGGTGCCACTGTCCGGGCAAAATCCCCTCCCCACCCCCATAGCAAATTGTATGATGTATGCCCATCTTCATTAGCACGGTCGATGCAGATCAGTAGGAAGTTAAATCCCATTTCATTTTATTTCCATTTCATTTCTATATGTAAATTCTAATACTATTGTGGGGAACACACGTTTTATAACTCGCGTGAATGCATTCATCACTGTTGTCGGTGTTTCTATTCAGATAACGACCTCCAACAGAGAAAATTAAACCATGTTATTGGGAAAATTATCAAAATTCAATACACGCACGAACAATATTTTACAAATGCATTACAGAGGACGTGCATTCTGTACGTTTTTATTTGCAAAATTAATGACGTTATCTTGTTGAGTGGACTGACACACGTGTAGCTAAATCGATATTTAATAATGCACGTGTAAAATGGTTGAAACAATCAGGTAGTTTATCATTGCTAAAAGGTGGAATTGACCGTGAGTCATAGTGTTTAGATGATTCATTTAAAAATTGAGTAAAACATAGGAGAATTTTACCTGGTTCGGTAGATACGCTTTGTTAAACCAAGAGAATGTATTGACTGATGTAATGTACAATAATGACATTTCAGAACAATGTTGAAATTTATGACAAGCAGATGTACAAAAGCAGATATTGCATTTGAGTTCCGAATCCAGTATGTACACACGGCCCAAATTGTTAGCAAAAACAAAAAAAGAATATAGAACGCGAATATAATTTAATCCAAAAAAAAGGACTGAAAGCATCTATACATCAAACGAATCAAAAGCGTTGATGTGGGAACCTACCACACCTAAAGAAATATAGACATCGAAAAGGATCACAAGTGGTATCACGTGTTCTAGAGGAGTTAAAAACATGTCCTGCATCGTGTCCGACATACCTGGTGGCTTTAAGACCAAAAGCGACATGAATTTGTAAACGCAACAATTCTTAGTGAAATTTATAGTCATATAAGAGTAAATTTGCTCAGCCTACGGAAGAGCACATGCCACGGATTTTTTAAGTGTACGCTAATGTGTACACTACACTTTCTCTCATTCTAAAGACAAGCTGTCCCTGCCCTGTATCACTGAAACGTGGAGTAACACGCCCGAAAGTCCCAATGAACTTTCTCTGCCATCACTTGGATCGAACACGGGTCCTCCATCCTACCCATTGTTAAAATGAATAACTGAAATGGGAGGAAATTAAATATAATAAAATGTAAATGCAACTTGTTTAAACGGGTCAAAAAGTGACTTTCTCTGATATTATAATTGTGTTAACTTTATTAGCTTATAACCACAATTAAAATATTGATTAAATAGAAAAAACAGAATATCAATGGCATTTTAGCATCTAGCCTGCAGTATACTTATTTTATATCTCTCACTGGAGGCATCTCTGTATGTAAATATTGTAATTTATATTGACCAATATTACTATATTATAAAGTCATTTAGTAATTTTATAGTCGAGTTGTTATAGTCTGCATTACTGGAATGGTTAAAGAGACATACCTCTGAATGTTAAACTAATGCCATGGTTACTTGACACAAGCCATGTCTTTCACAGTTAAGGCCGATGACAAGTGGATTAACGTATTCGGTAGAGAATAAGCTTACCCTGAACTTTCGCTATGGGGGTAAGACCTACATTCCGACACCACAGCTATAACCTTTGACGTGCACCATACACGAGTTAGACTATGTTTTCTCATGAATAGTAATTTAAAATAATATGCTTTTGTTTCTCATTCGGAACTCTTAAGTAGTATTTGTCCTCGAGAGTGAGTGAAATATTATACAGACAGCTCGGCAGGTAAAGAAATGTGTGTTTTGTGTTATTTTGAGGGCATACCCTTTCGTGGTAAGAATTGTGTTTATATCAATGGGAAAGTAAATTAGTTTAGTTTAAGTAATTACCAGATAACGATAAGAGTTCTCCTGAGATGTAACTGGCTTTACTAATTGACCAATCTGGTTCCAACCAAACAAGCTTGGAATGGTTGATAATACAGTGACCGTGTGGTATTATCAATATCATCGTGCGTTAACTCCTATATTCCACGTATGCCTATAACCATTAGTTAAGTAAAACGTGTCCTTTTATTTGTTATTTGATAGAAAACCATTTGTGATAATCGAAAGTCAATTGTAATTCAAACAGGAATATCATAATTTGGAGAAATCAACCGGTGCGAACGCAAACATGATACATAATAAAATGCAAATTGTGTTCTAGGTTGATTGTTTATTTTAGAAATAGTACGGTAACCAAACCATAAATAAAACCTATCATTGAATCTAAACAACCAACAGAATCGATACGTGATTGATCGCGACTTCTAGTTCGATCTTTATATTATCAATCATTAGTTAGAAATAAACACATATTGATCTAGTAATTGATCAACCATATAATATCATGTTTGATGTTTGGGCATGATTTAATATCAAAGCTAGCGATACCAAGTGATTAACGATTTTTTTTAAAAAGAAAAAAACCTTTGTCAGTAACTTATTATTATCAGAGGAAATAACGATCATTTAACGCAAAGCGAGAATGTGCCATTAGATTCAATTAAATGAAATGGCAAATGTCAAATATTCAAATATTTTATTAAAAGTTTTGATTGCACCTTTAGAGTAATTGATATCATTAAGGCAAATGGCCACAAACCAATAACCTTTTACCTTTTCACACAAATAACTTAATCTACCAAGCACGGGCCAGGGTGACATTTAAAATCAAATTTCTGGCTAATTATTGTTGTTGTGCCTTGTTTTCAAAGTTTTATAGGTGCATGATTAAATTTCAGCCACTTTGTGTGAAAAGCAACTCTCACCCCACCTCACTCCCATCCTTCTGAAATATGACAGCCCGGGCAAAGTGTCTACTCGCCCTGAAAAAAACCCACTATGGTTAACATAAAAAAATTGTGACCACATTATTGTTATTGGTGAGGATAGCTGATGAAATTGATTGTTACGTTATAGACTCCGATATGCACCAAAAATCGGTAATGACACTGCATGTTTTCAAGATGTTCTTGCCGCACGCCCCTACCCCCACACTTTTATATCCCTTTAACCCATTACATAAGATGCAAGGTTGAATGGCGATTTAACAAGTTCATCGTAACCATTAGATCGCCATTTTATTCCATGAGATAGCGTCTAAAGCAATTAAGGCTATACGTGTGAATTGTTGTACATTATGGTTGAATAGAAATATCAATTTTTACACCGATATGTCATTAGAACCTGTCTTACACCATATAGATAAATAACATAGATACAATACATGTTCATATCATCCATTATTGATCGTAATAAACTTAGAACAAAAGGTCAATTTGTCGCACGGAATCAGCCGTGACGGACGACTATTCAAATTGATGGAACTCGCCCAGGAAAAACACGACTATACTATTTATTACAATGAAATCAAAGATTTTATTAATAACAAAAACAGATAGATACTGAGTTGGTTTATAGCTACTATATTATATGAATCATTTACTATCTTAACGGGGCATCAAAGAATGATCTGGGGTGTGAAAACACAGTGTCTGGCATTAGGGAAAACACCGATAAGTAAATCATTGACGGAAAAAATACTTTGAAGAAAACATGCTGAACACGTTTCATGGATTATCAATATTAATGCTGTATGGAATGACACTGAAATTAAAGTTATATTCTTTGTTAAAGAAGAAAGGGGGATGGAATGGGTTTTAAAATCCTGCTGTTATCCATTGACTGGGTTGATGAAGACGGGTATACGCCAACACCGGGATCGAACACGGGACTTTCAAGTTAAGGGAGTCAATGTTTTACTCCTGTTAAAGAAAAACTATCACAAAGCCTATTTTTTAGATTCATAAAAGTGGCGACCTATTCAGGTTGTATTCCATTGGAGTTTGATGAAACGTTTTCAGTATACAATTTCAAAGAAAATAAAATATTTATGTATCTAGTTATATTCGTTCGATTATGTACGTTTTCAATTTGTATTCAAAATTTCGTAGATGTATTGTTACGTCCAAGAACTCTGGTTGTATCGACTTCGTGAATACAAGTTACAATGGGTAGTGTTCACAAGACTGTATGCAATTTACCGCTTATACAGCAGCTCTTATGCAGCAAATTGTTTCCTGATGTTACTTCCTTGACTCATATTAGGACAAATCCACAATTTTCAATTCCGTTATTGTAATTTCAAATAAGGATTTAAACTATAGAACTCCAATATATTTAGAAACTGATGTTTTATAAATATTTCAATGTACATGTACAATAAAATGGTCTAGTAATATCAATTATCGGAGATCGATTGATGTGAAAAATCGAATTATAAAACCATTTGACTCGATGCCTAAATTTAATGCAAACTGATAAATTTCATATCGTTGATGTTGTAACCTGCACTGGAAGCAATTTCAACTCCAAAGAAATGTGTTCGATACTATCAATATCAAAAACATTTAAATCCATTTAACTCTATTTATTAAAAACGTTCGACCATTAGCCGACCCAGTGCCCTAAATTTGATAGAGAGCGCAATATCGGAACCAAAAGTAATTAATCTAAACGTTGAACATTTTAAACTTATTTTAAATTAAATTGGATGACCCAGCGTCCCATATATATTACAGAACCATTTGAAATATATAGATGCCTTAGAATTACACGCCTTGATTTCAGTGAACATCAAAAAGCACTTCGTGTATAGATAGGGTTATTACTTTATTATTGGTCCCTTGGGAGGGTGACAATCGACTCGATGTAAAATGTCTTTGTTTTGAATCATTGAGCCATGCGACCGCCAACTTCGATATCATTATTATCAAATTGTAACGAACGCTTTTTTTATCGATGAAACCGTTATAAATTTGTTCAAGATGACATTCCTGTAAACGATCGAGTCGTTACCAACTTTGACTTGATATTTTAGTCCAGTATCTAGACTTTACACCGACAATGGAGATGTTCCGATATGTTTAATGATTTTTATCAAGCTTTTAAATTTGTGAATTTCTGATAATTATTTTATTTTTATTTTCAAACATCTAGAACCATGCTAATCTTAAACGGGTAGGGTAGACAACACCTAATATACATTTAATTTCTAAATAAACTGAAACGAATTCTATATTTGCATAAATAGAATTCATTCTGGTGTGATTTAGGTAGGGGCTCAGAAAGCAACACTAATTAGCCAGACCTACCATTGTCATGAATTTTTCCACATTTTTAAGATTGTGATTCAAATTATGCTAAATTATACATCGATCTTAAATCCAGATGTTATAATTGACAGATTGTAATAAATTTGGATTAAAATGGGGTTTTTATGTTTAAAAAAAATGAAAGTATCATTGTGTGCTGTGTGTGGTTTTAAACTCTGGCATTTTGTGGTTTTAAGATACAGTACCGTTTGTTGCTATTGGGTGTTATATCATATAGTATGTATTTAGTATTAATATTAATATATCCCATTGTTCCTTACACTTGACTATGATAAATGATTATATGATGATATTAATACTAGTATAATCTTACTATACTTGATCACATTGTTATACAACCTATTAATCAAGTATTCTCACGTCGACTTAATTTAATCAGGATTTAGTTTTTTTTTCGTCTATTGGTTATTGAAAACTGTAGAGTAAATAGCATAACGTGTGCATGCTGAAAGATATAATGGATGTATTTACTTCAAATTTACTGACAAAGATACAGAGTGGGGAAAAATGACGAGGTAGCCTTTTTCCGAATTGTTTTCCATCATCTTTATAAAGAAATCATAAAAATTATATCGGATGATATAATTACGCTTACAGCTCGAGACCCATATTACGAGGCTGAGGATCCTGTTAATGTATATCAACTTATAGATCTACACCCCCCCCCCCCCCACACACACACACACACACCACCCCATATCCTCAAAGTAACGATAAGGAACATTATCAGCTCGTTGACGATTGCTACGATTACTATATTCAAGTTCTATTTCCGATTTGTTGTCTCCCACTGGTTCCTGTGTCGACTTATAGACTAACTAAGAACAGAAATATTTTTTGTTCAGCAAAAGGTCTGCGCACCCGTTGCATTTTGATCCGACTTCAGAGATCGACAAACTTTATAACTTGCTTCCAGATTTAAATGAAACACACATTTCCGAAAAGCCAAATACATGTCTGCTCCAACGATATAAATGGTTTAATTAATAATGGTTGGAAGTAAAGCATCAGAGGTTGCAACGACTATTGTGTGCGCCAATGGTTAATGAGATGATTGCTAATGCTCATAAACCATTTCTTTGGGGAATATTAGAGTCTACAAGAAAGTATGCCCATTATTGTTCATTTTTTGTTCTAGAATCGAAGAAGAGCAGCGAATTAACATTTTCTGCTAGGTTTTGGTCTGGAGTAACAGAGTTAAGAGGTTGGTTAAGGTGACACGTAGGCAGGTAGTTACAAATGTTACATTTCATTGTATGCCAATTCAAACTGGTTTTCTCCTAAATTCAGTGGTAAACACAGTACAACGCAAAGATATGACCAGTTGTTTTTCTGTCTGTAGTGTAAAGCGATTTGCCATGTGAACATTTTGAGAAAAAATGGAGCAGGCAAAGTGTTCAGAATTAAGTTCATTGTGCTCTTCATCTATTAGTATTTCCACACTTTGGTTGCTTTACTAACTTAAAGCGCCCTTGTCAATCGTGCAGGGAGCAGGGCCTTGTCGGACAGCTATATAGTTGTGCGTATGGGACAAAAATCTGAGGTCCCGGATATACATTGGCGTGTACGTAAAAGACCTTCGGCAGTTGGAATTCGATATACAAGCAGCGTTGCTGTCCGGGCAATATTTCCCTAATTGCACACTTTATGGCCAATCTAAGCAGAAAATTAGGACGTTAAACTCCATTTCATTTCATTTGACTTACTAAAAGCGGATTAACAAAGGATATATCGTGTATAAGAATGCAATATAAGATCTATTTTATATACCTCCTTTAAATTATTTGTAATTTGTATTACTTCAGCGTAACATTGTTCATTATTCAGTGGTATTGTCATTTTCTAAAATAACAATAAGATTGAAGATTAAACTTCATTAATGGTTATAAAAAAATTAATTACAGCACATGTATATGTGGATGCAATAATTAAATTTATAATCCATTTTGAATTAAAGATACAGAAAGAAATGTGGACGTATTTCAAATTTCATAAAAAAAATAATCCGTGATTGTATAACCAGTAGTAGTTTTAGATCAATTAATCTGGAACAGTAGTTTGGTAAGTCGATAACACAAGCTAAATAAGCGCACAGCATCAATGAGACATTATTGCTCTCACCAGTGAAAGGTAATTATTTTGAATAATTTTCAAAATGAGCTTGATCTCATATTATAGCTCTCGAAAATCCAAGCACTGAAAAAAAAGAGTAAGTTGGGGGTTTTTTAAGCTACAAAATTGAAGATCTTTTGGTAGATTTCTTAAACTTAAGTATACGATATTATCTGAAACAAACGCCAACGTAGAACCGCCCGTGCAACATCAAATACTCAGTTGTAGACTTAATAACATCAAAAAGTTATCTTTGAGCAGCCTTCTAAGTTGTCACAAGTTAGTCATTGTGTAATACTAGTCAAGCATCGAGGTTATTTAAAATAGCATTATGCAAAAGCAAAATCTGCTTTTTACAAGTCTTTCTTTAAGCCTGAGATGTTATCTAAATAATCAATTAGACATTAATTAACACATCCAGACCGTAATAAACTCTTTATGTCAAGGCTAGCCTTCGATGTTGGCAGATTAAAATCGTATATGCCGCTTAATGGCGGTTGATAATTAAATCAATCAAGTGGATAATCGAGACTATGCTGTTTATATTAATGATTTGAGTAATGATGACCGAGGCTATGAATATTTTAAATGCTTTTTTCTCGGCTAATAGTGAATCAATTTGACTGAAATTTTCAGCAAATTATCTTTACACTATCTAGTTTTTAACTATTATAGTGAGAACTGCTATCTCCTTATCTTATCTTCCATAATGTAACTTTAAGATGGGACTAATGTGTCACCCATGTATTGTAGATGAAATCTGATACACCCATTTCAGCGCCAACGTTTAAAGAGCATGTTCCTTACAAAAATCCATGAACATGTATTAATATATGGGATCCGCAAATGCTTGGAGAAGTTGTTCAGGTAACATTTGGAAAAAAGTATACCCTCTAACATAACCATAAATTCTTTTTTCCTCTAAATGGCACCAAACAAAAGTCGTTCTACGAAGTGTGTGGGTGGCTTTCTTTAAAATGTCAGACAATACCAGGAAGATTTCTGATTGAAGTAAGAATGACAGTTGGCAACGGAGCTTGTCTAGAAAACATTGGCATCGTTTCACTCCTAATGAAGAAAAACAATATCATTTAATGTTCACTGTAAAGTGACTCAGAAAAGGTTGGATATCGTTTTTTTATTTGTCATGTATTTCATTCTTTACAGAACCCAATTCGGCGAATGAAAGGGCGATGTGGTAAAGTGAAACGGCAAATGCAAAAAACAAACTGTGTTTTTGTGGGTTTGGAGACGGATATTTTTCCAATTATCTTTTTCGTATTGATTTTTTGTTTCGTTTCGATCTTAGTATATTTGCATTAATACTATTAATGCTTCCTTTGGTATCAATGCATGTACTTGTCGATATCATAGGAACAACAATGGCTACTTAGTATAGGCATACCTGGGAATGTGCTTCCCGGATTGGTGCTCCACCACCACCACCACCACCACCACCCCCCTACCGGGGGGATAACTTGGATTCTATTTATCAAGGCCACCTGCAGATTCTTCAAGATCATGGGGTGTTAACATGGTTTGGCGAGATGTTTGTTATCAAGGAATGTGGGTTAGGGTCAGGATAAAGCGTAGGGCTATGTCGTGAGTTAGGGTTTTGTTTAGCTATGTTAACATCTGGTGACCTTAAGGAAATCTGCAGGTGGCTTTGGTAAATAGGTCAACCCCATAAGTCCTCTGATTTTTAAAAATCTTAAGTCGATAATATGATTGTGAAAATGGGCTATATTAGACAGAGATGCATGATGTGTAATATCAGTATTATAGTTACTGTAACATTAGATGGCTGTATATCATGATCACGAACTGAACGTGTAATATGTTTTATTAATTAACTAAAGATGAGATCATTGTACAATAATCAATAACCACCACGATTAATGATAAAGTCGTTTATAGTTACTAGTTGACTCACTAATAATGATGAATTATTCTAGTAACCATTATTATACCAGGTTGGTAATTGCAAGGTGTGCTATTATTTGAGTCATACTACGATCAAATGGCTGTTTTATCCTAGAATCTCAGAATTCTGGAGCCGTTTTTGAACGTACACGATCCATGGTTCCATAATCTCAACAGTACGTCAATAACTTATTTATACCGTAACATGTGTAACGAGGACAGAAAGGTAGATCGGAGACTACCTGACGCGATTGGTGATCAAATGACCAATGAATCATGAAACCTTGCTAGAGTCATCATGTGTCACTTTGCGTTCAGTGGTGTCGCCAGTGTCAGGTTTTGATAAACAGAAGCCCAGACTTTTCTACTTTTGATGCTCCGGCCCATAAGTTTCTCTTATAGGAAAACCACCCAATGGATTCTTCAAGGGAGGGCAGTATTATTCTGAAATGTACTATGAAGTCATAAAATCGTATTCTGATTGCTTCTTCAACAGGCTAACATGACGCTTTCTTTTCCTTGATTTCTATCGTTGCAAGGTTTTGCCCTTAACCCCAAGAATAGTTGTGCAGTAAATTGTCATGGTATTTTTGTCTCACCTGAACGTCTAGCCGCTGTTCCTTGCCAGATCTACCCATCCCTATGTCCTGCACCATTGCGGGGGGGATGTATGAAACGACATACTCACTGAGTTCTCCTGTGTTGATGATTCATATAGAATGATTAATATTTACACACAAGACCTAATGAGTAAGACACGAAAATGATCATTACCTCTTTTTTTAAAATGAAAAGTAGAACCCCGATAACTTGTGTGTAAAAAATGGGTCTATTTTCCGATCAACGAAGGTAGGAAAATCTCGCTTGGGTACCTTATAATATCAATAAAAGACCGATATAATACTACCAAATATTCTGAGCTGTCAACAACGTGACAACAACCCAGACCATTCCATTTAGAGAAAATCAAACGAAAGTAAACCAGACTAGGTAAGTATCATTCATTCTCGGAAACCCATGACTGTCCATTTTATTTTCAAGGCGTATAGACGCTCTTAATCTAGCCGTAATAAAATAGATCTTTTTTTTCTTATTGCTGAAGCTACCCGCGGTCTAATTTAGATCGATGTCTCGCTATGTTTTCCCCATCTTTACAACTTCTTCCAAATTTCCACCATCAATTTGAATTATTTATTCTGAGGAGTTTGTGGAGAATGTTACGTCGTCAACTCGTTAGGGAATCAGATTTTTATTAAATAAATTGAACGCCATTTGTCTTCATATAGTGGTCGCAGTATTGGCTTTCTCGAAATAAAGTTCTTCATTGGACCGTAAGAGTTACATAATTACTTTAGTCGTATCCTTAAAATTAAATTAGATTGATTTATGGGAGTTTTTTGTAGTTAAATTTCCAACAGAAATCGTAACAGACTTAAAAAGATCACTGAAGAAATTGTTTTCTTTACACTTGTTTCCTAATGGTTTTAGAACAAAATCGTTGAATAATAATTGATTCGAAGCAGACAAAATGTAGAAAATACATTAGTTTGTATACATGAGTGGCAACAGAAAAGCGAAATGAAAAATTAATCTGTTTAAATCCAGTCTTTTGTTGTTCAATTGATCGGAGGGACAGAGACTTACGTATTCCCGGTTATCAATACGTTCAGATATATTATTTATTTGGTCGTCTTATACTGAGTGCAAATTACCAATGACTATAATTATGCTCTTAAGCATTGGCGTTGGTTAAATCTAAATGTTACTTTGCTATGTAAAAATCTTTTACTGATGATTGACTTTTATATTATGATAATATTTTAATTAAGCTGCACACAAATAAAGCCTCATATCATATTTTAATCGGTAGATTTAACATAATGAGCTCAGGTTCAGATGTCCGTTATAGGCTAGGTAGGGCCAACCCGATTTCCATATAGGCTAGGCCTATGTGCGTTTCCGCTGGTTACATGAAAACAGTGCCATTACATTACATTAGACCGATTATCTTGCCGGCGAAAACGCCAATTATCTGATACGAATTCTAGGTCTAAATTAGGCGTTAAACATGGACGGTAGGCCTAGGCGTAGGCCTACAACGTATTAGCTATAGGGAATACTACTATGAATCATGGCCTACTATGATTATTTCTATTTTAAATCTTTGAATTGACAATTTAAAAATACTTTTTATTTCTTCCAGATAACGTACGGTCGATAAATTATAAAAGTTATAATTATAATTACTGCATTGGTCCATTTTTTCAATATTAGTAACGTTTCAGTAAGCCTACTGGCAAGCATACATGTATGATACAATGTGTCAGATCTTCAAGAACGGTGCGCCGATTTCGGAGAAAAAAATTGAATCAAGTGCAATTCTCAACGTGACGTCATTTCCGTACCATGAGCCTTTGATCAACAACGAAACCGAGGAAGAAAAAGTTTCAGACGCGAAAGTTTGTAAAATTATGCAGGGTGTAAGACACAGTTATGAACCAGTGGGTTGCGATAATGCGGGATTTGACCATTCATTTACCAGTCGAGACATTGCAGCGCGCAGAAATTTGACACACTTGTTTCAGAAAGCTGTAATTGAAGAGGCAACAGAATCTTTAGCAGGCCAGCCACAAAAGGAGAGTCCAGATTACGCAGAACTGTCAGAAATGTTTGAAGACATTGATTTAGAAATAGATCAAGATGACGATTATGGAACTTCTGAAAGAATTAAATATCAAAACAAAAAGAAGTCAATTTCAAACTGTTCTCTCAATACTTTAAAGGTTTTAACAAAATACAGTTTTATTATTTTAGCATTTGAGTTAGGCCTGAACCACTGTCCTAACTATAACTAGGCTTTAATTCAATTATTGATAATGATGTGTCTTTTTGATGAGCCTAGCGGTTGGCAGTTTTTTGTACCATTGATTTATTCAATTTCCAAAAATTAAATATAAGTTGGTGTATTTACTAATTTTTTCTTGTTTCAATTTGTTGTTTGGCTTATGTTGACAGTTCGGTGCTGTAACTGACAGCAGAGATTGGTATGATCCTGCAAGACAAGATTAAAAAAAAAGATACAAATTCAAATAAAAGAGACTAGTCATTTTAAAATTATGACTTTTGATGCATAAGTTTGGTGTTGATCCATGACCATGGGCATTGGATGTGGGTGCAAATGCTTATTTTAAGTTATTTTGGTTAGATTTCCAGTTTAAAGATTTCATATGAAGCCTATTTTATGATAGCATATCCAAGAATTGATAGTCATGTTACTTCAATTAAATGTTTATTGTCTCTGTAAAAAGTTTGCTAAACTGCTTTTCCACGACCCAATTTGAATTGTTGATGAATAGCCCACTGCCTATTTGAAATGAATAAAGCAGGGCAGAATACTACTATTAAAAGGCGTTAGTTTGTCTGTTCACCACACTATTTAGCACTTGTGGAGCTGACAAGGAAAGCGTTGCTTTGTCATATGAGTAAGCTGGAAAGCTGAGCTTTTTTTTTTGATGGGTTATGTCCATCTGTAGTTCACATTGACAGATGCTTTCCAGCGATAAAACATTTGCCACAAGTGAACCACTAATCATGGATAAAAACTCCATATGGAATAGCCGAGGCTAATAATGTGACATGTTGCCATTAAATATCATGTACTTTTATAATATAAGTAAATTTGGAATGAAAAAATATCATATGTTATTTATGTATCATTGCATTGTGAGGTTAGCTTATCATTGCAGCCCTACTGTCCTAAAACGACTGGTCATAATATTATGTTAGCGACGAGTCTATCCAATATGATTTCTATTTTCATGTTTGCTTATAAATTGTTAGGCCATTTGAAGTTTATTAAATAACAGTCAGTTACCATACCAGACTGGGCAGTAAGTGACACTGGGATACAGATTTAACTTGTATTAAAAGTGTTTGTTCATTGGCTATATGTTTTTAGACCTTACTGCACTGACTAGGGTAATTTGAGTTTAGTTAAATATGATATCTGACCATTTTATTTAGTACAATGACAACACAGACTTTGCATATGGTATAATTATTTATTGAAGATACAGATGACAACTATTTATTATCTTTGATAAATATTAGGAACTTATATATTTTAACAATGAAAATTAAGTTTGGATTGTCGATTCTGCATACTTATCTTAAATCTGTATGGACTATAGAACAGACTCACCACCAGGACTGCAGATAGCAGCCAAAAGAGGGAAAGTTAAAGTATTTAATTCTCTTCACTTAATAAAAGATAGAAAGAGAAAACCATCAATTCAACCTGTTTTCAAATATCTACTCGACATATAATTAGTTCATCTGTAGAGATTTGGTTATCAGAAAATATTGGTGCACAAATTTGCTCACTGGAGTGATGGTCTGAATAGAAATTGTAGTTCTGTTCAGATGTAGGCGTGTTATATACCGTAATTCTGATAATACTTTTCTTTTTCAGTCCGACTTCTCACCATATCCTATTGAAGCAAGAGCAGTTGTAAGCGACACAGGTTTATTAGATGATCCAACAATTACACCAACTAGAACACCAAGTTTTATGAAAGCCATATCAGCTTCTGAAACAGGTTTAGAAAAGGCTAAGAAAGTAGTGCGGGGTCCTTCCCTATCAAATTTACAAGTCTGTAAAAGCCAGTCGCATAAATCACTCAAGTTATCACCATCCAGTGTGACATCATTACCTACCAGTCCCAGAGCTCCCAATTTGACTTCAACCCCAGGCGTCAATGTTGGAACTTCAAATCCACATTTATCTTCAAGCATTTTAAGGTTTAGTTTATTTTTGTTCTAAGCTGTGTAAGCATATTTGAATGAACTGCTAGTACAGAATTTTGGAATATCAATACTTTAGGGAATTTCTGAACTTATTTATATTATACAACCTATATTTATGACACATTTTGGATGTCTTGTGCTGATGGTATTTAAAACACAAACTCTATTTAAAAGTATTTGTAATGTATGCAAAGTTGGCAGTACTGTCAGTCTCAACTTTCTCTATAATTGAGAAAAATCCATATAAAGGGAGGTAACTACATGGAGACTAAAGAGAGACAATTTGCCAATCTCATTTTGTACAGAACTTGACAAGATCTGATTTAAATGGCTAGACCTGTGTGAAATCGTTTATGGGATAATAAGTTATAGTTTGCTTTATGAGATAACAATTTCTATTCTTTCTATAATTAAGTCCTGAAAGATATACATGTAATCATCAGAAAACTTTATCATCTTTGACCCCTAATACTTTAGTCAATTGAGAGATGGGGTATTGCTGTGTTTTAAATAGGTATCAATTAATAATTGATAAACATACATTATGCAAGAGTTCAATCTACCTATTGCAGATCTTTCTTTAGGCCTGAAATGTTATCAAAATTATTAATTAAGACATTCATTCACTTATTCAGTCCATAATTAACTCTTGATGTCATCGTTGGCCTGTGATATTTACTGTATTAGGATCCGATCTGCAGCTCAACGCTTAATCATGATTAAATCAAAAAGTGGATAGGATAATCAAGGCTATGTTTTTTACCGTACTGACTTTAGTAATGATGACCGAGGCTAGGCCAAAAATTAAATTGCTAAATTCTCGATTCAGAGTGGATCAACTTGACTGAAATTTTCATCAAGTTCCCTTTACATTATCTAGTTTTTAACAATTATAGTGAGAACTGCCAGCTGTTTGTCTAATCTCCCAGAATTTATCTTTAATTGTCTGTTTATGGCCTTTCTAAATTCAAATTATAATATTATTACATGTATTGGACTAATGGCTATGTATCGGCTACCGTAAAGAAAATTATGCCCTACATAATTATTTCAGATCATGTTTTTTATTATATCATTATTTATAATATAACAAGTTATTATAAATAATGAGAGCCACTCTCGTACAGATGGTTTCAATTATTTTGATTTTGATGCACATTACTGTATCCCTATGACATTAAAGAAATTATGATTTTTAACTCACATAAGTCACATTGACAATGTAATTCATGTTCATTCGTTTGATTTCATTTTCATTCAATTCAAATACTCAGCATTTAATCGATTTTCAATAATTCAAATTTTAGCATTTGATTAATTTCATTTAATTAAAATCATTTCAGTGATACTGGTATATGTCGTATTTGTCATGAAGGTGATGCACATGAAGAATTAGTAGCACCATGTTATTGTGCTGGATCTGTTGGTGTTTTACATGTAACATGTCTAGAGAAATGGCTTGGCACCTCCAATACTACACGCTGTGAAATCTGTAAATATCAGTTCAAAGTAGAAAGACAAGCTAGATCTTTTTGGCAGGTAAATAAATGTAAGGTGATGCAAAAAATTATCAGTAAAGTGAGGGAGATTTAATTTAGCGCACACTGAACAAATTTGTGACAAGGAAAGTGTTATAGAAATGAGCCCAATTCATCCCCTTGACCGTTCTTCCCGACTTTATGAATTGTCTTTAACATTTAACACGTTTGTGTTCTTGTTAATCCTTTAGCATTTGTAAGTAAATATTGATTACCCCAGTTCCTTGAAGAAAATGAACAAAAAGTGACCTATTAACAGTGGCTCACCCTGTGATATGTACATAGCTTCAGACCATTTACTGCTTCAGCAGGAACAATAGCGATGCAGGTGACATGTCTTGCGGTCTAAGTGCTAAAAGTTTTATTTGAGACTAGTTGATACTCCTAAGTTCACCCAACATCATAGAGTTATCCCCCATTTGTTGCAAGAAATATAAACGCATGATAAAAATTATGTTTATGTTACATCGAGAACCAGAATATTTTTATAGGTCCAAGTCATAATAGACTTGTTACAGTTCCACCTGTTTGGCCACATATATTGTCGTCATCCAGTTGGGCTGTTCGTCAACAATTGGCTTGTAAACACGATACAGTTTTAACAATCTTTTCTAAATCTGGCGAGAAGCATTGGGGTCATGATAGGAGAAAACGTATTGCTAATCAACATTCGAGAGTTATCCCTCCTTTTCCTTAAACCTTGTAAATGCAATAGAGGCTAAAGTTTTTAATAGATTGTTTTAAAATAGAATGGATGTTCTGGATTTTCTGTGTTCTGTGCGTTGAATGACAGTTTGTTCATAAAAGAATCAAAGTTATTCTTTTGTCTTAAATGATTAGCAGATTTATATTTTCATTATTTTTTAAGTTTTGATTAATTGAGAATAAGTAATGGTAAGTTTATAAAGCTTATTCGTTATATTAACTGGGTTAATATGTGCTGAGTGGAGGATAATTTTAATCAAATTATCAAATTAACATGAAATATGTGTATATAATGATAATTGTACTGGCTTCAAGTGCATGGTATTTATAGATTATATTACCTCCTTGTGAATTCAACCTCACTGATTTAAGAAGAAACAAGTCATTCTTCAGAAGATTTTTTTTTTTATTTCAGTTTTTAAAACAGCCATCAGAAAACACAGAAAGAAGAAATATGATATGTGATATTGTATGTTTTTTTATATTGACACCCTTAACTGGTATCAGTGCATTTTTATGTATGATGGGTGTCCGACATTATGCTCAGTGGGATGGAAGATGGGAAGTCCCTGGTTTAGCCATATTAACTAGTTGTCTACTTATGATATATGCAGTGTGGTGCTTTGTAAGTATTTTATAATTAATACCTTATATTTATTGTGATTTAAGAAATAAATGCCAATCATAGTATAATTACTATTAATTTGTCTACGCAATTTACATATATTTTACTACTTATATGTAAGGCAGGGGGTTGGACGGCTGAATGGTTAGCATATATATACGCACTGTATCATAAAGTCTGTACGTGACAAGGAGTAGGCTGTCCAATCTCATGGGTTTTTTCTGGGTCCTATGGTTTCCACCCACTGCTAAAGACCCCTACGTGCAAGCAAATTATGGGGGGAAAAAAATGAACCATATTGTTAGTCCCGAAATTGCCTAGTTTGTATAGAGTTGATGCTAAACCCCCATTTCTCTCTCGGTGACATGCAGGGAATGGGGGTGGGTGGGTTGCTGAATGGTTAGAACGTGCACACTGAATCATAATAGTCTGTTATAGAGCTGGGCGATATTTTGGTATTTCGATATAAAACCGTCACAGAAAAAAAACCATGAAAAATACCGTCTTCAGAAAAATATCGAAAAACCGAACATACCGCGATATATCGCGGTTTTGATTTTCCTGGATAATATTTGAAATAAATATTGAACAAAATGTTTTCTTTTTTATGTTATTTGCTATATTTTATTGCTTAATCATGAAAAAATACTGCTATATACTCTCGAGTATTCATTCCACAAAGTTTGCAAATGCCGATACGGAGCTTGTTTACGTCACGTGACTTCTCGCTCACCTTTCCACCCATCAGAATTATCCCCGTTTCTAATCAATTTCTAATCTATACACCTTGACGAATTGTGTAGACCGATACTTTGATTTTCGAAAGAGATCACTGATTTTAAGATTGAATTAAATTTTATTAAAGCAGAAATATAAATAATGCCAATTACATTGAGAGTTCCGGTAGACTGATTATCATTCAGTGTCATGCCAATGGAGGTCGTGATCCGGGAAAAAAAAATTTGACGAAATCAATGGTCACTTTTTGGCATAGTACTTATGTTTTTATAGTTTAATTTAGTATCCTTGTATTGTTTAATTATGCATTTTCAAGAAGGTATACTCTTGAATGGGAAAGAAAGAGTTTGTACGGGTAAACAAAGTCCAATCGTAACCGTAACAACTATAAAAATATGCACGGCCGAAAGAACACAAACTTTGTTTTATGTTGTTTGGGCCTCCTTCATTCGAAATATTTTTAATTTTAATAAAATATAATTGATATTTTGAATATCAAAATTGTAATAAACAACAACTTTAGCAAGTTTTCATGGCTATCTAGATCTGTGATTGAACCAGCTCGAATTAATGTTTTGTTAATTTGAAATTGATATTGTATGCTAAAAATACTATTGATTAGAAACAATAATATTGAGGGGTATTTCCAACTTTTTATGCATGTATATTTACATTTAAAAAGTTATAAACTGAAAGTATTGACCTTTTATAAAATATCGCGATATAGTGATTATATCGCGATATTTTTTGAAAATATCGTGATATCTGTTTCTAGGTATATCACCCAGCTCTAGTCTGTTATTGACTCATCTCGCGTGTTTCAAATCCTGGTTGTACGTGGCAAAGAGTAGGGCGATCGTCCTACCTCGTTGGTTTTCTCTGTGTACCCTGGTTTCCTCCCACCGCTAAAGACCCCTATGCTCAAGTGAACCATATGTTAGTCCTGAAATGCCTTAGTTTGTGTTGAGGTGTTGAGTGGACGTTAAACCCCATTTTTCTCTCTCCCTCTCCCTCTCCCTCTCTCTCTCTCTCTCTCTCTCTGTGACAGGCAAAGCAAAGAGACCAGAATTGAAGTCAATTAGGAAATTAATGATTGTCTGCATTTATAATTAATAGTTGTCTACCTTTATGCACAAACAAATATCAGAAAATATAGAAGACTCTTCCATTTTGCATACCAATGTATTCTAAACATTGTATAAAAATTGACAAGTATTTGAACCCATCTGATTTTGTTTTAGGTTGCAATGAGACATCATTATAAAGTTTGTCGAGATTGGCAAACCAACAACCAAATTATAAAAATCAAATATTTGTCACCAACAAAAGGAAAAGCCATCTTAGAAACTAAACCAGTACAAGATAAGAACCAGTCGTGCATTTCACCGACACGACAGAACCTTATATCACCTTGTACCTCAACTCCATCACCTGCTGGTACCGTCCCTTCTTATAATGCAGCTATGCTTCGCCCTATTCTACGATACTCCTCCAATTTACAGTCATTTAGTTCCCCATCCGATCATTTCTCCACAGATATTTCCTACAGACAAAGTGTTGCGTGGAGTGAAACTGAAATTGGAAATAATGATAGAAATAATTTTATATCTAGCTGTCTATCTGATGATGTTATGAGAATGTCAAGAGAAACTTATGTGTAAAGGAATGCTAGGAAACGAATTTTAGAGATTCATTTGATTGACAAGGATTGAAGTATTCAAACGTATTCAAGATCTGCATTTGATAATCTAAAAGAAATAAAGATAATTACACATTCTTCCTGTAAAAACTAATGTTCATTAGCCTGAATTAGTGGGGTTTTTTCAAATAGTTTTAATGAAGTTTCCACAAAGAGACTACGACAAGTAATGAAAATATGTTAAAATCAACAAAGGAATCTTCGAAAACCATGAAACTTTTTTCATCAGAATTTGCTCAAGAAATAAGAAAGGATGAAAGTAAATGGTTTATTGGTAAATATTTTATGTTTATATAAGAGCTAGTGTTGCGATGACTAATCTTATTTAACATATTTATCGTAATTAGTATTGACCTATAACAGTGAAATATCTTTATTCACACTCAGTGAGTTAGTGTATTGGAAATTATTGTGAAAGGGATAAAGGGTACAGTTATCGATGGATTGGTTCGAAGCATTGTGTTCAGTAGAGGGAAAAGCTGGCAAAATTCAACATTCTGTGAACCTTCCTCCGCCCCCCCACATACACACTTTGCCAGAAACCTGATGAACACGATATTGACTGCATTTTCTAACAGATATTTTTCAGATTTAGTGGGAAGCATTTGGGTCACAAGAGGATAAAACATTGATTTTAAAAGTTCTGTGACTTTTGAGTCCAGACTTATTCCCACTTTACCGTAAACCAATTATGAATGCAATAGAGGTTTCATTTTTTAGAGGACTGCTTTCCAATTTGGCAGCATTGTGGTCATGAGAGGCCAAACCATATCAATATTTAGCATTCTGCAACCTTTCGTTCCGGAATGGTTCCCCTTTTGCGAAAATACTTTGTGATTGCAATAACGGCTGTGGCATTGCAGCAATTATAGAATAAACCATTTCTATATTCACCATTCTACAACTTTTTATTCCAGAGTTCCCCCCTCCCTCTCCATTGCGAGCATAAGTGGCATGGAGATAGGGGCACCTTCTCAACCTCGTGGGTTTCCCCCGGGCACTCCGGTTTTCTCCCACTGCTAAAGACCCCTACGCGCATGCAAATTATTGAAATAAAAAATTAAACCATATGTTAGTCCCGAAATGACCTAGTTTGTGTTGAGTGGACATTAAACCCCATTTCTCTCTCTCTCTCGTTCCCTCTCCTTTGCAGAAATATCAATTTTTTCCAATTTGCGGCTATCATTTTCAAAATTTGTTTGAAGCATTTGGACGTGAATGAACACGATAGAGATTTGATTTCTTGAAGTTTTTCCTTTTTGCAGTTAAAACAGCTGCTGTGTTGATGTACCGATATTTCTATCCTTTGTGTGACTTGTCTTTATAAATATAATCTATTTTTGCGCCAAATTATCAAATTAGTGCTCATTTATGTTTATTTACACATTTTTGTTGTTTTATTAATATTATATTTATGTATATCCTCTTTCAATAGCCTAATTAGTTTTGAAAAATGGAAAGTTAAAACCCCATTTCTGTTCACTTCATTTATATTAGAATATAGTTCCATTCTGGTTGGTACCCAGTTCAGACTAAACTCAACAGGTTCCTGTTTAATGTTAATCGTGGGAATAGATTGTCTGACAGAGTCCACTATATTGTCTCATTATACATTTTCTTCATTTTATGTCATCATTAAATTATATTATTTTATTATAGGCAGGTCCTTGTTTGTAAATTTAGCATCTTGTGTAAATACATATCATGTTATGTTGGATGTCTGCAGAACTATTGCCTTCTTTTTTTTTAAATTGGTCTAAATATTGCATATTTCAAATTTCCATAGACAAATCTTTTTGAAAACCTATTTTCATACAAATATGCTTCATTACAAAATGCTTTAAATTCGTAATCTTAAAGTGGCTTTTAGAATAAAACTAGTGATTGTATCCCATAAAAACTGTGTTCTGTTAATGCTTTAAATTCGCTGATTACCATTCCAATATCTAATATTGTATGGCTTCATCAATTCTTGAAAATAAGCAAATTCATTATCAAATAGATAAGGAAGTGGATGCAGAATGTTGACACATTTTCAATTCATATCTTTTTAAATAATCTACTGAACTGACATTCCTTCTAATTTCCATGATATTATAGTTTTGCAAGACATCAACAATCCTTCATATTTTCACTTTTATTTATTTTTTTAAAATTATTTGTTCATCCTGAAAAATGCAAAATTATAAAATGGTGTAAGTGAAAACTTTATTATTTTTATGATTAATATTTTTATTTGGAAATATTGAACATAGAAATAATTTCAACTGTAAATAAAAATTAAAAAAAAAGATTGTGTTTCTTTAATGTAGTTATGAATTGTGTTCCTTTTTGATTAGCTATTACAGTGTAACAGCTACTAGTAGACCTAGAAATGTAATGAAATTTTGTAAATATTAATATGATATAGATATTTCATTTTCTTCCATTAGTTATGACATTTTGTGATAAAAATTGAAAATCAATATAATTATTAATTATACTTGATGTTTTGTCCTTTTCCTGTATATTATAAAAGCACAATCCACTTCATTGTGCTTATATTTTGTGTATTTATATTTTTGTCTAAAACTTAACATGTGATATTTAAAAAAATATATTTTATTTATATTTATTAAAGTGATATTTAGTGCATGATTACTTTTGTGGACTTGTGTTTATCTTTATTTATTTACTAATCAATGTGATGTTTCTTTGTTTATTAATTGTAGTTATATATTAAAGATGCATTATGTAAAATTTAGATAAAGAAGTGGACGTTCTAGCTATAGTAGTTTGAAAATAGTGAAAATAAATATGAATTTTCGACAAGTAATGACGTAAATAATCTGGATTGTTATGCACAATTGCCAACATAATAATAAAAAAGTCTTGATTTTCCATTTTAATGAAGATATGGTTGATGTGTCTAATCTGTCATCCAGTGCTCTAGAGAGTTGATGATGGGCTTGTCATGTAAATAATGTCTAAATAATATATTATTTATAATGGTTGTATTCAATACCGTGGGCACCTACTACTTTTGTCCAGAAAAACATCATTTTCAGAATTAGGTCAAACTAATTAATGACGTCACCACTAGGCAACAACAATTTTTGTAAAAAGGAAAAAAAAAAAAGGCACAATCTATGATGAATTTAAAATTATTGTCGTTGTTGAAGATTTTTTCTTGATAATCTGGATAGTACAGTGTCTTTTGCATGTAGTTATAGAATAAAACCAGAGAGTTCTATCTATAAGAAAAATGACCTGCAGTAGGCAGATTTAGCCATTACATAATGCATCTTTAATTCAATCTTTCTGTTATAGGTCTACATATCAACTAACCAATGTGAAAAGTTGGAAGTACTACATAAAAAGCACAATATGAATGATAAATATTCAAGTATATTTTGAATTATAGTTGTGGTAACTAATTAACTAATGGACATTTCATCCGACAAAATAAATTCAAATGTTTGAATAGAACTCCGTTTCTATTTTAATATATTATTTTCCAATCTATTTGGGTTTGTATTATTTAATGTTAATTGCTTGTTTGATTGTACAGAAGTGAAATACAGTGCTATCTATTTAAATCTATTTTTGGTTGTTTTTTTTTTTGAAAACATAACTTGTAGATTTTAAACCCAGGTGTCCCCAATTAAATTTCTTGTTAAGTACATGTTTGCCTGGATAAAATATTTACACTGCAGCTATCAAAAACTTTAAAATGAAAGTTGGCTGAAATTTATTGTATTATATTTATGATCCGCATGTCCGGCAAACGGCATGCCCTCCCGTCCATCCGCCAACATTTTTATACGCCCACATTTTTATGTGGACGTATATTGTCGTCGCCCCTGTCCGTCCGTCCGTCCGTCCGTCCGTCCGTCCGTCCACATTTTTTTGTGAACAGTCTACAGGTCACAATTTTTATCCGATTTCAATTAAACTTAAAATATAGGTTTATCACCATAAGATCTCGGTTCCTTTCGATATTGGCATGTATCGGACTGTAACTTCATGGGTTATGGCCCCTGATTGTACGAAAAATCACGTTTTTTAGCTTGTGAACAGCGTAGAGGTCACAATTTTGAACCGATTTGGATGAAACTTGACATGTGTGTTTATAACCCAAAGATCTTGGTTCCTTTCGATATTTGCGCCAATCGGATCGTAACTTCCTGAATTATGGCCCCTGATTGTCCGAAAAATTGCCCTTTTTAGCTCGTGGTGCCTCTGGAGGTCAAAATTGTTATCCGATTTAAAAAACCGTTTGATTATATCACCGTTCCATGGTTATGAAGGTCGAGTTCGAATTTCGTGAAAATCGGACCAAAATTGACGGACAAAATGGCCGCCATTTGTACGCGAATAGTGTGAAAATATGTTAAATCAAGGTTGTGAACAGTGTAGAGGACACAATTTTGAACCGATTTGGATGAAACTTAAAATGCATGTTTATAACCCAAAGATCTTGGTTCCTTTCGATATTTGCGCCAATCGGATCGTAACTTCCTGAATTATGGCCCCTGATTGTCCGAAAAATTGCCCTTTTTAGCTTGTGGTCCCTATGGAGGTCAAAATTGTTATCCGATTTAAAAAAAACGTTTGATTATATCACCGTTCCATGGTTATGAAGGTTGAGTATGTATTTTGTGAAAATCGGACCAAAATTGACGGACAAAATGGCCGCCATTTGTACGCGAATAGTGTGAAAATATGTTAAATCAAGGTTGTGAACAGTGTAGAGGACACAATTTTGAACCGATTTGGATGAAACTTAAAATGCATGTTTATAACCCAAAGATCTTGGTTCCTTTCGATATTTGCGCCAATCGGATCGTAACTTCCTGAATTATGGCCCCTGATTGTCCGAAAAATTGCCCTTTTTAGCTTGTGGTCCCTATGGAGGTCAAAATTGTTATCCGATTTAAAAAAAACGTTTGATTATATCACCGTTCCATGGTTATGAAGGTTGAGTATGTATTTTGTGAAAATCGGACCAAAATTGACGGACAAAATGGCCGCCATTTGTACGCGAATAGTGTGAAAATATGTTATATCAAGGTTGTGAACAGTGTAGAGGACACAATTTTGAACCGATTTGGATGAAACTTGAAATGCATGTTTATAACCCAAAGATCTTGATTCCTTTCGATATTTGCGCCAATCGGATCGTAACTTGCTGAATTATGGCCCCTGATTGTCCGAAAAATCGCCCTTTTTAGCTTGTGGTGCCTATGGAGGTCAAAATTGTTATCCGATTTAAAAAACCGTTTGATTATATCTTGTTCCATGGTTATGAAGGTCGAGTTCGAATTTCGTGAAAATCGGACCAAAATTGACGGACAAAATGGCCGCCATTTGTACGCGAATAGTGTGAAAATATGTTATATCAAGGTTGTGAACAGTGTAGAGGACACAATTTTGAACCGATTTGGATGAAACTTGAAATGCATGTTTATAACCCAAAGATCTTGATTCCTGTCGATATTTGCGCCAATCGGATCGTAACTTCCTGAATTATGGCCCCTGATTGTCCGAAAAATTGCCCTTTTTAGCTTGTGGTCCCTCTGGAGGTCAAAATTGTTATCCGATTTAAAAAAAACGTTTGATTATATCACCGTTCCATGGTTATGAAGGTTGAGTATGTATTTTGTGAAAATCGGACCAAAATTGACGGACAAAATGGCCGCCGTTTGTACACGAATATTGTGAAAATATGTTATATAAAGGTTGTGGACCTTATAGAGGTCACAATTTTGAACCGATTTTGATGAAACTTGACATGTATGTTTATAACCCAAAGATCTTGGTTCCTTTCGATATTTGCGCCCATTGGATCATAACTTCCTGAATTATGTCCCCGGATTGTCCGAAAAATCGCTTTTGTTCGCTTTTGGTCCCTCTGGAGGTCAAAATTATTATCTGATTTAAAAAAACGTTTGACTATATCACCGTTACATGGTAAGGAAGAGAGAGTTTGAATTACATGAAAACCGGACTAGAATTGACGGACAAAATGGCCGCCGTTTGTACACGAATAGTGTGAAAATATGTTATATCAAGGTTGTGGACCCTATAGAGGTCACAATTTTGAGTCGATTTTGATGAAACTTGACAGGTATGTTTTAAACCCAAAGATCTTGGTTCCTTTCGATATTTGCGCCCATCGGGTCATTACTTCCTGAATTATGTCCCCTGATTGTACGAAAAATCACCCTTTTTAGCTTGTGGTGCCTCTGGAGGTCACAATTATTATATGATTTAAAAAAAAACGTTTGATTATAAAAACCAAACAAATTCTAATGATTTTTTGATAATTCCTTAATATGCGACAATTCTTGTTGACTGCCCGGACGATTTGGCTGCTGTGTGGGCGTATGTTTCGTTGCCTGGCAACCTATTTTTTTTGTTAACGGTGATAGACGACAGTTTTTATACGCCCACATTTTCATGTGGACGTATTATGTCGTCGCCCCTGTCCGTCCGGACGTCCGTCCGTCCGTCCGTCCGTCCGTCCGTCCACAATTTGTTTGTGGACTCTCTACAGGTCACAATTCTTATCCGATTTTGACGAAACTTGAAATATAGGTTTATCCCCAAAAGATCTCGGCTGCTTTCGATATTGGCATGTATCGGATCAAAACTTCATGGATTATGGCCCCTGATTGTACGAAAAATCACGTTTTTAGCTTGTGGACCCTATAGAGGTCACAATTTTGAACCGATTTTGATGAAACTTGACATGCATGTTTGTAACCCAAAGATCTTGGTTCCTTTCGATATTTGCGGCTATCGGAATGTAATTTCCTGAATTATGGCCCCTGATTGTCCGAAAAATCACCCTTTTTAGCTTGTGGTCCCTCTGGAGGTCACAATTATTATTCGATTTAAAAAAACGTTTGATTATATCACCGTTACACCCTAAGGAAGGTTGAGTTCGAATTTCGGGAAAATCGGACGAAAATTGCCATACAAAATGGCCGCCGTTTGTACGCGAATACTGTTAAAAAATGATATATCAAGGTTGTAGACCCTGTGGAGGTCACAATTTTGATTTGATTTTGATCAAACTTGAAATTCATGGTTATAACCCAAAGATCTTGCTTCCTTTTGATATTTGCGCATATCGGATCGTAACTTCCTGAATTATGGCCCCTGATTATACGCAAAATCGCCTTTTTTTTTAGCTTGGAGGTCACAATTATTATTCGATTTAAATAATCGTTTGATTATATCACCGTTACACCCTAAGGAAGGTTGAGTTCGAATTTCGGGAAAATCGGACAAAAATTGCTATACAAAATGGCCGCCGTTTGTACGCGAATACTGTTAAAAAATGGTATATCAAGGTTGTGGACCCTGTGAAGGTCACAATTTTGATTCGATTTTGATGAAACTTGAAATTCATGGTTATAACCCAAAGATCTTGCTTCCTTTCGATATTTGCGCATATCGGATCGTAACTTCCTGAATTATGGCCCCTGATTATAAGCAAAATCGCCTTTTTTTTTAGCTTGGAGGTCACAATTATTATCCGATTTAAAAAAAACATTTGATTATATTACCGTTACACCGTAAGGAAGGTCGAGTTCGAATTTCGGGAAAATCAGACCAAAATTGCCTTACAAAATGGCCGCCGTTTGTACGCGAATACTGTTAAAAAATGGTATATCAAGGTTGTGGACCCTGTAAAGATCACAATTTTAATTCGATTTTGATGAAACTTGAAATTCATGGTTATAACCCAAAGATCTTGGTTCTTTTCGACATTTGCGCAAATCGGATCGTAACTTCCTGAATTATGGCCCCTGGTTATACGCAAAATCCCCCTTTCTTTAGCTTGTGGTCCCTCTGGAGGTCCCAATTATTATCCAATTTAAAAAAACGTTTGATTATATCACCGTCACACTGTAGGGAAGGTTGAGTTTGAATTTCGGGAAAATCGGACCAAATTTGACAGACAATACTGTTAAAAAAATGATATATCAACGTTGTGGACCCTGTAAAGGTCACAATTTTAATTCGATTTTGATGAGGAAGGTTGAGTTCTAATTTCGTGAAAATCGTACCAAAATTGCCGGACGAAATGGTCGCCGTTTGTACGCGAATAGTGTAAAAATATGGTATATCATGGTTGTGGACTCTCTACAGGTCACAATTCTTATCCGATTTTGATGAAAAGTCACATTTCTAGGTTGTGTACCGTCACACCATAATCATTGTCGGTTTCGAATTTCATTAATATCAGACTGGAACTGACCAACTAAATGGCTGCTCCCAATACAGTATGAAATACAGGACTTAAAGATGTAGGAAAAATCACTTTCGGTATTGCTTGTTCTCTGTCCATCTCTCGAAAATGTGGGCGTATCCTGCCTGGCAGTGCCAGCCTATCTTTGATAGATTCTTTTAAAATTTTGCGTGAACTTCTATGAAGCATTGGGATAAGGGGGAGATAAACCCTACCGATTTTCTACGTTTCGCAACTTTAAGTTCCGCAGTTATATCCCCTATTCCGAAAACCTTGTGTTGCGATAGCAGCTATATAGTTTTCGACAGATTCTTTTCAATTTGGTGTGAAGCGTAATCATGAGAGGGCGAATTGCGGTTCCGTTCTGGAGTTATTCCCCTCATCCTCCCCACTTGTAAACGTAGTACAGATGCAAATGCAAAAAGCAACTAGTGAGGTTTGATTCAACCATACACGACAGATGACATTTATTATTCAAATTCGACCACGACGAAATGACGCAATATGAACAATATAGCGATCTTCATGAAGTTTCGGAGAGCGATATCTCGTAACCATCCCAAAGTTCTTATACAGTCCAATATCTCGTAGGATATGACTTTTACTTTGTCCTTCATATATGTTTTCGAGAATTGAACAAACCAGGAATTCAAAATTGCACCACAAAAGGAATTGAAGTGTCTGGACAAGCTGCAGCCCAGACAGCTGCCGTATGGGCTTATTTCCACAATGCTATGTCTATCTTTATAAATAAATCTATTCCATTCTTGCCAAAAAATATCAAATTAATGCCCGAGACATTGCAGCTTTGTTGGCGTATTTCCGAGCTTTACGTATCTATCTTTCCATATGGTGTTGACAAAAAATGGGTACCCATTTTTATTACAACAGTGCCAGATTTATGGGTTTTCTTACACGCATTGCAGTCTTAAACATCTGTCATTATCTTCGGCTTGCTCAATTGTGTTTAAGACAAACTTTCGCCTTCCTGTAATCGTAAGGATGGTGGGGGGGGGGGGGTACTAAGTGGGGTCATAAGAACAAATGCCTGGCATAGGGTAAATGTACATTTTAATACGTAACTGCTACTGGAGATCGAGATGTACAGGGTGGTAAATTGCGTAGCGACCCCATAGAGTATAGATTTGGACGCTTAAAGGGCCACATTTAAAGGAGATAGATCGCTACCTGCATTGACACAAGAGGTTCGCAACGCATATAATACTGTAATATGAATGTATATAGACTGATTTACATTCAGTGGTTTCCGTTTTTGCTGTTAATTTCAAATCAGTTATACTCGTCGAAATAAGCCAGCCGTCTAAATCGAATGAAAATTTCTAGCGTCTGGTTATTCCAGTCTAATAAGCCGTTTGATTTGGGGCAATGTTACTAGCCTCGTTCCTAGAGTCCCTTGCTGGAAATGGGGCTGAAACGCATTATGGTACACGATTCGTGTACCAATCATAAAATGTTTTTTTGTCTTAAAATTAATATTGGATAGCAGAAGCCCATCTTTTTCTGTAAGATCACAGCATCGATGTTGATTTAAATTGACAAATAATTCCTGTTTCTTATGTTGAAGATTTTGTATGATATTGAGTTAGAGACTTAGCTACTTTAAGTTATTTTCTACTTCTGTCTTTAAATTTGTCTCATCTGCGTTGAATGGTGGCACCGGGTAGAGGCATCATACGGAGCCATGGTTGCTCAGTGAGTAAGACGTTTGGTTCGCTAACCTGGAAGTCCTGTTTTCGTTACCTGCTTTGGCCGCGAAATTTCATCGGAATTTTCTGGCGTGGTTCCTCCTTGACCGAGGGCCCCAGAAGGGACAACGTATAGTCGCTCGTATTGTACGATAACCGAGGTCCCGTGTACACATTGGTGTGCACGTTAAAGATCCATAGACAGATGTATTTGGTGTAAGAGTAGACCACAACGCCTCTGTCAGAGCAAAATTTTACATCATAGCACACCAAATTGCCCAGTCGGAGCAGAACAGTAGGACGTTACATTTCATTTCATTTCAGGGGCATCTTACAAATTCAACAATTTTAGCATGTAGTTTCAACTTTTCATAAACCATTTGAACAAGGGACGCGGGGGGGAGATTGTTAGATGTGTGTGCTGCAGGTCATAAGGTCCGTTTTCTGTTCGAGACATGGAGTATTTCTGCCTGCCTCCCATTTCTAAGACCCCTTCACGAAAACTAATTATTGAAATAAAAGTATATCTTTTAGAGGCATAAATTAGTATACTGTTGGTCTTTACTAATTTCTGGTCTGGATTAACCCCCGGAGCCTTCAAAATATGTTTCTGCTGAACTGAACAGGGACTGTTTGTCTTGTCGCTCACAAACAGGGATACATCTTAAAGAACCCTTGCGGTTGGAAATCGATGGTGAGTAAGCGGAAACGCTGCCATCATGGCAAATTTTTCCTGCTAACATTTGCACAGTCTCAAAATGGCCGAATTATTTTGTTGATGAGACATTGCTGTAGATTCATGCCCTGAGAGAGCAATGGATTTACGTATACATCTGAAATATATTACGGATTTCAACGAAATAAATTTGCTTGGTATGTTGATTGTGTATTTCTCATTAACATTTGTTTATGGCTCGACACCCCAGACACCTACCTGGTTTGCTATGGTACCATAGATAATGTTTGTTGGATAGAACTACTCACAGGAATATTATTTGGAAGAATAGAGTTATTGATTTTGCCAAAAAAAAACCCAGGTCTACAAACCTATAAATTGTTGATCTATAGCGTTATTGAGAGCAAGGCATTTGCATAAGGGAGACACAGAGAGAAATGGGGTTTAACGTCCACTCGACACAAACTAGGTCATTTTGGGACTAACATATGGTTTCAATTTTATTTCAATAATTCGCTTGTGCGTAGGGGTCTTTAGCAGTGGGAGGAAACTGGAGTGCCCGGAGGAAACCCACGAAGTTGAGAAGGCGCCCCTATCTCCATGCCACATACGCTCACACCAGGGTTAGAAACCACAGCCGCAAGCCAGAGAGGTGACCGGCCAGCCAGAGGTCGAAACGCGGCACTCTAGACCCCCCCCCCCCATTTGCATAAGGGAAACAAATTATCCTTATCGTTACCATACTGTGTTCAAATAAACCAACCCCAGAGACATTCATTCTCACCAATTGTGTTTTTGACCTATGAGTTGTACCTCAACTTGATAAGCCAAATTATTGTAATACTCAAAATTATTGGCATGATTTCCGTTCATCGCCCCTCCCCCCTGCGGTTGTTTAATAGCAAGATATAATAAAAATATTTAACAGAATGAATTTTATTTATTAAGTTTTCACAATTACACATAATTATATAATAACGCAACACAAGGTATATGGATCATACTACGTCCAGCGTACGTAGCTACGGGAGTTAGGCACAGCTAGCGGCGCCTGAGGACAGGACTGGATTATTGTGATCTTCTGCAAAGTGTTGATTTTAACATGTTACTAGATTAAACTGTATGTTCTGCACACTTTTAAAGCCACCAACACCTTATCCTTATTCAAGAATTAAATTTATCTTCATAGGAGATCGATAATCGTGCCTCTGTAATTTCAGCTGGGTCCTGGCAATACATGTTTTAGTGAACCCATATTTAGAGGGAACATAAAATTTCATGTCTATACTTCCGGTCTCCAACTGATGCATAGTGAGATGTTTAAATTTTACGTCTATGTTCCACTTCATGTTTTCGTCAAAGGGTAGAACTTTAGATTTCTGTTTTTGAATTTTGTCTGGCTGAAAACAGAATTTAACATAAACACCTCTGTTTGTCTCCATTCTAGACGGCTTTAAAAAGGTTCGACCTAGAGACAACTTGAACACGTTTTTACTGTGGCAAAATGACGTTTCAATTTCTGCAATTTCTGGCCTTAAGCCTAGCTCACTTATTTCCGTTGATTGTCGACGTAATTCGGAATAACAATCAGAATATCCCGAATCAACAGAAATTCTTCCGTAAAGGGAGACAAGGAAATCAATATCTTCATTGTCAACTGCATCCTGGAGACGAGCTTCAGATTTTGAGCTCCGATTTACTTTCATTCCTACCCTCTCCATGAAACCACTTACCGACTTAGAAATACCCATTGGATCCAACATCGATAATGATGGTCGTTTTTCAGAAACGTGCTTCGGACCAGACTTTGTGTTTGAAAATTTTTTTTGGGCCGAATTTTGTTTACCAGTAGCATGTGTTAAGTCGGGCTTGGTGCTCAGAGATGTTCTCCTTGTCGATTGGGTAGGATATTTAGGAACTTTTTGTTTTCTAATAGCTTCTGGGAGTGGGCTTTCGTTCTGGGTTTGGAAAAAGTGACACGATGGCAAAGATCGCCGTCTATTGCTGGAGGCTAAATTTAGAATTTTCTGTTGCATTTCGTGCTTCTTTGCCTTTGCATCCATGTCCGCTTGATTACTTTTATCAAAGCTGCAATTTAAAATCAAAATCAAATTAAACCCAATCACAGTGTCAGTGGTGTGGCCGCAGCTAGGCCTTGGCAAGGAACAGCGTTGAATAAAAACAACTAGACTCCTCAAGTGTAAGTAAAATAACCTTTGCCATTATTTTTCAGAATCTTGCTCAGTAATTAAAATAGGTAATAAATAATACACACTTTACGGTATTATAAATGATACCAGAAAGGCTTTACAATGCACGCATCGATGCATCATTTATCAGTTCCTCTACTTCTTTCCAATCTTACCCTACAAAACCCCACAGGAGGAAAGAAATCTGTCCAACTGGCCTTATGTTTTTGCCAAGTAATCCTAAAATACACAATTCGTTCTCTTTTTTGTTGGGGGGAGAGGCTATTAATTCTATTATTAACCTCAAATGACATAATCTTTATTATCATAAACAAAAAATATGTATTCATTGTTTTTAAATCCATGCACAATATATTAAATCATTAAAATATTATCAATTTAGCCTACAATGAAATAGTATGTGTACAAATTGAAACTATAATTAGCCAGCTTTCGAGATCAGTAACCAAAATAACACGTCAGATCAACACAATTTAGCTTAAATAGAAGTCGACCCTCTCATTTAATATTACATAAGCTTACCCTTTGGACAATGCTTCCTTCATAGCAATTTTCTGAAAGATGGACTCGTAAATAGAATTGTTGGATTTGAAAGGATTGTGTATCCGACAGTCTTGTGGACTTCTGTTGAAAAATACATCTTCATTTCGAGAAGTAAAGAGTTTACCAGCTGGCAAAGAAATTCGTCTTTCTCTTAGCGCAGGTTTCCTCAAACTACTCAGTTCTTGTTCCCGGGTCGCGGCAAACAAACTGTCCTGTGTCAATGATGTTCGACGTTTAGTATTCATTCTGAAACATGAAAAAATAACACTATAGATTATAGAATGAATGTGTGAATTCACGTTATTGTTTACAGAGTTGTCCCTGGTTTTTTTAGTTTTTGAATCTGTTATAATCATGCTTCGAAAGGCCCGAAACCATAATTTCAAGTTTTGAGAACACGGGCGAAAATGCCCCCAAAAAGATTTCTAGTGTAAGGTAAGTATAAGATTAAAAAAAGAAATTGATCAAAGATGGTTTATGTTGCAAAATGACGTTTCAATTTCTTGCTTCAAGCCAACCTCGCTTATTTCCGTTGATTGTCTACGTAGTCTGGAATATCAATCAGAATATTCCAAATCAACGGAAATTCTTCCGAAATTCTTCTTCCCATTTCCTTTTATTCCATGAAACTATTTACTCATTGGGTTGATTAAAGATGCATCATGACAGATTTATATAAAGAGTTGAACACTCTTGCTATAATTAGTCAAAAATAGATAATGTAAAATGAATATACTGAATATTTTATTCAACTTACATTAATCTTAAAGCAGTAAAGATTGATGCCAAAAGGATTTAGCTCCTACATAATGGATCTTTAAAATACAACTCTGACATTTAAATACACCTGCATGTCCATTGTTCTTCTCGAACTCCCAATTTTAAGCTCAAATCATAGAGTGGAATAATGTTTAAATGACGCCAAGGTGTCTAAACACCGGGAAAATAATTTTTAAAAAAATCCTCTAATCAAATGCCCTGTTTAAATTAAAAAAGGCGAAAATTAATAGAAGAAAATACTATAATAAATAGTATCGAAAATATACCTTGCTGTTTAAACACTCGAAGCACCAATCTTCACAAAAATCTCAGTTTAATGCCCAAAACATGGAACTATGAAACTACTATAGCTTGCAGGCAACGGTGATGCCGAACAACTGAATATTTTCACAGTTTCGCGACTTTATATGTGGATTTTGATCACGAAGTCGGATGAGGACATCCGTCTGGAAATTAACCCGTGAACAACTAAAATAAATATAGAAAACCATATCCGTTTAACTCTTAAAGGAGTTAAATCTCTAACTCAATATTCCCCATAAAATTCGAAATCAAAATCACTAATTAAAATTTTTAATGGGGCCATTTCACTCAATATTGATGTTGGGAAAATATGGGAACCTATTATTACTAATGGCCGATTCATAAACGACAAAATGATAATAATAAAAAAAACACTGTAGAATGAGCTAGACAGGCGTAAACTACTTTCATTCAATTTGGACTGTTCACGTGTTATACGTAATTGATTTTACGTAAGCAGCAAAAGCATGTCAGATTGGTATGTTAGCCTGAAAAGACGCATTGCATAAAACTTTACCAGAGTAACGATTTTCCTTCCCAATCACAGAATTGAACCCAGGAAATGTCCTCAAAACGCAACCTGACTTCTGAGATGGTAATGTGTTCCCAATGATTTTCATGTAACTCATGCTACACGTGATGTTCACCGGGACCAGCCCTATAAAATGCACCCCCATACCTGGTTGAACCATTACACTACAACGTCAGCAGCATGCCACGACCCACGACAGCTCCGAAGATCCAGGCACTTGGAAGACTCGACGCTTACCACATTGCTTAAGCCGTTGCCAATCACTTCCAGGTCAAAGTTCGTGTTCGGACCATCTACAGGCTTCAGCAACGCTTTCGGGACACCAACACGACGTGCAGAATCCCTTCACAAGACCGCCATGTTGTGCGACAGCCAGTGCAGAATCCCTTCACACAGGCATTTGAGAGGGTTAGGGTGGGAACATACGGGAGACCAATCAGTATCGATACAGTGCGCCGACGTCTCACCAGAAAGACCTTACCGTGGACCAATCCTTATACCGAACGTCTACAGTTTCCCCAACAACACCAGAATTGGCGACACAATGAATAGATAATTGTTCTGTTCACGGATGAGAGTCGGTATTGCGTATCAACTGCAGATGGCACGACCACGATATGGCGTCGACATGGCCAGCGTTATTCTGACCAATGTGTCATGGACCGAGAGTCATGGGGAGGTTCAAGCATAATGGCTTGGGGTGAAATCGGCCCACACCAGAGAGTGGGTTCTGTGGTGTTTAAAAATCGTGATCCAGGGAGAGGAAGCGGTACCACAGCAGTGCGCTACACTGACCAAGCTCCCAGACCCTACGTTTTCCAGCATGACAAAGCCCGTGCCCACGCCGGCCTTTCTACAGCAGAACGGTGCCAATATTCTGCACTTGTCCTCCCTTAGCCCGGCTTATAACACCCTTTCATCTAATATTGCTTTAAAGACCAAACACAGTCGTTGTTCCAAGTGCCAATGGCCTTCATCTATCGTCTGTTCCACTCCATCTACAGACTCTGTGCTGCTGTTATTGACACTCGCGGTGGACACACCAGATACTACTTTTAAATCAATTTTCACCCATTTTAAGCTTCCAAACAATAGAGCCGTAGAGGAGAAGAGGGTAAGTTATGCCTCTTGCCACAACACTCTCTTGAGTCCAACGTATCCAAAAGTTTCAATAAATAGATTAAAAAGTTGTTCATCATTGACAAGCATGATACACCCGATCCAAATTACTACGCCGGAATAAAATGGTGGGTTCCCCAAAATATTTGGTCAAATAACACAATGTATTTAAAGTGTGGATATGCGTTGAAGTTCGGATAGGCTAAAAAAAAAGTTCCTAACCCGAATCCGTTTTTATGGCAATTGGTATCCTTGGTGTATGCCAAAAATGGAAAAATTAAAAATTTTCATCGAGCCCTTTTCTAGGTACGGGCCCAGACCTCATATTGCGAGTGAATAACTGTGATCTTATTGGATTCTGAGATCTTCCGGGAAAGTTTTTTTTTTGTTTGCGGATATTCACTTGAAATACTTCAAGAATGCAGACTGAAAGTTTGCCTCGTCTGCTTTCAAAACGGCGCAGGTATGAAGGTAGTTGGACCAGTTCTTTTAGGTCGAATACGTCAGTTTTACATTGAAAACTATGATCATAGTGTAATTCAGTTACGTGGCGCAATCTGTGGATGATTCTGGAATCTGCTGATAAAGGTAAAAAGGGGAGAGAAGGCTTTGGAAGATTTACCGGAACCTTATGATTTCTCAAAAATTTTGCTTACTGCGATCACACGTACAAGTCCAACCTGCACATGTGTCCTGTGTGAAGTTGCGAAGGAAAAAACCGTCACTGTCGGTTATAGACCTTCAAACCCTTTTCCACTTGGACAACCGCAAGGAGTGAAAGAACCGCAGGTACCTTCGCCGAGGCCTGTCAGAGTATGCCAGCATTGTTTTCAGCAGTGGGTAGGGGAATAGCTCATCCACGACCTTGTACCGCAAATGATGCACGCAAAACCTGTCAGTGATCGTGAAAAATGTTCCTCTCGCCAGTGAAATCATTGCTTCCGATTTGATTAGAGACAAAGCTTCAACCAGCGATGGTTCAACAGTCAAAATCGGTACGAGAGGTACGGATCTGACGATCAGAGAGCCAGGACCCCGAGCAACGTGCAGCAAAGCCATGTTTCCTGACACGCCCATACCAGCAGATGAACTCATCAAGATGCAGACGACTCTTGACATGTCCCTCCATCAGACCGAACGCCTAGGAAAGTACTTGAAACCAGTGTCATGGAGAAGCTGCGAGAGCGGGATCGGGAACTGGACGAGTACTATTCAACTGCCACGCTCAATATGGACTCTTTAAAGGACGATCAGAACCAGAGTCGATTACCAGCTATGAAGATGCAATCCTTCAATCGCGGGCTCGGATTTCGGAGTGAGCAGGCATCGTAGTCTGTTCACTCCGATTTCAGTAAATTGTGGGAAAGTGTGTGTGTGTGTGGGGGGGGGGGGGTATCCGCCACATGAGACATCCGGAATACGCTAAAAAAAATTGTTAAAATGTGTTGTAACATATTGTTCAAGGCATATATAGACTGTGAACTGACAGGACTTGCTCTACACTGACTACAGATTGTTATATTGGATTGATTTGATAAGTCACATTGAAAAATGAATATTTACTGTTTTTATAGAAAGGGCTCGATGAAAAATTTTATTTTTTCTATTTTGGCGGTAGATAAATTGCAAAGTCTCCGGTTAAAAAGAAATCGGGTGGGGAACTTCAACGCATATGTGAAGGTTTGCCGCGTCAATACAATCAAAAAGTATAGATATATTTCGCAAAAATACAAATTTGTGTTCATGTTGTTGTTCCAATTGATCATATAAATTAACATTCAGGTGTAATTTACTCATGTTAAGAGCATCTACTAAATATGAATGACTGGGCTATAGATTCAACAGCCCCAAAATGTCGTTAGCAGTGTAAAATAGAATTCATATACGTGTATTTGAAGCATTGTATGTGGAAGTGACAATAGGGTCGCCTGCCCAAGTTCGTGGGTTATCACCGGGTCCTCCGGCTTTCCCCAACTGCTGCAGACTCCTACGAATTATTGAAATGAATCTGAACCATATGGTAGTCCCGAAAAATGACCTGGTTTGTGTTAAGTGGACGTTAACCCCCATATATCTCTCTATTTTCTATTCCTCTCCCTGTCTCTCTCTCTCTCTCTCTCTCTCTCTGTCTCTCTCGTTCGTTCAAGAAAGTGTGAATGTTCTGGTATGGGTGTCATTTTTAGTTGATTCGCACGGAAATAGGTAATAAACGTATATGTTTATCTGCTGCGAATCACCAGGAAGAAAGAAAACAGGAATATTAACAACTGTTATGATGGACGCTATAATATTCACACGTTTTAAAGGAAACGGGAAAGAGCTGATTAACACTTTTTCCCGCCGATATAGTTTTAACAAAAAATCGTGGATCCCCATCGTTGAACAACTCGTATTTTGTGACAGTCAGTTGGAGCTGCTTTAGGTGTCTTGTGTGTATTATATACATTTCCAAAACCCATTATGCTAGATTGAAATGAACGAAGAAAAGTTACGTTTAAAGCGATAATAAAGGATTGTTATAATAGTTCACAAATAGATAATGAAAATGAATATATTGAAAATCTCAGTCAAATCGCTTTATTCTCCGCGAAGTTACACTTGTTTGATTATTTATGACAAAATGTAGCGTTGATCGTTTATTATTCGTAGCGACGGTACTTGATGAGTCTCATTATCTTGTGTATCATTTTAAAACCTCTTAAATGGCCGATGTGTTTTAATCTACATAAATGGCGTGTTAATATAATATTTTAAGCCAGATTGAGCTCACAACTTCTTTAACTAGGTGCTGACTAACCCTAGTTGCCCCTCTTGTTCCGATCTAGAACGGGCTTCGGCTTACAGACTTTGTGTTTCCACGATAAGCCTTTCTCTAAAAAAAGACCTGACCCCTTCCAAAGCCCCAGCTATCGACCTGGGTGATCAAGCGTCTATGGTTGCCACTCAAAGGGTATCGAAGTAATGCCCCCATCAGACCGGAGTGATGACTCGACTGAGCTCTGAAACCGAACGGCGGCCTGGAAATACACAAAGTCGTCGGCAAGCGTGAACACAACGCGGAAAAATGTCCCAAAATTACAAACTTAAAAAAGTCGCGTTCTTACTGCGACCTGTGCGTTTATACAGCATTCTCGCGGTGGGCTCGTCACGATTTCCGCGCTTATGTCGTTTATATTGAGATCTATAAGCTTGGCAACGGCGGTATCGCGAATCCGCGTCGCTCAACCTCACGTCTTATCTGGAGTACACGTGCATTTCAACCACGTGATCACGGCGACTATATAAGGACGCAACGCCTGTCTGACGAGGGTATTAGCTTCAACTCGTCACAGAGTACGAGACTATTGTTTTCCCGAGAATTCATTTATGATCGTGTCTTTAACTCCAATCGCGCACACGAACTGGCATCTAGATTAGTGTATATATATTTCTATCAGTTCTAGGGTACAGTAGAGATGGGGGGAGGGGAGGTGTGATTCAACAACAGGTGTGAGTTCGATTCTCCGGTTGTACGTGCCAATAAGTAGGATCGTCTGTCCTAACCCGTGGGTTTTCTAAAGACCCCTATGCGCTAGCAGATTATTGAAACAAAATTGAACCATATATTCGTCCAGAAATGACTTAGTTTGTGTCGAGTGGACATTGAATCCCCCCCACCCCTCTCTCTCTTTCACTCTCTCTTTCTCTCTCTCTTCACTCTCTCTCTCTCTCTCAGAGCAGAGATTGGGAACATTGAGAGTCATCTGTACTCGGTACTCTAACACTATCTACTCTTTTCATAACAATCAGTCTTTTGAACCCATTTAACATCTACGAGAACAACGGCGTATAGGGTTCATTGTGTTTGCTGGATCTCGTACACTAATAATGCGTCATTTTCAAATTCAGACTAAGATATTATTTTCCAATCATATGCATAATTGGGAAGCAGCGCAAATAATACGCTCGTGCAGGTAAAGTTGTTCAGGGGGTATTTACGTTTGTTAAAATTCTGCTTGCTAAATAATGTAAGGAAAACAAACAGAAACATCCGCATTCGCTAAAGTAGAGAGCGGTATCAGATATACTCTAAATATTAAGCTAACTGCATGGTAATTCCACTGAAAACGAAGTAATACTATTGATAGTTTTGAATGGTAATAAGTAAGTCGGCGGCTTACATTGGTGCTGGTTATTAATGCCTTTCAACTTCGGGATAGCTATCCCTGAAATTCATGTAGTTTGTTCGCTATAGATTTTTCCTTGCAGACTTCACATGCGTACAGTATGCGTTCATTGTCCTGAAAATGTGCATTGACGAACCAAAACTGTACATTGGCCATTCTTATAAATTTGCATTAAAAGTTTTATACCCTTTTGTCAACCATGTTGTTTTATTAAAAAAAATGACAATCAGTAATCCCTCACTATTTTGTACAATTGGAAGATGCACAAGTCGAAAACTTAAGTGATAAAAGTTGATTTGATTAACATAGGATACTCCAATTATCAAACGTCTTGTATTGATTTATTGCGGCTAGTTGCTAATGACTTGACCAATCAAACATGTTGTGTGTGTCCCATGTAAATTAATAACTGACACGTCAAAATAAGAACCGTATGGCATTCCGAAAAGAGACATTTATACCCAGGGCATTTTTTGATACACAGTAAGGCAAAGGCCTCGCCGCTGCAGATAAATGGCCGACTGCTTTGTAATATGGAAAGTAATGAAATGAAATGAACTTTAATGTCCTACTGTTCTGCTCCGAATGGGGTAATGAAGACGGATATGGAAAGTAGCATGCGTGGGTTAGGTACATCCCAAATCTCCACTAAGGATTCAAAATGTTTACACCCCCCCCCCCCCCCTATGTCTTAGAACTCCATTTTTGTTAACAAATGCCTTGTTTATACTACTTTATTGTTGGTGTTTGATTATACACTACACGCGCCTGAGATGATTTATAAAACCCATTGTCCAGTTCTTTTGTCCTCTACCTGTAAATCGTTACCACCTTGAAGATGTCAAGTCTTGTAACACACAAGTTTCTATTAACCATTGAATTATCCAGAGTGTTAACTCAGGCAGGAAGGTCTTCGGGATTTTCTATGTTGGTTTCAATATATCAGTGGTGCATGACGGAGGACTAAGCAAGGAAATTGCATAGTCAATCGGATAGGACGAAATACCGAGTCAGAGTGAAATTGATGAAGAGTAGATTCCGTTTTCTAAGGCTGCGTTTCCACCAAGTTTCACGTGACAAGAAATAGAAACATATGATTTTGGTAGGAACCGTTTCCATCAATGCCACTTTTCACGTTTCACGTTTCACGCGTGAAATGACACGTTTTTGCAGAATGAACATGTTCATTCTTTTTACCCGTGTCATGTGTCACGTCTGTCCGATCTGGGTTTTTCCCTGGGTTTTCCACAGCTTTTACTTTCCCTTTTGGTAACTCCACGTGTTCGTATCGAATGTAAACAGAACCTGTGTTTTGATCGTCTAAAATTAGTTATTTACGCTTGTCCTAAACATGAATGACTATAAGCACAACTTGATATGCCTTGTGAAGAAGACCCCACTTCTGTGGGACCCCTTTCTGGACGCAATAAGTAATGGTCCTTGCACCATATTGAGCGCCTGCTGCAGTTTCTCTTCCTATCCTAGCTCGCCGGTACAACAGACATAGAGCAAGAATTTCCTCGTCAGATGAGTCTGAACAGTCACCCATGGCGAACACAGGACGAATGACATGTGACATGTTCGATGTGAAATCCAGTGGAAACCCCTAATGTCACGTGTCATGCATGACACATGACACGTGATACGCGACACGTGAAATTTGGTGGAAACGCAGCCAACAATGCTCTCATAGCACCCTGCATGATTCATGCTGATCTTCATTATCCTGGGGGTGGGTGGGATGGCCTATAGTGGTCTAGAGTGCCGCGCTTCGAACTCTAGCTGGCCGGTCACCTCTGGCTTGCGGCTGTGGTATCGAGCCCCGGTGTGAGCGTATGTGGCATGGAGATAGGGGCGCCTTCTCAACCTCGTGGGTTTCCTCCGGGCACTCCGATTTCCTCCCACTGCTAAAGACCCCTATGCGCAAACGAATTATTGAAATAAAATTAAAAACCATATGTTAGTCACGAAATGACCTAGTTTGTGTTGAGTGGACGTTAAACCCCATTTCTCTCTCTCTCTCTCTCTCTCTCTCTCTCTCATTATCCTGGTTGTTGAAGACAATTTCGACGTTTATCCCCATTTCGTTTTTGGTCGATCCTGCCAAGTTGACATAAACTTGATCTGGTTAGTTGTAGACGTTGGTATATCGCTTTACGTTGTAAACAGTTCACAACACTGCATTCGCAACGATATTTGCCACTTTAAATTTATTGAATTATTATTACACTCTGTCATTAAAATTACACATTACAGACGGACGTTATTTTTTTATCTTTATCAAAAATATAAATGCAAACGACCAAGGTCACAAATTAATTGACCGCGATGTGTTGAATACGCCATGTATTCCATATCAATTCCATATTAATTAACTGACCTTGATGAGTTCTATACGTCATACATTCCCTATCAAAAATACAAATTAACTGACATTGAACAGATCAAAACGTCATGTATTCCTATCAAAATATAAATGCAAATTAACTGACCTTGATGAGTGCAATACGTCATGAATTCCTTATCAAAAATATAAATACATATTTTTCAAGAACATAAAGTACATGTATTCCTACGTTATGTATTCCTAAAATATGATCAAAACAGTTTTAATGAAGACAAATTTACTGAATTAAATCGATGTTTCATTAACCTTTGATATATTTCTATTATAGGTATAAATTAATGTGAAAAAACAGAAAGTGTATCTATAAACTATTGTCCAGGTGTATAAGCAAGGGTAGGATGACGCACTAAGCACTTGAAAGGTTTTCGTCCCCCATATAGTATATAATTCAAAACTTTAAACAAATTAATAAACCATAAACAATCCGGGTTTTTTTTAGTTTTTTTTAAATGTCATTCTATACTAAGACCAAGATGGTAGCAGGATGAAAAGGCATAAATCAATGAAAAACTAATAATTAATTGGTCATCTAATGGCTATTGCCTTGCACCACTGATAAGGGGGGACCACGCCGGAATACCCCAATGAACATCCACAGAAAACGCAGGGTAAGAATACGTCGTACGAGAGGGGGGGGGGGGTCGTTGCTTATTGTGGCGTGGATCAGTGTAATATGCAAGAGCAACAACAAATTCATGACAGTCCAACTTGCTCTTTTTAGCCTAGCTGATCAAAACAGAATAATATCGGGGAGATAACCCCACCTTGTTTTCACTCCATTGTGGTATTAAACATGAGAGTTATGCAATCAGTCCTCTCACTTTGTGATCTATATATGGCTTCAATCACTTTGTGATCTACATGTATATATGACTTCAATCACATGTATGTGACCTAAACATCAGACTGTCTCTTCTCAAGTTCAATACTGAGTTTATCATTATATGGAAATAGACCATAAATACCCATTACAATATTTGGAGCATGAACTTTTGAACCGGAATTATGTCCTATGACTAATTCATTTTATTGATACTGGTCAGTTTTACACATTTTTAATTGAAACTAAAACATTTCGCGATAAAACAATTAAATAGGTGTTCGTCGCAGTCGCTTTAAAATGGCAAGTCGCTGTTGCAGTTCAGTTTCAGCTTGGTCAGAACACAACATTGTATTATTTCTACAAGGTAAGATCTGTAAAGTAATTCTTTGAGTAGCATTTAGTTATAGTTTTTACTGTGTATCTTTTAAGTAGTTACTCTTCTACAGTATTAATGTCACTTTTAGGTGAAATAAAAATGGCATACATATTCTGCTGTCTGTTGTAAGTAGGGGGGGGGACGTGGTAAAGTGGGTAAGACGCTGGCTCGTTAGCCTTGAGATCGGATATTCAATCACTGCATTGGTCGAGATAGTTCATCCCGATTTCCCGGCGTGGTTTCACCCTGCAGTGATGCAGGACGGAGGGCTTAACAAGAACAGCTGTCTAGTTGTTCCGATGGGACGAAAACCCGAGGTCCCGTGTGCACATTAGTGTGCACATATAATGTGCACATAAATGATCCCTTAGCAGATGGAATTCGATATAAGAGTAGGCCTTATTGCCTAGCGAACAAGCGTCTTACCCACTTAGCCACCGTGACCTCACACCACCACGAAACCTACTGTTGTTGGTTGTTGCGATGGTGATGAAAACACTGTTTAGTGTATTGTATGTTTCAGCATGAATTGTGTAATGCCTATACTAGTGTTGGTTGTTATAATGTGCTGTATTAGTGGTGGTGAGACTGGAGTTTGGCGACGTATTAGAAGATTTGACAACAGATTTTCTAGAGGTTACGGACAACGCGATGTAACCGAGCTTGAGTCTACAAAGCGAGATGTACTCCAGACATCAGAATATGTATCTGCAAATAAAGATAGCTCAAAATAGATAAAGTCTTGATTTATGATTCCAAAAATTACGTATAATTGCACGAAAACCCGTTGATTAAAGTAGCGGTGCGTGATTTGAATTTTTGGGAAATATATCAAATCCCCATGAATTAATCCACTTGAATACGTACCCAGATTGATTAATTAACATTTAATTCAGAAAATATAAATCAACGCATTAACGCTTGATATTCCGCGTACAGTGATTCAGTTCTATTTATTTTACATTTTGAAATTGACCACATTGTAATCCCGTATCCCTTAAACCAAGCACTGTGTTGAAATAATGGCCTTGTAGATGTATCCCAACTTCTGCACACTTTCTTGATTCTCCGATTGGGAGGAAACAGATCCCGAAACAGTGCCAGTCAACTTCAAACTACTTTTGTGAAAAAATTTCGCTCGAACAATCGCAAAAATAACCGTTTCATGTAAGAAGAAATCTTAAAAGGCATAACTACCTTATGTTGACTAATTCATCAAACATCACCAATCAATTTATTGATTCCAAATTTATTTCAATTGGAGAGAGAGGAATGGGGTTTTCTACTCGACACAAACTAGGTCATTTCGGGACATATGGTTTAATTTTATTTCAATAATTCGTTTGCGCGTAGGGGTCTTTAGCAGTGGGAGGAAACCGGAGTACCAAGAGAAAACCCAATAACTGGGATACTGTTCCAAACGAGTATATGGTATTTTCCGATTGCCTTCACAAATGGCTTGAAAATAAGGACCTTTGATACAGGACTCTCTTTATTTTTAATTCTCTAGTCCTTGGTTCTTTCAATAATCATGACACCAACGATAAGATCAATATGAATTTAAAGCGGTTGTATCAGACGGCAAACACACGTGCATGAAAGTATAAAAATGACAATAGATTCTCACGGAAACAATCAATATGGTCAATCTCCTTCAATATTTTTAACATGTTTTGGTGTTTAAGATCATCGAAATGATAAAATATATAGGTATGGATTAAACAATGGTGTGACCCGACTACGGGGTAAAGAAATGACGGTAATTAATCAGGATTGACGTAGCTTGTGGCTGGCTGATCATTACACAACGTGCTTCATGCTAGACATTCACCCCCGCCCCCTTCATAGGTCTCGGTGCTATGGGGGAAATTTTGCCTGGGCAGCGGCGCTACGGTCTACTCTTATATCTAATTCCAACTGCCAATGGATCTTTTACGTGCACGTCAATGTGTACACTGGACCTCGATTTTTCGTTCCATTCGAACGACTAGACAACTGTCCTTGTCAGGCCCTCCGTCCTGCATCTGGATGAACTTTCTCGGTCAATGCAGGGATCGAGTACCCGACCTCCAGGCTAGCGAGCCAGCGTCTTACCCACTTAGCCACGTGATCCCCCGATCCCATTTAGAAGAGAAACTCGTGATTTCCTGAATTAGCCTACTACTTCAAGTCACAAACAAGTTTAACATGCACTCCACACAAACTAGGTCATTTCGAGACTAATATTGTATGGTCCACTTTTATTTCAATAATTCGCATGCGACAAAACCCACGACAGTGACAAACCCTGTAGATAACATCCCCCATCGTCTCGTCTAACGGCTCCAGCACCACGCCACCCACCGAAAACAATATGGAAATAAAAGCAACGTGGACAAACAAAAAACAAATAAAAACAAAAAAAAACACCCAAAAACAAAGAAGATGAAGACATATTGATCCAGTGTATTTCTTTATTTCTCTATCCTTTATAAAGACAAGAAATACATAATGCTCTAAACCAAAACTTCAACAAATCAATCTATAGGACGGTCATCTTATTGTCATATCATCTAACCTTAACGCTCATACATTAATATACCAAACCTAATAAATATGGCGACCTTTCACTGCAGAAATATAACATGTTTTGATAATAAAACAATGCCTCCTTCACATTGAATATTATTTGGGAGAAAGATTAGGGAGAATAGGATAGTATTAAAGTTGTTTTTTTTTAACAATTTTCGCCCAAATTTGCAATCTATTTATTTCGAGAGTTTTGGATAATAAACGTTAACATTTGTGATACGCTTTAATTCTTTTATTAGGTAGTAACTGAACATATTTTAAGTTTCTAATATTATTACGTCTTTTTCAATGAAAACAATATTGTTTACCGGCGTACAATACTGTTTTAAATGATAAAAACTACTTACAAGAATAGGGGAAAAAAAACTATATTCGAGGAAGATTCTTCTTCGAAATTAAGTAAAAAAATAAAGCGTGTTCGGTGTTAATGTATAAATGTATAATATAATGAGTTGTTATGAACAATATCATGTTTACCACATGGTATTTTTAAGTTAGAGAAACTGTAATAAATATGCACCCGAACTGAATTAAATAAAGCGAAGGCTGTTAATTTCATGTTTATAATCACTTACAAAGACCTTATGTTATCATAAATACTATTTTGATATAAAATGGAAAAAATAAAGAAAAATAAAATTAATGATCGAAATACAAACCCGAATTCAGCGAAATGGTTTGTAAGCCAAATACAAATAAAAGAAAATGATGCAGTGTGTTCTATCTGCACAATCGTTAAAATGAAAAAAAGGTCTCGGAAACTGGGGGAAAAGTAACTATGAATTAAACTGCAAAAGAATTAAGAAAAATTAAACAAATAACAATACCATTTATATATCAAAATAGGGTTTATTTGTTACTTAAGAACTACCCAGGATTTCTCTTCGGACCAATCCGTTTTCTTTAGTTTATCTTCTTACAAATAACAAAACAAGAGTGTTGTTATATAAAAGCGGACAAATGGTAAAGGATATAGTGATATTGTTTTTTTCTTTACTGTGATCAAGTTACATTTCACAAGCAGTTGATAGGTCGCCACATCAAATAAAAAAAAGGTATGTGATTCAAAATAATAATCATAATTTCATGAAAAATAATTTAGCTGAATAAGGAAATAATAGATTTGTGGTATCTTTGATCAAAAGAAACAATTCATAGTTAAAAGAAGACAAAAAATCAATCTTAAGATAAAAATAAAATAAATAAATAAAAAAATAAATAAATAAAAAATAAATAAATAAATGAAAAAAATAAAAATAAATAAATAAATGAATAAATAAAAATAAATTAATAAATAAATAATCTTGTTGTATAAAACAAAATTTATTTACGCAAATCAATTCATTTATTGGTCTCTGTGATCAAATAATTGTTGTTTAATACGAATTTGTGGAAGACTGTGGTGCCGTTTTCTTATGACTGAACTGATATTATTTTTTTTTTTAATTAAATTAGTTTTGTATTTAATTTTTCAAAATGTTAACAGTTTTTGATCAAAATTTTAGACACAATTTGTCCAATCTCTGAAAAATATTATCTTATAATTCAATTAAAGCCAGAATAAGTATGGTACTCCGGCCCCAAATCTTTTAATTATGATACGTAACCTTAATCTCACCGTAGTGAGAATAATTATAATACCACAACCCTAATCTCTTTATAGTGAGAATAATTTTTAAAAAATACAATCCTAATCTCATTATAGTGAGAATAATTATAAAACCCCAACGATAATCTCACTATATTGAGAATAATAATAATAATAATAACACAGCCTTAATCTCACTATATTGAGAATAATGACAATATACCTGTCCTGATATTAATAATCACCCCCCCCCCCCCCACAGACCACACATCCCGACTGTAATCTCACTATAGTGAGAATACATGTAGTCATAATACCCCACCCAAAATCTTACCAGAGTGAGAATAATCATATATCCCGACACAAATCTCACCACGGTGAGAATAATTATAATACTTAAGACCTAATCTCACTAAAGGGGGAATAATTATAAAACTTCAACCCTAGAGAGATTTATAATACCCCAGCCTTAATCTCACTAAGTGAGAAAACTTATATTTCCCAACCCCATCTCACTATTGTGAGAATAATTGTAATAAGTCAACCCTAATTATAATATCCCAATAGTGAGAATAATTATAACAGACCAACCCTAATTTCATTATATGAAACCCCAGCCCAAATTTCAATCTTAGGTACATGTATATGGAAAATGGCAGAAAAAAAAATATTTGCATTAAAGTAAGTCCCATAAGTTGAGCCAGAAATAAACATATTTTAAATTCCATTTATATTTATGGTTGTTTTCCAAGCGTTATATTTTAAAAAAAAACCCAGAATATTACATACGAGGAATGGCGGTTATCACAGCTAAAAATCGAAATTTAAGGTCAACGATTACGACCTTGGGATGAACTGGATTTTAACAGGTCGATCAGGGGTCATGACTGTGTTCAAGACAGGTTCTACATCTTCGTGGTTGTACTTCAATGAAAATTTCTGGATGATCTGAAATTCAAACGGAACATATGGATAATGGGCTGTTTCCAATATATTTAAATTTTATCAAATATATACCTAGGCCCTGTTTCACGAAATTTTAACTTAAGATAAAATCCAATTTTAGTAGATACTTCAATTTTGATTGGCTAAGCACTAAAATCAATCTAATATTATCCAATCAAATTACTAAAATTGGGATCTTATCTTAGTTAAAATTTCGTGAAATAGGCCCCTGGACGCTGAAGGTGGTGCACATCATTAAAATCACCTCACCACCATCGTACACATAATATCTAGACCATTAACTGCTGTATTTCAAGCGACCCATTCTGAAATCCGGCTTCACAAACCCTGCACTATATCTACAATAACCGCCTTTATCTCTGAATGGCAGTTAGATATTTATCATCGTCGAAGGCCGTGCACAATAACCCAAAGAAATGTAATGGTAATACTGTTCATTTCTACGAACATCAGAACATGTCCCTTAAATGTTATGAATAGCAAAATAAAAAATCCACAATATACATTGGGTTTAAATATAATATCCACTTTTTCACCAAACAAAAGCTGGCACAAATGTGTCATACGATAATGTTTCAGTTTCAACTTACTTTTGTTAAAACTATGTAAATTTCTTGTTCTGCAAATCTTCTTCCTAAAACAATGTAAAAAATTGTCATCAGTGAATAGTAAGTAAGTATAATATGGTGTTATTTGTGACTTACGATAACCTCTGTTATTTAAACAGATGAATATTATTATAAACCTGGCTTTATTCATGACTCCATTGTATAAAGCGGCTTACACGAATTAGTCGACCAGAATTGGTCGCTGGTCATTTCATATGCACCAGAAAATTGCATAGCATCGACTTGGTTAATGCAAACGAGCATACACCATACAGTGTGCTATGAGGGAAATTTTGCTCTGTGGCCTACTCTTATTCCGGATTCCAATTTGCAAGGGTTCTTGCACGTGCCCGTCAATCGGACCTCGTTTTTTTACCATCCGAAGGACTATACATCAGGCCCTCCACCAGACACCACTGACAAGGTGAGACCACGCCAGAAAATCTTTATTATGAACTTTCACGACTGGATCTCACAAAGGCACCGTGGCTGCAAATTACAGAGCTCTTCTATTTAAAAATACAAAGGTGTTGGAGCACTAAGCATTCAGATGATTACAGGAAAGCTCAAATGAAAACTTTGCTTGAATTAATTACCTATGCACATTCTGGCACCATGTCCCCACACCAGGTTCGATAATGATTTTAAATTACTGTCCATATTTCCACGTAACCATCTCTCTGGTTTGAATAATTCTGGTTCTGGGAACAGACTTGGATCACTATACATACCATAGACATTGGCTTGAACATGCGTCTAGAATCAAATGATTTGGACAGAATATAATAGTTAACATGTACTGATATTTCCCCTGATAATAATATAGGTCTACTATCAAATGGCTTCTAAGGGGTAGACAGAATTGTTTTCAAATTGTTTATAAAATTGTACGAATCAAAATTTGTGAATTCACCTAAATGGAATCATGTTCCTGTTACAAACACATTTATTACACATATGGAAAGTCTCGTATGGTTTTCGTAGTGATTGTATAATAAGAGAGGGAGGGAGGGAGGGAGAGAGAGAGAGAGAGAGAGAGAGAGAGAAATGGGGTTTAACGTCCACTCGACACAAACTAGGTCATTTCGGGACTAACATATGGTTTCATTTTATTAATTCAATAATTCGCTTGCGCGTAGGGGTCTTTAGCAGTGGGAGCAAACCGGAGTGCCCGGAGGAAACCCACGAGGTTGAGAAGGCGCCCCTATCTCCATGCCACATACGCTCACACCAGGGCTCGAAACCACAGCCAGAGGTGATCCGGCCAGCTAGAGGTCGAAGCGCGGCACTCTAGACCACTAGGCCATCCCACCCACCCACCCCCTCGATTGTATAATAAACTGGTGATTGTATTCCATATAAAAGGTCGTTGTTGTTTTAAGGTCGTCAAATACTAAATTGCTGACAGTGTCTTAATTATGACCAGTGATGTGCTACAGACACCAATTGTGTTTAACGTCCTACTGTTCTGCTCCTACTGGGCTAATGAAAACGGGCTTTTTGATAGGACTTAACTAAACGGAACTGAGATGGTTAGTGGCATCGCGATAAGCCGCTTTTAATCTGTGCTCCAAGTTTTATTTAACTGCAGGTTATTTCGTTGATAGGATTACATTTTGTAGATCGCTTAATAGCATTACTGGTATCGTGAAAATATTCTCTAAATCCACGGAGCCTGCATCTTCGGTATACGCAGTGGTGCAATTCCGTTCACTCATGGGGTATTATCTGCCCTTGATCGTAGCTGGATTCTACGGACAATTACAAACAACTGTTTACGAACCAGCGTTAGACACACTGTTTACGTTTACATCAATATGTCAACCTGTACGCTCGATTATGAGAAAGCTTGCAAGGAATTGAATATAAACTAAGTAATATGTACACAAAAAGATGTCCTAAAGCACACGCATCGAGGGTAGATAATGTGTCTCACCCATGGATGAACCAGTAAATATTAACATATTAACATATGTTTTCAATTTTAAAAAAAGGTTAAAGATATTAAATTAGGCATAGAAGGAGTCACCGTATAAATATACTTACACCAGCAGGAATATTATAACCAGCAACTTCTAAATCATCAGGTAAAATACGACTTGTAGCAAAAGTAATGGGATATTGTCTGTAAAGTAGAAATTTATAGCAATTACAGCAATGTCAGTCAAAGATGATACAGAGAATGAATAAAGCAGAGATCAATGAATAACGGACTAATGTGTTCACCGTGACATTTACACTAAAGTGAACTAAATATTCAAAATTCTATTGGTAAATGCATATACATGAACATACCATATGATAGTCAAAATTAAACACATATGTTTGGTGGCGACTATATTGTATCAAATAGATGATATTCAAATAATTTCTAAAAAAAAAATACATTTGAAAACGTATTGCATTCAAATGGTTAAGTACGCGTGAGTTATGCACGGGTAGAAACTATCAATGCTATATTTAGTTTTGTTGTTTTTTTATATTTTTAATGTGTTTTGAAGCGTATCGCCTTCCGGTAGCCTATTTATTTAAATGTCAAATGTAACCATGCCATATGGAATAAGTGTTACAAGTTACACCTCCGGTGCTGACCTGTTATTAAGAGCCATATATATATATATCTCGATATTCACAACTGATGATACTTTTAATTAACCAAATCATGTAAAGGCGGCTCTATTAGCGAACAACTAACCTGAAGGTTTCTTTTAAAACGGCTTTGACGTAAGGAAGTTTTGCAAGTTTCTGGGGTGTGATTTCTTCCTGGTTGGGCAAGACTCGTGAAATTTCATCATGCATTGTTTTCTGGACCTCGGGGTGTTTCGCTAAATTGTATAAGCACCATATTGTTGCTGTAGAGGTCTGGAAAAAATAACATATGTTGACCATAACTAGAATAATTGTCATTTGTCAACTATAAATAGAAACCAAACCCGACTTAGTGTTTCAGTATAGATGCGTTTAGTATCGACATAAGGCGCTACCATGGGGGTGTTCACCTCAGCTTTGATGTGTAGGACCCCACTAAAAACCTTGATAGTTTCTGGCGCTAACAATCAAAATGTGTGCAACCGATTTAACGCGGGCTAGTGAGAATGGAGATCAAGGGGCGATGGCGACACCAGAAAATCAAATTTATAATTATGGGAAATAAACAGACGAAAATGTGACATTTGTATTGGCATGTATTGGTAGACGGCTTAGCGGCTTAACATCACATGCATACATTTATATGAATTTGTCAGTTGGAAATAGTAAATAATTATGGCTTTTTTAAAATACTCACAGTGACAGTGCATAAACCGAGCGTTTACTTAACAAATACGTTTTCATTTCTTCAACCCGAATAGCTCACAAAATCTTTCGGGTAACTGTGTCAAACTGATCCCGCAGTGAATATTCGCTTGGCCGCTACAATCATTGATAAGCATGACATCGACGAGGCTTAATGAGTACGGCATATTCAATATTTTACTCCGACAAATTAAATTCTCAAACATTTTTTTGAGGTAAAAGAAAAATAAATAACGACGTTTGAAGTATTTGTAGTTAAAAAAATATTTCCTTTAGTGTAAATGGGTATTAAAATGAGTAAAATGCATCATTTTGCCCGAAGCAGTTAGGTGTTAAGTAAACATTGCACGAGCCGTTGAGCCAATGACTACGAGGCGTGCAGTCAACGCACGTGTTTTGGACAGGCATCCGTTACAGAGATAATTCGTAAGTAATTCTCTGTGAAACAGATTGTAACTGTGTAGTAATGGAATGTATACGGTTTCACAATCAGGTGTTCGTAATCAAAGGGGAACAACTCCAAGAGCCATTGTTAATCATCACCAATCTGTTTCACAGAGAATTACTTACATTGTAGCGGCCAAGCGAATATTCACTGCGGGATCAGTTTGAATCATCACTTGTACAAAGTTAACAGGGAATTAAGAGAGAGAGAGAGAGAGAGAGAGAGAGAAATGGGGTTTAACGTCCACTCGACACAAACTAGGTCATTTCGGGACTAACATATGGATTAATTTTATTTCAATAATTCGCTTGCGCGTAGGGGTCTTTAGCAGTGGGAGGAAACCAGAGTGCCCGAAGGAAACCCACGAGGTTGAGAAGGCGCCTCTATCTCCATGCCACATACGCTCACACCAGGGATCGAAACCACAGCCGCAAGCCAGAGGTGACCGGCCAGCTAGAGGTCGAAGCGCGGCACTCTAGACCACTAGGCCATCCCAAACCCCTAACAGGGAATTAAGAAAGAATGCATATTGGCGTATACGGGCCCGTAGCCAGCTCATAAAATTGGAGGGGGGGGGGGGGGGCTACGGAATGTTTTGGAGGGGCTGAGGATGTGGTCGGCTAAGAACACTCCTAATAAATCACTACTTTTGGCGAAACATTTGCGGGGGGGGGGGCTTATTCGATTTTGGGGGGAGCCCCCCCCCCCCCCAATAGCCCCCTCCCGGGCCCGGGCGTATACATGCCAAGATGGCACAATGATCTATACACTCCAACAGCCATATTTTAGACCTTATGTTTATACCTTTGACCTTATAAATAACATGATTTAAATACATGTGTTCTGAATAGATCGGAATCTTATTTCGTTTACATTTATTTTGTGTCTTATTTAGTTCAGCACCGAGGAGTTCCGATTTGTATTTCGAGCCTTGCATTATTGACCAATCAGCGTCCAGAATGTTTTCTCCGTGCATTTAGTTGTCATGTCGCCATTGTTGTCAACAATTGTCAGTCCGTCTTTAAACTAATAGTCAAAATGTCGTCTTATATAAACTTACAAGCTTTAGTCATTGCAAGGGCGAGATAGATCCACTCTCCAGGTACTTTTCTAGTTCATTTGTATTGCGTGCTATTCAGTGTTCTTTGAATTATGTGTCAGTTTCAACGAGTAACCATGCGAGTGTTAGTCTCACGTGTGTTCAATATGTCAGGACATTGTTGGAAATGGTTCTTTACATTTCGGTGTTATTTCAGACTATTGCAAAATACAGAAATGACTTTTAGGGATTAATGTACATTTTAATGCCTCTGAAATAATGACTTTTCTGTGTATTTACCAAGTCTATTGTCATTATTATTTGTTTACTTTTGTTGTGCATATTATACATTAGTTTACTTTAGTCGTGCATATCATAAGGTCCATGCTTGTGTCACTTGTCGTGCAGCCACTTGTCAGTGGAATAGTCATAGTCTAATAATTTAAAGGGACATTTATGTCATAAAATGTCACGATCAGTTCTAGTCCTTATTGTGCTTAACTTTTGTCTTTTCAGAATGATCGACATTATGTATATGAATGCCATATCTAAATAGTCGTCTTGTCAATAAATGTCTAAAGTCTAAATGTGTCGTCATTAACGGAAGATCATCAAGCCCTTGAATAGCTACTGCGCGAGTAGTCACAACAGTTTCTGGAGAATACAGTCGACGTCTCGGCTAAGTTCGAACTCTTTGTGTTACCTGCGTGGTGGTTAATATGACAGAGCAAGTCATTGATACTATAGGATTGGAAACTCCTTTGCCAAAGGACACTCCTTTTCAAGACTCAGATTCTGATTCACAAGATGAGAGCTCGTCAAAGCTCAGTGCTGCTCGTCAACACAGAAAACAGTTACGTGGGAAGTTTACGCGTTCTATCACACGGATTCAAACCTACATCAGAAAAGGTGAAGGAGACGTCAGAAAATTAAAGAGAGAGCTCAAAGAAATCAGAAAAGACTATGAAAAATGTTCATTTGCTAATGGCGAAATTATAGAATATTGTGATGAATCCGAGAAAGGAAGATTAGAACAATGGGAGCAGACCTCACAAATGACTTTTACTCGATTGAAGATCTGTTGTCAGAACACATCAAAGCCTTTTCAAAGAGTGATCAGTCAGTTCAGAGTTTAACGTCCACACCCAAGTCAAAGTCAGAGCAAACGTCAAGGACAGAACAACCTGCACCTACACTAATGCCCGTCCCACATACGCCTACATCACAGTCAGTTCAGCGTACGAACACGATACAGTCAGTATTGCAGCCAGATGAACATGCGTCAACACCAGAGTCTAGTCAACAGAATACACCGACTTTGTCTTGTCAGTCGAAACCTAGGATGAAAAAGTCATTTGATAGTTGGATAGATGAGTTAACAGAATTTGAAGAAACTGTCCATAGTCAAAGAAAAGAAGAAATCTCTATCACCGATGCTCTTCTTAGATTGGAGTCAAATCGCGATATTCCAGCTCTCAAAATCAATATCTTTGATGGTAATCCTCTTGAGTATGTGGAGTTCATACAACGGTTCAGAGTACACATACACGATAAGCCACATCTTACAGATGAAGTCAGGATGGGACAACTAAAGAGTCATCTGTCAGCGGGAGTCAACAAAACTTTGTCAGGTTTAGGATCGTCAGGAAGTATGTACGCGACAGCTTTAAAGTCTTTGAAAGCTGAATATGGTTCACCTAGTAGAATAGCCAGAGCATACGTTACCAAGGTCACCAGTGGTCCAAAAATAACAGATAAAAATGCCCTGAAAGAACTTTCAATTGATGTAATCAACGCTATTGCCAGTCTAACTCAGCTGAATTATTTTTCTGATATTGATGCCAGTGACAATCTCAGGAAAATTGTTGAACGAATGCCAAACTACATGATTGATCAGTGGAAGGCTAAAGTTGCATTAATCAGAACATCAGGTGAAACTCCGTCAGTCACACACATAGACGCATTTCTCAGATCCAAGGTTAGAGCTGAATTCGATCCTGATTTTGGTGATGTCAAGAAAACTAATGCCGTTAACAAACCTGCCTACTTACCTCTTAAGCGATCCGTCAATGCAGCACCCAGTCATGCTCATAATGGTCAAAGATCGTCATTCAAGAGTTGTTCCTTTTGTCATAAGGAACATTATCTGTCACAGTGTGAAAGGTTCAGAAATTTAGACAATAAAGACAAATTCACTCATGTCACGTCAGAACGCTTATGTTTCTCTTGTCTTGCTAGAGGACATAATATCTTTAAGTGCCGAAACAGACAGCATTGTAATGAAAATGGTTGTCAACGATACCATCACAAACTTTTACACTCCGATATGCCAGTTAGCAGTGTGTTGGACAAACGCGCAATGTTGCCAGTCGTCCGAATCCGGTTTAAAGCGCCTAATGGAAGAACTTTGTATGGCAATGCATTGATAGACAGTGGTGCCGGTACAACAGTCATAAGAAAAGCCTTTGTCAAAGCCTTGGGTCTCCAAGGGAAGATCGAACCTATTGACATTTCCGTCGTTGGGGGGAGACAACTCTCTCAGAAGTATAGCCGTCGAGTAAACTTTAAAGTATCTGCACTAAATGGTGTTGAGGAATTCAACATTCAAGCACACGAGATTGATGACACCATAATGGATGTCCCAGCACTTGATAAACAATGGCTCAAGTCTTTTAATTATTTAACAGACATTAACTTCAGTCAGGAAGAAGGCCCTGTAGATCTTATCCTGGGAGTACAGTATACACACCTTCATGCAGATTCAGAATATCGCCAAGGACTACCGTACGAACCTTTAGCCAAACATTCTCTACTGGGCTGGTATGTCATCGGTTCAGATAAAAAACAATGTTCAGTCAACACTATATGCCAGTTCCAAGAGTCAGTAAACTTGGAAAAGTTCTATGAATTTGAAACGATGGGAGTTCGTGCAGCCAAATGTCAATGTCCGAAGATACAGATTTCCAGACAAGATCAGAAAGCGATGGATATCTTCGAATCAACATGTCAGAAAAGTGGTGATAGGTATCAGATAGGACTTCCGTGGAAGTCAGACGCTAATTTACTGCCTAACAATTACAAACTTGCCGAAAAACGACTATTGTCATTAGAAAACAGCCTTTCGAAAGACCCTGCCAAGTCAGAACTTTATTGTCAAGTCATGAAAGATTATGTTACTAATGAATGGGCTGTCAAACTAAGTCAAGAAGAAATCAGTCAACCGATTAAGCCTGTTTATTATTTGCCTCACTTTGGAGTCTACCGTCCAGATAAAGTCAGTACACCTCTCAGAATTGTGTTCGACCCAGCTTGTCAGTTCCAGGGTACGTCTTTGAACCAGTTCTTACTGAAGGGTCCATGTCTCATCGGTAACCTCTTTGGAGTTCTCATTCGGTTCCGAGAAGAACCAGTAGCCATAGTCGGAGATATCTCAAAAATGTTTCTTCAAGTTCGTCTAAGGGAAGAAGACAGCCATGTCCATCGGTTCCTATGGAGAAATATGGATACAACCAGAGATCCAGATATCTATCGTCTCTTGAGGGTTACATTTGGAGATAAGTCGTCGCCTGATATGGCCTCTTACGTCATGAACAAGATTGCCATGGTTCATCAAAACGAATATCCTGAAGTAGCCGCTATTCTTCAAAGAGACCGATATATGGATGATCTTATTCACTCATGCAGTAGTCAAGATGAAGCTATCAAACGAATGAATGATCTTGATAAACTCTTAGAAACCGGAAAATTTAAGATTAAAGAATGGTATTGTTCAGCCAGTTCAGTCAAATCTAGTCAGTCAGTCAATGAAGTCAGTCTGGATGGTGAAGATGATCTTAAAACTCTAGGCCTAGGCTGGAATCCTGTCATGGATATACTCAAGTTCACAGTCAAGTCAGTCAACGTCTCAGTATTTACTAAGAGAATCGTCCTGTCAAAAATGTCAAGTCTGTTTGATCCTTTGGGATTAGCCTCTCCAATAACCATTAAAATGCGCATGGCTATGCAGGAGATTTGGAGACATAAGGAGTTACAGTGGGATGATCATCTCTCTAGCGACTTCAATCAATTATGGTCAATATTATTTGATGAAATGTTTAGTCTGAACAACTTATCTTATCCTAGATGCCTAAAGCCAGTCAACGCTTATGGTCAACCTGAATTACACACGTTCTGTGATGCTAGTCTGAAAGCGTATGGAGCCGTGATTTATATAGTATGGACAACGTCTAATGGTCGAGAAGTCCAGCTCGTAACGTCTAAGGCCAAAGTATCACCTTTACGCCAGTCTACAATTCCAAGACTGGAATTGATGGCAGTTCTAGTCGGTTCTCGTCTTACCAAAACAGTCATAGATGAATTACGTACTAAGCCAGTTCTAGTCAACTTTTGGTCAGATTCACACATCGTCTTGAACTGGATACAGTCAGAGTCTATCAACATGAAACCTTTCGTCGGTGTCAGAGTCACAGAAATCCAGTCAATGTGGGAATTGTCACAGTTCAAGTATTTACCCACAGATCTTAATCCTGCCGATGATCTTAGTCGTGGTCTCACGATTGACAGAATGACAGATAGATGGATGTCAGGGCCAGAGTTTCTTAAATGTCCACAGTCAGAATGGCCTGTCCAGTCAAATATGTCAATAACAATGGAAGGTGACCACGAATTAAAAAAGATGAAACCTTTATTCCCTATAGTCAAGTCTTCGTCAATACAACCTATAACCGACCCAGTCAAATATTCCAGCTATTCTAAATTACTTAGAATAACGTCATATGTATACAGATTCATTAATAATTTGAAATCAATGGTCAGTTCTCGTCGATCAAAGTCTACTACTCCAGAGTCTTGTCAGTCAGTGTCAAAGCAGTCATACTCAGTTGCAGAATCAAGTCACTTTCTCAAGTACCTCAATGGTCCTTTAACGCCTAAGGAAATAAACAAATCTGAAGATTATTGGGTGCGAATAGCTCAAACTTCTCTTGTCAACTGGGAATACAACTTTAGAGATTTATGTCCCTATGTAGAAAATGAAATTGTCAGAGTAGGGGGACGTTTACGTCACACGTCTCTTTCCTACGATCAACGTCATCCAGTCTTATTGCCAAGAGATCATCACATCACTAAATTGATCGTCTCAGAAGTTCATCAGGAAACAAAACATGCTGGTGTAGAAAGAACCTTAGCAGAGGTTCGTCGTAAATTTTGGATAGCTCATGGTCGTCAAACAGTCAAATCCATCGTCAAATCTTGTGTCATCTGTAGAAAGCTCAGACAGTCACCCTGTGAAACTCTCATGGCAGATTTTCCATCAGAAAGACTAAAACCTTTATCGCCACCATTCACGACAACTGGAGTCGATTTATTTGGTCCATTTATGCTGAAGTACGGTCGTAACAAATCAATCAAAGCCTGGGGAGCAATCTTCACTTGTTCAACGACTAGAGCCATACATCTAGAAATCGTCCAAGACTTGTCCACACCTTCATTCCTATTTGCTCTTCGTCGTTTTGCTTCACAACATGGATGGCCACAAACCATTATCTCAGATAATGGATCTAATTTCACAGGAGCTGAGAAGGAATTATCTAAGTTATTCCAAGAAGGAAGACAACATATTGAAGAATTTGTCGTGGTTCATAAAATCATATGGAAATTCATAACTCCTCTTAGTCCACATCAGGGAGGTTTTTATGAAAGTCTTATTAAGCAAGTTAAAAAGAATCTACACGTCATCATCGGTCAGCAAATATTATCATGGAACGAGATGTCAACAGTATTTGCCGAAATCAAGAGTCTCATTAATAGTCGTCCTCTGGGATATTTGTCAGATGATCCAAATGATCCACAGCCACTAACTCCAAATCATTTCTTATTAGGTCGTGCAACTACAGATATTCCGTCCGGTCCTTTTGAGGAAACTAGAAACTTAAGAAAGCGATTTCTTTTTGTCCAGTCATTAGTGTCAAATTTTTGGAAACGATTCATAATTGAATATATTCCTACGCTTATGCGACGGTCAAAGTGGTTGTCTAAAGGTCGCCAATTACAAAGGGATGACATTGTGTTATTAATTGATAATTCATGTGCTCGTGGAAAATGGAACTTAGCGCGAGTAATGGAAGTCTATCCAGGAAAAGATGGAATTGTTCGTAATGTTCTTGTGAAAACTAAAAACTCAGAGTACAAGCGCTCTATTCAGAAATGTGTTTTAATATTGGAATCAGTCGACATGTCATGTGTGCCCCCCGAGGGTTGTTCTGAATAGATCGGAATCTTATTTCGTTTACATTTATTTTGTGTCTTATTTAGTTCAGCACCGAGGAGTTCCGATTTGTATTTCGAGCCTTGCATTATTGACCAATCAGCGTCCAGAATGTTTTCTCCGTGCATTTAGTTGTCATGTCGCCATTGTTGTCAACAATTGTCAGTCCGTCTTTAAACTAATAGTCAAAATGTCGTCTTATATAAACTTACAAGCTTTAGTCATTGCAAGGGCGAGATAGATCCACTCTCCAGGTACTTTTCTAGTTCATTTGTATTGCGTGCTATTCAGTGTTCTTTGAATTATGTGTCAGTTTCAACGAGTAACCATGCGAGTGTTAGTCTCACGTGTGTTCAATATGTCAGGACATTGTTGGAAATGGTTCTTTACATTTCGGTGTTATTTCAGACTATTGCAAAATACAGAAATGACTTTTAGGGATTAATGTACATTTTAATGCCTCTGAAATAATGACTTTTCTGTGTATTTACCAAGTCTATTGTCATTATTATTTGTTTACTTTTGTTGTGCATATTATACATTAGTTTACTTTAGTCGTGCATATCATAAGGTCCATGCTTGTGTCACTTGTCGTGCAGCCACTTGTCAGTGGAATAGTCATAGTCTAATAATTTAAAGGGACATTTATGTCATAAAATGTCACGATCAGTTCTAGTCCTTATTGTGCTTAACTTTTGTCTTTTCAGAATGATCGACATTATGTATATGAATGCCATATCTAAATAGTCGTCTTGTCAATAAATGTCTAAAGTCTAAATGTGTCGTCATTAACGGAAGATCATCAAGCCCTTGAATAGCTACTGCGCGAGTAGTCACAACAACATGTATACACACCGTTTCTACAGCCCCAGTTAATAAATCGACAGCAGTTGATGTGGCATCTTCACCAGACAGGGACTTTTGTGATAAAAGGTGGGTAAGGAAAGCTCCCTTTTCTCCGGAAAGATCGGAATCGCTGCTTTGTATTTTTTCCATTTTCTAAAAATAAATAAAGCACAGTATAGATATTTGTGTTATGAAATGGTGTTTTATCTAAGATGCACCATCAAAAAGGAGTATATAATTCATGCAATGTACATCCGCAAATCCCATTAACCCTTCCTGCGCTTATCGCGACTATTGTCGAGATAATTTTTTAGTCCGCCAGAGTTGGGAAGTTTATTTGACCTGTAAAAACATTGTTTTAACCTTAGATGGTGTTTAACACGTGATTTTATTACGGGTCTTACATTAATTGACGGAACAACCATCAATAGTCAGAACAGCCGAGCAATGACGTACTTCACAACAAAAATACTTGCCGATGACGTCAAGCCTATTCTGGATTCGGGTAGTGACGATACTACAGTTGGGGTTCCGTCTTTTGATGAAAATTCAGATGTTTGTCACAAAATAATGACAAAAAGAAAAAGAAAGACTTCTCAAGGGGAAATTATTCGTCTGCTTTTCTGCTGTTTACAACATAAATCGCTGCCAACATAAACGTATGTATCAAATGGTCAAATTGTTTACAATGGCAACCGTAATATGAATATTTTGGTAAATAGTAGTGTTATCACAATTCAGTGACCCCCCCCCCCCCCACAAAAACCTCCAAAATACAAACAAACCCCAAAAAAGTATACTATTCTTTCAAATATTCTATCATGCTAATAATCCATGTAGCTTTATTCCTGCACATCTTTTTTAATGGCAAGAAAATATCAAATATTTCATTTATAACAATAATATAGCAGTCATTTTGAAACACACTGGTAACCATGGTAACCATAAAAGCTATACCGAAAATATGCAAAAATCACAAGTCATATACTATTGATATACATCTGCCATTTTACAGATGTGGTCGCATTCATATTCATGTTATGCATGTTTTTTCACAACGGGGTCGAAAACTTGACTTTTACTCAATATTTGCATATAGCTCTCTATGGGTATGAAGTGGTTAGCTCAGGAATATCAGAAAATGTGAAATTCTGAATTTTGAAGTTTTGAAACAGTTGCAAGGACGAGAGGTGGAGGATCCCTATAAAGCGCATTTCAAATAACAATTAGGACAGGAAAATCCATGACCACCTCTCCTCTCTCCACATCAGGGCTCACACTGGCTTTCAATATTTTTCCGCCAAAATGGATGATAATTTTTATGTAAAGAAATGTTCATATATTTTTTCCGCCAACTTGAATATTTTATCCACCAAAAATATGTGATAAAAATTATACAATATCTAACAATTTCTTTCTCAACTAGGATTATAATAAAATGATTACCGATATATACAATACAATATACAACAACTTTTAACAAATCTGTCTTTGCATAATACATTTAGCACACTTTTGGTTTACTAAGATCGGATTTTATTTTTGGTAACTTTAGGCTTTTTGAACATCGTCGTATTGCACTACATATTCAGTATTTACACGTCAAATCTCGTCCAAGGATTGCGTGTACAATAGTCAATAGACCTATTGTTATTTTCAGGTACCGTAACGAGATCTGAATCTCTGATAGAATGATATGTACATGTACTTCAATTATATTTGTAAGAGATGCTTACAATTAATTACACCCGTGGAGTCCACATGACAATTTCCTTAACAGCTAAATGTAAAAATACTTTCGGAAATTGAAATTTAAAAATGAGCTTAGTATACCCACTTACCTTATTTACGAATTCACGACCGATCTCCATAATTCTGTCAGAATATTTCTCAAAGGCTTGCCATTTGGTGGTGGGGAATAATTTATACAGTGGGAGGTTATACATTAAATGTTGCATGAGGTGGAAATATTTTTGTAAAGTATCTATAAATTCCTGAGCTAATTCTGTGGGCTTTTCATTCAAACAACCAATTCTTTCTTCAAATAGGAAGGTACCGATGGCTGTAAATTCAGAATCAAAGTTAAACTGATATTTAAAATTCATTCTTTCATAGTTATATACAATGTGACAAAGGTATTAATAGTTGAACCGATGTCAACAGAATGCAATACGACATAAAACTTTTACATTTAATCGCTGAATATCGATAGGAGTTGTCAACACTCGGCAACACTCGGCAAACCTCGTAAGATTTCGGACAATCAAAACTCGGCTGTATGATGAATTCCGCCATATTGGAACTACTTTAAAGGTCTCAGATGAAACATGGCTGCGCCCATTCCAAACACAAGTTGGCGACCTATTTGGCTTGCGACCTATTCGACCGATCCAGCTGTAAGATAATGACGAAATTACACTTCTATTCTGAGCTGAAGAAATGGATAAAAAATAATATATTCTACTTTCATTTGATAGACATAATGTTGGATTTTATTGGTTGATAAATAGAGACTGTTGTCTTTACTCTAAATAGGTTTCCAACGAACAGGTTGCAGCTCGATCGGTCGAATAGGTCGCTAGCCGAATAGGTTCCCAATTTGTGTAATAGCGTCAAGTTTTCCTGTTAAAGTAAACCGGTAGCCGCATCGCAAATGTATGGGCGTAGGTACATATCACTTACTGTCATACATCCGAGACTAGGGGCCAATTCGATTATGCAGTCCGGACTCTCCACGTTCTCCAATCCGGATTGTCCGCGTTTACGGTGTAATCGAGTACAGGTGGAGAACCGAAATGGCGACTGTAACTCTAGTTTTGATTCTAGAGAATCTCCTGGATCCATCAAATTGCCAGCGTGAGCACGTCAAAAGAAGACGACGTATTGCTTTATTGTCAACATTGTAAGTCGGTTAAATTAATCATTTGGGGGTATAATAAATATCTGGATCTCCGGTTATGGGCTGTATTTTGAAGATAGGTAAAAAAATAAATTCAAAATCAAATTTAGTTTATGCCTGATTTTGAGACAGACAACCGTTTTTAGCTGAAATGCAGCGATTTGACGTGAGGCGAGGCAAAATTCTATCGACAAATAAGATTACAAAGCGATTGAGGCGACTGTATGAGATTATCCTCAGAAAACAACGAAACTGATTCATATTTTCAAAATATTTGTAAAATTTGGAAGGAAATTTCTTATCTTGCCGCCATCTTGGTACGTCACTCTCCGCAATCGCACCGGTCGAAAAATTGGAGAGGTTGGACGATCCGAACTCTCCAAAAATGGTCACGTGACCAATAAACGAATGGAAATGGAGAGTCCGGACTGTCCGGACTGCATAATCGAATTGGCCCCTAATGTAGTTTACGGAATCTGTCGAGATTAGCCGAGTGCACTCGGCAAACCTCGGTAGATTTCGGACAATCTAACCTCGGCGGTATGATGAATTCCGCCATATTGGAACTACTTTAAAGGTGCTGGATGAAACATGGCTGCGCCCATTCCGAACACAAGTTGGCGACCTATTTGGCTAGCGACCTATTCGACCGATCCAGCTGTAAGATAATGACGAAATTACACTTCTATTCTGAGCTAAAAGAATGGATAAAAAATGATATAATCTACTTTCATTTGATAGACATAACGTTGGGTTGTATTGGTTGATAAATAGATGAGTTAAGGAGACTGTTGGTTTCCAACGAACAGGTTGCAGCTCGATCGGTCGAATAGGTCGCTAGCCAAATAGGTTCCCAATTTGTGTAATAGCGTCAAGTTTTCCTGTTAAAGTAAACCGGTAGCCGCATCGCAAATGTATGGGCGTAAGTACATATTACTTACTGTCATACAGCCGAGGCTAGATGTAGTTTACGGAATCTGCCGAGATTTGCCGAGTGGAGTTGTCAACTCAACTCTTCAAACCAAATTTGAAAAATATCGCTTTAATCGAGGGGATACTCGATTCACAGTTCCGGAATTGAATTCCAAAACTGGTGTCAATCGGGTGAAAAGGAGAATTTCGGATTACAGCGCATGCGTCGACTGTATAAAAAGTATCCCAACCAATCATGACTGCTGAAACATATTTTTTACCTAGGAATACGTCACGATTCTACTCACTCCACCTCAGCTGTCGGGACTGGCAGAACTGTGACAGGACTGAATTCCGGGTTACTCGATTGTAATTCTGTCGATTCGGAACGTTCTGGACTGTGAATCGAGCACCGCCAGGGTGTTGGGGAAAAGGGGGATAACTCAAAAACGACAAGTCGCGAGCCACTTTATCGATAGGGGATACCTTCGTTTCAGAAAATCAGACCCCCGATTACGCATGGACAACGGTTCACAGACACTCCGTGCGTCGAAGGCTTGTGGTTTCAGGGCGACCGACACTAGTGACCCCTGTGCTTCACGTCAAATTTGTCGGGAGGACGGGGTGAGGACATAATGTGAGCGTAAACTTACATTCCATAGCCCATTTAAATAATTGTTTATCTAACTGTTGCACTTCTCCGTTTGCATCTCGAGAAACATCTAGATGTTTGATAAAGTCATTTGCAACTACATCCATTGGTTGACAGTAATCATGAACTTCGCTTAATTTCAACATCTTCTGAATTACAACTGTTCGATGTCGATGCCATTCTTCACCCTGTCTGTAAGTGTAAAACTCGTTTTCAAACATAGAAATAATCCAAAGGTTAAAGATTGTGTAGGCGATTTAAGCGCCAGGCAGTCAAATTGCAAACGGTTCAATGCCGTTCGTTATTTACAGAGATATAATCAATTGAAAATTCCTGCGTCCTATGTAACAAGAATCTTAAAAGATGCCCTCATTTGCATTTGCCGTGAACGAAATTGATGAACCTGTTTTAAATCCTATTGAATTCGAACACGGGAAGTAACAGCGTTGGAATTTTGATGTTATTTTAATGACTCAATATATTAGCGTGGATTTAGCCGCGAGAAATTTAATTCACGAATCGTTGCTTTAAATCATATGTTTGTCTTTTCATTATGAATAAAATAAAACCAAACACGAACAATCCGAACCATTAGACAAAATTCGAAGTCCAATAAAACGGTAGAGGCAAAGTAAGCTTACCCTGCCTGGCGCCACATCCGCCATAGCTGCATCCAAACTATTAGACAAAATCTCGGTAAAATAGCGTGATTGGCCAATTGACTATCGGTATGCAAAATGCAGGTAATGAACCGTGTTAACAATGTAGTAGACAGACATAATCAGGGAGATAGTATACGTGTTAATTAAATATATTATCTTGAATAATAGCCAAGAGAGACCTGTTATATTTACCAATATGACGACCATAAAACTTTTTAAAGATTTTAATAAGTTTCGTGCGCAAGTATCACTGTGGTTGAAGCTTAGATGACAAATGCCCTGATCTACATCAAAAAAAATCAGAATAAAAGGAACAAGCTCTCGCGTAACGAATTAGTGAGAAGCAAACACTCCACAAGCTGGTGATATTGGAATGTTACTACTTTAGTAAATCATAACATTATATCGTATGATAGTACTACTGAAATAAAGGGGGTTGGGATGGCCTAGTGGTCTAGAGTGCCGCGCTTCGACCTCTAGCTGGCCGCAATGGAGATAGGGGCGCCTTCTCAACCTCGTGGGTTTCCTTCGGGCACTCCGGTTTCCTCCCACTGCTAAAGACCCCTACACGCAAGCGAATTATTGAAATAAAATGAAACCATATGTTAGTCTCAAAATGACCTAGTTTGTGTCGAGTGGACATTAAGCCCCATTTCTATACATCTCTCTCTCTCTCTCTCTCTACTGAAATAAATCGGTATTTAACGTGGACAGTTGAGCTAATTATAAAATTTACATTTTATGCCAAATAAACAGGTAATGAACATTCAGTGATTTGGAATCAAAACAAATAAAAGGTCGCCATGGTAAATAGCACCTATAAGGCATCGCGAAAAGGGGGTCGGGTTGGTTTTATTATCGCCGACGGAGGGAACTCGAAACTTTAAGGTGAGGTGTGCTAATATCCACACTTCAATTATTTCATAGATACTCTTTTTTTTAACTGAGTGGTACATAAAGATATACTTACGCATTTACAAGACCTAAGGTGAGGTTTTTCTTTGTTCTATAATAGGCCATTGGTTCCATTTCACGTCTGTTGGGATATTTACTTTCTGCTCGTATCACTTTACTATATTCATCGGGATCGCTAATAACCACGGTATCAATGGGGCCGATACTTTCCTTAAATATTGGCCCAAATTCTAAAGAACGAGACTGGTAAGCCTGAAATTATTAAGTCAAAAGGTCCTTTAAAGTGGCGCTTTCAAAAATCAGTACTGAAAGTTCGGACCAATTTCCTATTTCTTGTACGAATCGCAAATAGCATTGTTCATCATTTTTCGAAAACATTTAATACTCTGGAGCTTTGGATATTCAAGTTTTATGGAGATATCAGACGACTAGAAATTGAGTCATATCTTACGACATATGCATCGTGCAACATTTAGGAAACTTTGCAACATTTATTATGTGCAATACACGAATTCTGCCAATGACTAAACATTTTCATTACCATGTTCACACTATTCATGATATAAATATTAATGTCGTTCGTCAAATTCAATATCTGGACATTTTCGAATTAATGCTCCAGAAGTCATGACTTCCGTAAACGATTACGAATTTCCTTTGATCGGGTTGCGTTTAGGTGAAGGCTTTGAGAAACTTATCAATCAATATTTCAATCAGCAAAAAAATAAACAATCCTAAACGACAATAAGGTAAGTGGTGGCTTCAATTAGATTTTGTCAAAAAAAATTACTCGACACACCTACCTCAAACATTTTATTAAAACGAAGACCATCCTTTTTGAAGTAGTCTAATAAAGTTCCTAATATGGGAAGTCCTTTGGGGCCGGGTACATGTTCAAATGATCTGATGGCTGACTGGGTAACAGGTGCTTGGATTTCTGGCTCAACGGGATTTTTCATAAAGCTACCCACAGTTTCTAATGTGTTACGGAAAGGACACTGGAATAAAAACGCAAATTATTTAAATCTTCATTATAATTTCAAACTATAAAGCAGGAAAACCTTTCTTAATGTGAATAAATAAATACGCAAATTGTTTTCTTACCGTTCCCATGGCAACGGGATCCATCTCGAGGACTTGTGCACTCTGTTTGTGCGACGCGGACGTGGATACAACTCTCTTAGCCGATATTTCTGGTATCACTTTTGCAGCCAAACGAGCTGCAGTTTTTGGTATTATTCCAGACATTTTGTTTCTTATATGTTACAATCTGAAACGGTTAAATGAAACAATCAAAAGGTGAGATACATGTACAATAATAGGGCCGATAATAAGATAAGAAATTTGCATTGCTGCCCCTTCCCGCTGATTTAAAATAATCGTCATTTTGTTCTTGTTCTAAAACTACGAATCAGACTTCCTTTATTCCTTTTATTGTATTTGATATAACAATAACCATGTTTGGTGTGAGAGTCTCCAAACGTCATTTGAGAGGTTGTTAATTGTTACATATATTATTGTTACAAGATATGCTGAGTTGACAAATATGTAATATTCGGCATTCTCCGCCAACAATAAAATCTGGATATATTATTAAAAGGGCGTTAACCAATGTAGTCGTCTTTGATCTATATATCATTGCATTTTTATGAATATTTACCGATAATATTTCAAATACTAGTATTCAATTAGAGTAGGTTTCGCCCGCTGTGTTAACAAAAAAAGTTCCTAGCGATTTTATCGGCCAAGGCCCTGGATATTACGAAATACCGACTTCCCGCTCCCACATTGGCGTACATGTTAAATAACCGTTGACAGTTTGAATGTGAGTAGGTCGTAGCGCCGTTGTCCAGGAAACATTTATCTCATAGCACACTTTATGGCAAGGACCCGTCTTTATTGGCCAATTCGGCGCTGAAAGCTATAAAGTTGAACCGACACCATTTCATATTTAAGGCATGGTTTAAACAAGATTGACGCGAATACGATCTTATTAAACCACATATTTCAATTAAAAATAATATATTATCCACATTTAATATTTTTTGTTTTTCACTAAATTAAAAATAATATTTGAAACTGAGCAAGAATTTTTTTTTGTAAAAAATAAGAACATTGTTTAACTCTGAAAATATTTTTTTTCAGATATTTGTAGAATGCAATTATTACATGAAATATATAATTTTAAAAATGTAGTACTTACTTTTTCGTTCTTAAATGTTCAAATTAGTTTTCCTTTGTTTCTTTAATTTTGTTTCGTTATTGACGTTGGTCAATTGAATTTTAGAATACCCTTGGCAGTGGTCTAAATGTAAAGAAAATTAAATATCAAAATTTTCTGCCAGGGATCATCAATGTATCCACGTTAGTCCTGAGCCCGAGTGAGCGAGTTGGTTATTGAGAAAATGGTATTTATAGGACAGAAACACGCGTGTTAATCGTGACATGGGGATCTCCTGCCATTACCGGGAGGTGTGAGGAATTCTGGGAACCACCTGGTATCCATCATGGCGGTAGATAGATCGATGCTAAATACACCTACGTACTGTCACCACGCGTGTCGGGACGAACGACAAGATTAAGAATTGTTATGAATGAATTTGGTCAAGAACAGCATGACATGTCAAATGACACCTGCGTCCAGTTTTCTAGTTCGTCTGTGATTGAGATTTAGCGATAGCCTGTTTAAAATTAAGTTTGTTTTGTTACTAATCTATTTTTTTCCAATTTTCAAATCAACATTTCCAAATCACCTACAGCCAACACCACGCTGTTTAATTTTATATGTGCGTTTATTTTAAGAAAGTTTGTTCCCCTCCTTAAAGGTGTGTGTAGGGGTAGTTTGGTGTATGTGGGGGGGGGGGGGCTGGGTCTGAGAGAGAGAGAGAGAGAGAGAGAGAGAGAGAGAGAGAGGGGGGATATATATACGAGGTCATTGCAGGACAAACATATGGTTTAATTTTTTATTTCAATAATTCGTAGGGCTCTTTAGCTGTTGGAGGAAACTGGAGAACCCGGAGAAATATTAAATTATATTTGAAAAGTTAGCGCTACACATAAACCATGTAGATTCACACCCTACGAGACCATTGGTCCAGAAATCAATGGTAATAGTCAGATAAATACGAAAGATGGATGCGTGGAGTTTAACGCCCACTCAACACAAACTATTTCATTTGGGGATTAACATATGGTTAAATTGCATCCCAATAATTCGCATGCAGCTAAAGGTATTTCGCTGTAGGGGGGAACCGGGGGAATTCCCGGGATAGGACAGACGACCCTACTCACGGGGAATATAAATCACTCCACTAGACTAAGTCATACTGACGCACAGGTAGTAACCCCTTTAATAACTGTGTAGTGGCCAATTTAGAACGAAAAGCAAATACACTACAATATTCAATTTTGGACGCTAATATGTGGAATGCCATTCATTACACAATTACAGCTTTCGGTGACATCTGTTATCAAAAAGATATATAATATAATGAATAAATGAAATGTAGGTCGAAAAAGACAAAGATGGTGAAAATGCTATCCTGTGCATTTCGGGAATAACACGAGTCTTCAGCAGTGAGAGTAAAACAAGAGAAACAGGTGTGGGATCGAAAGCCCCCCCCCCACCCACCACTCGATTCAGTGACAGTTTTATAGCATTTAGTCACACAATCCCCTAAATATAGTTGGTTTTATACCTATTGTATATATGTAGCTTTCCTACGATTGACTAAAATATGTACTTTAAAATGTCGAAGTACGCCTTTAAAACAATACACTATAGGGTGATATTTGACATATTAATCTATATCTACAGGCGACTAAGCTTGTTGTTTCTTTCGTGATTATACCACATCCAATAATATATTATTATACAACATAATGTCAAGGTTCTGTTGACATGATACATTTTCTGTTCTCTTTCACTAATTACTTATCTACCTAGATATTCATCTAGCCCTGACATCTCTTATTGTTTTAATTGGCAACTGTGTTATCCTTAACGCAAACTCCCCAATAACAGACAAAGGGTTGTACTATATTGGTCGACGCTCTCATCACGATCATCGTTATCATGACGTCATAGTGAAAGCTTCTTCTTGATAACCAAAGTGGCTAAATATACTCATAAATAAACATGATAGAACTGTCTATTAGTAAGGGCAGGAGGACCGCACTACACGCAAAACCAAAATTTACAAGATAAAATTGCGGAAAACACCGAAAATAGATATTGCAAAAAATAAACCAAATATCAAATCAAGTGAATGGATCAGGGGGCCAGCCGTGAGCGTCTACTGCGCTATACAGTTCTGGGTCTGTTATGGTACAGGCTTCACGAAAAATAGTTTACAATAAACAATGTAAAAATAGTTGTTTGATTGGTTTTAAGATTCCTTATTCTATAGTCAACAACATACATCTAATTCAGTTATTAGAGCATCTACGAAATGTTAAATTTGTCTACATGTAGTCTGGGCTTGGCTAGCAATATCATTACGATAGATTAATATATACATGTACATGTTTTCTAACTACAACACCAAGATAACTTTGTATACAGGTGGGCTATTTATAAAATCGAAATAAATTTGTACACTTCTAGCTAAATCATCAAGATAGATTAGTATAAATATAATCTAACTATAACATATGACTAATAATCAACTTTTAATACAATCTTCCGCAATAATACCAAAATAAATTTATCATTTAAGGAAAATTTTATTTCCTCTTAAAATTTAAAAAAAATGTATGTTCGTCCCGAATTGACCTAGTTTGTGTCGAGTGGACGTTAACCCCCCTCTCTCTCTCTCTCTCTCTCTCTCTCTCTCTCTCTCTCTCTCCCATATATTGCAGGTATCAATATGTCACCGAAGATACCCTATTCCATCTTGGTATGCACTGCAGAAAATAAATATATAGTTCTTTTTGTAAATGGTGGTATTGGGTATCATGTCTTTTACAGAAAATCTATCTTTGTAAAATAATATATATCACATTATATATATATTTCATTTGAATGACGTAATTTAAGGTGTTTTCTTTATAATGGCGGGCTATCAATTTGTATGGATTTTAATCTGATTGAACTCAAATGTTATTCGCTTGATTTGTACGTGGCAAGGGGTAGGGTCGGCTGTTCAACCGCGTGGGTTTTCTCCGGGTACTCCAGTTTACTCCCACTGCTATAGACCCCTACGCGAAAGCGAATTATTGAAATAAAATTGAACCATATGTTAGTACCGAAATGGCCTAGTTTGTGTCGAGTGGACGTTAAACCCCATCCCCCACCTCCCTCTCTCTCTCCCTCTCTTTGCTTGATTGAAGGCGCTAATAAGCTTTCCAGGCCGGCCCATAAGCACGACCCATGTGGACAGTGGTAACCCCTTGGGTGATGTCAAGTACGTGTAGGTGTTAACTGACCCGTGGTGTCATCCTGGCTCTTATCGGGGTTCTCTGCTGGCTGGCGTTAGGACACCTAATCTGCCTGTAAATGTCCGTAGATTAGGTGTTGTCATGTTATAAGTCCCCAAACTGATTACAACATCTAGCTATCTAGGAAATACCCCCAAACATACAATCAATACCATATTTTTTTTTATAAATTTGATCTTTTTTTTCTGTGATTATGGATTATGCATGAATATTAAGTATATTCAGGACTTTGAATTAGAGTTATCCTAGCCTATCGTGCTGCAGCTTCCTTTCGCTAAATAATTGTAATCCATATACTTTATTCCAGAGGGCATAACTTCTTGATAATTCTTAACGTATCCGAGGCTATTTGTCAACAGCATAATTATTGTTATTTGTAGAAATAATGTCACCTTCATACACGAGCCCCCAACAAGGTCAACTAAGTCTATTTAGCCAAAGAAAAAAAACATAGTGCTAAGTGCAACATCGATACACAGCGACCTGTACTAGATGGATGTTTGTATCTTGCGATATCGAGGAATTCTAACCAAAACATTGCATCGATCTCAAACGACTTTTTGACACAATACGATACGTTATTTAGAGTCCTGTACTATGTGTTAAACAACTTCAGTCATGAGCGTTAAATAGAGGGCCCAGCATGCCCCCACTCCCATCCCACCGCATGCTCAATATATGTGGTCGATAGTACTGAAAAACATAATATCAGACGCTTTGTTAAAGAAAACGAATCTGGATTCAATAAATTATGTGTGTTATTTAAAAACTGAAAACCGAAGATCGAAAAGACAGTAACTAATTAGCAATGGGTTGCTCGGGCATTTTAAGTCCTAACCAAGAATATTCCATTTAATCTTCACGTCGACAGCTTCCTTATGTTTGCAATGACGAATGTCCCGACAGTACGCCTTTTACCAGTAAATCGAAAATTCGAACCCAACCTGTCCTCTCATGTATACAGAACATAACAGTTAAACATCACACGCGGATTAATACAAATGAGTCAAGAAAAGAACAAAATGATGAAGAGCTAGTGAAGAATTGGTCAATATCTATGTACATGTAGTAGCCACATTGGGCCTTCAGACATGTTCACTGGTTAGTCAGTAAACACAAGAAAACAATGTAACACTGCATAACTTGACAATAAATTCATCTGTGTAAGCAAAATGGAAAGGGTTTTAAAGTCCTGCTGTTCTGCCCCGAAGTGGGGTTAATCAAATCTGACATACGCCAAACGGTGTGCTTTCGGGGAAATTATGCCCAGACAGCGGCACTATGGCCTACTATTATATCGATTTCCAACTGCCAAGGGATCATATACGTGCACGCCAATGTTTACACGGGACCTTGATTTTTTGTCCCATCCGAACGATTACACAGCATCACTGACAAGCGGGGACCACCGTGTGCGCGCATTCGCGTGAGATGTAATACGTGTAAAAAGAGCAAGGGATATTCTTGAAATGCAAGAAAATACCTTGCTCTTTTTACCTGTATTACATGTTATTTTAATTCAGTTTAGCTTACTTATCTTGTATGTATATAAATTCTACATTTCTTTGTATTAGTGACCCGTAAGGAATTGTCGTGGTAAATCAGAAGAATCAAACAAATTACATTTATATCAAATTACAAATGTGTTGAACAGTATATTCTATCAATTTTATGTTCATAAGATAATGCCTAATCTGTCGAAACCATGCAGCTTTCTGTGTAATATACGAACTCCAAAGTTTAATCTCCGAATGGCCAAATGACCCCTTGACCGTCTGTATTGAACTTCGGACCTAGTGACTTTTACAATGAACTTTTTATCCCGTTATTATCCTGATATTCCTGTTGTTAATCGCTCTGATAATTTTTCAGTTGAGCAAAATTCTTCTAATAGGTTTATGTATACACATCCTACGTTTTGAGGGTTAACAAATGAAAGGTTTCTTCGAGAGTCTTGTTATTTTTACATAAGAATCGACGTCTAAAAGGATTTGTCTTTATTCAAAGACAAAGAAAACAAATCGATAACAAGAGTGTATTACTTTTAGGAAGCATCTGCGGTGTACACGACCCATTATTGCGACTGCGTTAAATGCACGCAACATGTAGTTCTTTGCTAAATAAAATTAATATGTCTCAAAATTTACTTTAAATAACAATGACATTCTATTTTATTATTAATGTCAGACTTTTTTTTCAAATAACCTTACTCAATTTACCCCCCCCCCCTCTCTTGACAAAACAAGTAGCTTTGTTTAAAAAGGGAGATTTAAATAGCAACCTCTAAATAAAATTGATTTCAATCCCATCTTTCATCTGTATTTCTATTTTTGACATTAAACTTAAGCTCGCCAACTGAGATCGGATTTATCGGATTTACACGATACAAAATGGGAAAACACTCAAAGGGATGGTTTACGTGGACTTGACTTATCTTGATGACATAAACGAACTTTACTCGTTATAGCTGTTAGAGAGAGAGGGAGAGAGAAATGAGGTTTAACGTCCACTCGACACAAACTAGGTCATTTTGAGACTAACATATGGTTTAATTTTATTTCAATAATTCGCTTGCGCGTAGGGGTTTTTAGCAGTGGGAGGAAACCGGAGTGCACGGAGGAAACCCACGAGGTTGAGAAGGCGCCCCTATCTCCATGCCACATACGCTCACATCAGGGCTCGACCCCCCCCCTCGTTATAGCTCTCATAGACACTATGCTCAAACCGTTATTGGTAAGCTGTACATCGTCTAAAATCTACATCTGGCATACTGTTACCTTTACTATCAAACATCAGCTGCCAGACAACGAAACACACACATTGCAGGAACTGAGTCGTCCAAATAATTATTGGTTAAAAGAATTTCGAAAACAATAACACTGGAATTATTTATCCCAATCTGATTAAAACACAGATCCTATTTCGTTTCGTATTTAATAGCTTAATATTTATGTTTACAACACTAGGACCCGTACGAGTTGTTATATAACTTGCTTTCTGGTTGAATGTGAGGGATAAGTCAATGAAACGGTCTGTTACAGCGTAATCCCACTAGAAACACCAAGGCTGATTGGTTAATCACATGTTTGACGTCATAGGATTAAAAAAAAACGCTCTTATGGCCCACTACAATTTGCCAGATCTTCGTGTAGTGGAGACCATCGAAAGTAAAAATAAAACGAAACGATATAAGTAGAATACTTTTAAAATGGCATTTAGTAACTGGGTAGAGCAACAATAAAAACACATACTTGTGGAAAACAGCTACTAGTGTATTTAAGGCGGCGTTTCAAAGAGTGTTCTCCCAACGTTGGTGTGTTGCAGGTCTTTGATCTTGTTGTTGTCATATATGGTTTCGGTCATGTTGTTATTATTTTGTCTATATATGTTTATCTCATATCAGTAATACTGTATTAGCTTCATAACTTTGCGAGAATCGTCTTCAAACATCGACTTAAAATACACTAGTAGCTGTTTTTCATAAGTATGTGTTTCTGATCTATGTATAGATCTGTATTTTTATCACAAATCTTTGAAAATTAACAAGGTTGGTCCGAGCACTATGAGAGTAACGCGTTATACATTTAAGAACGATGAGTGCAGCTTAACAACATTTTGTAACTGAGGGGTACATATCTGGAGGTGATTATCCAATATAGTTGAAAAGCAATAGGATTCTGCATTTCAATAAGATAGACAACCCATGAAAATTTTGATATATCTATGGATTATTGCAGCCCCACAAGAAATGTGAACAACGGACATACAGAGGTATCAGCTATATACAACCGCATTGAAATATTGGGGGTATAAAAATAGTTGTAGCTTGACCATATATTTTTAATGGGTTCTGTGTGTTAACTCAGAAATCAAAACGTTATAATAGTTCAAACAAAATTTATTTTAAGATACCGCTCCGACTCTGGATAACAACTCACTAATAACTACACATTAGTACACAATTTAACGTATTTAATACTATAAAACAGCACCTAATATGAAAAAGTAAACGAATTTGCATTAGCTATAAAATAGCTTTTAAAATCTAGCCATAAATTCAGTATGAAAACAAAATACTGTTACGTTGTTTTAAATAATCATAATTAAAAATACCATCACTACAAATATTAATATAAATTTTAAATTCAAATTTGCTTTGAAACATTATCACTATAGAATTGTCCAAAAAATCAAATAAAACAAGTTGAGCAAATCACAATCATCTAAATAAACTTTTCCTTTGAAAATGTCGTCTTATTATCCCAATAAAAGGTTTTATAATAAAAAGTAAAACCCCACTGTAACCGGTAATCTCTTCCTTAAGACAATATATGAATTTTTCGATTGCCGACAGACTTTAAATAAATGGAAATAACTCAGTAATGAATGTCATTAACTGTTGAAAGTCAACTGAAACCTTACTCTCAAATTATTGTTTTGTAGCGTCAAGGGATATCGAAACAAAGGAGCAATGTAATTTATCTGCTGAAAGTAAAAACACATCCTTTCGTATTATGTATCTATCCAATCTATGAAAGCAATCGCTTAAAAAGTTTCGCAACAAAACATAACTGAAAAAATGAACAAACGTAATATTTAAAAACTAGTAGCCTTGAAAATTTCAATAGTATCAAAAAGAAAAAAAAACCAAGCCATAATACAATGATATTATTACATAAACACCAAAATTTAGTATTAAAAATAAAGGGGGGTAATTCTACACTTCAGACCTTTTTTTATCAGACTTTACGTAGATTAACTTATGGATTTGCCCCCAAATTAGCATATGTCTCATCTTGTGGTTGGTTTGAAGTGAACGTTGTATTCAAGCTTGTATATGGCTTATCGCCTCTGCGGGATTCTTGTTTTGTTGAATTTTTAGGACGATTTTCAGATTGGTTTGGTTTTTTTCTTGTTTTTGGCCGACTGTTCAATTTGTATGAATTAGTTTCAGCTGACAATTGCGTGGTTGGATGTTTTCTGAAATTAGCAAAATTAGCACTACGCTGCAAAATATAGCCTACCATTTAGGCAATATCATATTCACGTTAGTATATAAACAGTAAACTACCACCATTCATATATACTACTTCATGTACATGTGTGGTAAAACATTGAGACAACTCTCCAATTGCTGCCCATGTTAAAAAAAATGTTGATTACTGGTGGGAGAGGGGTATCCGATGTATTTGGGGATAAAGAAACATTTTATACCTCTTGATATAGAAATAAAATCCCACAATGCAGACCACACTGGTTACAACTATCCCAAAGACAGCACCAATAACACCACCAACAGCAGGGCTTACCCCTTCTGAAATATACACACAAAACATTGGTTACAACTATAATAAGTCAAGCGCCAATCTTATCTCCAGCAGCAGGGTTTATTCATCATCTAACAGAATACAACAACAACGCCGAAAAGGGGTGAAAAACTATCGCAAAGATACCGAAAAACTATACACCGAACCGACAAATACATTACATATAAAACAGTTCTTCGGTGGAAACGTCGCCAGAAGCAATTTATATTCCATTTAAATGGATCTTGCCATATTTAAGTATTAGATTATTATTACACAATGATAACTAATATAACGAATGCCTCCTTGTGTCAGATATTGATCTCACTTGGTTCTTGACATGTTGCTCCTGTAAAATCTGGTAAACATCCAACTGTTCCACATTCTCCAGTTACAACATCACATGGTGTATTGTTAGCACAGTTACCACATTTATTCTTACACCCCATACCATACAGACCTGCAGGACAATCTAAATAATAATATAAACAATTTACACTACATATCATCATAATATTAATATAAACAAATTACAGGCCTTCAGAACACTGGGAGCAAACCCGTGACACCAAAGACTAGCGATCCAACGTTTTACCTTGTTAGCAACCATGGCTCCCTAAATCATAAAGGATAATAGGCTATATGCATTTAATAATATAATAACTATGGACCAGTAATCCCGAATAATGAAATTATTCTGCACCGACTAGTACATGCAGTGTGTCATGGAATAAAATAAAACCAAGTACGAACCATTAGATATAATTCGAAGTCCTAAAAAACGTTAAAGGAAAAATAGTGTAATCAGCAAATGGACTGTTCACCGTGTAAAAAATACATGACAAATAGTGGTAACTAACGACCGTACGAAAATTAATTGGTGGTTGGATTTTTTTTTTTTGCACGTATACAGTGAATGGCCATTTTGCTCAGTAATCCAGCCAGAATTTGGCTATTTTTTTAAATTTGCGTTAAAGTTTAAAATATTTGTTTAATAAATGAACTATTAGTCAATCCCCACTGTACTGTTTTGTCGGCTTGCTGCACGACTCTTTAACCCTGACACTGACAGTACCGTTGAGGCCTTACCCGCAGCAAAGTCGAAGATGTCAACAAACCGGACGCGTCAGATCAGATTAACGCACTCCCACAAATAAATCGTAAAACGATGATGTCCTGGAACGATGGTTATTTAATGGGCAAAGTGGTAAAAACACTGTGAAGTTTCACATACAAATAATATGGCAAACAAGACAAAATCAACACATGTTGAAAACAATGGCGGGTTCTAACCAGTCCATAGATATCATTGTCCAGTCCCTCAAATATCCGACAGCACCGACACTCGCTGTGACGCTCAACCAAATGCGAAACAGCTGGTGTCAATAGATTACACCGAATAAAATAATTAGTTACTAAATGTTCATTACAGAAGTACACAAGATAATGGTAGGATTAATTAAAATAAATAAAACACAATCATAACTTATGCTTCGTCACCGTGAGGTGTCTGAGTTCTAAAAATAGCAATAAGTGTCTTATTTGACGACTACAATCTATGGCAACACGGTATGGTCGCGAAAAGAAACGTTAAAACAGCACACCCACGCTAAAAACATTAACAGAATTGGTTGTGTATATCTGAAATAGACACGAGCGACGCACAAAATAGTGCAAGATGGTGGCCGCCATGAACCACCATTCACTGAAGTTGTCATGGAAGACGATGTCAATTCTATGAGTTGTAGATGCTATTTATGTGAAAAATCATTTGCAGAAGCGAGAACTGCGGATTAAATAGTCCTAAAGCCACTAAAGGTTGCGAAGGAAACAATGCAACGTGTTGTGGAATGTTAATGTTGACATTTTGTTTGTTGACCCCATGACCTGTGATGTGTAGATCACGTGATATATATATAATGGCTACTGAATGTGGCTGAGATACTTCTCCGCAGGTAGCGTGCCTGTGATGTAGATCACGTGATATAGATGTAGATCACGTGATATAGACTGAGATACTTCTCTGCAGGTAGCGTGTCTCAGATGTTCAGATTGTGGTAACGGGTGTCTGGAACAGTAAGTTTACCCTAGCTGGCGCCACACCCGCCATAGCTACATCCATAGTATGAGACGAAATGTCAGTAAAATAGCGTGATTGGCCAATGGACTATCGGTATGCATAATCAGGGAGATAGTAATAGTATACGCGTCAATTAAATATATGTAGAATAACAGCCGAGAGGGACATGTTATATTTACCAGTCAAGTTAATATGACGGCCATAAAACTTTTTAAAGGTTTTTATAAGTTTAGTAATTTTGCCCGGGCAGCGGCGGCGCTAAAGCTTACTCTTATTTCGATTTCCAGTTGTGCACGCCATGGTTTCCACCCCAGCCTGCACAATGGCAGAGGGGAACCGCGCCAGAAAAAGCCTTGGAATTTTCCCTCTCAAAACCTGGAGCTAACCCGAGACGTCCTAGTTAGGGAGTGAGGCATACTCACTGAGCTATCACGGCCCCCGATCTCGAATAATATACAATATGAAAATATAAACACTTAATTCATGACAGCTCTAAAGCATCTATAATAAAAATACTAACAATTTACATAATGTATTTACCCTCGGCGCAATTATTTCTGGTCTTCCCTGGTACACATTCTGAACAATCGTTGGGATCATCTTGTTGACAGGCAGTGCAATAAGTACCACAGTTTCTAGTACACGTTGATCCAGTTTTTCCTAAAATGAATAAGGGGGCTCTATTACTGAAGGCCTCATGCCGATCGCTGTGGTCGTACATAATGTCTTAAGTTATCAAATTGAATTACAACAAATCAAACCCCTGAACGATCCGCCATCCTTTCCAACTAGAAGATATCTACATTTACCTTTGATACAATTACTGCATCTTCCATCAATTCTTCGACACCCAGCCACACATCCTGTACTGCATTTCAGATCGCATCTATCACCATGTCTTCCTTGAATACAGGTATTACATGTTCCATTTCTATAACAGGTTTCTGTAAACTTCGCTTCAACTTGGACACAACCAGATCCACATGACATGTTACAAAATGGTCCAACTATATCAGGTTTACATTCAGTACAAGTACCAGTGATTTTATCACAACCCCGTCTGCACGTAACAGAGCAGGGAGATTGGCAGTTAAGACCAAAGAATCCTTGATCGCATGCACTGCACACCCCAGTGTCCCGATCACAGTTACCTACACAGTTATTAACTATACATATTGATTGACAATTTGTACCATAGCTGCCCTGTACACATGTCTGACATTTACTTCCAGTAAAACTTGATCTACATCCAGAGGTACAGATACCAGTAGCTTTACTACAGTTATTGTTTATACAACCCCCATTACATCTCAGTTGACAGTTGGTACCATGGTAACCTTGTTTACAGCTAGAACATTGTCCTGTATTCTTATCACAGTTACCGTTACATTTAGTTACTGTACATGTGGACTGACAGTCGGTACCGTATTTACCTTCTACACATGTCTCACAGTTGGTGCCATAATAACCTTGTTTACAGCTCGAACATTGTCCTGTTGTCATGTCACAATTACCTACACAGTTAGTAACTGTACATGTTGATTGACAGTTGGTACCATATTTACCCCGTGCACATGTCTCACATTTACTTCCAGTAAAACCTGATCTACATCCATCTGTACAGACACCAGAATCTTTGTTACAGTTACTGTTTATACAACCATCATTGCAGCTCCGTTGACAATTGGTACCATGGTAACCTTGTTTACAGCTAGAACATTGTCCTGTATTCTTATCACAGTTACTGACACAGCGAGTAACTGCACATGTTGACTGACAGCTGGTACCGTATCTACCTCGTACACATGTCTCACATTTACTACCAGAAAAACCTGATCTACATCCAGAGGTACAGATACCAGTGGAGTTATTACATGCAGTATTTCGACATCCAGTGCTACATACTTCTTGACAATAACCACCATATCTACCTGTAATAACACCCACCAATGAGAAGAAGTTCGTATTACATTTTAGCATAAAAAAACGCATATGGTAAGGAAATAAAGGTACGTGCAATTCCTCAAAATTTGCAATGACAAGTTTTTCATGCCCTTCAGTTTTCATTAGACTTTTATTTTGGATGACGTTTTCTTTTTTTATGTGAGTTTGAGTGTCCGAGAACTCTAATGGATACGCTGTATACCATAAGGCATTTTACGTATGTAGTTATAAGGAGTTTGACCAGGATCAGGGTCGCCTGCATAACATCGTGGGGTTTTCCCCAGGGAACTACTGTTTCCACTCACTTCTAATAAAAACCTTATGTGAACTATGCATACGACCAGAAATGACCTCGTTAGTGCGTGTGGCCCTCTCGTATTTCGTGAACTTTGCGCTTTATGTAGAAAATGTCAAATTTATATTAACAAGATTTTTGACGCATGCCCGATCGACACACCCATGTGTAATGTGTGTGCCGCACTCGTATACAGGACACGAAAATAACAAGTACATGTAATATGGTGCTCCAAAAAATTCATAGTTTCTTACCTGTCAGATGGTAGAAATAAAATAATAAAAATAGTGTGCCAAAACTTCCAATACGTAAACAAGCCATTTTACTCGAACTTTTGCTAAACAGGCCAATTACCATTTCTCAACACGGAAGAAAATTATTGTAGTTTTATCATAGTTATATATTCGTATTCATTGTATGCAGAAAACAGGTTTACCAAAAGTACATAATGTGTGTATTGTCTGTATCCATGACTCGAGTTTAAATAAGTTCTTTCACCTACAGGTAGGTGATTGAATTCCAAAACAAAATCACACCGACCTTCTATTCTAATGACGAATGTAATTGAATCCAATGGTAGAATATAGGCTTTTATATATTTTACTTACATGTAGTTATATATAATAGGCTTTATTATTTGTTGTGTCATTATGAAGTACGGTATTTTTAAAAGTTGAATAATAAATTCACAGATTTAAATATGGTTATGGTCATTATCGTGTTATTCTCCACTTGGTAATGCAGTGGTTCTCAACATCTTTTTGCCAACGGCACCCTTTGGAACACACCTGGCTAAATATAAATATATGAATATCTGAATTTGCATATAACTACAGACACAGACTAGTCATAGACACATAGAATGACTCAAACTAAATGAAAAAAAATAGCTATGAACTTATCAATATAGACACCAGTGAATACTCAATTGGGATCACATGTTTTTTCTACATTTTCTTAGTGTGTCCTTCAAAATTTCGCGGCAAACTTAGTAAAGCACACTGGTTGGGAATCACAGGGTTAATAGGTATTAAGTTTGTTTTATTCCGCATTATTTGAAAACTAACGTAATGATCAGGTAGGACGCCCCCCCACCAAAAAGAAATCACATTGCCTAGCCCCATGGATTGCATTTAAATGAACTCAGCAAAGGTCAATGAAAAAGGAACCACGTTGGAGGGAGCATAAATTGAAAGACTCATACGCCCAGCAATGTTGGAGATGGGTCGGTCTAGTGGTCTAAAGTGTCTAGCGTATGTGGCATGATGATAAGTGTTCATTCCCAATATTGCGGGTCCCCTGTACACGTTGGTGTGTGCGTAAAAGATTCCTTGTCAGTTGGAATTCGATATATAAGTGTAGGCGTAGTACCGCTGTCCGGGCAAAATTTCCCTCATAGCACACTTTATGGTGTATGTCTGTCTTCATTATCCCAGTTCGGAGCAAACCAGTAGGAAGTTAAATCCCTTTTCATTCCATTTCATTTAAGATATTTAGTATACCGAAAAAAAATATTTAGAATAATGACACATTGTGTATCATGTTTATGTCACACTCATAACTGACAAAAAATGAATTTCAATGGATAAATGTTGCACTAATCTAAAAAAAAGCTAGACTGGGAATGAAGGCGTTGGGTCCCTAACTTCCATTGACGACCCACTGTGAATGAATACTTCAAACTCGTATTTCTTTAAATACGTGAAATTCTATTTCCACGCATAACAATTTTTGCATGCGTTCCTATGTTCATTATTGGATTATAAGACTAAGATATAGTCAAAGTCGTGAGCCGTTATAAATCCGTGAGTAAAACGTTCACTTGCTAACCCGCATATTCCTGACGCAATGGCCCGAGAAATCCCTCTCTGACCATTGCTGGAATAGCGTCTGTTTCTTGAACTTATGCGGGAGTGTGTCTATTCTTTCCGTTCAATGAAAGCTATCACTTAAGTACAGCAACATGACAGTCCTTCGTTTCATCTGGGTCTTCCCTAAAACTGATTTAAGGTATTAAAACGGTGAAAGTATGTTCGTTTCCAAACAGTGTTGTTTACATTTCATTCGACTTGATAGCCTCGTTTGTCACGCAATTAGTTTTACTGCAGTATTCCGCTATGCACGGGTTAATTAGGCATAATAAAATCGTGAGTCATGACGTATACGTTATGTAAACATATTTGGTCCGGTATTGGCAGCTCGTGATTGGTTGGTAGACGGACTACTGATCAATCAAAATATAACACAACAATATCCACTCACAATAGCAGTGTGTAGTTGGATTACCTCTAATCAGACGCAACACTGCGTGGAGTATGGCTAACCCGTAGATCAAGTGTTTGTACCCGTGAATGTGCATCTGTATTTTCTGGCTTGGTATTGGACAACTTATAGTCGTTGGGATTTTTCTCAAAAAAGAAGATCCCATCGCGATCGACCACTGAAATTCGAGATAAGAATAGGCTATAGAGCCGCTGTCCTGGTCATCTTCTCTCATAGCGAGAGAGAGAAATGGGGTTTAACGTCCACTCGACACAAACTAGGTCATTTCGGTACTAACGTATGGTTTTAATTTTATTCCAATAAATCGCTTGCGCTTAGGAGTCTTAAGCAGTGGGAGGAAACCGGAGTAACCGGAGAAAACCCACGAGGTTGGACAGGCGACCCAACTCCTTGCCAAGTACAACCAGGGATTTGAAACCACGCCAGTTGACTCAATGGCAGGCCGTATGATACAGCGCGCGCACGCTTAACATTTGGCCACCCAACCCGCCCTTCTCTCATAGCACACGACATATAGGGCCTTCATTAGCCCAGTCGGAGTTGAAAAGTAGTATGTTATTACCCAGTTCATATAATTTGTTGGCAAACCAACATTTTTTGGTACGAGTACGCCCATGGTGTATAGTTTCATAATCAGCATTTACTGTCCAGGTTCACCATATTGATACGTAATTTGATTGCTCGAAGAATGTGAACAAAAAAATTAAATGGCGTGCGATATATTTATGCAGGGATTAGGACGCACAATAGACTTGTTTTCTTTCAAAATATTTGCACATAGTCAAGTAATAGTCAAGAAATAATGATTACAAATGAAACTTGCAGATCTTAATAATAGGCGCGAAAATCAACATCCTACGTTTTGCGAGATAACAAATTGATATATTAAAGATACTTTCCCACGAAAGTATTTATCAGGTGGTTATTTCCAATTTAAGTATGTCAAATTTGGTATATATGGAAATCATAGACACCCAATATTAGTACAAAAAAAATACTGGATTATCCGAAAAACGCCCAATTATGAGGAGAAAGCACTGGGTAAAATTGTCAGAGTATCTCTAACTGGCAACCCGACTGTTATCTGCGATATCACTTCTGTGGAAGCGGACGTTAAAACACCAGGTAGTAGTAGTAGTTATCTGCTAGCTTATTGTGTGTCAGCTTAAGTGAGGGAGCGGTTGTTATTTCTTGATCTACTGCTTCGGCGGTTTTGGGAACATTGAGGGGTGTCAACGTACAAAAGACCTTGCAATTAAACGGTGGGAAAAGAAGTTGACTAATATAATTAACAATTTACTCAGACCTCAAAATGTATGGTAAATGTATAGAAAGTAATGATAAATACATTCTAAAAAAATGACCCTCCAACAATGAAGCTAAGTTGGCAGACATTGCGTCTGACAACAGTTTATTTATCGCTATTTGTATCCCCGAATTGTTGCCAATTTTTGATAGATTGGTTACTCTGAATATGTTTTCCATCCAAATATATCATCAAAAATCATCAAAATATGTACCCGGGAATGTATCTTTAACTACACAATGAAACATGTGTTCGAGAATATGGTATATAAGAACCGAAATTTAAAAGGTTTTGTCTTTATTCAAAGACAAAGAAAGTAATTCAATAACAAGTTTTTAGGAAACACCTGTAATGTACACGCCCCTCTAGTGTGTCTTAATAATTCTTGACTGAGATCAAGTAAGAAGTGTCAATATTTACTTTAATTTACTGTGACATTTTAATATATTCTAAATGTCATACCTTTTCAACACCTTCACTCAATTTAAGCCCCATCCCCTCCCTGTTAAAACCAGTAGCTTTCTTTTAAAGGGGATGAATTAAATAGGTTGAGATTTAAACAACACACCGACTTTGAAATAAGTGTAATTCCACCCGACCTTCACCTGTATTATTATCTCTGGATTAAACATTTGCACACCATCTGAGATCGGATGTATGCGAATTTACAATCTACAGAGAAAAGGCACTTTATATTTAAAAAAAGAACTTTTTCCCTAGGGATAATACAACTTTAAAATCAGCCAAGCCTTATTTCATGAAATTAAATAATTATAAATACAAACACTACAAAAATCAATATAAATTGTGTATTCAAATTTGCTTTGAAACGTTATTACAATCGCTTTCAAATATAACATAAAATAAGCTGATCTTAGAATAGATCGCATTATTATCCAAATAAAAGGTTTTATAATATAGTCGAGGGACATAACCCAGTAATTGGAAACCAACTTGCACTCCTATTAAAGCTGAACTCCGGTTACAAAAATGCCGAAATAATGTAATAAAAAAAGTTAACGCCCTCAAGCCGCCATACTTGTTTCCAATTTGTGAAATGACCTGGAAAGGGCGTGATTATTTTTTTTTTTACATTATTTCGGTATTTTCAGCTTTAAGGTTTAATGTAAAAGTAGGGTGCCCCACGTGCCTACTGAAAAGTTGTTCTTGCCACGTTGATTGTGCACGATTTAGTTGAATGACTAACTACTGATTTCTGGCAGTCTCGCACACTCGTTGAGGCTATAAATAGCAACAGCATGCGGGAATGTTCAAAACACTATAAACTATTACAGTCGTAAAAAAATCTATTGTTGACGATTCTGAATAGCAATAATATTTAACTTTTTGGTAATTACAGCATCTTTAGAAATTACGCTTGTTTTATTTTTTAAATTGCCTTATAATTAACTGTACCATTAGAAGCTGCATATTTTGGTTTAGTACAAATAATATCTCTGACTCACATCCGTAAAGCTAGAATATGATACTAGCAGTAGTTTCATTTTACTTTTACAAGGTTCTTAAAAATGTTGTTGAGGTGTCTAATGTGTGTGTTTCTAAATTCAATTTCTTGTTCCATGTTTCGTAAAAAATGTAGTCTTGATTATCCCGACCTGTCAATTAGACGTAGAATGATCGGTAGACTGGTTAAACGAGACAAATTTCTAAACAAGGGCACGTAACCTATCTTTTACTCAAAAGTGTCTGGATGTTATGGACGCCACTCCAAACCATTTTTCAGTATTATTTATGTATGGTTAAATGGTCATAGCTTATTAAGTACAGCATGGCCGTTTATTTAGTGACTATAAATGTGTGAAACCGATTTAAGGCTTGGTAAATATATTAGTATTGTGGTGTAATTGTCGAGATATTTGGAGATATTCATTTGGGGTGGGGCACCCTAGTAAAAGGTCAGTTGTCTTCTTATTATGTTACTATCCAACATATAAAGAGAAATGGTTTTAATTTTATTCCAATAAATCGCTTGCGCTTAGGAGTCTTAAGCAGTGGGAGGAAACCGGAGTAACCGGAGAAAACCCACGAGGTTGGACAGGCGACCCAACTCCTTGCCAAGTACAACCAGGGATTTGAAACCACGCCAGTTGACTCAATGGCAGGCCGTATGATACAGCGCGCGCACGCTTAACATTTGGCCACCCAACCCGCCCTTCTCTCATAGCACACGACATATAGGGCCTTCATTAGCCCAGTCGGAGTTGAAAAGTAGTATGTTATTACCCAGTTCATATAATTTGTTGGCAAACCAACATTTTTTGGTACGAGTACGCCCATGGTGTATAGTTTCATAATCAGCATTTACTGTCCAGGTTCACCATATTGATACGTAATTTGATTGCTCGAAGAATGTGAACAAAAAAATTAAATGGCGTGCGATATATTTATGCAGGGATTAGGACGCACAATAGACTTGTTTTCTTTCAAAATATTTGCACATAGTCAAGTAATAGTCAAGAAATAATGATTACAAATGAAACTTGCAGATCTTAATAATAGGCGCGAAAATCAACATCCTACGTTTTGCGAGATAACAAATTGATATATTAAAGATACTTTCCCACGAAAGTATTTATCAGGTGGTTATTTCCAATTTAAGTATGTCAAATTTGGTATATATGGAAATCATAGACACCCAATATTAGTACAAAAAAAATACTGGATTATCCGAAAAACGCCCAATTATGAGGAGAAAGCACTGGGTAAAATTGTCAGAGTATCTCTAACTGGCAACCCGACTGTTATCTGCGATATCACTTCTGTGGAAGCGGACGTTAAAACACCAGGTAGTAGTAGTAGTTATCTGCTAGCTTATTGTGTGTCAGCTTAAGTGAGGGAGCGGTTGTTATTTCTTGATCTACTGCTTCGGCGGTTTTGGGAACATTGAGGGGTGTCAACGTACAAAAGACCTTGCAATTAAACGGTGGGAAAAGAAGTTGACTAATATAATTAACAATTTACTCAGACCTCAAAATGTATGGTAAATGTATAGAAAGTAATGATAAATACATTCTAAAAAAATGACCCTCCAACAATGAAGCTAAGTTGGCAGACATTGCGTCTGACAACAGTTTATTTATCGCTATTTGTATCCCCGAATTGTTGCCAATTTTTGATAGATTGGTTACTCTGAATATGTTTTCCATCCAAATATATCATCAAAAATCATCAAAATATGTACCCGGGAATGTATCTTTAACTACACAATGAAACATGTGTTCGAGAATATGGTATATAAGAACCGAAATTTAAAAGGTTTTGTCTTTATTCAAAGACAAAGAAAGTAATTCAATAACAAGTTTTTAGGAAACACCTGTAATGTACACGCCCCTCTAGTGTGTCTTAATAATTCTTGACTGAGATCAAGTAAGAAGTGTCAATATTTACTTTAATTTACTGTGACATTTTAATATATTCTAAATGTCATACCTTTTCAACACCTTCACTCAATTTAAGCCCCATCCCCTCCCTGTTAAAACCAGTAGCTTTCTTTTAAAGGGGATGAATTAAATAGGTTGAGATTTAAACAACACACCGACTTTGAAATAAGTGTAATTCCACCCGACCTTCACCTGTATTATTATCTCTGGATTAAACATTTGCACACCATCTGAGATCGGATGTATGCGAATTTACAATCTACAGAGAAAAGGCACTTTATATTTAAAAAAAGAACTTTTTCCCTAGGGATAATACAACTTTAAAATCAGCCAAGCCTTATTTCATGAAATTAAATAATTATAAATACAAACACTACAAAAATCAATATAAATTGTGTATTCAAATTTGCTTTGAAACGTTATTACAATCGCTTTCAAATATAACATAAAATAAGCTGATCTTAGAATAGATCGCATTATTATCCAAATAAAAGGTTTTATAATATAGTCGAGGGACATAACCCAGTAATTGGAAACCAACTTGCACTCCTATTAAAGCTGAACTCCGGTTACAAAAATGCCGAAATAATGTAATAAAAAAAGTTAACGCCCTCAAGCCGCCATACTTGTTTCCAATTTGTGAAATGACCTGGAAAGGGCGTGATTATTTTTTTTTTTACATTATTTCGGTATTTTCAGCTTTAAGGTTTAATGTAAAAGTAGGGTGCCCCACGTGCCTACTGAAAAGTTGTTCTTGCCACGTTGATTGTGCACGATTTAGTTGAATGACTAACTACTGATTTCTGGCAGTCTCGCACACTCGTTGAGGCTATAAATAGCAACAGCATGCGGGAATGTTCAAAACACTATAAACTATTACAGTCGTAAAAAAATCTATTGTTGACGATTCTGAATAGCAATAATATTTAACTTTTTGGTAATTACAGCATCTTTAGAAATTACGCTTGTTTTATTTTTTAAATTGCCTTATAATTAACTGTACCATTAGAAGCTGCATATTTTGGTTTAGTACAAATAATATCTCTGACTCACATCCGTAAAGCTAGAATATGATACTAGCAGTAGTTTCATTTTACTTTTACAAGGTTCTTAAAAATGTTGTTGAGGTGTCTAATGTGTGTGTTTCTAAATTCAATTTCTTGTTCCATGTTTCGTAAAAAATGTAGTCTTGATTATCCCGACCTGTCAATTAGACGTAGAATGATCGGTAGACTGGTTAAACGAGACAAATTTCTAAACAAGGGCACGTAACCTATCTTTTACTCAAAAGTGTCTGGATGTTATGGACGCCACTCCAAACCATTTTTCAGTATTATTTATGTATGGTTAAATGGTCATAGCTTATTAAGTACAGCATGGCCGTTTATTTAGTGACTATAAATGTGTGAAACCGATTTAAGGCTTGGTAAATATATTAGTATTGTGGTGTAATTGTCGAGATATTTGGAGATATTCATTTGGGGTGGGGCACCCTAGTAAAAGGTCAGTTGTCTTCTTATTATGTTACTATCCAACATATAAAGAGAAATGGGTTAAAAAGTTTAGCAAAAAACCGACGCAACTAAAAAAAGCTAGAAAATTTTAATAGTATCGGATGCAAGTTGTGTTCAAAAAGAAAACTAACCATAATACAATGATATTATTACATAAACACCAAAAAGTAAAGGGGTTAATTCTTCACAATAGGCTTTTACGAAGATTAATGTATTGATTTGCCTATTTCTTTCGAGTAGACTCCAAATTAACATACGTCTCATCTTTTGGTTGGTTTGAAGTTGACGCTATATTCAAGTTTGCATATGGTTGATCGTCTTTATGTAATGCATGTTTTGCAGAAGCATAAGGAGGATTTTGTGATTGGTTTGATTTTTTTCTTGCTTGAGGACGACTGCTCATTTGGTATGAACCTGCTTCTGTTGACGATTGCGCGGCTGGATATTTACTGAAATAAACAAAAGTCTCACCACCTTGTAAAATATATGATATAGGCAATAAAATAAAACCAAGTACGAACGATCCAAACCATAAGACGGAATTCGAAGTCCTAAAAAACGTTATAGGTAATATAGTGTAATCAGCAAATGGATTGCTGGCCGTGTACAAAATACACGACAAACAGTGGCAACAAGTGTCCGGAAGAGTAACTGACGCCACACCCACCATAGCTACATCCAAACTGTTAAACGAAATCTTGGTAAAATAGCGTGATTGGCCAATGGACTATCAATGACAGCCTACACCGGTAACATTCCCAAAAAACGGTACAGGCAAAACTGTGTAATCAGGCAAAATAGTGTAATCCGCATATGGCCTGTTCACCGTGTACAACATACACGGCAAACAGTGGTAACAGTTGTCCGGAAGAGTAAGCTTACCCTGCCTGGCGCCACACCCGCCATTGCTGCATCCAGACTATTAGACGAAATGTCGGTAAAACAGCGTGATTAGCCAATGAACTATCGGTATGCAAAATGCACGTGATGAACTGTGTTAACGATGTAGCAGACATAATCAGAGAGATAGTAATAGTATACGTGTCAATTAAATATATCTAGAATAATAGCTGAGAGAGACACGTTATGTTTACCAATCAAGTCAATATGACGTCCATAAAACTTTTTAAAGGTTTTTATAAGTTTAGTGCACAAGTATCCTTGTAGTTGAAGCTTAGATGACAAAGGCCTCGATCTACCTAAAAAAAAGCAGAATAAAAGGAACAAGCTCTCGCGTAACGGATACGCTGAGACACAAACGTTCCATAAGCTGGATGTAGGATCACTTTGTGATCTAATTTCATTGATGCAAGGCATTATTTTTTTTCATGTAGCTGAGCGTGGTTGGGGGGGGGGTGGACCCCCCACCTCTGGATCCGCATGAGCTGAGGATATTGGAATGTTACCGCTATTAAATGGAATGTTAACAATCGGTAAGTCAAAGTCATCACGTTTATCGCACAATTTAACACTCAGTTTATGGCAATTGTTAAAATCGAGACGCAGGTCCAAGTAGGAAGCTTAATTGTCGCTGTCAGTGGTGGTTTTAATTTCGAGCTCATCAGGATATATGATTTCTACATAATCACTAAATTTAGGATTATTAAGTGATAAAACGTCATCGATAAGTGAAATTAAAATGTCTGACTAATATCACATCTACGTTAGTATTTGAACAGTAAACTAGACCCATAAACAGTTGTTGTTGTTGTTGTTACAGATTTAACGTCCAATACAATAAAAGTTATCGTATTGAACGTTAAACATGTTACTGGCTCTATCCAATTACTAAATGCATCTCAAAGATTATACACTTGCTTGTTGGGTTTTTTTTTTCATGTCTGGTAAAATATCGACATATATAACATCCCAATTAGTGCTCATTCTTCATCATGTTAAAAATGCTGAAAGCAAAGAAGTTGTATCCAATGCGTCAGCGGAAAAAGGAGGGGGGTATACCTTTTGATATAGAAGATAAATGCTACAATACAGACAGCACTGGTTACAGCAATCCCAAACACAGCACCAATAACACCACCAACAGCAGGGCTCACCCCTTCGTCTTTTATCTCTGAAATATACATACAAAAAACGTCGGATACAACTATTACAAACAAAACACCAGCCCTATCGCCAGCAACAGGGCTTATCCATCACCTGAAATATCGATATAAACATAAATCGAGGAAGTATAACGGGAGATCGCTAGTCAGGAAACCTTATAGTCAACAGCACGATCGAGGAAATTCAGGACACATACTTAACACTTAAAACTAACGAAAACTCGAGGAGAGCTATCGAAAGGCTATGAACTCTAAAACACACTAAACGTTTCATTAGATTATTTAACTCGGTGGTAGTTGTATTTCGAGGGTACTGGTTATGGTCGGGGGGGGGGGGATTTGTCTTTGGGTTTTTCGTGGGGTTGGGGTATTGTACATAAGTATTTGATCTCGGGTGAAAATCTATCCTTATTTTATTTATTTTATTTATTGACTATATATATAAACCGAATGTTTACAAATGTCAGATTTCGACCTTACCTAGTTGTTGACACGATGTTCCTGTAAAACCTCGTAAACATCCAACTGTTCCACAGTCTCCAGTAACAACATCACATGGTGTATTGTTAGCACAGTTACCACATTTATTCTTACATCCCATACCATAGAGGCCTGCAGGACAATCTAAATAATAAATAATTCACACTATACATATCGTTATAATATGAACACAAACAATTTGCGGGTTATCAGAAAAATTCTATTAATTTAAACAGTAAAGAATAATAGTTGTAATAATTTGATAACCGCGGACTAACAATCTCGAATGCTAATATAGGATGAAACGGATTTAACGTTCTACTCTGCTGCCATAATTGGGCTAATGAAGATGGACCTACTTCATAAAAACAATTAATAATTATATAATCATAATAATATAAACCGCCAAGACAATGTAAAATGATGTTAACATTTAAACCATTGCAGACCATTTAAAACCATTGCAGATCAGATCATTTAAACCATTGCAGATCATCTGGAATAATAATATAATATTAACAATTTACATAATATATTTACCCTCAGCGCAATTATTTCTTGTTTTCCCTAGTACACATTCTGAACAATCGTTTGGATCATCTTGTTGACAGGCAGTGCAATAAGAACCACAGTTTGTAGTACACGTTGGTCCACTTTTACCTAATATGCAAATGAAAATAATATAAAAAGAAAATGAGAATGTAATAAAATGGGGTTTAACGTCCTGTTCTGCCGCGACAGAACTAATGACGGGTCTTTAAGAGGATTGTATTCCCGACGTTTATCAAATTGAAATAAAACATATTATATCCTCTGAACAATCACATGGAAGATAACAAAATTACCTTTCATACAATTACTGCATTTTCCATCGATTCTTCGGCATCCAGCCACACATCCTGTGCTACATTTCAGATCGCATCTATGACCATGTCTTCCGCCAATACAGGTATTACATGTTCCATTTCTATAACAGGTTTCGACAAACTTCTCGTCAATTACGACACATCCAGACCCACACGTCATGTTACAATATGGTCCAACTATATCAGGTTTACATTCAGTACAAGTACCAGTGATTTTATCACAACCGCCAATACAGTCATCAGGGCAGGGATATTGGCAGTTAAGACCAAAAAATCCTTGATTGCATGCACTACACCGTCCATTACTCTGGTCACAGTTAGCAATACAATTAGTTATAGTACATCGTGATGCACAAGTTGGACCATATTTACTGTCAATACAACCTTGTGTACAGTAACCATTATCTTTATTACAGTAGTTGTCCATACATCCACTGTTACATGACCATTGACAGTTGGTCCCATGGTAACCTTGTGTACAGTTAGAACATTGTCCTGTATTTATGTTACAGTTGCCTATACAGTTAGTAAATATACACGGTGATTGACATTTGGTATCGTATCTGCCTTGTACACACCCGCCTGTACAGACACCAGAATCTTTGTTACAGTTACTGTTTATACAACCATTACTACATCTCTGTTGACAGTTGGTACCATAGTAACCTTGGCTACAGTTAGAACATTGTCCCGTATCCCTATCACACTTACCTATACAGTAAGTAACTGTACACGATGATTGACAGTTGGTACCGTATCTACCCCCTATACACCCATCTGTACAGGCACCAGTGGAGTTATCACACGCAGAGTTTAGACACCTAGTGCTACATCCTTGACAATAACCACCATATCTGCCTGTAATAAAAAACTATCTTTAAATCAAAAGAATACCATATTTAACAATTATAAAGAAAACCTATACATGGTATGTGAATAAAAGTATACGCAATTCCCTGAAATCTATCAGGTTGAATACTTGTAGTAATTGATTACATGAAACATTTTTGGAAAACAAATATGGTAACTTCCCTAGTTATCCCTGTATTACATTATCATTTGATAAAACGTTTTTCATGGACGCAAATAAACCATTTGCAGCTCATTTTTCATTTATGATTCAATCATGAAATGAAAAATCGAGACTATGGTTTTTATCGTACCGACTTTAGAAAATGATGATCGAAGCTAGACCCAAAATTCAATCGTTAAAATCTCGTTTCATTGTAGGTCAGTTTGACTGAAATTTTAAGCAAATCCATTTTACTTTATAGTTTTTAACTATAACTCTTTATCTAATCTCCCTTAAAGTTACATTGTGGGAGATAAGATAAAGAGATGGCAGTTCTCACTACAATAGTTAAAAACTAGATAGTGTAAAGATAATTTGCTGTCAGATAGTAGTAACAACAAAATAACTAGACTTGCTTGCAAGGCTGAAGGCTTTCACCTTACCCAAGGCAGCACAAAATGCCTACCACTCACCCCTTAAAACATACACACACACACACACACACACACACACACACACACACACACACACACACTTAAACAACTCAGACATTGACACTTTCTGTGCATGCGCATTACGATAGAAGGAAAGTGAAAAATATAGTTGAACAACTATGAACTTGGATCGGTAGAATCCTACAGGCGCCAGAAATCTAAATACGCAATCAAAAACGCAAAGATTCTAAAAAAAAAATTACAATTTTAGTACATTTTCAAATTTTCAGGAAAAAAAGAGAACTGCGTGGTATTGCAATTCGACCTATATCTCATCCGCAATATTCCCGGCTCTACAAAAATATAACTTTTTCGAAAATCGGTTGGGAATTGAGATTATTAGGACCTATTTTCATTTATGCACGTTAAAGATTTACTTCACTTCAGGTCTGTTCAGAACTTTCGCAATACTTCTAAGTACTTACTGCTTAAAACATAGGAAAAATCATTATTCAGAACTCTATCTGTTTTACTTTCAGAGATCTACACGAGAATAAAAAAAAAACAGTTTTCCAAATGGGACCAAAAAAAAATCGTGTCAGATAATAACCAAAACCAGGAATCATACCTTTCAACATAAACTTTTCAACATTTGTACAGAGGGGTGCCTTCCTTATAAATAGCTTCAGTAAATAGCGTCATTTTCGCTGGTATCAAATGATGACGTCATGTAGACAAAAACCTGGGATAAGAATTTCCGGAGTAACTGTTATTGACTAAAATAAATTATTTTCATCCTAGGAGCAGCATTACCAGATATTGGTTACCAGTAAAACACCTTTAGTTCAAATATTGCCTCTTTCAAAAAAAGCTCTCTATATAATGCTTTATACGTAGGCAAAACGTTCCGATTATGACCAACTCGGACTGTTGCCAATGTCACACCAATGTGTACACGGGACTTTGGAATCACGTCCATATCAACTAATCAAATATGCAACTGGTTCAAAAATTGACTTAATATTCGATGAAATATCTACAATTTTCTGATTTCGTGCACGTTAAAGATTTGACGTCACTACATGTAACATATAAAAATTTAATATTTATTACAGATAGAGTCCATGCTCAAACTGGTTATCTCAACTGAGAACGACATGGTTATCTCAATCCGACCTTTATCAAATCCGCAATATCCCCGGCTGTACAAAAATATATTTTTTTCGAAAATCGGTTGGGAATTGACATAATTAGAACCGATGTTCATTCGTGCACGTTAAAGGTTTACATCACTTCCGGTCTGGTTCACAACTTTCGCAATAGTTCTAAGTACTAAATGTTTAAAATATGGGAAAAATCAATATTCAAAACTCTATCTGTTTTAGTTTCAGAGATCTACACGAGAATAAAAAAAACCCGAGTTTTCCAATTGGGACAAAAAAGTATCGTAAGTGTCAAATAATAACCAAAACCCAGAATCATACATTCAACATTAATTTTTCAGCATTTATATGGAGGAGTGCCATCGTTATAAATAGCTTCAACAGAGAGGTTTATTTTCACTGGTATCAAATGATGACGTCATGGAGACAAAAATCCTGCGATATTAATTTCAGGGGTTAACTATTATTTACTAAAACCAATTATTATCACTCTAGAAGCACCAGTAACAGATATTGGTTACTATTAAAACACACTTTGTTCAAATATTGCCACTTTTTAAAAAATCTCTCTATATATGCTTTATACGTATGCAAAACGTTCCAATTATGACCAATTCGGACTTTTGTCGATGTCACACCAATGTGTACACGGGACTTCGGAATCGCGTTTTCATGTCAGCTACTCAAATATGTAACTGGTTCAAAAATTGATTTTATATTCAATGAAATATCGCCAATTTTCGGATTTCGTGCACGTTAAAGATTTGACGTCACCAACATATAAAATTTTATCTTTAATTAGAGATAGGGCCCAATCTCAAACTACATCATGCCTTCTATCACAGGTGCAATATTCGTACTTCTGTCTGCACGATACTACTGCAAGATACAACTGCAAACTATTGATAATTGTATTTCCTTTTAAACAGCGCGAGCCGTCGATTTGTTTCGAGATGATTACGGTTATGAGGTAATTTTGACAAAGAAGAAACAATATTAATTCAAAGACTAATTATTACACACAGAAATCAATTATTTCTGTTACAGGGTCACTAAACCCATATTTTGAATATAAGTCAACACTCAAAGTTGAAATACTTTTAGCTCAAATATCGTCACTGTGAGAGAAATGGGGAATTTTGAATATGCTCTAAACGTTGGTAAAACGTACAGATTGTATCAACTCTTACTGCATGTTTCGCTTAACAATGAAAGGTGACGTTTTCAATTTTCGATCCTTTTGTTCTCATACTCCTGATATTTCCAACTGTTGCGCAATGGTTTCATACCTAAGACTACCGATAAAACTCTCTGTAGAAGAATTTCAAAAAAAAAATTACGTTGACTTTTCGAGAAAAAGACGTCTAAAAATGCTCCAAATGGTATAAATGCGACGTTTTGGATTTTCAATCTCGTTTTTCGACTACTCATGACATTTAGAGAAATTGTACAATGGTTTCACACAATACACCACCTATAAGACTCTCGAATGAGAAAGTTTTAAAAAAATCGTAGGCGGCTTTTCCGAGAAACATGCGTTTAAAATTGCTCGAAATCGTAAAAAACCTTACTTTTCAAAGTCCTATAACTTTTTAAGTTTGAAAAAGAAACTTGTCGCTGTGGTACCATCTTGTAGATATTTTATGTGGCTATCAAATGACATTGTACTTTAGCTACTCAGTAAACAGCCAATTGAAACATCGCACTTTGCGCACAGGCACCCATTTTTCAGAATTTTGTCAAAGTTTGGATACATTTATTGACCACTTCCGGTGATTAGAGCATTTTCATCCATAGTCAAAGGACTGGAGACGACTCCCGACTTCATATTCCTGAAGTTTCAGAAAAATCGTAGGCGTCGTTTTAAAAAAATAAGAACTCTACGATTTGACCAAAATTCGTAAAAAAGTGAAAAATCAAAGTTAATATTTCAGAACAAAACTTAGATTGTTGGAATCGGATTGATGTCAGCTATCCAAAAATATAAGTTATATTTCTAAATTCCCAAAAATAACAATTTTAGAAAATTTTGAAAATTTTCCATTTTTCACCCAAAAATTGAAAGCGACAAAGTTTCCAAATTCTACGTATTTGAACTGCTGTCTTCTAGGAAATGTCTCCAGCTAACCAAAAATGTAAATTTTAAAAAAATCGGTTAAGAATTAGCAGAATTATGGTAGATTTTCAATTTGCGTGCACGCTAAAGATTTGACGCATTTCCGCTATGCGCACAAATTTCGTTTTACATTTAAGCACTAACCACCACCCAGTTTCCCTAGTGAAAATCAAATTTCAGACCTCTATCCCTTATAGTTTCTGAGATCTAGCTTCCCCCAATAAAAAAAAAATAATAACTAGACTTGCTTGCAAGGCTGAAGGCTTTCACCTTACCCAAGGCAGCACAAAATGCCTACCACTCACCCCTTAAAACACACACACACACACACACACACAATTAAACAACTCAGACATTGACACTTTCTGTGCATGCGCATTACGATAGAAGGAAAGTGAAAAATATAGTTGAACAACTATGAACTTGGATCGGTAGAATCCTACAGGCGCCAGAAATCTAAATACGCAATCAAAACCGCAAAAATTCTTAAAAAAAAAATTACAATTTTAGTACATTTTCAAATTATCAGGAAAAAAAGAGAACTGCGTGGTATTGCAATTCGACCTATATCTCATCCGCAATATTCCCGGCTCTACAAAAATATAACTTTTTCGAAAATCGGTTGGGAATTGAGATTATTAGGACCTATTTTCATTTATGCACGTTAAAGATTTACTTCACTTCAGGTCTGTTCAGAACTTTCGCAATACTTCTAAGTACTTACTGCTTAAAACATAGGAAAAATCATTATTCAGAACTCTATCTGCTTTACTTTCAGAGATCTACACGAGAATAAAAAAAAAAACAGTTTTCCAAATGAGACCAAAAAAAAAATCGTGTCAGATAATAACCAAAACCAGGAATCATACCTTTCAACATAAACTTTTCAACATTTGTCCAGAGGGGTGCCTTCCTTATAAATAGCTTCAGTAAATAGCGTCATTTTCGCTGGTATCAAATGATGACGTCACGTAGACAAAAACCTGGGATAAGAATTTCCGGAGTAACTGTTATTGACTAAAATAAATTTTCATCCTAGGAGCAGCATTACCAGATATTGGTTACCAGTAAAACACCTTTAGTTCAAATATTGCCTCTTTCAAAAAAAGCTCTCTATATAATGCTTTATACGTAGGCAAAACGTTCCGATTATGACCAACTCGGACTGTTGCCAATGTCACACCAATGTGTACACGGGACTTTGGAATCACGTCCATATCAACTAATCAAATATGCAACTGGTTCAAAAATTGACTTAATATTCGATGAAATATCTACAATTTTCTGATTTCGTGCACGTTAAAGATTTGACGTCACTACATGTAACATATAAAAATTTAATATTTATTACAGATAGAGTCCATGCTCAAACTGGTTATCTCAACTGAGAACGACATGGTTATCTCAATTCGACCTTTATCAAATCCGCAATATCCCCGGCTGTACAAAAATATATTTTTTTCGAAAATCGGTTGGGAATTGACATAATTAGAACCGATTTTCATTCGTGCACGTTAAAGGTTTACATCACTTCCGGTCTGGTTCACAACTTTCGCAATAGTTCTAAGTACTAAATGTTTAAAATATGGGAAAAATCAATATTCAAAACTCTATCTGTTTTAGTTTCAGAGATCTACACGAGAATAAAAAAAAAACGAGTTTTCCAATTGGGACAAAAAAGTATCGTAAGTGTCAAATAATAACCAAAACCCAGAATCATACATTCAACATTAATTTTTCAGCATTTATACGGAGGAGTGCCTTCCTTATAAATAGCTTCAACAGAGAGGTTTATTTTCACTGGTATCAAATGATGACGTCACGGAGACAAAAATCCTGCGATATTAATTTCAGGGGTTAACTATTATTTACTAAAACCAATTATTGTCACTCTAGAAGCACCAGTAACAGATATTGGTTACTATTAAAACACACTTTGTTCAAATATTGCCACTTTTTAAAAAATCTCTCTATATATGCTTTATACGTATGCAAAACGTTCCAATTATGACCAATTCGGACTTTTGTCGATGTCACACCAATGTGTACACGGGACTTCGGAATCGCGTTTTCATGTCAGCTACTCAAATATGTAACTGGGTCAAAAATTGATTTTATATTCAATGAAATATCGCCAATTTTCGGATTTCGTGCACGTTAAAGATTTGACGTCACCAACATATAAAATTTTATCTTTAATCAGAGATAGGGCCCAATCTCAAACTACATCATGCCTTCTATCACAGGTGCAATATTCGTACTTCTGCACGATACTACTGCAAGATACAATTGCAAACTATTGATAATTGTATTTCCTTTTAAACAGCGCGAGCCGTCGATTTGTGTCGAGATGATTACGGTTATGAGGTAATTTTGACAAAGAAGAAACAATATTAATTCAAAGACTAATTATTACACACAGAAATCAATTATTTCTGTTACAGGGTCACTAAACCCATATTTTGAATATAAGTCAACACTCAAAGTTGAAATACTTTTAGCTCAAATATCGTCACTGTGAGAGAAATGGGGAATTTTGAATATGCTCTAAACGTTGGTAAAACGTACAGATTGTATCAACTCTTACTGCATGTTTCGCTTAACAATGAAAGGTGACGTTTTCAATTTTCGATCCTTTTGTTCTCATACTCCTGATATTTCCAACTGTTGCGCAATGGTTTCATACCTAAGACCACCGATAAAACTCTCTGTAGAAGAAGTTCAAAAAAAAAAAATTACGTTGACTTTTCGAGAAAAAGACGTCTAAAAATGCTCCAAATGGTAAAAATACGACGTTTTGGATTTTCAATCTCGTTTTTCGACTACTCATGACATTTAGAGAAATTGTACAATGGTTTCACACAATACACCACCTATAAGACTCTCGAATGAGAAAGTTTTAAAAAAATCGTAGGCGGCTTTTCCGAGAAACATGCGTTTAAAATTGCTCGAAATCGTAAAAAACCTTACTTTTCAAAGTCCTATAACTTTTTAAGTTTGAAAAAGAAACTTGTTGCTGTGGTACCATCTTGTAGATATTTTATGTGGCTATCAAATGACGTTGTACTTTAGCTACTCAGTAAACAGCCAATTGAAACATCGCACTTTGCTCACAGGCACCCATTTTTCAGAATTTTGTCAAAGTTTGGATACATTTATTGACCACTTCCGGTGATTATAGCATTTTCATCCATAGTCTAAGGACTGGAGACGACTCCCGACTTCATATTCCTGAAGTTTCAGAAAAATCGTAGGCGTCGTTTTAAAAAAATAAGAACTCTACGATTTGACCAAAATGCGTAAAAAAGTGAAAAATCAAAGTTAATATTTCAGAACAAAACTTATATTGTTGGAATCGGATTGATGTCAGCTATCCAAAAATATAAGTTATATTTCTGAATTCCCAAAAATAACAATTTTAGAAAATTTTGAAAATTTTCCATTTTTCACCCAAAAATTGAAAGCGACAAAGTTTCCAAATTCTACGTATTTGAACTGCTGTCTTCTAGGAAATGTCTCCAGCTAACCAAAAATGTAAATTTTAAAAAAATCGGTTGAGAATTAGCAGAATTATGGTAGATTTTCAATTTGCGTGCACGCTAAAGATTTGACGCATTTCCGCTATGCGCACAAATTTCGTTTTACATTTAAGCACTAACCACCACCCAGTTTCCCGAGTGAAAATCAAATTTCAGACCTCTATCCCTTATAGTTTCTGAGATCTAGCTTCCCCCAATAAAAAAAAAATAATAATAATAATCTTAGTAATAACAATAGTCTTTCACCATTGAAAAATGGTGAAAGCCTAATAACTAGACTTGCTTGCAAGGCTGAAGGCTTTCACCTTACCCAAGGCAGCACAAAATGCCTACCACTCACCCCTTAAAACACACACACACACACACTTAAACGACTCAGACATTGACACTTTCTGTGCATGCGGATTACGATAGAAGGAAAGTGAAAAATATAGTTGAACAACTATGAACTTGGATCGGTAGAATCCTACAGGCGCCAGAAATCTAAATACGCAATCAAAAACGCAAAAATTCTAAAAAAAAAATTACAATTTTAGTACATTTTCAAATTTTCAGGAAAAAAAGAGAACTGCGTGGTATTGCAATTCGACCTATATCTCATCCGCAATATTCCCGGCTCTACAAAAATATAACTTTTTCGAAAATCGGTTGGGAATTGAGATTATTAGGACCTATTTTCATTTATGCACGTTAAAGATTTACTTCACTTCAGGTCTGTTCAGAACTTTCGCAATACTTCTAAGTACTTACTGCTTAAAACATAGGAAAAATCATTATTCAGAACTCTATCTGCTTTACTTTCAGAGATCTACACGAGAATAAAAAAAAACAATTTTCCAAATGGGACCAAAAAAAAAATCGTGTCAGATAATAACCAAAACCAGGAATCATACCTTTCAACATAAACTTTTCAACATTTGTACAGAGGGGTGCCTTCCTTATAAATAGCTTCAGTAAATAGCGTCAATTTCGCTGGTATCAAATGATGACGTCATGTAGACAAAAACCTCGGATAAGAATTTCCAGAGTAACTGTTATTGACTAAAATAAATTATTTTCATCCTAGGAGCATCATTACCACATATTGGTTACCAGTAAAACACCTTTAGTTCAAATATTGCCTCTTTCAAAAAAAGCTCTCTATATAATGCTTTATACGTAGGCAAAACGTTGCGATTATGAGCAACTCGGATTATGACCAACTCGGACTGTTGCCAATGTCACACCAATGTGTACACGGGACTTTGGAATCAGGTCCATATCAACTACTCAAATATGCAACTGGTTCAAAAATTGATTAACTATTCAATGAAATATATACAATTTCTGATTTCGTGCACGTTAAAGATTTGACGTCACTACTTGTAACATATAAAAATTTAATATTTATTACAGATAGAGTCCATGCTCAAACTGGTTATCTCAACTGAGAACGACATGGTTATCTCAACTCGACCTTTATCAAATCCGCAATATCCCCGGCTGTACAAAAATATATTTTTTTCGAAAATCGGTTGGGAATTGACATAATTAGAACCGATTTTCATTCGTGCACGTTAAAGGTTTACATCACTTCCGGTCTGGTTCACAACTTTCGCAATAGTTCTAAGTACTAAATGTTTAAAATATGCGAAAAATCAATATTCAAAACTCTATCTGTTTTAGTTTCAGAGATCTACACGAGAGTAAAAAAAAAAACGAGTTTTCCAATTGGGACAAAAAAGTATCGTAAGTGTCAAATAATAACCAAAACCCAGAATCATACATTCAACATTAATTTTTCAGCATTTATATGGAGGAGTGCCATCGTTATAAATAGCTTCAACAGAGAGGTTTATTTTCACTGGTATCAAATGATGACGTCATGGAGACAAAAATCCTGCGATATTAATTTCAGGGGTTAACTATTATTTACTAAAACCAATTATTGTCACTCTAGAAGCACCCGTAACAGATATTGGTTACTATTAAAACACACTTTGTTCAAATATTGCCACTTTTTAAAAAATCTCTCTATATATGCTTTATACGTATGCAAAACGTTCCAATTATGACCAATTGGGACTTTTGTCGATGTCACACCAATGTGTACACGGGACTTCGGAATCGCGTTTTCATGTCAGCTACTCAAATATGTAACTGGTTCAAAAATTGATTTTATATTAAATGAAATATCGCCAATTTTCGGATTTCGTGCACGTTAAAGATTTGACGTCACCAACATATAAAATTTTATCTTTAATTAGAGATAGGGCCCCAATCTCAAACTACATCATGCCTTCTATCACAGGTGCAATATTCGTACTTCTGCACGATACTACTGCAAGATACAACTGCAAACTATTGATAATTATATTTCCTTTTAAACAGCGCGAGCCGTCGATTTGTGTCGAGATGATTACGGTTATGAGGTAATTTTGACAAAGAAGAAACAATATTAATTCAAAGACTAATTATTACACACAGAAATCAATTATTTCTGTTACAGGGTCACTAAACCCATATTTTGAATATAAGTCAACACTCAAAGTTGAAATACTTTTAGCTCAAATATCGTCACTGTGAGAGAAATGGGGAATTTTGAATATGCTCTAAACGTTGGTAAAACGTACAGATTGTATCAACTCTTACTGCATGTTTCGCTTAACAATGAAAGGTGACGTTTTCAATTTTCGATCCTTTTGTTCTCATACTCCTGATATTTCCAACTGTTGCGCAATGGTTTCATACCTAAGACTACCGATAAAACTCTCTGTAGAAGAATTTCAAAAAAAAAAAATTACGTTGACTTTTCGAGAAAAAGACGTCTAAAAATGCTCCAAATGGTAAAAATACGACGTTTTGGATTTTCAATCTCGTTTTTCGACTACTCATGACATTTAGAGAAATTGTACAATGGTTTCACACAATACACCACCTATAAGACTCTCGAATGAGAAAGTTTTAAAAAAATCGTAGGCGGCTTTTCCGAGAAACATGCGTTTAAAATTGCTCGAAATCGTAAAAAACCGTACTTTTCAAAGTCCTATAACTTTTTAAGTTTGAAAAAGAAACTTGTCGCTGAGGTACCATCTTGTAGATATTTTATGTGGCTATCAAATGACGTTGTACTTTAGCTACTCAGTAAACAGCCAATTGAAACATCGCACTTTGCGCACAGGCACCCATTTTTCAGAATTTTGTCAAAGTTTGGACACATTTATTGACCACTTCCGGTGATTAGAGCATTTTCATCAATAGTCTAAGGACTGGAGACGACTCCCGACTTCATATTCCTGAAGTTTCAGAAAAATCGTAGGCGTCGTTTTAAAAAAATAAGAACTCTACGATTTGACCAAAATGCGTAAAAAAGTGAAAAATCAAAGTTAATATTTCAGAACGAAACTTATATTGCTGGAATCGGATTGATGTCAGCTATCCAAAAATATAAGTTATATTTCTCAATTCTCAAAAATAACAATTTTAGAAAATTTTGAAAATTTTTCATTTTTCACCCAAAAATTGAGAGCGACAAAGTTTCCAAATTCTATGTATTTGAACTGCTGTCTTCTAGGAAATGCCTCCAGCTAACCAAAAATGTAAATTTTAAAAAAATCGGTTGAGAATTAGCAGAATTATGGTAGATTTTCAATTTGCGTGCACGCTAAAGATTTGACGCATTTCCGCTATGCGCACAAATTTCGTTTTACATTTAAGCACTAACCACCACCCAGTTTCCGGAGTGAAAATCAAATTTCAGACCTCTATCCCTTATAGTTTCTGAGATCTAGCTTCCCCCAATAAAAAAAAAATAATAATAACTAGACCTGCATAGCAGTGCTGAATCGGCTTTCAGGGTCCTTTAGATCATTGCCATGCTTTTAAATTTACCTTTATACCCTAAACGACCGATAGGACTCGGGGTAACAGAAGTTTAAGAAGTGAAATAGAAGTAGTTTTCGAGATAAACGAGTTTGAAATCTATTGCCTAACCATCGAATTTGTATCATTCTGATATCATATAAAAGTCCAAAAAGGAAAATACTAGATCTTCAGCGTCCCGTAATATTTGTCATTGAACACGCCATCTTGAGTCGGATCGCGCAAAATCTAATTTTGGAGTAAAATTTTATTTTGAAGTCTAAAAATACGGTTTTTGCAAATATGACATTACTTCCGGTGATAATGGAGATGTTAAATCAGATCATTGCAATCATAAATGGCATAAGGCATCACATGGTGAAAATTGTATGAAAATTGAATAATAATTGACACTTTTATAGACCAAAAAGCTTGAAAAGTGACTTATAGAAAATCGTCTATTTCTCGGCAACCGTACAAGTTAGAAACTTGTTTGTGGTATCTGTATGATGGTATGGGTTCATGCTATTCGGTGATGGGATTCAAATATCATAATTTTAAAAATATTATAAACAAGATTCATTTGAATAAAATATTTGTTTTCTACGTTAAAAATACAGTTTTTGCCAAAATGACGTCATTTTCGGTCACAGTGAAACTGTAAATTTGGCTTAACCTAGTCCAAATTGGCATTAGGCATCGAATAAAAAAAAATTATTGAAAATCGGATAATAATTTACTATTTTACAGGCAAAAAAACGTGAAAAGTGATGCATGCAAAATTGCATATTTCTCGGCAACTGCTCATGTTACAAACTATTTTTCGCATACATTCTCTTCGTCTGGATTATGGCTACGAGTTTATGAAAGTTACGAATAAATAGTTCAAAATATAAAGACGTTCAATGGGTTGTAATAACTGAATTTTACCCTTTTTTTTACATTTTATTCGAAATTGCCCGAAAATGAAATTGAAATTTAAGAATCTCAGCCAAACATTTTATGCGCCTTTACAGGGCGCATACTTTTTGTTATATCAGTTTTCGAAAAAAAAAATATTTGCTGTCAAAAAGTGGTACTTAACTCTCAAAATTGTAGTTTTTGTTAATTTTACGCCACTTCCGTTGCGTGCAGAAAAATGTCACCGTAACAAAAAATATTACAATTGACATTACGAATCATATGCACTTTGTTTTATACAAATCGAACAATAAATAATTAATCTAGGTACGAAAAACTAAATTAGCCAATGGCGACTAAAGAAAATTACTGAGACAAAATTCTTTCTCACTTATGCTCAAGTAGGGTGATACTTTAACACTGTGTAAACTACCATCAAAAAATATTCATAAATAAAAAAGTTTTCTGTAAAAATGTAAAAAAAAATCAATATATCGGATATTTTTTCGACTACTTCCGGTTTTTCGATCATTGTCGGAATTGCTTTAACAAGTTGATTAGATACTTAACTTCCTGTAGCAGAAATATCAGAAACATTCATTAAGTAATTTTTGAAAAAAAGATAAATAAAAGAGCATTTTCAATAATTTAATGATTTTTCAACTTTTTTCAAAGATTGAGGTCATTTTTGGACCGCCTATAATATTGCAACGCTTTTATTATTAAATGCACACGCTAGGCCACCGATAGGACTCTGAGTAAAAAAAGTTTAAGAAAAATCGTAGGCGTCGTTTTCGAGAAAAAGGCGCCTCAGAATGCTCCAAAACGGAAAATACTTAGTTTTCGGCGTACCATAATTTATTTCGTAAGAATCAAATTCGTGTTATTTAGATGTTATACGATCGTCTATTAATGGAACTATCCAAAGACACTTTCATTGTTTTGGTCCGCTAATATGTGACGGAGAATTCGAACTTTTGGCAAGAGCTCCAATTTTTTTTCATCTTTTTTACATTTTTCTTTGTTTTTTGAACTACTTCCGGTATACGAATCATTGTCGAGTAGTTTTCACATCCAGTTTTGGAGTTTGCATGGGAACAGGGCTCTCTAATGATATACGACACTATACGATCAAATAAAATACTTCTGAGAAATCCCATGTTCAAAAGTGTTAAAAATGTCAAAATGTCAAAATATTGAAAATTAAATTTCAATAACTGCATACATATTATACATCATTAGAATCGTAATTAGGTCAGCTTTTTAAATATATATCTTTTTTTTGAAAATCTCTTAAAATAAAAAAATAGTAGAGCATTTTCCCAAATTTCACGATTTTTCGACTTTTTTCGATTTTGAGTCCCTTTTTTGTCTTATTCCAATTATATAATAGTCTTAATGGATGGATCCATACTAAAGACTACCGGAAGGACCATCGATAGATAAAGTTTAAGAAAAATCGCTGGAGCAGTTTTCGAAATACAGGCGTCCAAAAACGCTCCAAATCAGAAAATACTTGATTTTCAGCGTGCCATATTTTGCTTCCAGCTCATCGTATCCGTACGAATTGGGTATCATTCAGTGGTCCAATCACCGCTAGACCAAATGATACCTTAATTTGTTTAATCCGTTGATATCGGACGGAGAAATCGTGTTTTTACCCAAGACACCAATTTTTCACGATTTTTTCAAAATATCGCATATTATTTCGACTACTTCCGGTTTACGGATTGTTGTTGAAATTGCTTTAAACGGTGGTTTGACAATATTGCTTCATGTATCAGGAATTTGAGAAACGTTGATCCGGCCGTAAAACGAAACTTAAGCTCACAAAATGTGAAGAAAATTCGAAAAAAATCGAAAAATAAAGGGCGATAACTCGGAATGAAACTTATATTACTGGAACCAGATTGCCTTCAGGTATCCAAAAATGTAGGTCAAATTTGAAAATTTTGAAAAATAACAAAAATTGTCTCTCAAATAAAATTTTTCATTTTTCGATCGCAAGAAGTCAGCGATGAAGTTTCGAAATATCGAAATTTTCAACTGCTATCGTCCGAGAAAAGACTCAAGGTTTCCGAAAATGTCATTTGTATGAAAATAGGTACAGAATTGACGAATCTACGGCCGTTTTTTAATTTTTTGACAGAGCACGAAATTCGACCACTTCCGGTCTGCGCAGAAGTTTCAAAAATAGTTTATCAAGTAGCCAACACATGGTTTCCCTATAAAGAATTAGGTCCCAGATCGGTATCTGTTACAGGCGCTGAGAAATAGGCTCCCCCGAAAAATAAAATAATAATAATAAATAATAATAATTTTAGTAAAAACAATGAAAGTCTGAAAGCCTAACTAGACCTGCATAGCAGTGCTGAATCGGCTTTCAGGGTCCTTTAGATCATTGCCATGCTTTTAAATTTACCTTTATACCCTAAACGACCGATAGGACTCGGGGTAACAGAAGTTTAAGAAGTGAAATAGAAGTAGTTTTCGAGATAAACGAGTTTGAAAAGGCTCCAAAAAAAGAGGAAAATACTATATTTTCGGCATCTCATAATCTATTGCCTAACCATCGAATTTGTATCATTCTGATATCATATAAAAGTCCAAAAAGGAAAATACTAGATCTTCAGCGTCCCGTAATATTTGTCATTGAACACGCCATCTTGAGTCGGATCGCGCAAAATCTAATTTTGGAGTAAAATTTTATTTTGAAGTCTAAAAATACGTTTTTTGCAAATATGACATTACTTCCGGTGATAATGGAAATGTTAAATCAGATCATTGCAATCATAAATGGCATAAGGCATCACATGGTGAAAATTGTATGAAAATTGAATAATAATTGACACTTTTATAGACCAAAAAGATTGGAAAGTGACTTGTAGAAAATCGTCTATTTCTCGGCAACCGTACAAGTTAGAAACTTTTTTGTGGTATCTGTATGATGGTATGATTTCATGCTATTCGGTGATGGGATTCAAATATCATAATTTTAAAAATATTATAAACAAGACTCATTTGAATAAAATATTTGTTTTCTAGGTTAAAAATACAGTTTTTGGCAAAATGACGTCATTTTCGGTCACAGTGAAACTGTAAAATTGGCTTAACCTAGTCCAAATTGGCAATAGGCATCGAATGAAAAAAATTTATTGAAAATTGGATAATAATTTACTATTTTATAGGCAAAATAACGTGAAAAGTGATGCATGCAAAATTGCATATTTCTCGGCAACTGCTCATATTACAAACTATTTTTCGCATACATTCTCTTCGTCTGGATTATGGCTACGAGTTTATGAAAGTTACGAATAAATAGTTCAAAATATAAAGACGTTGAATGGGTTGTAATAACTGAATTTTACCCTTTTTTTTTACATTTTATTCGAAATTGCCCGAAAATGAAATTGAAATTTAAGAATCTCAGCCAAACATTTTATGCGCCTTTACAGGGCGCATACTTTTTGTTATATCAGTTTTCGAAAAACATAATATTTGCTGTCAAAAAGTGGTACTTAACTCTCAAAATTGTAGTTTTTGTTAATATTACGCCACTTCCGTTGCGTGCAGAAAAATGTCACCGTAACAAAAAATATTACAATTGACATCACGAATCATACGCACTTTGTTTTATACAAATCGAACAATAAATAATTAATCTAGGTACGAAAAACTAAATTAGCCAATGGCGACTAAAGAAAATTACTGAGACAAAATTCTTTCTCACTTATGCTCAAGTAGGGTGATACTTTAACTCTGTGTAAACTACCATCAAAAAATATTCATAAATAAAAAAGTTTTCTGTAAAAATGTAAAAAAAAATCAATATATCGGATATTTTTTCGACTACTTCCGGTTTTTCGATCATTGTCGGAATTGCTTTAACAAGTTGATTAGATACTTAACTTCCTGTACCAGAAATATCAGAAACATTCATTAAGTAATTTTTGAAAAAAAGATAAATAAAAGAGCATTTTCAATAATTTAATGATTTTTCAACTTTTTTCAAAGATTGAGGTCATTTTTGGACCGCCTATAATATTGCAACGCTTTTATTATTAAATGCACACGCTAGGCCACCGATAGGACTCTGAGTAAAAAATGTTTAAGAAAAATCGTAGGCGTCGTTTTCGAGAAAAAGGCGTCTCAGAATGCTCCAAAACGGAAAATACTTAATTTTCGGCGTACCATAATTCATTTCCTAAGAATCAAATTCGTGTTATTTAGATGTTATACGATCGTCTATTAATGGAACTATCCAAAGACATTTTAATTGTTTTGGTCCGCTAATATGTGACGGAGAATTCGAACTTTTGGCAAGAGCTCCAATTTTTTTTCATCTTTTTTACATTTTTCTTTGTTTTTTTAACTACTTCCGGTATACGAATCATTGTCGAGTAGTTTTCACATCCAGTTTTGGAGTTTGCATGGGACCAGGGCTCTCTAATGATATACGACACTATACGATCAAATAAAATACTTCTGAGAAATCCTATGTTCAAAAGTGTTAAAAATGTCAAAATGTCAAAATATTGAAAATTAAATTTCAATAACTGCATACATATTATACATCATTAGAATCGTAATTAGGTCAGCTTTTTAAATATATATCTTTTTTTTGAAAATCTCTTAAAATAAAAAAATAGTGGAGCATTTTCCCAAATTTCACGATTTTTCGACTTTTTTCGATTTTCAGTCCCTTTTTTGTCTTATTCCAATTATATAATAGCCTTAATGGATGGATCCATGCTAAAGACTACCGGAAGGACCATCGATAGATAAAGTTTAAGAAAAATCGCTGGAGCAGTTTTCGAAATACAGGCGTCCAAAAACGCTCCAAATCAGAAAATACTTGATTTTCAGCGTGCCATATTTTGCTTCCAGCTCATCGTATCCGTACGAATTGGGTATCATCCAGTGGTCCAATCACCGCTAGGCCAAATGATACCTTAATTTGTTTAATCCGTTGATATCGGACGGAGAAATCGTGTTTTTACCCAAGACACCAATTTTTCACGTTTTTTTCAATATATCGCATATTATTTCGACTACTTCCGGTTTACGGATTGTTGTTGAAATTGCTTTAAACGGTGGTTTGACAATATTGCTTCATGTATCAGGAATTTGAGAAACGTTGATCCGGCCGTAAAACGAAACTTAAGCTCACAAAATGTGAAGAAAATTCGAAAAAAATCGAAAAATAAAGGGCGATAACTCGGAATGAAACTTATATTACTGGAACCGGATTGCCTTCAGGTATCAAAAAATGTAGGTCAAATTTGAAAATTTTGCAAAATAACAAAAATTGTCTCTCAAATAAAATTTTTCATTTTTCGATCGCAAGAAGTCAGCGGTGAAGTTTCGAAATATCGAAATTTTCAACTGCTATCGTCCGAGAAAAGACTCAAGGTTTCCGAAAATGTCATTTGTGTGAAAATAGGTACAGAATTGACGAATCTACGGCCGTTTTTTAATTTTTTGACACAGCACGAAATTCGACCACTTCCGGTCTGCGCAGAAGTTTCAAAAATAGTTTATCAAGTAGCCAACACATGGTTTCCCTATAGAGAATTAGGTCCGAGATCGGTATCTGTTACAGGCGCTGAGAAATAGGCTCCCCCGAAAAATAAAATAATAATAATAAATAATAATAATTTTAGTAAAAACAATAGTCTTTCAGACGAAAGTCTGAAAGCCTAACTAGACTTGCTTGCAAGGCTGAAGGCTTTCACCTTACCCAAGGCAGCACAAAATGCCTACCACTCACCCCTTAAAACACACACACACACACACACACACAATTAAACAACTCAGACATTGACACTTTCTGTGCATGCGCATTACGATAGAAGGAAAGTGAAAAATATAGTTGAACAACTATGAACTTGGATCGGTAGAATCCTACAGGCGCCAGAAATCTAAATACGCAATCAAAAACGCAAAAATTCTTAAAAAAAAAATTACAATTTTAGTACATTTTCAAATTTTCAGGAAAAAAAGAGAACTGCGTGGTATTGCAATTCGACCTATATCTCATCCGCAATATTCCCGGCTCTACAAAAATATAAATTTTTCGAAAATCGGTTGGGAATTGAGATTATTAGGACCTATTTTCATTTATGCACGTTAAAGATTTACTTCACTTCAGGTCTGTTCAGAACTTTCGCAATACTTCTAAGTACTTACTGCTTAAAACATAGGAAAAATCATTATTCAGAACTCTATCTGCTTTACTTTCAGAGATCTACACGAGAATAAAAAAAAAACAGTTTTCCAAATGAGACCAAAAATAAAATCGTGTCATATAATAACCAAAACCAGGAATCATACCTTTCAACATAAACTTTTCAACATTTGTCCAGAGGGGTGCCTTCCTTATAAATAGCTTCAGTAAATAGCGTCATTTTCGCTGGTATCAAATGATGACGTCACGTAGACAAAAACCTGGGATAAGAATTTCCGGAGTAACTGTTATTGACTAAAATAAATTTTCATCCTAGGAGCAGCATTACCAGATATTGGTTACCAGTAAAACACCTTTAGTTCAAATATTGCCTCTTTCAAAAAAAGCTCTCTATATAATGCTTTATACGTAGGCAAAACGTTCCGATTATGACCAACTCGGACTGTTGCCAATGTCACACCAATGTGTACACGGGACTTTGGAATCACGTCCATATCAACTAATCAAATATGCAACTGGTTCAAAAATTGACTTAATATTCGATGAAATATCTACAATTTTCTGATTTCGTGCACGTTAAAGATTTGACGTCACTACATGTAACATATAAAAATTTAATATTTATTACAGATAGAGTCCATGCTCAAACTGGTTATCTCAACTGAGAACGACATGGTTATCTCAATTCGACCTTTATCAAATCCGCAATATCCCCGGCTGTACAAAAATATATTTTTTTCGAAAATCGGTTGGGAATTGACATAATTAGAACCGATTTTCATTCGTGCACGTTAAAGGTTTACATCACTTCCGGTCTGGTTCACAACTTTCGCAATAGTTCTAAGTACTAAATGTTTAAAATATGGGAAAAATCAATATTCAAAACTCTATCTGTTTTAGTTTCAGAGATCTACACGAGAATAAAAAAAAAACGAGTTTTCCAATTGGGACAAAAAAGTATCGTAAGTGTCAAATAATAACCAAAACCCAGAATCATACATTCAACATTAATTTTTCAGCATTTATACGAAGGAGTGCCATCGTTATAAATAGCTTCAACAGAGAGGTTTATTTTCACTGGTATCAAATGATGACGTCACGGAGACAAAAATCCTGCGATATTAATTTCAGGGGTTAACTATTATTTACTAAAACCAATTATTGTCACTCTAGAAGCACCAGTAACAGATATTGGTTACTATTAAAACACACTTTGTTCAAATATTGCCACTTTTTAAAAAATCTCTCTATATATGCTTTATACGTATGCAAAACGTTCCAATTATGACCAATTCGGACTTTTGTCGATGTCACACCAATGTGTACACGGGACTTCGGAATCGCGTTTTCATGTCAGCTACTCAAATATGTAACTGGGTCAAAAATTGATTTTATATTCAATGAAATATCGCCAATTTTCCGATTTCGTGCACGTTAAAGATTTGACGTCACCAACATATAAAATTTTATCTTTAATGAGAGATAGGGCCCAATCTCAAACTACATCATGCCTTCTATCACAGGTGCAATATTCGTACTTCTGCACGATACTACTGCAAGATACAATTGCAAACTATTGATAATTGTATTTCCTTTTAAACAGCGCGAGCCGTCGATTTGTGTCGAGATGATTACGGTTATGAGGTAATTTTGACAAAGAAGAAACAATATTAATTCAAAGACTAATTATTACACACAGAAATCAATTATTTCTGTTACAGGGTCACTAAACCCATATTTTGAATATAAGTCAACACTCAAAGTTGAAATACTTTTAGCTCAAATATCGTCACTGTGAGAGAAATGAGGAATTTTGAATATGCTCTAAACGTTGGTAAAACGTACAGATTGTATCAACTCTTACTGCATGTTTCGCTTAACAATGAAAGGTGACGTTTTCAATTTTCGATCCTTTTGTTCTCATACTCCTGATATTTCCAACTGTTGCGCAATGGTTTCATACCTAAGACCACCGATAAAACTCTCTGTAGAAGAAGTTCAAAAAAAAAATTACGTTGACTTTTCGAGAAAAAGACGTCTAAAAATGCTCCAAATGGTAAAAATACGACGTTTTGGATTTTCAATCTCGTTTTTCGACTACTCATGACATTTAGAGAAATTGTACAATGGTTTCACACAATACACCACCTATAAGACTCTCGAATGAGAAAGTTTTAAAAAAATCGTAGGCGGCTTTTCCGAGAAACATGCGTTTAAAATTGCTCGAAATCGTAAAAAACCTTACTTTTCAAAGTCCTATAACTTTTTAAGTTTGAAAAAGAAACTTGTCGCTGTGGTACCATCTTGTAGATATTTTATGTGGCTATCAAATGACGTTGTACTTTAGCTACTCAGTAAACAGCCAATTGAAACATCGCACTTTGCGCACAGGCACCCATTTTTCAGAATTTTGTCAAAGTTTGGATACATTTATTGACCACTTCCGGTGATTATAGCATTTTCATCCATAGTCTAAGGACTGGAGACGACTCCCGACTTCATATTCCTGAAGTTTCAGAAAAATCGTAGGCGTCGTTTTAAAAAAATAAGAACTCTACGATTTGACCAAAATGCGTAAAAAAGTGAAAAATCAAAGTTAATATTTCAGAACAAAACTTATATTGTTGGAATCGGATTGATGTCAGCTATCCAAAAATATAAGTTATATTTCTAAATTCCCAAAAATAACAATTTTAGAAAATTTTGAAAATTTTCCATTTTTCACCCAAAAATTGAAAGCGACAAAGTTTCCAAATTCTACGTATTTGAACTGCTGTCTTCTAGGAAATGTCTCCAGCTAACCAAAAATGTAAATTTTAAAAAAATCGGTTGAGAATTAGCAGAATTATGGTAGATTTTCAATTTGCGTGCACGCTAAAGATTTGACGCATTTCCGCTATGCGCACAAATTTCGTTTTACATTTAAGCACTAACCACCACCCAGTTTCCCGAGTGAAAATCAAATTTCAGACCTCTATCCCTTATAGTTTCTGAGATCTAGCTTCCCCCAATAAAAAAAAAATAATAACTAGACTTGCTTGCAAGGCTGAAGGCTTTCACCTTACCCAAGGCAGCACAAAATGCCTACCACTCACCCCTTAAAACACACACACACACACACACACACACACACTTAAACGACTCAGACATTGACACTTTCTGTGCATGCGGATTACGATAGAAGGAAAGTGAAAAATATAGTTGAACAACTATGAACTTGGATCGGTAGAATCCTACAGGCGCCAGAAATCTAAATACGCAATCAAAAACGCAAAAATTCTAAAAAAAATAAATTACAATTTTAGTACATTTTCAAATTTTCAGGAAAAAAAGAGAACTGCGTGGTATTGCAATTCGACCTATATCTCATCCGCAATATTCCCGGCTCTACAAAAATATAACTTTTTCGAAAATCGGTTGGGAATTGAGATTATTAGGACCTATTTTCATTTATGCACGTTAAAGATTTACTTCACTTCAGGTCTGTTCAGAACTTTCGCAATACTTCTAAGTACTTACTGCTTAAAACATAGGAAAAATCATTATTCAGAACTCTATCTGCTTTACTTTCAGAGATCTACACGAGAATAAAAAAAAAACAATTTTCCAAATGGGACCCAAAAAAAAATCGTGTCAGATAATAACCAAAACCAGGAATCATACCTTTCAACATAAACTTTTCAACATTTGTACAGAGGGGTGCCTTCCTTATAAATAGCTTCAGTAAATAGCGTCATTTTCGCTGGTATCAAATGATGACGTCATGTAGACAAAAACCTCGGATAAGAATTTCCAGAGTAACTGTTATTGACTAAAATAAATTATTTTCATCCTAGGAGCATCATTACCACATATTTGTTACCAGTAAAACACCTTTAGTTCAAATATTGCCTCTTTCAAAAAAAGCTCTCTATATAATGCTTTATACGTAGGCAAAACGTTGCGATTATGAGCAACTCGGATTATGACCAACTCGGACTGTTGCCAATGTCACACCAATGTGTACACGGGACTTTGGAATCAGGTCCATATCAACTACTCAAATATGCAACTGGTTCAAAAATTGATTAACTATTCAATGAAATATATACAATTTCTGATTTCGTGCACGTTAAAGATTTGACGTCACTACTTGTAACATATAAAAATTTAATATTTATTACAGATAGAGTCCATGCTCAAACTGGTTATCTCAACTGAGAACGACATGGTTATCTCAACTCGACCTTTATCAAATCCGCAATATCCCCGGCTGTACAAAAATATATTTTTTTCGAAAATCGGTTGGGAATTGACATAATTAGAACCGATTTTCATTCGTGCACGTTAAAGGTTTACATCACTTCCGGTCTGGTTCACAACTTTCGCAATAGTTCTAAGTACTAAATGTTTAAAATATGGGAAAAATCAATATTCAAAACTCTATCTGTTTTAGTTTCAGAGATCTACACGAGAGTAAAAAAAAAAACGAGTTTTCCAATTGGGACAAAAAAGTATCGTAAGTGTCAAATAATAACCAAAACCCAGAATCATACATTCAACATTAATTTTTCAGTATTTATATGGAGGAGTGCCATCGTTATAAATAGCTTCAACAGAGAGGTTTATTTTCACTGGTATCAAATGATGACGTCATGGAGACAAAAATCCTGCGATATTAATTTCAGGGGTTAACTATTATTTACTAAAACCAATTATTGTCACTCTAGAAGCACCCGTAACAGATATTGGTTACTATTAAAACACACTTTGTTCAAATATTGCCACTTTTTAAAAAATCTCTCTATATATGCTTTATACGTATGCAAAACGTTCCAATTATGACCAATTGGGACTTTTGTCGATGTCACACCAATGTGTACACGGGACTTCGGAATCGCGTTTTCATGTCAGCTACTCAAATATGTAACTGGTTCAAAAATTGATTTTATATTAAATGAAATATCGCCAATTTTCGGATTTCGTGCACGTTAAAGATTTGACGTCACCAACATATAAAATTTTATCTTTAATTAGAGATAGGGCCCCAATCTCAAACTACATCATGCCTTCTATCACAGGTGCAATATTCGTACTTCTGCACGATACTACTGCAAGATACAACTGCAAACTATTGATAATTATATTTCCTTTTAAACAGCGCGAGCCGTCGATTTGTGTCGAGATGATTACGGTTATGAGGTAATTTTGACAAAGAAGAAACAATATTAATTCAAAGACTAATTATTACACACAGAAATCAATTATTTCTGTTACAGGGTCACTAAACCCATATTTTGAATATAAGTCAACACTCAAAGTTGAAATACTTTTAGCTCAAATATCGTCACTGTGAGAGAAATGGGGAATTTTGAATATGCTCTAAACGTTGGTAAAACGTACAGATTGTATCAACTCTTACTGCATGTTTCGCTTAACAATGAAAGGTGACGTTTTCAATTTTCGATCCTTTTGTTCTCATACTCCTGATATTTCCAACTGTTGCGCAATGGTTTCATACCTAAGACTACCGATAAAACTCTCTGTAGAAGAATTTCAAAAAAAAAAATTACGTTGACTTTTCGAGAAAAAGACGTCTAAAAATGCTCCAAATGGTAAAAATACGACGTTTTGGATTTTCAATCTCGTTTTTCGACTACTCATGACATTTAGAGAAATTGTACAATGGTTTCACACAATACACCACCTATAAGACTCTCGAATGAGAAAGTTTTAAAAAAATCGTAGGCGGCTTTTCCGAGAAACATGCGTTTAAAATTGCTCGAAATCGTAAAAAACCGTACTTTTCAAAGTCCTATAACTTTTTAAGTTTGAAAAAGAAACTTGTCGCTGAGGTACCATCTTGTAGATATTTTATGTGGCTATCAAATGACGTTGTACTTTAGCTACTCAGTAAACAGCCAATTGAAACATTGCACTTTGCGCACAGGCACCCATTTTTCAGAATTTTGTCAAAGTTTGGACACATTTATTGACCACTTCCGGTGATTAGAGCATTTTCATCCATAGTCTAAGGACTGGAGACGACTCCCGACTTCATATTCCTGAAGTTTCAGAAAAATCGTAGGCGTCGTTTTAAAAAAATAAGAACTCTACGATTTGACCAAAATGCGTAAAAAAGTGAAAAATCAAAGTTAATATTTCAGAACGAAACTTATATTGCTGGAATCGGATTGATGTCAGCTATCCAAAAATATAAGTTATATTTCTCAATTCTCAAAAATAACAATTTTAGAAAATTTTGAAAATTTTTCATTTTTCACCCAAAAATTGAGAGCGACAAAGTTTCCAAATTCTATGTATTTGAACTGCTGTCTTCTAGGAAATGCCTCCAGCTAACCAAAAATGTAAATTTTAAAAAAATCGGTTGAGAATTAGCAGAATTATGGTAGATTTTCAATTTGCGTGCACGCTAAAGATTTGACGCATTTCCGCTATGCGCACAAATTTCGTTTTACATTTAAGCACTAACCACCACCCAGTTTCCCGAGTGAAAATCAAATTTCAGACCTCTATCCCTTATAGTTTCTGAGATCTAGCTTCCCCCAATAAAAAAAAAATAATAATAATAATCTTAGTAATAACAATAGTCTTTCACCATTGAAAAATGGTGAAAGCCTAATAATAATCTTAGTAATAACAATAGTCTTTCACCATTGAAAAATGGTGAAAGCCTAATAATCTTAGTAATAACAATAGTCTTTCACCATTGAAAAATGGTGAAAGCCTAATAATCTTAGTAATAACAATAGTCTTTCACCATTGAAAAATGGTGAAAGCCTAATAATAATAATCAGGGGCGTAGCAGTGAAATATATATTGGGGGGTCGGCAACGGGGGAGGGAGGGGGGGGGGCTACCCCCATAAAGTCTCAGTCTTCTGTAAATATTGTTTGGCATATATTACGGGGTTATGCTAAAACATCACACAAATACAATGTTTATCATGTTTACAGACAGCGGCACCGGTCTTCCCCGAGAGGCGAAGAAGCGTGGCTTACCCACACCTAAGAAAATTTTGACGGCTGCAAACACTTTTTCCTGATGTATTTCAACCAATTTGAATTGATCCCACAGCATATAGTTTTAAGTGACGCCCATGATAATAATAGTGTGTTGTGTTTATTCTGTCACAGATTGTATGCAGAAAACAGAGTTAACAATAGTCTACAATGTATATTATAATGAGTGCCTTTCACATACAGGTACGGGATATAACCCCAAAATGTTATCACGCCTTCTAGTCTAATGGCGAATGTCAGTTGAACCCAATGAATGTTATAATTACATGTACTTATATATAATATAGCCTTTCAATTATTTAGGATGGCATTATGAAGTTGAATAATAAGTTGACAGATTTCAATATGATCATGGTCATTATATTCACCCGTTAATCATCATGTTATTCTGTACTGGTCAATATGTCTGTTTTATTGTGTCATGGGAAATATTTTTTGATCTTCGGAATTTTTATCCGGGATATTTTAGCTGTGGCATTTGCAATTCATTATTACTATTACTAAAATTTGACAAACTTAAAATTATATATATTAGCTATTAAACAACTGATACTAGCCTACGGGTTATACAAGTATCTCCGTTGCGGATGATACAGCATGTTTACATTCTGCCCATTATTTTCATAGTTATAAAACGAATACCAACGTTATAATCAAGTATCACGCCCCGCAACATTCACATTACGTGACAAAAGATGGACTCTCTTGAATAGAGGTTGAAAAAAAAGGGTTGGGAATCTTATGTTCATATGTTCATTTTTGTTAATATACGATTCGGAGTCTTTAGCATTGGGAGGAAATTGGAATACCTTGATAAACACCACGAAGTAGATATGGAATCTACATAAAATGAATAATGAATATACGTTCCTTACCTGTTATATAGTAGAAATAAAATAACAAATATATCCCACTTAAACATCCAGTACCTATCCTAGACATTTTACCTAATACCTCTACATTCAGTTAATAATAATTCAACCAGGAAGAAATATGCGATTGATAATATAGTTGTTATTCGGTTTCATTTCTCAATATCTTATCGAGGTATAAAGAAAAGGTTTAGTCAAAAAAGAGTGAATGCTTTTTAAAGTCGCATGACCAAATCCTTTGTATCACGTATCTCATTGTTAGTTCTCACGCCTGTATGCACACTTTAGAGAGAGAGAGAGAGAGAGAGAGAAATGAGGTTTAACGTCCACTCTACACAAACTAGGTCATTTCGGGACTAACATATGGTTTAATTTTATTTCAATAATTCGCTTGCGCGTAGGGGTCTTTAGCAGTGGCAGGAAACCGGAGTGCCCGGAGGAAACCCACGAGGTTGAGAAGGCGCCCCTTTCTCCATGCCACATACGCTCACACCAGGGCTCGAAACCACAGCCGCAAGCCAGAGGTGACCGGCCCGCTAGAGTTCGAAGCGCGGCACTCTAGACCACTAGGCCATCCCAACCCCCGCACACATTAGAAACCAAGTCATTATGTGGAGACTTCCGGTGGAGACTACCAATTTCCGGTGCCAAACTCGGATTGATTTCAGCCAATATTCGTTGGATTTTCATGATCTGAAGTTCATTCTGTTTTTTTGTTGTTTTAATCAGACCGAGTTTCTATTGACTTCCGGTTGTAAAAACCGATTTCCGGTGTCAAAGTCGGATAGATACCAGCCAATAATCATTGGATTTTCATGATCTGAAGTTCATTCTGGTTTTTTTAATCAGACCGGTCCCGTCGATGATACACTTCAAGCGAATGGAAGGAGTTTATGTTGACTTCCGGGTGGATTACCAATTTCCGGTGGCAAACTCGGATCGATTTCAGTTTAGAGAAATCTATAACGCAGCACCACTTTTTGTGGCATCTAAAGCATGGTAAATATTTCGTGCAGTCACTTTTGGGTCATTCTAAAGTTCTGTCATGAGATCCAAGACAAATCTAATGTTTGTGACAAGCAAACAAGTTTGATATCAAAAACAAAAACAAATCATAACCAGCCAGTATTGCGTGAATGCAACGCAGGTCCTATCTTGGAAATAATTCGTCCCCTTGCACACCTCAGGTCATATTGGAACGCTCCCTATTAAAACCCTTGCGCAGTTATGTAAAAGGTTAACCATTATTATGCCAGAAACTTAACCGACCTGTATAGCCTGTTTTACAACTATTTCCTGTTGGTTCAGTTAAAGCACGAGGGTCAGACAGAGTAAGATTCTGTAGAGATACATTCATGCCCTTGTCCAACTCAACGGCCATCCACTTTGTTCAATGGCAGGAAGGGGTGGGGATGTGGTCAAGTACGAATTGTCGCACACGGCGGTGTAATTCACCAACTGGGTAATTATCACACCTTAAAACAGTTGATTACATCGTCGTCACCATCAAACTTAAGACTTAAAATCTATCAGGCCTTGACACTTGTGACTTCCAATGACATGTAATCGTTTGATCACATGTATCTCTCTGTATTTTGTACAGTTAAAGCCTTGAGGTCTGGGATAGTTTTAAGAGCATCACCACAAGCTACAGATGCAAGGATTTGAGTGCTGTAGCCTGTGCTGTTTCAACCAGGCTAGCATATGACACTTGTTGGGCCTTTGCACCTTCAACAGCATATCCTAGCCTGTTTGATACAGCAAAGGTTACGCCACAAAGCGTTCCCATCATTGAGAAACTCTTAGATTTTGCATCTGTAGCTGAGGGTTACTGGCGGGAAACACATGTTTGATCACGAGACGCAGATGCCAACACAATTCTCATGGACCTTGTCTACCTGGGTTGTCTCGGTATTCGCAGCCAGCTCAGGTTTGTAACTGAGAATGCCGCAAAAAACAGAGATTAGAGATAGATGTGATCGAGCGAGCGCGTGCCATTGGAAGTAATAAGTCTCAAGATCTGATTGAACTTCGCAGCTTCCCCGGTGCTCATACATGAAGCGTGATGGTGATGACCCCGTTATCATCGGTTTCAAGAAGCTTGGAGAATGTATCATCTTAACATGCCTTCACGGGTAAAGGAATTCACAGTTTAAAGCCTTGAGGTCTGGGATAGTTTTAAGAGCATCACCACAAGCTACAGATGCAAGGATTTGAGTGCTGTAGCCTGTGCTGTTTCAACCAGGCTAGCATATGACACTTGTTGGGCCTTTGCACCTTCAACAGCATATCCTAGCCTGTTTGATACAGCAAAGGTTACGCCACAAAGCGTTCCCATCATTGAGAAACTCTTAGATTTTGCATCTGTAGCTGAGAGTTACTGGCGGGAAACACATGTTTGATCACGAGACGCAGATGCCAACACAATTCTCATGGACCTTGTCTACCGGGATTGTCTCGGTATTCGCAGCCAGCTCAGGTTTGTAACTGAGAATGCCGCAAAAAACAGAGATTAGAGATAGATGTGATCGAGCGAGTGCGTGCCATTGGAAGTAATAAGTCTCAAGATCTGATTGAACTTCGCAGCTTCTCTGGTGCTAATACATGAAGCGTGATGGTGATGACCCCGTTATCATCGGTTTCAAGAAGCTTGGAGAATGTATCATCTTAACATGCTTTCACGGGTAAAGGAATTCATCTGTTTCATTACATCAACCAGCACGTACATGGCAGTTGTTCAGTCTAGAAAACTTTTGAGTAATAAGTATTTCCACTAGCTCGTACTGGATTGTCGCCCCATATCACCGCGATACGCGACAAATCGTGCCTAACCAGATTCCTGAACCTTCCTGCTATTTAACGAAAGCGGTTGACAGTTTGACAAAAGCATTTATGTTCCTGTGCGAAATCTCTTTCTGCCTGCCCGTATTGTTGTTATTGAACTCATAAAATCTTGTTGTAATTTAACTCATAAAATCTTGTTGTAATTGAACTCATAAAATGTGGTGTCAGTGATGCAGAACGGAGGGCCTGACAAGGACAGCTGTCTAGTCCTTTTGGTGGGACGAAAAACCGGTCCCGTGTACACATTGGCGTGCACGAAAAATATCCCCTGGCAGTTGGAATTCGATATAAGAGTATGCCGTGGTGCCGCTGCCCGGGAAAAATTCCCCTCATAGCACACTGTATGCCCGTTCTCTATTAGACCAGGTTAGGTGCAGAAGAGTAGGCCGTTAAACCCCATTTCATTTCATTTCATTTAATTTCATAAAATGTGGTTATAAAACAGTCTGCACGGGGCGATTCAGTTGCAGCAAAACTGGTACGTCTTTCTTATACATCTTAGCATGTGTTTTGATAGGGGCCGTACCAATATAAAATAATATATAACACAGATCATTTCGTAAACAATGCTTGTTCGTCGTAGACTTTAGAGGTAGTAAAAAAGGGTCCCTTATACAAGAAGCCATCATCAAACCTTGTTCCCCGAGATATGGTCACGGATCTTAGCATTGCAACCTATAACGACACAAGTAACTGCGTCATCCAAATATTTATTAGCTAGTAATGTGACAGTCATATATTTTACATTTAAGAAAATATGTTAATAGTTGCAGCCTAACAAATTTTGTAACAAGAGGGGCACAGATCTAAAAATGATTATCAAAAATTGTTGAATATTTAAAAAAGTATTTGATTTTCATTCAAGTAAGTAATTAAGTTTATTGCATAAAAACGCCCACGAGGAGCAGCATAAAATTACAAACATAACATTAATACAATACAACACATATACATGTAACATAAACGAACGTATATAAAGCTAGAACTCAATTAATTACATAACAGGTGTGTGTGTGTGTGTGTGTGGGGGGGGGGGGTAATAGGCATATGCTTCCTTTAGGACTCTTTTGTTCTGGAGTCAGCAATTTTAGTGAGATAAACAACCCATCACAATTTATAACACTTAAACGAAATCTTGACGAAATGACCAACGGACAGACAGAGGTGACGGTAGTATACAACCACATTACAATTTTGTATTAGGTTAAAAAGAAAATAATTATGTTGTATGCGACCATATATTTTTAATGGTTCACTGTGAGTTCTTTCAGAATTCAAAACGACATAAAAGTTCAAACAGGATATATCTTAATATACCATACCGACACCAGATAACAACTGATTTATTTACTACATATTAGTACGCAAATATATAAAAAATATAAAATAAAATGAACTAAGTAAACGAATTTGCCTTAGCTATAATACAACTTTAAAACCATTTTAATTTCAAATTTACATTCAACAAAGCAAAACAACTCAAAACAGTGAAAAAAACAACATTTAGAAACTAGAAGCCTTCTACATCGCTAGAAAATTTTAATATTATCGGATACAAGATGTGTTCAAAAAAGAAAAGTAACCCGAATATCATAATGATATTATTACATAAACAGGAAAATGTACGGTATTATTAAAAATAAGGGGGGGGGGGCTAATTATACACATCAGACTAGTTTTATCAGGCTTTACCCAGATTAACGTATGGATTTGCCTCTTGCTTTTGAGTAGACTCCAAATTAACATATGTCTCATTTCGTGGTTGGTTTGAAGTTGACGCTATATTCAAGTTTGTATATGACTGATCGTCTTTGTGTAATCCATGTTTTGCAGACTCGTAAGAATGATGTTGGTTTGATTTTGTTCTCATTTGAGCAGAACGGCTGTTAAATTTATAGGAACTTGCTTCAGTTGACGATTGCGCTGCTGGATATTTTCTGAAATTAACAAAATTATCACAACGCTGCAAAAGATATCATTTAGGCAATATTATATCTAGGCTAGTTTTGGAACAGTAAACTACAACCATGATATACTAATTCTTTTCGTTGCTTTGTTAATGCCTTGTAAAACATCGACTTAACACCCCAATTGCCCATTCTATTCTCAACCGTGCAAAAATAATGTTTGAAGTCATTTTGTATCCAATGTGTGTGTGTGAGATGGAGGACAGAGTAGAGAGAGGGGTAGAGAGAGACAGAGAGAGAGAGGACAGAGAGAGAGAGGGGGGGTAACCTACACTTGATACAAACTAGACCATACGTGACTAACAGATGATTCGATTTCATTTTAATAATTCGCTTGCGCGTAGGGTCTGTTGCAGCGGGAGGAAAACGGAGAACCCGGATAAAACCCACGAGGTTACACAGGTGCCCCACGCCTTGTCACATACAACCTGGGAATTGGAACCACTGCACTTGAATGCATTATAGGGTAGACGGGTGTTTTATACCTTTTGATATAGAAGTTAAATCCTACAATACAGACAGCACTGGTTACAGCTATCCCAAACAGGGCACCAATAACACCACCAACAGCAGGGCTTACCCCTTCATCTTTTATCTCTGAAAAAAAACCATACAAAAAACGCCGGATACAACTATTACAAACTAAACACCAGCCCTACCGCCAGCAGCAGGGCTTATCCATAACCTGAAATATTGATATAAACACGAATCGAGGTAGTATAACGGGAGATGGGTTAACAGAAAATTCCATATTTGCAAAAACAGTTCCTACAGAGAAATTCAGGGACATACTTAAACACTGAAAAATAACAAAAAATAGAGAACAAATACCGAACAATACCGAAACACTGTACACCGAAAGACTGTATACACTAAAGCATTCTAAATACCGAAAAATGCCTACCCTGGTTAAAATAAAATAAAATAAATAGATGTAATTACGAAGACGTTTATCAACACGAAGGGGTTTGGGGGGAGGGGGGCCTTTGTTATGGGGATTTTAAATAGGGCGTATTTGAGTTGGGTGTATTTTCGTCCAGTGTTTGGAGGGTTATTTGGTCGGGTTGGGAGGGACGAACGTGTTAGTTTTTGGAGCCATTTTTGAGGATCCATTTTGATGGGGTGTTTGTCCTTTTGGATATTTGGACTGATCCGACTGTCGCGGATATTTGGCAGGGGGAATTTAGCAGGGGTGATTATTCTGGCTTGGGTGTTGTATTCATTTATATTTATCTTATTGGATTGTATAGTTCTTGTTCGGAGTATTTCGATATATGGTGTGTCTGGTACCCTTGATCTTACCCAGTTGTTGACATGATGTTCCTGTAAAATCTGGTAAACATCCAACTGTTCCACAGTCTCCAGTAACAACATCACATGGTGTATTGTTAGCACAGTTACCACATTTATTCTTACATTCCATACCATAGAGACCTGCAGGACAATCTAAAATAAGAATATAAACAATTTACACTACACATATCATCATAATGAGAATATAAACAATGTACAGAAAATAATATTTTACACCATAATGAATAACACGTGCAATAATATGATAACCATGGACCAGCAATCTAAAATGATGAAATGAAATGAAAAGGGATTTAAGGTCCTACTTTCTGCACTGACTAGTCTAATGGAGCTACGCTATACAATTTTTCCATGAGTGATTTTTTTTCGGAAAGCGACGCTAAGGCCTCATTTCGAATCCCAAATGTCAAAGGCTCTTTTACGTACAGGCCAATGTATATATATATATATGTGTACGCGTCCGGACTCCTCGTCCTTCACCGACAACGAATCCGAGACTTCCTGGTTAGCGAGCCAGTGTCTTACTCACTAAGCCACCGCGGCTCCCGACATGGAATAATACATGCATGGTACTAATATGCAATATAAATCATAGGGATAATTAATAACTATATAAAAACCACTAGGGAAATCTAGAATAATATTTTTTAATACATTTAAATCATTACAGGCCATCTAAAATAGAAAATATAAACAATTTACATAATTATTTCTTGTCTTCCCTGGTACACACTCTGAACAATCGTTGGGGTCATCTTGTTGACAGGCAGTGCAATAAGTTCCACAGTTTGTAGTACACGTTGGTCCACTTTTTCCTAAAATAAATATGAAATAACAATTGCATGAGATGAGGTTTAAAATCGTAATGATGGAAAAGTTGTTAAGGGAAATGGTTCCTGGAAAGCGACATTACCTACTCTTTATTCGAATTCTAACTGTCAAATGATCTTTTACGTGCACGGCAATGTGTGCACGAGTACTCAGTGTTTTGTACCACCCTAAGCAAAAAAATAAATATGACGGATATTTGTTACCGAAGACTTTAATTAACGGGGGACGAATAAATTGTACGCGTACATATAAAAAACTATTCTTCGTTTATCAAACTGAAATAAAGCAAATGATTCTCGAACGACCACCTGGGAGATATCTAACTTACCTTTAATACAAATACTGCATCTTCCATCGATTCTTCGGCATCCAGCCACACATCCCGTGCTGCATTTCAGATCGCATTTATCACCATGTCTTCCGCCAATACATGTATTACATGTTCCATTTCTATAACAGGTTTCGATAAACTTCGCTTCAACTTGGACACAACCAGATCCACATGACATGTTACAATATGGTCCAACTATATCAGGTTTGCATCCAGTACAAGTACCAGTGATTTTATCACAACCTCCAATACAGTCATCAGAGCAGGGATATTGGCAGTTAAGACCAAAAAATCCTTGTTTGCATGCACTACACAGTCCACTATCCCGGTCACAGTGCGACTCCATTCACAGTGTCATTGAAAGAGCAATAAACCGAAAGCCAATCTATTCACCCCAGAACTATGCGGATAAAATCCGCGAAGCTAGACCCAAACATCCCTATGAAGTGGAATTTCTCACTCTCGAGTTTTTCAAGGAGTACTCCAAGCTAAAATACTATAACTCAATAAGGCCAGGAACAAGGACAGGAGAACCAGTAGTCACTGATTTACGAGTTATAAGATATAATCCAGATGGGGTTATTGAGTATAAATTAAATTATGGTGTCGAGTTTTCCCCTTTACCAAGGAGAGCCAAGATAGGAGAACCCTCGCCACTTGATGAAGTACCCCAACTTCACGAAGATCCCCTACCAATCAAAAAGAAAAAGTATGGCCACTTGCAGGAACTTAAGGTTGTCATCCCCAAAGACTACCATACATTTTATGATAATTTACCACATGAAAACTGATTTGGTTTAATTACATGTTTAACAATAACAGAATTGTGTTACAAGTATAAATGTATTAAACAACATACCTTCCGTTTTTTTCTGTCTGAATTAAAAACCAACAAAGACTGGGGAAACGATAAGGTTTGTGTTCTATTAATGGAAACGTAAATTTTGACTTAATGCTCACTTTGATACCTCTCTACTTACCTAAAGCCTTGTATCTCTGAATATTCACTCATGTACACACTCATTCGCTGACCCACCGACATCCCAAATTACCTATAACCAACCTATATCAATAAACTCACCCATGAACTCATCAATCCGCTCAGAAACTCATCCATTCGTTTGTAACTCACAAACCCACTCATAACCTGCTTTCTAACTCACCCACGCATAAACTCACTAACCCGCTTTGTAACTCACCCACCCACTCAGAAACTCACTAACCCGCTGTGTAACTCATCCACCCACCCACACAGAAACTCACTAACCCGCTGTGTAACTCATCCACCCACCCACACAGAAACTCACTAACCCACTGTGTAACTCATCCACCCACCCACGCAGAAACTCACTAACCCGCTTAGTAACTCAACCACCCAATCAGAAACTCACTAACCCGCTGTGTAACTCATCCACCCGCTTTGTAACTCACTCAGAAACTCACTAACCCGCTGTGTAACCCATCCTCCCACCCACGCAGAAACTCACTAACCCAAGCAGAAACTCACTAACACGCTTTGTAACTCACCAACCTACTCAGAAACTCACTAACCCACTTTGTAACTCACCCATCCATCCACCCAATTACTCAGTAACTAACTCACCGCGCAGTATTTGATCAATTTATCCAGTATCACGTCCATCAGTAACTCATCCATTCTCCCAGATTCGTGATTGTGCTTTATTAAAATAATCTTTTACTGGCCCAACAACTTTCAGAAAATCGTATCTCATTTTTTTTAATATAGTAGAGATACGAATATCGTATCTCATTCATTTTGGAGAAAAAAAAAATTCTTTAAAATATCGTATCTCGGTTTTCAAATTTGGTTTTATAGGTACATGCTACACACTCATACACCCTTGAAGGTAGTCTTATTTAGCATGTATATTATCGAAAGAACCACGCAATCCGCCAGTTATTATTAGATCTGTAAAGCTTTTTTTGTCTCATGAAAAGTAGTATACGATATACGAGATTTTGGAAGCGCAGCGACGATATTTACCCTCAGCGCAATTATTTCTTGTCTTCCCTGGTACACATTCTGAACAATTGTTTGGATCATCTTGTTGACAGGCAGTGCAATAAGTACCACAGTTTGTAGTACACGTTGGTCCACTTTTACCTAATATACAAATGAAAATAATATAAAAAGAAAATGAGAATGTAATAAAATGGGGTTTAACGTCCTGTTCTGCCGCGACAGAGCTAATGACCGGTCTTTAAGCGCACGTGAATTTATACATGGGACTGCGCAACAACTAAATATGAGAGGATTTTATTCCCGAGGTTTATCAAATTGAAATAAAGCATATTATCTCCCCTGAACAATCACATGGAAGATAACGAAATTACCTTTAATACAATTACTGCATTTTCCATCGATTCTTCGGCATCCAGCCACACATCCTGTACTGCATTTCAGATCGCATCTATGACCATGTCTTCCGCCAATACAGGTATTACATGTTCCATTTCTATAACAGGTTTCGATAAACTTCTCGTCAATTACGACACATCCAGACCCACACGTCATGTTACAATATGGTCCAACTATATCAGGTTTACATTCAGTACAAGTACCAGTGATTTTATCACAACCGCCAATACAGTCATCAGAGCAGGGATATTGGCAGTTAAGACCAAAAAATCCTTGATTGCATGCACTACACCGTCCATTATCCTGGTCACAGTTAGCAATACAATTAGTTATAGTACATCGTGATGCACAAGTTGGACCATATTTACTGTCAATACAACCTTGTGTACATTGACCATTATCTTTATTACAGTAGTTGTCCATACATCCACTGTTACATGACCGTCGACAGTTGGTCCCATGGTAACCTTGTGTACAGTTAGAACATTGTCCTGTATTTATGTTACAGTTGCCTATACAGTTAGTAACTGTACACTGTGATTGACATCTGGTATTGTATCTGCCTTGTACACACCCATCTGCACAGACACCAGAACCTTTGTTACATTTACTGTTTATACAACCATTACTGCATCCATATTGACAGTTGGTACCATAGTAACCTTGGCTACAGTTAGAACATTGTCCCGTATCCCTATCACAATTACCTATACAGTAAGTAACTGTACACGATGATTGACAGTTAGTACCGTATCTACCCCCTATACACCCATCTGTACAGGCACCAGTGGAGTTATCACACGCAGAGTTTAGACACCTAGTGCTACATCCTTGACAATAACCACCATATCTGCCTGCAATAAAAAACTATCTTTAAGTCAAAAGAATATCATATTAACAATTATAAAGAAAACCTATACATGGTATGTGAATAAAAGTATACGCAATTCCCTGAAATCTATCAGGTTGAAGACTTGTAGTAATTGATTACATGAAACATTTTTGGAAAACAAATATGGTAACTTCCCTAGTTATCCCTGTATTACATTATTATTTGATAAAACGTTTTTCATGGACGCAAATAAACCATTTGCTGCTCATTTTTCATTTATGATTTAATCATGAAATGAAAAATCGAGACTATGGTTTTTATCGTACCGACTTTAGAAAATGATGATCGAAGCTAGACCCAAAATTCAATCGTTAAAATCTCGTTTCAGAGTAGGTCAGTTTGACTGAAATTTTAAGCAAATCCATTTTACTTTATAGTTTTTAACTATAACTCTTGATCTAATCTCCCTTAAAGTTACATTATGGGAGATAAGATAAAGAGATGGCAGTTCTCACTACAATAGTTAAAAACTAGATAGTGTAAAGATAATTTGCTGAAAATTTCAGTCAAATTGATTCACTATTAGCCGAGAAAAAAGCTTTTGAAATATTCATAGCCTCGGTCATCATTACTCAGTTCATTAATATAAACAACATAGTCTCGATTATCCACTTGATTGATTTAATTATCAACCGCCATTAAGCGGCATATACGATTTTAATCTGCCAACATCGAAGGCTAGTCTTGACATAAAGAGTTTATTATGGTCTGAATATGTTAATTAATGTCTAATTGATTATTTAGATAACATCTCAGGCTTAAAGAAAGACCTGTAAAAATCAGATTTTGCTCTTGCATAATGCTATTTTAATGTATCTTTACGCTTCGAACCGAATGGCCTTTCATTGTCGTCAGAATTGTATTCGGTTTATTAGATTTATATTTTGCAGGACGATTTCTATTTCCGGGGAGAGTTTGAGTGACTGAGTAGTCTAATGGATACGCTGTACATCATTAGGTCTTTTATATGATTATGCAAGTCATGAGATTGACCAGTAGTGGCGTGCCAACACTACCTAGCGGGTTTTTGCCAAATTACAGATGTTTCCCCTCACTTCTAAAAACCTTGATGCTCTCTTCTTTCATGAGCTTTATGTGAAAAATGTAAAAAAAAAATATTAAAAGGATTATCGGCTCATACACCATATCAGTTTGCAATGTGTGTCTGTGACAGGACACGACAACAGGACACAACAATGTACTGGTAAGAATCGAGCATTATGTTCTATAATAATAGATGTCAGGGGTACGTTATCTGCCATCTTGATACATAAAAGTGGAACTGATTTTAATACCCCCCTGTCTGCTATCGACACCCATGGCACTTCTTGGTCATTATCATACTAAAAACTTATTGCTGACCTGTAACTGCATAATCTTGTCGAGGATCCTTTATCCAGAAAGGGATTATAAACAAGAATCAAGGACCATGGTTCCCTCAATACAAGCTAATTATGAAGTTAAGTATAAGAAGTTTTGTATTTCTTATGTTTGAAGAATAATAAAAGTAACGTTTTAAGTTAAACTAGTGTTCTCGTCAAGAATCTCACATAAAGGCCCAATACTTTAACAATTTAAACGTAGTTATTTAAAGATATATGCCGCTCAAAATATTTCATAGTATCTTACCTGTCAGATAGTAGTAACAACAAAATAATAATAATAATCAGGGGCGTAGCAGTGAAATATATATTGGGGGGTCGGCAACGGGGGAGGGAGGGGGGCCTACCCCCATAAAGTCTCAGTCTTCTGTAAATATTGTTTGGCATATATTACGGGGTTAAGCTAAAACATCACACCAATACAATGTTTATCATTTTTACAGACAGCGGCACCGGTCTTCCCCGAGAGGCGAAGAAGCGTGGCTTACCCCCACCTATTTCAGCCCATGAACAAAGGAATTTCAAAGTGGTCTAATATAGCCTAATTAAGGTGGTTTGCTATGGAAGACCAAACAGCTCTTTATTTAGTGTTCTTAGTTCTTAGTTCTAAACTCATAGTCCTTAATTCTTACTTCTTCATCTGTTGTCGTATTTCGACATTTGTACACTAAAATTAACATTTGTATCTTAAAATCAATATTTGTTTCACAAATCAGACAAGTGTCATATCAGATTTGTAAAATGTATTTTAATATAAGGTATTTATTTATTTTAGAAAATCAAAAAATTAGTCTATATTTACATTTCATCAGAAAAATACAACAAAAAACAAATATCGAACATTAAATTTCAAAATACAAATCTTTATGAAATACAAATCTTGCAAAACATTTCTCCAAAAACATTTCCCCAAAAACATTTCTTCAAAAACATTTCTCCAAATACATTTCTCCAAAAACGTTTCTCGAAATTCATCGAACCGGAACATTGGAAATCAACCTGGCATACAATAAGTCACCATACAAAAATGGGAATCGAGTATAAGCACATGTACAATAAGAACAATCGCTCAGTGTCCGCGACGCTAGTGAAACGATCCCTTGGTAGTTGGAATTCGATATAAGACTAGGCCGTAGCGCCGCTGCCCGAGCAAAATTTCCCTCCTAGCATACTGTATGGCGTATGCATGTCTTCATTAGCCCAGTTTACAAGCAGATCTTAAACTCCATTTCATTTTCATCATTCAGGTGGGGGGATTGGATGGAGAAATGGCATGTTCGTAGAACGTCTAATCGGACCGGGCCTTTGATAACGAAAATAAATTGAAAGTACCGGTAGTCTATTTTCAGAAATTAGGCTTTGTCTGATAGCGACATATTTCTTTGTTCAAAGAGAGGGAAAAATGGAGTTTAACAACCACTCGATACAACTATGTCATTTCGGGACTAACACGTGGTTCAATTTATTTCAATAATTAGCTTGTGTTCCCGATAAGAACAGGGTCTAAAAAATTAAAGTCTAAGTATTTATGAAATTTATGGACCAAAATATAGAGGCATTGTATATTAACCTTGTCTCAAAATTTCAGCTCAAAATATTGAGTCGTTTGGACGTGAACGTCAACACTGCTTATCCGGACACGTAACCCTTTTAAGATTTCGGGTCAATTTTTTCATTGAGTGACCTGATAATCGATTCCAGTTTCTTGAGAGGTCTATACAGTGAATGACCCATGTACTGTACTTGATAACAAAAGGTAAATTTCACCTACACATTATTTTTATAGAAAAAAGTCTGGTTTTATCCGGATACTGTATAATACAACAGTCTCCATTTCCAGATGAAAAGTGTCAGGTTTAAGTTATTTACAAGCGTATCACAAATATCGGATTAGTTGGTTGGCCTTAGGTAATGGGTTTTAAGGGATTTTAACACAAAATTAAGCAGTTTTATTCCCAAAAATGTTATCGGGATTGGCCCTTTAAAGCATTAAACTAGGTTTCTATAAAAGAGTTCCCCCCCATGTGTGACGCCCATGATAATAATAGTGTGTTGTGTTTATTCTGTCACAAATTGTATGCAGAAAGCAGAGTTATCAATAGTCTATTTAATGAGTGCCTTTCACATACAGGTACGGGATATAACCCCAAAAAGTTGTCACACCTTCTAGTATAATGGCGAATGTCAATTGAACCCAATGAATGTTGTAATTACATGTACTTATATATAATATAGCCTTTCAATTATTTATGATGACATTATGAAGTTGAATAATAAGTTGACAGATTTCAATATGATCATGGTCATTATATTCACCCGTTAATCATCATGTTATTCTGTACTGGTCAATATGTCTGTTTTATTGTGTCATGGGAAATATTTTTTGATCTTCGGAATTTTTATCCGGGATATTTTAGCTGTGGCATTTGCAATTCATTATTACTATTACTAAAATTTGACAAACTTAAAATTATATATATTAGCTATTAAACAACTGATACCAGCCTACGGGTTATACAAGTATCTCCGTTGCGGATGATACAGCATGTTTACATTCTGCCCATTATTTTCATAGTTATAAAACGAATACCAACGTTATAATCAAGTAATACGCCCCGAAACATTCACATTACGTGACAAAAGATGGACTCTCTTGAATAGAGGTTGAAAAAAAAGGGTTGGGAATCTTATGTTCATATGTTCATTTTTGTTAATATACGATTCGGAGTCTTTAGCATTGGGAGGAAATTGGAATACCTGGATAAACACCACGAAGTAGATATGGAATCTAATAAAATGAATAATGAATATACGTTCCTTACCTGTTATATAGTAGAAATAAAATAACAAATATATCCCACTTAAACATCCAGTACCTATCCTAGACATTTTACCTAATACCTCTACATTCAGTTAATAATAATTCAACCAGGAAGAAATATGCGATTGACAATATAGTTGTTATTCGGTTTCATTTCTCAATATCTTATCGAGGTATAAAGAAAAGGTTTAGTCAAAAAAGAGTGAATGCTTTTTAAAGTCGCATGACCAAATCCTTTGTATCACGTATCTCATTGTTAGTTTTCACGCCTGTATGCAATTATTGAATGCACACATTAGAGAGGGAGAGAGAGGGAGAGAGAAAAATGGGGTTTAACGTCCACTCAACACAAACTAGGTCATTTCGGGACTAACATATGGTTTAATTTTATTTCAATAATTCGCTTGCGCGTAGGGGTCTTTAGCAGTGGGAGGAAACCGGAGTGCCCGGAGGAAACCCACGAGGTTGAGAAGGCGCCCCTATCTCCATGCCACATACGCTCACACCAGGGCTCGAAACCACAGCCGCAAGCCAGAGGTGACCGGCCCGCTAGAGTTCGAAGCGCGGCACTCTAGACCACTAGGCCATCCCAACCCCCGCACACATTAGAAACCAAGTCATTATGTCACAAACATATCATATATGCTGTATCTTTAGTTTAATGATTCGCTTGGCCCCAGAGTGTGAAAACTCAGGCCCAGGATGGAAATGTATTTCAACCAATTTGAATTGATCCCACAGCATATAGTTTTAAGTGGGAACATTTTTGAAAGGACATTTATATACTAGAGATTCATCCCTCGTCAATGGTTTTATAGCGCTAAAATGACGTATCGAGAATTTATTTATTAGCGACATATACATATAGATCTTAGTACACCACTTTTTGCAGTTTTGTTTAGTCTCTGTGTTTAAAATTGTTGTTTCCGTTATTATAAAGTGACAATATTTTGTATTTTTGTTATGCAATAAATTGAGATAAATTCTCTTTAAAGAAAATGGCGACTTTCACAGTTCTCTGAGCTTAGACGTTTTGACCAACCGTTCGGCCAGGGGAGTAACATCCTTTTCTCCGCAATAAGAAATCATGAAACAGTAAATTGTCGAGTTAACACTATACGATGCTACTCTTAGTATGGGTGTATAAGTACAAAGATACAGAACATTGTCTATATACATCCATATGTAGTCAGATTTATAATGGATACTCCGCCTTTTCTGTAAAGTGTACATTAACATTTGAGTTGTGGAATATGTCTAGCCTCGTTCTTTCTGGTCACTTGTTGCAAATGATGCTGAAACGAACTATGGTACACGATTCCAGTGCAGACTACCAATTTCCGGTGCCAAACTCGGATTGATTTCAGCCAATAATCATTGGATTTTCATGATCTGAAGTTCATTCTGTTTTGTTTTTTTTAATCAGACCGGTCCCGTCGATGATACAATCCAAGCGAATGGAAGTAGTTTATATTGACTTCCGGGTGGATTACCAATTTCCGGTCTCAAACTCGGATCGTTTTCAATTAAGAGAAATCTATTACGCAGCACCACTTTTTGTGGCATCTAAAGCATGGTAAATATTTCGTGCAGTTACATTTGGTTCAATGGAAAGTTCTGTCATGAGATTCAAGACAAATCTAATGTTTGTGGCAAGGAAACAAGTTTGATATCAAAAACAAAAACAAATCATAACCAGCCAGTATTGCGTGAATGCAACGCAGGTCCTATCTTGGAAATAATTCGTCCCCTTGCACACCTCAGGTCATATTGGAACGCTCCCTATTAAAACCCTTGCACAGTTATGTAAAAGGTTAACCATTATTATGCCAGAAACTTAACCCACCTGTATAGCCTGTTTTACAACTATTTCCTGTTGGTTCAGTTAAAGCACGAGGTCAGACAGAGTAAGATTCTGTAGAGATACATTCATGCCCTTGTCCAACTCAACGGCCATCCACTTTGTTCAATGGCAGGAAGGGGTGGGGATGTGGTCAAGTACGAATTGTCGCACACGGCGGTGTAATTCACCAACTGGGTAATTATCACACCTTAAAACAGTTGATTACATCGTCGTCACCATCAAACTTAAGACTTAAAATCTATCAGGCCTTGACACTTGTGACTTCCAATGACATGTAATCGTTTGATCACATGTATCTCTCTGTATTTTGTACAGTTAAAGCCTTGAGGTCTGGGATAGTTTTAAGAGCATCACCACAAGCTACAGATGCAAGGATTTGAGTGCTGTAGCCTGTGCTGTTTCAACCAGGCTAGCATATGACACTTGTTGGGCCTTTGCACCTTCAACAGCATATCCTAGCCTGTTTGATACAGCAAAGGTTACGCCACAAAGCGTTCCCATCATTGAGAAACTCTTAGATTTTGCATCTGTAGCTGAGAGTTACTGGCGGGAAACACATGTTTGATCACGAGACGCAGATGCCAACACAATTCTCATGGACCTTGTCTACCGGGATTGTCTCGGTATTCGCAGCCAGCTCAGGTTTGTAACTGAGAATGCCGCAAAAAACAGAGATTAGAGATAGATGTGATCGAGCGAGTGCGTGCCATTGGAAGTAATAAGTCTCAAGATCTGATTGAACTTCGCAGCTTCTCTGGTGCTAATACATGAAGCGTGATGGTGATGACCCCGTTATCATCGGTTTCAAGAAGCTTGGAGAATGTATCATCTTAACATGCTTTCACGGGTAAAGGAATTCATCTGTTTCATTACATCAACCAGCACGTACATGGCAGTTGTTCAGTCTAGAAAACTTTTGAGTAATAAGTATTTCCACTAGCTCGTACTGGATTGTCGCCCCATATCACCGCGATACGCGACAAATCGTGCCTAACCAGATTCCTGAACCTTCCTGCTATTTAACGAAAGCGGTTGACAGTTTGACAAAAGCATTTATGTTCCTGTGCGAAATCTCTTTCTGCCTGCCCGTATTGTTGTTATTGAACTCATAAAATCTTGTTGTAATTTAACTCATAAAATCTTGTTGTAATTGAACTCATAAAATGTGGTGTCAGTGATGCAGAACGGAGGGCCTGACAAGGACAGCTGTCTAGTCCTTTTGGTGGGACGAAAAACCGGTCCCGTGTACACATTGGCGTGCACGAAAAATATCCCCTGGCAGTTGGAATTCGATATAAGAGTATGCCGTGGTGCCGCTGCCCGGGAAAAATTCCCCTCATAGCACACTGTATGCCCGTTCTCTATTAGACCAGGTTAGGTGCAGAAGAGTAGGCCGTTAAACCCCATTTCATTTCATTTCATTTAATTTCATAAAATGTGGTTATAAAACAGTCTGCACGGGGCGATTCAGTTGCAGCAAAACTGGTACGTCTTTCTTATACATCTTAGCATGTGTTTTGATAGGGGCCGTACCAATATAAAATAATATATAACACAGATCATTTCGTAAACAATGCTTGTTCGTCGTAGACTTTAGAGGTAGTAAAAAAGGGTCCCTTATACAAGAAGCCATCATCAAACCTTGTTCCCCGAGATATGGTCACGGATCTTAGCATTGCAACCTATAACGACACAAGTAACTGCGTCATCCAAATATTTATTAGCTAGTAATGTGACAGTCATATATTTTACATTTAAGAAAATATGTTAATAGTTGCAGCCTAACAAATTTTGTAACAAGAGGGGCACAGATCTAAAAATGATTATCAAAAATTGTTGAATATTTAAAAAAGTATTTGATTTTCATTCAAGTAAGTAATTAAGTTTATTGCATAAAAACGCCCACGAGGAGCAGCATAAAATTACAAACATAACATTAATACAATACAACACATATACATGTAACATAAACGAACGTATATAAAGCTAGAACTCAATTAATTACATAACAGGTGTGTGTGTGTGTGTGTGTGGGGGGGGGGGTAATAGGCATATGCTTCCTTTAGGACTCTTTTGTTCTGGAGTCAGCAATTTTAGTGAGATAAACAACCCATCACAATTTATAACACTTAAACGAAATCTTGACGAAATGACCAACGGACAGACAGAGGTGACGGTAGTATACAACCACATTACAATTTTGTATTAGGTTAAAAAGAAAATAATTATGTTGTATGCGACCATATATTTTTAATGGTTCACTGTGAGTTCTTTCAGAATTCAAAACGACATAAAAGTTCAAACAGGATATATCTTAATATACCATACCGACACCAGATAACAACTGATTTATTTACTACATATTAGTACGCAAATATATAAAAAATATAAAATAAAATGAACTAAGTAAACGAATTTGCCTTAGCTATAATACAACTTTAAAACCATTTTAATTTCAAATTTACATTCAACAAAGCAAAACAACTCAAAACAGTGAAAAAACAACATTTAGAAACTAGAAGCCTTCTACATCGCTAGAAAATTTTAATATTATCGGATACAAGATGTGTTCAAAAAAGAAAAGTAACCCGAATATCATAATGATATTATTACATAAACAGGAAAATGTACGGTATTATTAAAAATAAGGGGGGGGGGGCTAATTATACACATCAGACTAGTTTTATCAGGCTTTACCCAGATTAACGTATGGATTTGCCTCTTGCTTTTGAGCAGACTCCAAATTAACATATGTCTCATTTCGTGGTTGGTTTGAAGTTGACGCTATATTCAAGTTTGTATATGACTGATCGTCTTTGTGTAATCCATGTTTTGCAGACTCGTAAGAATGATGTTGGTTTGATTTTGTTCTCATTTGAGCAGAACGGCTGTTAAATTTATAGGAACTTGCTTCAGTTGACGATTGCGCTGCTGGATATTTTCTGAAATTAACAAAATTATCACAACGCTGCAAAAGATATCATTTAGGCAATATTATATCTAGGCTAGTTTTGGAACAGTAAACTACAACCATGATATACTAATTCTTTTCGTTGATTTGTTAATGCCTTGTAAAACATCGACTTAACACCCCAATTGCCCATTCTATTCTCAACCGTGCAAAAATAATGTTTGAAGTCATTTTGTATCCAATGTGTGTGTGTGTGAGAGGGAGGACAGAGTAGAGAGAGGGGTAGAGAGAGACAGAGAGAGAGAGGACAGAGAGAGAGAGGGGGGGTAACCTACACTTGATACAAACTAGACCATACGTGACTAACAGATGATTCGATTTCATTTTAATAATTCGCTTGCGCGTAGGGTCTGTTGCAGCGGGAGGAAAACGGAGAACCCGGACAAAACCCACGAGGTTAGACATGTGACCCCACGCCTTGTCACATACAACCTGGGAATTGGAACCACTGCACTTGAATGCATTATGGGGTAGACGGGTGTTTTATACCTTTTGATATAGAAGATAAATCCTACAATACAGACAGCACTGGTTACAGCTATCCCAAACAGGGAACCAATAACACCACCAACAGCAGGGCTTACCCCTTCATCTTTTATCTCTGAAAAAAAAAACATACAAAAAACGCCTGATACAACTATTACAACTAAACGCCTGATACAACTAAACACCAGCCCTACCGCCAGCAGCAGGGCTTATCCATAACCTGAAATATCGATATAAACATGATTCGAGGTAGTATAACGGGAGATGGGTTAACAGAAAATTCCATATTTTGCAAAAACAGTTCCTACAGAGAAATTCAGGGACATACTTAAACACTGAAAAATAACAAAAAATAGAGAACAAATACCGAACAATACCGAAACACTGTACACCGAAAGACATCGAAAAATACTGTATACACTAAAGCATTCTAAATACCGAAAATAGGTTGCCAGGCAACGAAACATACGCCCACACAGCAGCCAAATCGTCCGGGCAGTCAACAAGAGTTGTCGCATATTAAGGAATTATCAGAAAATCATTAGAATTTGTTTGTTTTTTATAATCAAACGGTTTTTTTTTAAATCAGATAATAATTGTGACCTCCAGAGGCACCACAAGCTAAAAAGGGTGATTTTTCGTACAATCAGGGGACATAATTCAGGAAGTAATGACCCGATGGGCGCAAATATAGAAAGGGACCAAGATCTTTGGGTTATAAACATACATGTCAAGTTTCATCAAAATCGATTCAAAATTGTGACCTCTATAGGGTCCACAACCTTGATATAACATACATGTATTTTCACACTATTCGTGTACAAACGGCGGCCATTTTGTCCGTCAATTCTAGTCCGATTTTCACGTTATTCAGGAAGTTACTATCCAATTGGCGCAAATATCGAAAGGAACCAAGATCTTTGGGTTATAAACATGCATTTCAAGTTTCATCCAAATCGGTTCAAAATTGTGACCTCTACACTGTTCACAACCTTGATATAAAATATTTTCACACTATTCGCGTACAAATGGCGGCCATTTTGTCCGACAGTTTTGGTCCGATTTTCACGAAATTCGAACTCAACCTTCATAACCATGAAACGGTGATATAATCAAACGTTTTTTTAAATCGGATAACAATTTTGACCTCCAGAGGGACCACAAGCTAAAAAGGGCGATTTCTCGGACAACCAGGGGCCATAATTCAGGAAGTTACTATCCAATTGGCGCAAATATCGAAAGGAACCAAGATCTTTGGGTTATAAACATGCATTTCAAGTTTCATCCAAATCGGTTCAAAATTGTGACCTCTACACTGTTCACAAGCTAAAAAAAATGATTTTTCGTACAATCAGGGGCCATAACCCATGAAGTTACAGTCCGATACATGCCAATATCGAAAGGAACCGAGATCTTAGGGTGATAAACCTATATTTTAAGTTTCATTGAAATCGGATAAAAATTGTGACCTGTAGACTGTTCACAAACAATTGTGGACGGACGGACGAACAGGGGCGACGACAATATACGTCCACATGAAAATGTGGGCGTATAAAAAAATGCCTACCCTGGTTAAAATAAAATAAAAAAATAGATGTAATTACGAAGACGTTTATCAACACGAAGGGGTTTGGGGGGAGGGGGGCCTTTGTTATGGTGATTTTAAATAGGGCGTATTTGAGTTGGGTGTATTTTCGTCCAGTGTTTGGAGGGTTATTTGGTCGGGTTGGGAGGGACGAACGTGTTAGTTTTTGGAGCCATTTTTGAGGATTCATTTTGATGGGGTGTTTGTCCTTTTGGATATTTGGACTTATCCGACTGTCGCGGATATTTGGCAGGGGGAATTTAGCAGGGGTTATTATTCCGGCTTGGGTGTTGTATTTGACTGTATTCATTCATTTATTTACATGTATCTTATTGGATTGTACATTTGTTGTTCGAAGTATTTCGATATATGGTGTGTCTGGTACCCTTATAAAACAAATGTTGATCTTACCCAGTTGTTGACATGATGTTCCTGTAAAATCTGGTAAACATCCAACTGTTCCACAGTCTCCAGTAACAACATCGCATGGTGTATTGTTAGCACAGTTACCACATTTATTCTTACATTCCATACCATAGAGACCTGCAGGACAATCTAAAATAAGAATATAAACAATTTACACTACACATATCATCATAATAAGAATATAAACAATGTACAGAAAATAATATTTTACACCATAGTGAATAACACGTGCAATAATATGATAACCATGGACAACAATCTAAAATGATGAAATGAAATGAAGAGGGATTTAAGGTCCTACTTTCTGCACTGACTAGTATAATGGAGCTACGCTATACAATTTTCCATGAGTGATTTTTTTTTTTGGAAAGCGACGCTAAGGCCTACTTTCATTTCGAATCCCAAATGTCAAAGGCTCTTTTACGTACAGACCAATGTATATATATATATATATATATGTGTGTGTGTCCGCGTCCGGACTCCTCGTCCTTCACCGACAACGAATCCGAGACTTCCTGGTTAGCGAGCCAGTGTATTACTCACTAAGCCACCGCGGCTCCCGAATTGGAATAATAATGCATGGTACTAATATGCAATATAAATCATAAGGATAATTAATAACTATATAAAAACCACTAGGGAAATCTATAATACTATTTGTTAATACATTTAAATCATTACAGGCCATCTAAAATAGAAAATATAAACAATTTACATAATATATTTACCCTCCGCGCAATTATTTATTGTCTTCCCTGGTACACACTCTGAACAATTGTTGGGGTCATCTTGTTGACAGGCAGTGCAATAAGTACCACAGTTTGTGGTACACGTTGGTCCACTTTTTCCTAAAATAAATATGAAATAACAATAGCATGAGATGAGGTTTAAAATCGTAATGATGGAAAAGTTGTTAAGGGAAATGGTTCCTGGAAAGCGACATTACCTACTCTTTATTCGAATTCTAACTGTCAAATGATCTTTTACGTGCACGGCAATGTGTGCACGAGTACTCAGTGTTTTGTACCACCCTAAGCAAAAAAATAAATATGACGGATATTTGTTACCGAAGACTTTAATTAACGGGGGACGAATAAATTGTACGCGTACATACAAAAAACTATTCTTGTTTATCAAACTGAAATAAAGCAAATAATGCTCGAACGACCACCTGGGAGACATCTAACTTACCTTTAATACAAATACTGCATCTTCCATCGATTCTTCGGCATCCAGCCACACATCCTGTGCTGCATTTCAGATCACATTTATCTCCATGTCTTCCGCCAATACATGTATTACATGTTCCATTTCTATAACAGGTTTCGATAAACTTCGCTTCAACATGGACACAACCAGATCCACATGACATGTTACAATATGGTCCAACTATATCAGGTTTGCATTCAGTACAAGTACCAGTGATTTTATCACAACCTCCAATACAGTCATCAGAGCAGGGATATTGGCAGTTAAGACCAAAAAATCCTTGTTTGCATGCACTACACAGTCCACTATCCCGGTCACAGTTATCAATACAATTAGTTATAGTACATGATGATGCACAAGTTGAACCATATCTACTGTCAGTACAACCTCGTGTACAGTAACCATTATCTTTATTACAATAGTTGTCTATACATCCATTGTTACAGGACAGCTGACAGCTGCTACCATACCTGCCCTGTACACATGTCTCACATTTACGACCAGTAAAAAAAGATCTACATCCATCAGTACAGATACCATTGGAGCTATTACATGCAGTATTTTGACATCCTGTGCTACACAGTTCTTGACCATAGCCACCATATCTATCTGTTATAAAACCTACCTTAAATCTAGGATCATATATGTTTTACAAACATTTAACAGAAACATACACAGTAAGCAAGTAAATACATAGATTACAAAAAATATCATGAAGCATGGTTACTTCCCCACTTCTGCTTATATTACCATTTAGGAGATAAATACCTCCTGTTTAGAATTTATCGGACTGTTATTGTCAATTTGATACCGCTTAAATCATTGGGAGATCGCTGCGCGATCGAGCGCCTCTAATGAAAAATTTAACCAAGATTTTTTACTTTATCGCAGAAGTCAATCTGTACTTCACCAACCTGAACGTGGTCTACTAACAGAGCGGAAATTCGTGTTGGTGGACCGATGAGAATGGCCTCTGTCTTGTCATCATTCAATTTTAATTTATTGCATGACGTCCAAGACTTGACATCGGCAACGCATGCTTGGATGTTGTTCGGGCTTTGATGATGTGAAAGTACAGGCAAGCTCTCAATTAGCTGGATGTCATCAGCATATAAGTGGTGTGATAGGCCTAAAAAGAATTGGGCCCAATACGGATCCTTGCGGCACACCACGATCTAGGGAGACAGACGAGGATTGTGAGTCTCTGATAATAACAGATTGGCTTCTGTCTGATAGATATGATGAAAACCAGTTTAATACCACACCGTCCAAACCACAATTTGCTTGTGGACTCTCTGCAGGTCACAATTCTTGTCGGAATTTGACGATACTTGAAATATGGGTTTATCGCAATAAATCTCGACTACTTTCGATATTGGCCTGTATAGGATCGAAAATTCAAGTAATAAGGCCCGAATTGTGCGACAAATCATATTTTTAGCTTGTGGACCCTATAGAGATCACAATTTTGAACTGATTTTGATGAAACTTGTCATGCATGTTCATAACCTCAAACTCCTAGTTCCTTTCTATATTTGCGCATATCCGATCATAACTTCCTGAATTATGGCCCCTGATTGTACGAAAAGTCGCCTTTATTAGCTTGTGGTACCTCTGGAGGTCATAATTATTACCCAATTTAACAAACCGTTTGATTATATCACCGTTACATTGTAGTGAAGGTTCATGAACATCGGACCAAAATTTCGAACAAAATAGTGTCTGCATTTACGCGTATAGTGTAAATATTTTGTATATCAAGGTCACAATTTTAATCTGATTTTGATGAAACCTGGAATGCATGTGTATAACTCTTATTGTCTTTGCCATATTTGCATACCGAAATGTAACATTATGAATTATGGCCCTTAATTGTAGGAAAAATCACTTTCTTTTTACCCTGTTCTTTATCCATCACTCAAATTGTGGGCGGGGCGTATCCTGCCTGGCAGCCGGTGGTTTATATGGGCAAGATCTTTATCTCATAGTTTGTAATTGGAGAATATATAGTGGCTTAAAGCTTCCATGTAGATCGTCGCCGTTAAAACAACACGACGACAAAAAGGCGACCCGTGATTAGCCTCAACTCTTGAGCAATCTGACTTTTTGGGGAGACGGTTAAATTGTAAATGAATTATTATTTCATTTAAGTGGCAAAATAAAGTGCCCGAAATGTTACTAATACACTATTATTACTTTTATTGTAAATAAATACCAAGAATTTGTACTGAATTGACAATGGATTAAAACTCTACTTTGTGCCACATTTTAGGGCATCGATTGAATGGTTGACATTCAGGTCGGCATAGAATGGGATTTCGGATTGCAAACCGATTGGGAACTTTGGAGTTACTTAATTTGCGAATAGGAATAGAAGGAAAACACATTGGGGTAGTTAAATTTTCAAAATTTTCTCCAGACGGTGCCATCTCCGTGGACAGAAGTAATCGATTGATTGATTGGAATTTGAGTCAGCCACCTAAGTTATGTTATGCTAGACTCTCGGATTGAAAACCGATTGGGAACTTTGAAGTTACTTAATTCACGGATAGGAATAGCAGGAAAACACGTTGGGGTAGTTAAATTTTCAAAATTTTCTCCTCCCGACGATGCCATCTCCGTGGACAGAAGTAATCGATTGATTGATTGATTGATTGGAATTTGAGTCAGCAACCTAAGTTACGTTATATTAGATTACTCTGTGAGGTGGGGGTATTTCAGGTTCTGCCCCCGAACCCTTAACATTCATAGAGCCCGTACCCTTATGCATCACAACCAATTTATGCAATTTTTACATTCATCTTTGTAAACGGACATCGATGGAACAACCTTTATAAAAGACATCTGGTTATTTAAAAAAGAAATAAAGTAAGAAATGGGGTTTAACGTCCACTCGACACAACGTAGGTCATTTCGTCACTAACATATCGTTTAATTTCATTTCAATAATTCGCTTGTGCGTAGGGGTCTTTAGCGGTGGGAGGAAACCTGATGACCTGGAGAAAACACACGAGGTCGGACAGGCGACCCTACTCCTTGACACGTACAGCCGAGGATTCGTAGCAACACCCGTTGATTAAATGACAGACTTTTACAAATCAAAAGTCTTATGTCATGATCCAAATGTATAAATAATGAACTTATCGTTCATATACTCGTGTATGTAATTTCACACTTTGCTGGCATACTTATTCAATGAGGCGGTTACTCTAATATTTATTTATGTTTTACACATATCTTACTTTTCAATTCATTTTATTCGTGCAAAGAAGTGAGATGATACGATAAAAAAAGAAGATGCCAATTTAACCGTCTTCATGCTAGGTACCCACGTTTGCGACCGTCATATTTTCTAATCTCGTAATTTTTGTCTGGCAACACAGGGCCTGCCGCCATAACCTTCACCCTGTCCGTACGCCCGGGAGAAAGACAGAGAGCGGGGGGTCATGACGTACGGCCACTCAATCCACCTAGGTCATTTCGGGCCTTAATTATGGTTCAATTTTATTTCAAGACTAAGTTTGCGCGTAGGGGTCTTTAGCAGTGGGGGTAAATTGGAGGACCCGCAGAAGCCCCACGAGATTGGACAGATGCTCAATATGATGATGTAGATATGAAATCTATATAAAATGAATAATGAAATACCTTTCTTACCTGTCATATAGTATAAATAAAATAATAAATATATCCCACTTAAACATCCAGTACCTATCCTAGACATTTTACTTACTATATCTTCATTCAGTTAATAATATTTCAACCAGGAAGTAATTTGAGATTGACGGTATTACTGTATTATTACAAAATATGTAAATGTAACTTCTCACTCTGTTCGTTGGGATAGAAAAAAAAGGTGTAGATATATAACATAGAGTGAATACTTTTTAGAATTGCTCAACCAAATATCTCTGTATCACGCCTTTCGCTGTTACTGAACGATATGTAGCCCACACATGCATGCGATTATTGACGGCATGATTTACAGGGATTGGGTATAGCGTCCACAGAAAAGAAGTAAGGCCATTTCATCACAAACATATCATAATGCTTATCTTTATTTCAATAATTTGTTTGTCCCCATCGGTCTATAGAAGCGGAAAAAACTCAGACCCAGAATGGAAACACCATACATCAGGGACACTTGGGCGCACAAGCCACTTACAAGAATGACACAAGTACTGTAGACCAATATAATGAGTGGAGATTGTTCTGAATGTACATGCATACGACATGAACAATTTCCGTTCTGACTGGTTTAAACAATATTTTATTCAATATAAATTCACATAATCATACAATTATACAGCCTTAAGGATACGAACACAAGCAACATGCTCATGAATATCACTTATTGACATGGTGATTTCTACCCGGTAAAGCAGTATGTTGAATATTAATGCTAAATAAATACAAAGAAACAAAACGTGAAAGGGCGTCATTATTAATCCCATGGTCTAAATAACGAGAGGGCTTAAATACGAGGATTCCCGGTAGGATTGCTGATTACGTACATTAAAAAATTATGTAAATTGAGGTTACTCTTGCAAATGCGAAGTTTACAACGTCGCTTGAAGAGATTTGTCGCCAAGGTAAAAAAAAAATGGTTTGCAATGGTTCGAAACTGTAACCGAATTATGTGTTAGAAAGGGGACAACGAGAGGGAATCAGATATATTAGTGTCTAGACTGTTCCATAATTTTATTTATGAAGGAAAAAATATAATTTTGTTTTGCATTGCATGTTTTTAAAAGGGTTACTGTTTCCAAGATGGTAGGACTGGTTTGCTGATACTCTATAGGGTTTCTTAGTTGATAAGACACTGGGAACTTCTTCATGAACAATCTTATTAAACATTGTGAGTTTAGGTTGTGTTCGGCGAGATTTCAGTGAACAAAGTCCTGCAGTCTCTTCATACATGATACTATGTGAGGTGCCCCCTGGTAGCGCAAAGCATCTAAATACAGTTTTTCTAATTTTGTAGCTTGCTCAAACGAACAGCCATCCCATAAAATGTCGGCATAATCAAATAAAGATAAAATAAATTATTTTTATAGTGAATTTCCACAGGGACTTGAAGGGATTAAAGTAAAACTTCTTACTACTGCTTGACTATAATAATATAGTATTAGTATATAATAAAGGGATGTCAGACGCCATCTTTGTTATGACTTTTTTATGATATATCGTCTGCTGTCATCTCATAATACTCACTAGTTCTAACACTTCATGTCATTTTTATTGCCAACGAGACTTTATTTGATCATTATTCACCTTCCGATGTAATTAAATTGGCCCTTTTATTATTAATAACAAATCAAACTTAAAAAGCTATCACTTGTCGATATACAACTTCGCAAGCCCGGAAGCATCCCGAAATAAGGTCAAAAGAAGTCTGTATCACCCAGTCCCTTTATAAACCTACCATTACTCGATATGTGCATTAACTGGGTGACCAAGTCCCGCTCAACAGCGGCCTCGCTTCGTAGGTTCTATCTTTTGACCTTATTTCGGGTTACTTCCGGGCTTGCGAAAATGTATATCGACAAGTGATAGCTTTTTAAGTTTGATTTGTTATTAATAACGCTGTAAAAAGATCCAATTTAAGTAAGTACATCGGAAGATGGATAATGATCAAATAAAGTCTCGCTGGCAATAAAAATGACATGAAGTGTTAGAACTAGTGAGTATTGTGAGATGACAGCAGACGATATATCATAAAAAAAGTCATAACAAAGATGGCGTCTGACATCCCTTTATTATATTATTATACTAATACTATACTATTATAGTCAAGCAGTAGTAAGAAGTTTTATTTTAATCCCTTCAAGTCCCTGTGTCAATTTCTAAGGTTAAACCTATATTTCAGAGATCTAAAACAGTTTACAGGCTTTGACGTTAAATACTCTACATAATCTTCCCAGTTAGCTTTTGAATTAAAAAATAACACCGAGGTGTTTATGGATACAGCTATCAAAAATCGGTAAGTAAAAGTAAGGTTTAAATCGGACGGGTAGCTTTCAGGAAAAAGTTAAACTTATGGTTTTTATGAGATTAAAATCGATCTTCCATGCTCTAGAAGACTTGTATATTTTTTTCAATATCTTTATCAAGTATAGTTTGTCTATCTGTTGCGTTGTCAATTAGTAAGAAAAGAGACGTATCGTCAACAAAGTATTTACATTAGATTCAGGATCTACCGATATATCATTTATAGTATAGATCCTTGTAAGGGCTGTAGTGTAGATCCTTGTGGGACGCCAGAGTTTATATGTCTAATGCTAAAAGAGCTTCCACCTATATTTACTTTTTTTGGAAACATTCGACCAAGTGTTCTGTTTCGGATAAGAACAACGTGGCGAAGATCAAAGGCTTTACTTAGGTCAAAAAAGATTCGTGGTTTACTTCCCTACCTCAATCCAATGGTTCCCAATGAAGTAATACATTTCTACTAGCTGATATATTGCACAATTTCTCGGTAGTTTGAACACAGGGTAGCATCCCCCGTTTTTGAATATCGATACATTTGCTTGTGTCAGTTTGGGAAAATACTCAAATCAATGAATGTGTCAAGTAAGCGTTTTAAAAATGGGCTTAATTATTTGGAGATAGATTTAAGAATATAATTATTAATATTTTTAGAAACACATGCCTTTTTTTTTGCATTTCAAAGATACGAGTATATGATCAATTTAAGTTCTTAACTTTTGAATAGTGTAACAAATGTTTAAGGCGTCTGCTTTCTTTCAAAATGAATTATCTCTTCTAACAATAACATAAGTATTATTTAAGAAGAATAACCACGTTTCATGGGAATGCTTTTTTCATTAAAGACCACCATCTAGAATTACTGAAAGTATTCCTTTTTGCATTTTCTAATTTCGGTTGTTACCATGTTTCTCCTAAATTCTTGTCAATGGTTTGGAATATTTGTTCGTTTTACTCTTTTATCAATTCTATATATTTATATGTCGCAGTTATTTACGTATGTGGTCATTTATGCAATTGTTTTGACTTGTACGTTTGGATGTTTGAAAAGGCATTTACAAGTGTTTGGTAATATGTTTAAACCATCTGCATCTAATTCTTGATAGTTCCAAATAGTTCATTGGTACGCATTTAATTTAGGTTTTGATGTATTGACAACAAGAGCAATGGGACTGTTGTCGTTAATCAACCAAGAACATTAACATCCTTAATAAAATATAGACAACTGACAATGGCTAAATCAATGAGACTTAACTGTAGTCGAGATTTTCTATATAACCACGTTCATATTTACATGTATAATGTATATGGGATCATCTGGGGCCAATGTCTTATATATATATATGGCATTGTCTCATATAAAATAATATATATGTCTGGGTCCAATATTGTATCAATAATGGGATTCACAGCATGTGTATCTGGGGTCATTATCATATCTAGGTCTAATAGGTTATCCATATGGGATTAGCCACACCTTTATTTATGAGATGTTAAACTTATTACGATCTCAACAGTTACATTTACCTAACAAGTAAACAATCGCAAAGACAGGCGAGATTTACATTGCCAAGTCGCTTATACTGTAATTTTACAACTGCACAGATTTGTTAAAAGTGCATCAGAATTTTGACAGGTAAGTTCTTTTTGCAATTTCGTTATTGAACTACTTAACGTAAGAATATTGTCCATGTCCCAATTTATCCTTCATTAAAATTAAATGTGTTCGCTTAATTAAACATAAATATTATGCAAGAGCTAAATCTGTCTGCGGGACTTTCTTTAGGAACAGGACGTTAAACTTCATTTCATTTCTTGGCATTCATGTTTCATGTGACTCCCATTTTTGTGTCTCAATATTTCATTGTTGTCGCACCACAGAAAGTAAATAACAAGTTGGTAAATGAAAAGACGATTAGTTCTTTAATGTACGAGTGTTTTTTATGTTGAATTTCAGTGTTCTGTCGAAAAATATATGTTTGTGGCACTATGATTGTTTTGACTCCTTTTTCTCGTAAAGGGAGAATGGAGTCAGGTGAAACATGATTGCCCGAGTGGCGATAGTAAAGAAGCGTAATTAGACTTCAGCTCACATGAAAGAGCGTAATTAGACTTCAGATCGCATGAAAGAGAGTAATTATAACTTGACTTTAAATAATAAAAGATGAAAAAATGTAAAATTTTAATACAGGAGACTTGTCAATGTAATGTTATTTTTCGAAAAAATGAAAATTTTGATTCACGTTGTTACTCATTTGTTGTAATATTAAACCCCAAGCCTGAATGTATAGGCTTTAATGTGATATAGCTGACCCTAACCCCGAATTTATAGCCTTTAATCTTATATAACCGACCCTAACCCTAACCCTGAATTTATAGGTTCATGGGGTGGGTGTGGGCTGTTCAGACTCCCTTGTACTTTGGAATTGTTGTGCCTCTATGTTTGATATGACTCTTTTACATATGACTCAGTACAGGAAGGAGTGAGAACAACCATAGTGTCTAGGCTCGGGAAAGAGTGACATCAACCATATACTCTTATATATATGGAAGCTGAACAATGGATCGGTGAACATATGTTCCAACAAATGACCAAATGTTAATGCCTAATCCCAAAGAATAATAGAATAGTTCTGGGGGATAATACCCCCGGTAGAATGTAAAATGGGGTATTAAAAAAATATTTGTGGGGGTTAATAAAAAAAGGGGGATTGTTTTTTTTTTTTTTGTTTTTTTTTGGGGGGGGGGGGGAAATGTAAAAGTGATGGAATGTAAAAGGAGTCAGATCAAACATGATTGCCCATTTCTTTATTCCTCGATGGCATCTTTTGGGCGGATTTGAATCAGATTTTCTGTCCAACGCCCATTGATGTTAGTTAACCGCAGAAATGGATAATCGAGTCTTTTTATTATCGTAACAGCGGTAAAAATGGCAATCGAGGCTACAATGTGTCATGAACCAGATTGAAGCAATTTCACTAAAATTTTCAACATTTCCGATTTACAATATAAATTATATTTAATAAAATAAAACCAAGTACGAACAATCCAAACCATTAGGCAAAATTCGAAGTCCTAAAAACTAAAAAACGTTATAGGCAAAATAGTTAGGCAAAGTAGTGTAATCAGCAAATGGACTGTTCATCGTGTACGAAATACACAACAAACAGTGGTAACAGGTGTCCGGAAGAGTAAGCTTACCCTGCCTGGCGCGCCACACCCGCCATCGCTGCATCCAAACTACTAGGCAAAATGTAGGTAAAATAACGTGATTGGCCAATGGACTATAGGTATGCAAAATGCACGTGATGAACATTGTTAACGGTGTAGTAGACATAATCAGAGAGATGGTAAATAGGATACGCGTCAATTAAATATATCAAGAATAATAGCTGAGAGCGACATGTTATATTTACCAATCAAGTCAATATGACGGCCATAAAACTTTTTAAAAGATTTTATAAGTTTAGTGCGTAAGTATCCTTGTAGTTGAAGCTTAGTTGACAAATGTCTCGATCTACTTAAACAATCAGAATAAAAAGAATAAGCTCTCGCGTAACGAATTAGCTGAGACACAAATACTCCATTAGCTGGTGATACAGGAATGTTACTACTAATAAATGGAAAGTTAACAATCGGAAAGTCAAAGTCATCACGTTTATCATACAATTTAACACTGAGTCTATGGCAATTGTCAAAATCGAGACGCAGATCTAAGAAGGAAGCGTAATTACTATTAATCTAGAATTGCCAGCGCTTTATTTAATCTTCCATGATGAACCTTTAAGACCTCTATGGATAGTAAGTTGTAGGAATTGAGAAGTTAGAAATCAGAAATTAATAAAATAGAGTAATGAAGTCTTTTTCTCTTTGTTTTGGCTTTAATTTATAATATTGAACATGAACAGAACTTTGTAACACAGGGGTCACGTACAGGGATCAATGGCACAAAACCCTTGAATTAACAATGGATATAATATAATGATACCTGAACAAAATATCCAATCTTTTAGTCTCTATCATCCACACAAATATTCTACGAATATTAGTCTGGATGGGTCCTCAAAATTTGACGGAAAATAGGTCATTGTCTGGATTATCCAGTCTTTTAAGTTACCACGTACTGAATCTATCAAAACAGCTGGCTTGTCAACGATGACACTCTTTAAAGCCCCAATAACACTCTTGTTGTAACTGAATAATATGTCCCAATCTTCATTCTGGTCAACAAATCGTATTATTTCAGAATATTCCAATTAAATGATGATATAAATTCCATCTTAACACACCTATTTTAAAAAATTGGAAATATTCAACCAATTGATTTGAAAAGTCTAACGTAAACCTTTTCAAATGTGATTTGGATTTTAAAATATTTTCGAACCCTCTGGACAAGTAACATAGGTTGTAATGGATAATTTACACAACAGGTAGGACACTTAAACATCTAGTACTTAGAATAAGGGTATTATTTATTTTCTGGAGCTACCAAGCCAGCAAGAATGTTATTGTCCCTTTAAAATTTTGTTTGTAAAGGTTTCAATTGAAATGGTAATTTTCTCTCGTCATAATCAGGCGTATGGCTTCTCACAATCTTCTTAATTCTTCATCGCGATTCATGCTGCTTATTCCTCGTCTCTATTCCTTGTTTCTAATAATAGATGTCCCAAGTGAATTGTGGGATATATTTCAACCACGCTTTATAGAATCTAGCAAAATCGGCCCGGCTTCATAAGATCTAGCACTTACCGAGACTTTTGCCAAAAGGTTCCATTGCCCATGCGTGACCAAATGTTTCGTATTTTATGTGGTAGATTATCCCGTAATTTTCGTCAAAAATTGAGAACTGACCCAGACCCTCCATGCGTTGAAGACTAGGGGGGGGGGGGGGTCTGGGTGACCGAGACTACCAATCTTTCTGAAAGTTGGCTCAAGGTATGCCCGATCGACACTCGATGAATACAGTCAGATCGCAATGTCGACCATTATCAATAAATTAAAAACAAAAAAAATGCCTAAAATTGTTGAAATCGTAACTAGTTATATTAAAATTCCAGTTTAATTCATAGAATAAAAATCAATTAATACAAAACGTAACCAAAAGGTATTCATGCTGATGCGACTATGCAAATTACAGGTGAACAAATTCATCACTCAACATATCAAACTCAATATAAACAGCAATTTGGAGATATTTTATTAATATTTAGCTTTCTACAGAATTAAATTATGCACTAATATGTACTTTGCAGAGATTATACAGATAACACGGATTATGATAAGTTTACCAGGAATAACAAATAGATTTCGTTTGTGAAGGAAATTGTGATACATATTTTCATTTAAAGAAATACGTATTTCACTCCACCATTCAAAGCAAATGTCAGTCTTTGTAGAGCGTTAAAGCAAAAGAATCGCTAATGCATTATTCTTTTTTTTACAAAAAAATCAAAGCAATCAAGACTGTTTTTTACTAAAGTTTATTATGACTACAGCGTGTCCTGTAGGTATCTTGCAAGTTAGATTTTAATGACTATAGCTAGCTACGAGAACGTAGCTAAAAACGTTGAGATATACTGATGTGTTTGTTTTTAGCTACGATTTGGGGCCCTTAGTTCCAAGTTGCAAATTCAATTTCTTTATTAATGCATATAACATCTTTAAAATAAGATAAGTTAATACTAATATCACTAATTAAACTTACAGAGCCCAATGTGGTGGCACAACTATCGCCCAACTCCAAATATTCGCATTTAAATTACTGAAGCTATATTTTTGTTCGACATTCACCTCCATTGAAATCCACGTGGATGTCATTTATAAAGTTTGTTTACATTTTTCAACAGGCAATTGCGTTTTTGATTGGCTGTTATAAAGCCTTATATTTAGCGCACGCCTTGATAGTGACAACCTCAGACTTCAATGGTCTAAAAAAGATGGTGGTCTTAGTAACAGCTTAACGCCTCGATTTTTAATACGATGATTTATACCCGTGCCAGGTAGGATTATATGCTTAATTGCAATTGGGTGTGGCAGAAATATTATGAATAACAATAATCAATCGTTGTTTTGATGAAAGATATTGTCAATTTTGCGTAGTAATGCCCGATGTGATTCAAAATCGCACTTGTAACGCAGAACCAAATGGGTCAAAATTCCATCTGGAAACACGGAGAGTTGACAGATGAATTTTTTTTATCCTAGACTATAGCATACTCTGTACTCAAATTATAATAAAATAACTAACCATACTGAGGTCACCTAGGCAACCGTGAATACTCGTCAGCATGTCAGCCTTAACAACAAATTTAGTCTCTTGGAGTCTATTTGGTCAGTGACTTAATTTAAGATTCTAAAATGCATAGCAGCTAACAGGAAACTGGCGAAAATGGTACACATCTATCTATGTAATTAAATTTAATCAAAGGTAAATTTGGCCTATTCTTCCTATACCGTATATTTGAGTATCACTCAACTTTTCGACAAAATAAAATTAAATGAAAGTTTTTACAGCTTCTATATTTTGATTTTTTTTTGTTTTGACCTTTAGAGGGTAAATATGTTACTTATCTGACTTGATCATTTTGTGTGGAAATATACCTATACATGTGCATTGCATCAAAGTATACTTATATAAAAGTTTTCTAGTAATATGTTTCTTTGGGAGTAGGCTTGTGGCCATCTGTGGCTGAGTGAAGGTTGGAGTAGCATATGACACAAATATACAGCAGTCTAGTCTACAGTCCTGGCGGAAACAGATATTGCTATTGCTAACGACATTCCTGATCATGCAACAGTACGGAGTACCGAATGTCTTTTTGCCAATCTGCCAATGTCGGCGGTATATTTTAGGTATGCCCGTATGTCAAAGCTTTGCTCATGCTTCACCAGGTCGTGTGAAATGCAAGTGTTGGCATACTCGATCTTCTACACTAACTTTGTCTAGGATACGCTGCTTGCCAATGCGGAATTTAACATCTGTGCCAACCGTGAAAGTGTTATAGGCCGGCACTGGGTCAACATCTGTGCCAACCGTGAAAGTGTTATAGACCAGCACTGGGTCAGGACTGGGTCAGGCCTATAATGATTTGTAAAGCCTTTTTCTCCGGCTTACTACGTCGCAGGGTTGCAGGTCGAATATTAGATCAGCCGGCAGATTAATTAGCTCGCTTTCAACAATGGCCGCCAGGGCATTCAGTGTATTACTATTAGACTTCTGTCCCGAACTATTGATGGCCGCGATATTCGACTTTTCTTCTTCGATCTGTCGTAAGAGCAGGACTTTCGGGCGCTCTAAACGAACCCGGTGGGGTTCTGATTGGAGAAGCGGTCAGCCCCGGATTGGTTTGAGAAGTAGAATGACGGTGGCTTATGCTCTGGACAATAGTACCTAGAGTGGCGGAATAGTAAGCATTTGTTTCACTTGATTAGCGGTAGGACATGTCGTTATGTGTGTTTCATCTTCTTCCGAATCGGTAGGCACGACCAGCAACACATCCTGCATCTTGTTCCCAGCGTTGTGTCTGTTGTTTCTTGAAGCCACTATACACAATGTTGGCATACAAATGCAGCGCCTAGACTAGCGGAAGTTGCATGCACATTGGAATGAGGCTAAATGGAATTGATTTAGGCCGAAATCTGCCATGTATAGCTGATAAAACTTTTCGACATGGAATGCAGGTGATGCTTGGGATCATCATGGGGTTCCAACCCAAGATTTGCACGACTCTGACTTTGAATGTTACAGTGATCGTGGCATTGAATTCCGGGGTGGAAACATCAGTTTAATTGTTTTAGTGACCAGAAAACAAATTTTGATACGCGTCGGCTTACCCAAAATGAAAGGTTACGTGCATTTGGCATGCTACAGATCGGCACAACACAGGCGGTTGTGGCACGGGCGATGAATGTTTCTCAGTCTGTCATAAGCAGGCTATGGTCCAGATACCGTCATTCACAATCTGTACAGGACAGACCACGCTCAGGTCGACCAAGGGCGACAACTCAAGCCCAGGTTCGATTTATCCGTACCTTGGCCTTGAGAAATCGTGTCATCACAGCAAATCAGATCAGCGCTCGTCTTCAAACAGACACTAGTGAGAGAGTGAGTGGCCAGACGATTCGGAATCGACTGCGTAGGGGTCACCTTCGCGCCCGACGTCCTCGCGTGATCCCTTGTTTGAGAGATCATCACATTCAGGCAAGACGTCGTTGGTGTAGGGATCGTCAACACTGGGATAATCGACGCTGGAGCAATGTGATGTTTTCAGATGAGTCAAGGTTCACTGTTGATTTTTTGGACAGACGTAGGAGGGTGTGGCGTCGTCGAAACGAGCCCTTCCAAGACGTTAACCTCATCAGACATGATCGATTTGGGGATGGTTCTGTTATGGTGTGGGGAGGCATCACTGTTGTTGGAAGAACGGCTTTACATGTTGTTGCAGGGCGTGTCACAGGCCAGTACTACCGGGACAACATCTTGGCAGTCCATGTTGTGCCGTTCGCACGACGTCATGGCCGCCGTTTCATCTTCCAGGGTGACAAGGCAAGATGTCACAGGGCCAGGATCGTTACAGGCTACCTCCAACAACAGAACATCACCACATTACCATGGCCAGCACTGAGTCCCGACCTCTCCTCCATCGAGCATGTCTGGGACATGCTTGGACAGAGGTTACGTCAACGTCAACAACGTCCTGCCAATGTCCAAGAACTTGCTGCTGCGTTGCAACAGGAATGGGACAATCTGGACCAAACTGACCTTAGACGTCTCATTAGGAGTATGCCACATCGGATCAATGCTTGTTTGGCAAACAAAGGAGGATTTACCCGTTACTGACTTTGTTGTGATGCTGTTTGACCCCGGGTATCATTTTACCCTTATAATGGTCAGTCTGTGCCTTACTTAGTCTAACGATCATTTGGAATAAATCGATGAATGTGAACTTCATTTCAATTTGTCATTTGTTTCTTCGTCAGTTTCATTAGGTGACTTTAATAACACTTAAAAATCAAATATACCCTACTTTTTTTGAATAGTATATTAATCCATGTCATGAAGTTCTCTTTAGACACAGTTTCTTTTGTTTTCTTTTATAATACTTTACTCGTTTCTATTGACTTGTTTAGCAGAAGTAACCCGTGACTACAACATATTGAGACGACTACATAACCGAATAGCACGATTCAATGTTTAAAAACACAATAATAATTTCCATGTTATTACCAACCCTTTCACAATATTTGAATGAAATACCATGCACAGTGTGTTAATCTGTTTTCAGTTTCTACACCAATTGATAAAACACTCAATACACACCTTGACTTTATTTATTATTTACAATTTATTACGTTATCCGTATATTTTACTAGTTTGGAAGTCGGGTGTTCGATCCCTGCATTCGTCAAGAAAGTTCATCCAGAATTTGTCAGTGATGCAGGGTGGAGGGCCTGACCAGGACAGCTGTCTAGTTGTTCGGATGGGACAACAAACCGGGGTCCCGTGTACACATTGGCGTGACTGTAAAAGATCTCCTGAAAATTTCCCTCATAGCACACTGTATGGCGTATGCCCGTCTTCATTAGCCCAGGTTGGGAGCAGAACAGTATGATGTTAAACCCCATTTCATTTCGTGTATTTTAAATAATACAGTCCAACAATGCCAACATCACATGTAGACCTAACTGTATTTTCAAATAGGTCTATAAATATATTATTAATAGGGTGGTAAGCCAACTTCGGCGATAAAAATGCGGGACAAAATGGTTCTTACTTGTTATGGACAAAACAATGGCGGGCGTTCTAGTTTTCGTACCCACTCGACTTATAAAATCCATTTTTGTCGAAAATTTTATAAATGTTCGTCATTTTAGTGTGTATCACCACAAACGCTTTCCCGTTTTTAGTGAGAAAATCAGTAAATTCCCATGCTGAGAAATTCTAATATGACTTCCATATAACCGCCCACCCCAAAAGCTAAGACGGATCAGTACATTTACTGACTGCATGAAATGTGTTGCATAATGTTCAGTATCGTCACGTGCATCAAAAGTGACAACTGTCACATATTTTCTGTGGTGGGGAAAATCACCAGACGTCCCTAATCGTCTATCCCACCTCACTAGCTCATTTACTAACCACTCGAAACATGTTGAAAAACTGTTCAGCAAATTCACATGTATTAAAAAGGCCATCTCCAGACACGTTTCATGATGCTGCATCCCCGCCGGGCTGGATGATTTAGCCACTACTTCAAATTCTAACAAAATACTACCTCATAAACTAACATAATATTTCAATTATATTGGCTAGTATTGGGTTTAGTTTAGTTTAGTTTAGTTTAAACAGTATTTTATTCAATAAACTGAATTGGATTGATCAACAGGCAAATGCCTATATAAGTTCTCTAGTATTGGGTGCCCCACCATATATAAATATCTCCAAGTAGCTCAACAATTACACCACAATATTTATATATATGACATGTCTTAAATCTATTTCACACATTTATAGTCACTGAATAAACCGTCATGTTGTACTTAATAAGCTATGACCTTTTAACCATCATAAATAATGCGTTTCTAAAACGTGACTTGAAGAACGAGACTATATATACGTTATATACGTTGTTGCTGTTGTTTATTACAAATTAAACGTCCAATACATAAGGCATGGTGTTATGGACAGGTTGATTAAAGATACATTATGTGAAATTAGATAACGAGTTGGCAGTTATCACTATAATAGTTAAAGGACAATATTGGTATCATTATCATCTATGTGATACTGATAGAACTGATTAAACACATTCAAAATATAATTTTAATACATCGATCATTGCTACGATAGAGGAGTAATATAGGTTTCATGAATCGGAAGTGACGAACGCCAAAGGAAAACACGAGTTGTCACTCTATATAAGTGACTAGTGATAACAGATACATGGGCGAATTTCTGCTCACTAATAATGCCTTCGAAGATCAAAAGTTGTTGTGTGACACTGTGAGGATATCTGACAATTCATAAAAAGAATTGACTGCCACTAGTTAAGAGAACACGAAAGAAAAACAGATTAAAAGTCCGTACATTACCATGTTTTTATAAGGTAGGGGAGACCGCCATGATATCTTTTATAAATAATGCTAGACAACCCCAAGACTATACATAAGTTAGACAATTTCTTAGATCCATTTCTCCATGGGTCTACCGGACTAGAGTCGCTCGTCAGCAAATCAGGCTGTCCGAATTTAGACAGAGTATTAGTCAATTTTTTGTTTAATTTACTACAAAAGTTGAATTTGATCCCAGCTAACTGTCAACTTACGTGCATTTTACGACGATATGTAGGAGATTAGGAAATCCAGACTCCTGCTGGTTTCGATCGTTGCATGGATGTCAAATCTGTGGATATTTGTTTTTAACTATACACTGATTGTTTGCAGATTCATTAGATCACTACGAAATAAGATCTATGTTAACATGGAATTTTTACCACTGTTCAATGTGCCCCATTAATTGGTTAAACCTGCTCCGACTATTATGTAAAGAGGGGTTCACTGGTCCATTACGGTAAAGTGCATTAAAACGTGTGGTTTTTTTTAAAAAAATAAGTTAAAGATTAATTTAATTGAATCTGATACACGATATATTCTATATACTATACTATTCGAAAAAAGTAGGGGATATTTGATTTTTAAGTGTTATTAAAGTCACCTAATGAAACTGACGAAGAAACAAATGACAAAATGAAATGAAGTTCACATTCATCGATTTATTCCAAATGATCGTTAGACTAAGTAAGGCACAGACTGACCATTATAAGGGTAAAATGATACCCGGGGTCAAACAGCAAAGTTACCACAGCATCACAACAAAGTCAGTAACGGGTAAATCCTCCTCTGTTTGCCAAACAAGCATTGATCCGACGTGGCATACTCCTAATGAGACGTCTAAGGTCATTTTGGTCCAGATTGTCCCATTCCTGTTGCAACGCAGCAGCAAGTTCTTGGACATTGGCAGGATGTTGTTGACGTTGACGTAACCTCTGTCCAAGCATGTCCCAGACATGCTCGATGGGGGAGAGGTCGGGACTCAGTGCTGGCCAAGGTAATGTGGTGATGTTCTGTTGTTGGAGGTAACCTGTAACGATCCTGGCCCTGTGACATCTTGCGTTGTCATCCTGGAAGATGAAACGGCGGCCATGACGTCGTGCGAACGGCACAACATGGACTGCCAAGATGTTGTCCCGGTAGTACTGGCCTGTAACACGCCCTGCAACAACATGTAAAGCCGTTCTTCCAGCAACAGTGATGCCTCCCAACACCATAACAGAACCATCTCCAAATCGATGATGTCTGATGACGTTAACGTCTTGGAACGCTCGTTTCGACGACGCCACACCCTCCTACGTCTGTCCAAAAAATCAACTGTGAACCTTGACTCATCTGAAAACATTGCATTGCTCCAGCGTCGATTATCCCAGTGTTGACGATCCCTACACCAACGACGTCTTGCCTGAATGTGATGATCTCTCAAACAAGGGATCACGCGAGGACGTCGTGCGCGAAGGTAACCCTTAAGCAGTCGATTCCGAATCGTCTGGCCACTCACTCTCACATCAGTGTCTGTTTGAAGACGAGCGCTGATCTGATTTGCTGTGATGACACGATTTCTCAAGGCCAAGGTACGGATAAATCGATCCTGGGCTTGAGTTGTCGCCCTTGGTCGACCTGAGCGTGGTCTGTCCTGTACAGATTGTGTATCACGGTATCTGGACCATAACCTGCTTATGACAGACTGAGAAACATTCATCGTCCGCACCACAACCGCCTGTGTTGTGCCGATCTGTAGCATGCCAAGGGCACGTAACCTTTCATTTTGGGTAAGCCGACGCATATCAAAATTTGTTTTCTGGTCACTAAAACAATTAAACTGATGTTCCCACCCTGGAATTCAATGCCACAATGACTGTAACATTCAAAGTCAGAGTCGTGCAAATCTTGGGTTGGACCCCATGATGATCCCAAGCATCACCTGCATTCCATGCGGTAGCTATTGGTGCGTTTGGGCGTCACATGTAACTGGAAATGTTTCTTCTGTTAGGTTCTATAGTGACTTTTTTCGTAGTCATTTGCATATTTTAGTATTATGCCCCCAAAATCAAATATCCCCTACTTTTTTTGAATAGTATGATAATGACTGACACCAATATTGTCCTTTAAAAACTAGATATTGTAAAGGTAATTTGCAGACAATTTCAGTCAAATTAATCAACTATGAACCGAAAAATAAGCGAATGAAAGTTCCGCCTACCCTCGACCATCATTACTAAAGTCGGTAAGACAAAACTAGTAGTCTTGGTTATCCATTTAATCGGTCAAACACGAAGGAAATCTTGAAGAAAATCGAACCACAACCCAACAAATATCGCAGGCTATCCTTGACATCGAGAGATGATTATGGTCTGGATAAGTTAATTAATGTCTTATTAATAGTTTTTGAAGATCTACAATTAGCAGATTTTGCTCTTGCATAATGTATGTTTAAATTTGTTTTTTTTGCATATGAATTTAATATATAGAAGATAGCTAAAACATTAAATAATAAAAAGTTCTTGTATGTCTAAAAGTCACTTTAAAACACAGTTTTAAAAATATACCATAGTTCTTGTATACCTTAAACTAAAACAAACAATTTTTCTTTGTCTGTGACTCTTCTTAGATAAATGTTACATGAAAAGAGTCAGCAGCAACACAGAACAGAAGAATTTAAACATTTGTAAGAAAAGTACATTACACATACATATTATATATATCTTTATTGATCCTCCAAATATGAAGAGTATTGCAAAAATAATGAATATATATGTAATAATAATAGTAAGCATATAATATTATAATTATATTAAGAAGAAGAGAGAAAAAAATGTTGAAGAGTTACGTTTCTAGGTTTACAGTTTCTAACGGATCACATTTAGATAGAGTGGTCTCATACCAGCTCCTTACAGACTAGGAATATAAACAATACTGTTTGTTTCCGTACGTAATCGTCGACGTTACTGAGCGATAACATTTTAACGAGGAATTTATTGTCGGTTGCCCCTTCGTGCGAATACAATTTCATTACATCCAGTCGTTTGTGCATAAATAGGATACAGTCGACAATAGCATGACTTAGATTGCAAGTAAGGAATAGGCCACAATGTTCACAAAGTAATCTATCTGAAGATGTTGGATCATTTATCCTAGCGTACGCACACACCTCCACGAATACCCTGCAGGCGTTGTTAAGCGATGGATCACTAGACCACAGAGAGAAGATAGGGTGGGGCTTTAAGGTCGGATGGATTTCACTAAATAATTGCATGTCTTCATCATGTTTAATTCGTTCTAACCATTTTCTTGTTATACGCACTGTCATTGTTAATAAATGATTGTGTAGATCCCTTTTCATTTTGTCATTATTATTCGATTTTGTTATTATATTAAATCATGCAGTAGGCTGAACCGCCATATTGTGTTAAACTATAGAGTATAGTCGACTGTACTTAAGGGGTAAGCATTGGATCCTGGCGGGACGGTGATACAATCGTCGACCGGGAATCACGTCCAACAAGGTAGTCTTCAGGTCGCCCAAGATCTGGGGTTCGATAATGTCTGTGTAGAGGTAAAACAGGTCGCACTGGATTTGAAGATTCGAGGTGTGGTGGGCTTAGAAATACCGGAGACTTTGGCCATCGTCACCGGTCATATCTATTGACTGCAGGGAAATTAACTGTTCGTTTCCAGTCCATCCCAACATACATGTAGACACGATAGGTCCACATAGACGGAGATCCAATCTCGACCGCACGTCAAAATAGAAACGTGCCTGCACATAATTTTATTGATCTTCAGATACACTCTATGGTTGGTGTTGTCTTTCTATGTGCGACCTCTTAGCGTACCGCATGCCGGCTTTCGTAATCGTTCTGCTGTTTCTTCTAGTGTTCAGTCATTTCCTTGTTGTTTGGATTCAAGCGGACGGGTTGGTTCACCGTATGATTGCGAATGGGAGCCAGTTTCCACAAAACCTCCAGGTGCGTGTTTAGGACATCCAAGATATGAGTCCGCGAAGCGTTATCGTCACTTTTGATGTGCGTTTCCATTTCGATCGATCCCTTGGCCTACTCACCCTTTACACCCTTGCAACAATACGAGGGATCGATGCTGTGGTGTTCCCTGCATATTGTTACTTCGGGCGCCTCGCTCAAGGGTGACCAAGAATGAATGTGTAAGCTATGTAACAAAGTGATCTATACCTTTCATAAACTAAACATTCAATTAGGTGCAAAGAACTGTATGACCTCTGTTAGTTTTGATATATATTATAGTGGACGTTTCTTAACTATCTAAACTTATTTTAAGGCACGATCTTATTAACTATCTAATTTATTCAATAATATGCTATTTATAAGCTACATGTGATCTGTGTATAAAACGCCATAGAACTTCCTTATTTGATGATCCCGCCTGTCCATCTTCCTGAGACGGCAGAGACCGGCGTATGGTCTCGCCCGAGTTCAGCCGCTGCATTGGCAGCGGGGCGGAATGGTAGATTCAATATGGTTAGACTTGTTCTTGTACCAGTACTGCAGTATATTATTATATAGACTAGTTTCTGTAGTGTAGATGTAGGCCTATTTATGTATCTATTTGATATCCTGTTCCCGTTGTAAATAATCCATATATTTACGAAACTGATTGCTATCATCACTTACAATAGTGTTACAGCCGATCGCGTGGTCTTGGTGATCGATGTTGTTCCATTGGTCAGGTAACGTTATCATGGACAGACCCACTTCCCATTCCCGATGATCGACGCAGGCCCGTAGCTAGCAGGGGGCAAGGGGAACAATTTCGGCGCCTAAATGCGCCCTTTGCCAAATGGGGAAAATCGGCTCCCTCAATGGGCGCCAAAGGACGCAATACGAGACCAACTTCTCCATATTAGTGTGGGCGCCACATAAAGTCGAGTGACATTGGTTGGGCGCCTACGACTAGATTTTCGCCCAACCAATACGAGACCAACGTCTCCATATTTGTGTGGGCGCCACATAAAGTCGAGTGACATTGGTTGGGCGCCTACGACTAGATTTTCGCCCAACCAATGTTGGCAGCGATACTCTTCCATACAATCTGATTAAAACACAGATCCAATTTCGTTTCGTTTTTTATAGTTCAAAATTTCGTTTTTACTTGTCTTTACTACTCTTGGATCTGGGTGACTTGTTATTTAACTCGCGTTCTGCCTGAAATGAGGGGTCAGCCAATCAAATGGTCTGTCGAATCGACCGTTTGACCTTTTCATGTGTGGAACTGTGGGTAGATATTACCAGCCAATGACGTCTATACTAACACCAGACGATAGAAATCAAAACAAAACAAAAGTAGATTTTAAAAAGCATGGCGGTCGCTAATTGGTTACTCGAATGACTGACGTTATCGGGTCAAATGCCCTGTGCTTGATACCTGTCGTCACAGAACGTGAGCTCCCATTATAACTTGTTAGATCTACATGAGTGTAGGCCATCGAAAGTATAAAAAACGAAACGAAATATAGATCTATATTTTAATTAGATTGCCTTCCATACGGATAGGCGCCCATAATGACATGATTAATGGGACGCCTTATAATGTTGGGCCGCACATAGTGCATAATGTCAAATCAAATTTGTGATCAATGGGGGGGGGGGCAAAACGGCTAGATTTTCGCCCAAGCCATAGTTGGCAGCGATAACCTTCCATACGGAGGGGCGCCCATAATGACATGATTAATGGGACGCCTTATAATGTTGGGCCGCACATAGTGCATAATGTCAAATCAGGTTTGTGATCAATGGGGGGTCCAAAACGGCATGATTTGTGGGGTGTCGTTTGAATTTGTCCCACCACACTGGCCTTGGTTTCGACGTTGTGTGTGGGGGGTCCACCGAAAGTGGTTGGGAGTTTAGGGTCGTAATACACATTCTTCAGCTTTTGTTTCATGTTTAAGCAGGTGTCCATATAAACAGGCTATTTATAGTTTTTCCTCGTTGGGTGACCCGAATAACGTGTTGGATCGTTATTTGGGATTCGCCACTAAAACAGGCCGACTTACGGGGCATCCGATTATTTCCTCGCTACCCCCGACCGTAGTAGGGTGACCAACTAGCGAATAGCTTGTTGACTGGTTTGTTGGCGTGCACTGGGCAGTCCTGTCCTGCTCTCACCTGTTTCATTGTCGGATCCCGAATAGCGCGCTTGCTCGTTATTCGGGATTTGCCACTAAAACAGATCGACTTACGGGGAATTCGATCATTTCCTCGCTACCCCCGACCGCAGATGGGCGACCGACTAACAACGAGACGACCATTTGTCCAGCAAATAGCGTGTTGACTGGTTTATCGGCTTCCACTGGACAGTCAGTCCTGTCCTGCTCTCACCTGTTTCATTGTCGAATCCCGAATCAGCACGTTATTTGGGATTCGCCAATAACGAATAACGAGCTGGATTCGCCATCAAAACAGAACCGTCTATCTTGCATCCAACCATTTCCTCGTTGAGTGACCAGTACGGAGACGACTATTTGTTAAATGAATAGGGTGCTGATTAGTTATTTCGAGTCCATGCGACAGTCGTCCCGAGCAATAATCACCTGTTTTATTGCAAAATCCCGAATAACGTGCTGGCTGTTCAATTATCGATTTTCAAGAAATTCACACCCAACCATCAGTAATGTGTAACGGGGAATTAGTCAAACGTTTTTTTTAAAATTTGGAATAAAATTGTGACCGTCCATGTATGATAGGGTAAGGTAAAAAAACAGGATTATCGTACAATCAGGGGCCATAATTCAGGAAGTTATGGTCCAATGTGCCCGAATATCGAAATGAACCGCATCTTTGGGTTATAAACTTCATTTCAAATTTCATCAAAATCGGATTAAAATTGTGACCTCTACAGGGTCCACAACCTTGACATATCATATTTTCACACTATTCACGTACAAACGGCGGCCATTTTGTCCATCAATTTTGGTCCGATTTTCACGAAATTTAAACTCATTCTTCATTACCATGTAATGGTGATATAGTCAAACGTTTTTTTAATCGGATAAAAATTGTGACCTCCAGAGGAACCACAAGCGATTTTTCGGGTAATCAGGGGACATAATTCAGGAAGTTACGATCCGATGGAGGCAGACCACCATTAAATTTTACATCTCGGTACCCACAAATTGTAGTTCGTCTATTTATAGCAGTTCTCTCTCTGTCTCTTTTCTCCCCTTTTGCATGCCCATTTTTGTTGATTTTTTGGCCTAGAATGGACTAAGAGGGTTTGAATTAATATTTTCTGCTAGGTTTTGGTAAATATTCATGATTTTGAGGCGGAAGGATAACGGCGTTATGAGGTTGGCTACGGTGATATGTACGGCAACTAGATACATGTTTTGAGTATGCTTCTTCAAGTTCGTCTATCTCAAAATTTTGGTGGTCAACCTCATAAAAATTTTAGTGCAAAGACATGGCCATGTGTTCCTCTGTCTATAGTGAAAAGCATTTCGCCCAACGAAAATTTGGGGATAAGTTGGAGGTGGGCAAAGAGTCCAGAATTAACATTGAAGTCAATGGGGAAATTAATGGTGGTCTGCCTCCCGATGGCCGCAAATATCGAAAGGAACCAAGATCTTTGGGTTATAAGGACACAGACCACCAAATATTCATGGGCCGTCACCCACGAAACAAGTTCGAAAGTTATTTTTAGTCTTTCTCTCCCTTTCCCTTTTCCCCCCATTTGCATGGCGATTTTTGTTGAGTTTTTGGTGTAGATTCGACGGAAAGGGTTTGAAAATACATTTTAAGGCGGAAGGATACAAGAGTTGCGAGGTGAGGGCCGAAAATTGCAAGGTTAACTGTCTCTACTTCCAGCTTGTCTATCTCAAGTTTTTCATAAAGAACCCCGTGCATGCTTTTGGGCAAGAGTTTGCCACATGTTGCTCCATCTGTGGCAGAAAGCGTTTTACCCAACGAATATTTGGGAAAAAGTTACAACCGGTCTAAGAGACGAGAATTAACATTGAAGTCAATGGGGAAATAATTAGTGATCTGTGGCCTGTCTGTGTATTACACGGCTGTGACTGATATGCCTTAGTTTTGAAAATATGATGACTAATTTGTCAGAAAATATGTATAAAATAACTTGACTACAGAAAAACTAAAAAAAAGTTAAATTTAATTCTTTTTTTTATCAAAGTTCGGGGGAAAATTGTGATTTTACTGCAAATTTTCTAATTTTCAGTTTTTATTTAATTTCTATCTTTAAGTAAAAATTTTAATATTTCAATGTCCAATTTTGGCGTATTCAGCCTCATAAAGCACAGATAAAGCGAAAAACGTTGTAATTTCCCCTAATTTTGTCTAAAAATAGGAATATTCACAGAAAATCTCCAGATTCCCCCATTTCGATGTAAAGATTAATGCTTTCATACCTACTCAAATGAGTCAAAATGTCTAAAAATGCCCTTAATTTCATTGCTAATGTAACTTAGATGGGATCTATAAATTTGGCAACACTGAGTTAATAATATACAGCAGATGGGTTTGTACAAAATGTTCAAAACAGGGGTAAGCTCAATTTGGCCTCTATTTTACCCAGAACAAGCATCTTTTTCTTCTTTGAAACATTAAATTCTTGCATTTCCTTCAATTAGGAAGCAATATCCCAGTCTTTATAGACATTTTTCCTCCCATCTTTCTGTCTAGAGGGGCTATAAATGCCCCACCCCACTCGTTTTTATTAATGTGTTTTGAGAGATTTAATTGCACCTGTGTTGACAATTAAATGATAATAATTGGAATTTGTTGTTGAATTACAGCTGGAAATGTTATTTTACACCAATAAATTGTCATTTTGTACATTTCAAGTATTTCTGACCTTTTTTGTTTAAAGTCAAACTTACACCCTTGAGACATGTCAGGCCAATAAGACCACACCCTGATACAGAACTGGTGTAGATGTGTAAATTTCAGCTTAATGGTCAATATTTTCTTATCAAAATCTAGGATTTGTGATGTTTGTTGCATTTATGTCACTTATAGAACAAACAGTAAGATGTTAATTTTGCTCCTTTTCAGGCCTCTTTTATGACTTCAGCTTTTCATGCAATTGATGTAAAGGTCCAGACATCTTGCTTCAGTACAATAATTGCAATAAAGATTTGTAGGATGCCTCTGAGCTGTGAGATATTGAAAACATTAAACTATTTCCAAATTTGTGAAAATTGTGTATTCTGTTACCCTTTTGTTAGAGAGGTGTGGACATTTGTTTTCTTTCAGCAAGGCGTATTTAACCATAATTCATATTTATTGCACCTATTTTAGTTTCTATGTACATATATTAGCCATGGATGGTAAAACATATCTGTTAGACAGATTCCTTTGGTAATGTTAGCTCTGCAACCATAGACAAGATTGGTTCTGTCATTGACATTTTTTGTGGGTGGGGTTATATGTTTCAGTACAGACCTCTAGAATTACAATCAATGCAACTGATTTGTGATTTTTTTGTTTGCATATTGTGCAGGGTTTCCAAAAATATATCACTTGTCAGTCTGGCTATCTAAAAAAGTGGAAAATTATTGGTTTTTTGAAAGATGCTACATGTAAATTTTGTACATTTTTCATGACATGGCAGTAAAAAAATATATTTTTGATAAAAATTCCAAATTATCAGTGTTTTCTATGTAGTTTGTTTGTAACTTGTCTAATTTTTTCACAAGAGCTCAAATACTGCCTCTATTAAAAAAGATTTTTTTAAATTTTAGCTTAAAAAGCCCAGGGACCTGAGATGCACCATTGTACTTAAAGCAGCATGTATACTTACAAGGCCATCAGGGCAGTTATTCTTTGATTTTGATTTCCTTTTACCAGCATGTTGCCAGAACATATGCGAAGCAAATACAAGAGTTCTTTTGGTGATATCCGAAGTTTCACTCCTATATAGGACACAGATCACCAAATATTCATGGGCCGTCACCCGCGAAACAAGGGCGAAAGTTATTTTTAGTCTTTCTCTCCCTTTCACTTTTTCCCCTTTTGCAGGGCGATTTTTGGTGTAGAATTGAAGGAAAGGGTTTGAAAATACATTTTCTGTCAGGATTTGGTGAATATTCATGATTTTGAGGCGGAAGGATACAAGAGTTGCGAGGCTGGTTACGTTGAAAGGGAGGGCCGAAAATTGCAAGGTTAGCTGTCTCTATTTCCACTTTGTCTATCTCAAGTTTTTCATGAAGAACCTCATACATGCTTTTGGGCAAGAGTTTGCCACTTGTTTCTCCATCTGTGGCAGAAAGCGTTTTACCCAACGAATATTTTGGGAAAAGTTACAACCGGTCTAAGAGACGGGAATTAACATTGAAGTCAATGGGGAAATAATTAATGATCTGTGGCCATAAACATACATGTCAAGTTTCATCAAAATTGGTTCACAATTGTGACCTCTATAGGGTCCACAATCATCTTGATATAACAGTTTCACACTATTCGTGTACAAACGGCGGCTATTTTGTCTGTCAATTTTGATCTGATTTTCGCAAAATTCGAACTCAACCTCCATAACCATGTAATGGTGATATAATCAAACAGTTTTTTTTAAATCGGATAAAAGGAACCAACTCTTTGGGTTATAAACATACATGTCAAGTTTCATCAAAATCGGTTCAAAATTGTGACCTCTATAGGGTCCACAACCTTCGTATAACATATTTTCACACTATTCGCGTACAAACGGTGGCCATTTTGTCTTGTCAATTTTGGTCCGATTTTCGTGAAATTTGAACTCAACCTCCATATTCATGTAACGATGATATAATCAAAAGTTTTTTTTAAAATCGGATAACAATTTTGACCTTCAGAGGGACCACAAGCTAAAAAGGGCGCTTCTTCGGACAATCAGGGGCCATAATTCAGGAATTTACGATCCGAAGGGCGCAAATATCGACAGGAACCAAGATATTTGGGTTATAACCATGCATTTTCAAGTTTCATCCAAATTGGTTCAAAATTGTGACCTCTACACTGTTCACAAGTTAAAAACGTGATTTTTCGTACAATCAGGGGCTATAACCCATAAAGTTACAGTCCGATACATAATATCGACAGGAACCGCGATCTTAGGGTGATAAACTTATGTTTTAAGTTTCATTGAAATCGGATAAAAATTGTGACCTGTAGACTGTTCACAAACAATTGTGGACGGACGAAGAGGGGCGACGACAATATACGTCCACATGAAAATGTGGGCGTATAAAAAATGGTCGTCTCTTTGCCAGTCAGCCATTCAACGTTCACTTACTTATTCGGGATTCGACAACAAAACAGTGCACGCCGACAAACCAGTCAACACCCTATTTCCTGGACAAATAGTCGTCTAGTTGTTAGTCGGTCACCCATCTACTGTCGGGGATAACGAGGAAATGATCGGATGCCACTTCAGTTGGTCTGTTTTAGAGGCGAATCCTGAATAACGTGCCCTCCTTGCTAGTCGGCCACCCAACGTCACTTACTGCCCCGCGCACTCCAACAAACCAGTCAGCACCCTACTCGCTGGAGATGCTGCTGTCTCCGTGCCAGTCGGCCATCAGACGTTCACTTACCCCTCTTTTTAGTGCCGAATCCCGAAAAACGTACTGGCTCGTTATCATTTATTTGAATCCCGAATAACGTGCCAACTTCACGTTTCCAGAAAACATAGTGCATACAACAGCATCCCTCCCTCAAGTAAGGAGTTTAGTGATTAGTAAGGATTGTGGTAGACCATGTGACATTTTCCGTACAGGTTTTAGTTGAGAACAGTATTCATAGAACTTATAATGTACAATTTGTCTAAAGGTTAAACACAAGACAATAATACAAAAAATAAAATGAACTGAAATTGACTGTAACGTCCTACTGTTCTGCTCCAAAGTTGGCAAAAGAAGACGCCATACAATGTGCTATGAGGGAAAGTTTACCCGGACTGCGGCACTACGACCTACTCTTATATCAAATTTCATGTGTACACGTTTTTCGTCCCATCCGAACAACTTGGGAGCTTTTCTTGTTAGGCCCTTCCTCTTCCAACACTGACTTCCGACCTTCAGGCTAGCAAGCCAGCGTCTTGCCAACTTAGCTGCCGTGATCGCCAAACAAAACTACAATAAATTAAACGACACAAGAACATTTCATATACAATTGATCTAAATATGAAGATATAAAATTCAACCAATTAAAAATGACAAAATTGCCCTAAACGTTAAACATAGGATATAATGCAATAAAGTAAACGGTTCGAGAACATTTCTTATACAATTTTTCTAAACATAAAACAAAAGATGAAAATAAAATCCAATAAATAAAATGGCACATGAACATTACATTTACTTTGCAAATATTGTCCGTGTATTGAAAAGGTTCTGTAGAACCATTCATATGGATAAACATCCTGAATGCAGTCATGAGAGAATTTAAAAAAACTTTATCCTCAAAGCCATACGTATCATCCTGACTAACAACACTTTTACATTTGGCGAAACAAATTGCAAACAGATTCTTGGTATAGCGATGAGTACCAAGGCGGCACCACAATTAAGTAATTTAACAATGAGATTTCTTGAAGACAAATTATACTCAATTGTGGAAATTGAACATGGCGTGGATTACAGATTATATTTAGAAAATCAGTTGAAACGATTCCTAGACGAAGTATTCTGTATTTGGAGTGAACGATTTGGCAACATTGCATATTTGCAACACATAATGAATGATTTAGACCTAAATATAAAATTCACAATTGAAACGAACGATCTGCAAATCGCATTCTTGGACGAAGGGGAGAACTCCTTATAACGGATATGTATTCTAAAGAAACAGATACCAAAAATTATCTTTCGTATAAATCATGTCACCCACGCCATACCAAAAATAATATACCTTTTTCTTTAGCTAGATTGTGATAGATGAAGACCTCAAATATGTCTTGACGAGTAGGGGTTGTGAATTATTCTACATAGGCGAGACTTCTACTCATCTACGGGATAGAGTTCGCAACCATCGACGGGATTTTTATATTGAAAATGGGCCGTTATTTGTAAATAGACATATCTTTAAATGTGCGCAACACCTACAAATAAAATTTTAAATTTTCCATTTTTATAAAATGAAAGTCGATGACAGCAAGAAAAGGAAATTAATGGAAACTCATTTTATTAAAAAGTACGTTCCTCGACTTAATAGCCAATAAATAAGTAACAATGGCGATTAGTTTCTTTTATTTTCTTAAATCAATCCTGTGATTATCTTCCACTCATTGTTCCTAAATTGAACCCATATACTACATATTAACACACGTGTGTACATGTTTTGTATTAGTTAACGATAAACTATGTAACCATAGACAATGACAACTATAACCAAATAAAACCACAGTGTTTCTATATGAATATGTAAAAATATACTATACTGTCCATCTTTATACAATAACATTATTTATGAATGGTCCCAAGACGGAAGAAAAGTACTTTGAAATGTTATTAAACCAGTGTTGAAATCGGTTTGTCTCGGCATACCTTTTATCTTTTCATCGTTTACCGTGAAACAAAGTAGTGCAGCTTTACGGTTGTACTAATATTTCTGGATATATATATGTATATATTTATATATATAGGTTGTTGGAATAAACAGTTACATATTTCCAGTTTCTTGAATTCATAATTATACTCTATATTATCACCGATATATGTATCCAATTTAAAACCATTATTTTATACCCATGTTGTAGAAGAAACCATTGACGAACCTGGTAATTTGATTGCTGAACTGAAATGTATGAGCATATATGTATACATTTCTCACTTTTAACAAAGATAGGTTGCCAGGCAACGAAACATACACACACAGTAGCTAAATCGCCCGGCAGTCAAAATTTGTACTTTTTTCGGTAATGAAACATTCTAATACACTAATATCTGATTAAGAGTAATAACCTCTACAGCGTTCACAAGATTTTTCAAAGTGATCAAGCGTCATACCTCTGACAGTAATTATCGGAAATCGCTGAAAATCAATAATGTTCAAATACTTACACTCCAAAGTGGACAGTTTTCCTCACTCATCCATCCGTATAGATCTGTATACACTTGAGCTGGACGACTGGTGTCATGTAAAGCTTTACATAATTCACATCTCCAATTTGAGTTCCCAATTGCAAAATGGGACCTCCATTTAAAGTATTCGTTGTAGGCTGTATGATTTTTATCCAGATAATGTAAATATTCGGCTAATTTGGCGACATTTGGAAAATCTAACACATTTATAAAGCTGTTTGGCGGAGCTATCTTTGTGTAATTAGCCCCTCCTCGGACTATAGGTATTTGTTCTCTAATCAAAGCATTCCAAAATTTTTCAGTTACATAGTCTTTACACAAGGAATTCTCTAATGAAAGATAAAACTTGTATTTTCCTAAAACCTCAGGACAAAGTGTGTCACAATTGGGATTTGGTTTTCCACAATGTCCAAATACATCCACTTCTATGTATTTTGACAGTTCTTGTGTGATTAACTGACGAGGGAAATAGGGATAACAATTTCCCACAGCCCATGCTACTTTGTGAGTTTTATGTTTGGAAAAGTCTATTTGTTCAACAGATTTATTGACAGAAGGTAATGTTTTGAAATAGCCGTATGTCATTAATATATCCATATCAGATCGGTAGCCGAATGTCCAATTGAAATAATTAGAATATTTTCTCAAATTCACAAGATAATGATTTGGGGGCGGCTCTAGACTTGCGTAGATATAAATCTGTTCGGGGGATCTACCTGATGGCAGAGAGAAAGTGCTTATTATATCTGGAGGATGAAAAAGCAAGGCATCACTTTCACTCACAAGAGCCTTATCAGCAGTGAAAATACATTTGGACACAGCACATCCTTTAAATGCATCCGAAATAGAATTAGTTTCCCAGGTGCTTGAGCCATAATTTTTGGTCCAGAATAGGATTCTTTTAATATCTCGTTGACTGACAGTTCTCTCCGGGAATATTTTTGTAGGGTTGTTTTTGATATTTGATATATCGTTTAAATCTTCATTTGTCAACAAGTTGTAACCTACAACGATCACAACCACAAACACTAGACAACGTTTTATAGAATATCCCCCATTCCGCCTGTAACACTCTTTTATCTTAAACCCAAACCATTTCATTTTCATCCTTCCAAACAATCGCAACTTCACCTGAAATGTAAAAAATATAGGTTGCCAGACAACGAAACATACGCCCACACAGCAGCTAAATCGCCCTAGCAGTCAACAAGAGTTATCGCATATTAAGTAATTATCAGAAAATCATTAGAATTTGTTTGGTATTTATAAAGTTCTGCCCCATGCTAACGATAAGTATACGAAACATTTAATATTATGGATTTAGCTGTCACCTCCACTGGATACGAAACAATTATTATTATGGCGATTTTTTGTACAATCAGGGGCCATAATTCAGGAAGTTACGATCAGATATGTGCAAATATCGAAAGGAATCAAGATCTTTATGTTATAAACATGTATTTCTAGTTTCGTCAAAATCGGTTCAAAATTGTGACCTCTATTGGGTCCACAACCTTGATATAACATATTTTCACACTATTCGCGTACAAACGGCGGCCATTTTGTCCGTCAATTTTGGTTTGATTTTCTGGAAATTCAACCTCATCCTTCATTACCACGAAACGGTGATACAATCAAACAGTTTTTTTAAATCGGATAACAATTTTGAATTCCAGAGAGACCACAAGCTAAAAGATAGGCTGGCACTGCCAGGTAGGATACGCCCACATTTTTGAGAGATGGATAGAGAACAAGCAATACCGAAAGTGATTTTTCCTACATCATTAAGTCCTGTATTTCATACTGTATTGGGAGCAGCCATTTTGTTGGTCAGTTCCAGTCTGATATTCATGAAATTCGAAGCCGACAATGATTATGGTGTGACGGTACACAACCTAGAAATGTTACTTTTCGTCAAAATCGGATAAGAATTGTGACCTGTAGAGAGTCCACAACCATGATACACCATATTTTTTACACTATTCGCGTACAAACGGAGACCATTTCGTCCGGCAATTTTGGTACGATTTTCAAGAAATTCGAACTCAACCTTCCTTACGGTGCAACAGTAATATAATCAGAGTTTTTTTTTTAAATCAGATAATAATTGTTCGAGAGATAGACAGAGAAAAAGCAATACCGAAAGAGATTTTTCCTACAATCAAAGGCCATAATTCATTAAGTTACAATTTGATATGCGCAAATATCGAAAAGAATAAAGATCTTTAGGTTATAAATAAGCATTTCAGGTTTCATCAAAATTGAATTAAAATTGTGACCTCTACAGGGTCCACAACTTTGATATACCATATTTTTACACTGCTCGCGTACAAACGGCGGCCATTTTGTCTGGCAATTATGGTCCGATTTTCTCGAAATTCGAACTCAACCTTCCGTAGGGTGTAACGGTGATAGAGTCAAACGTTTTTTAAATCGGATAATAATTGTGACCTCCAGAGGGGACCATAGGCGATTTTTCGGACAATTTTTCGGCGATTTTTCGGATAATAATTTTGGCCTCAAGAAGTACCACAAGCTAAAAAAGGCGATTTTTCGTACAATCAGGGGCCATAATTCAGGAAGTTATGATCCAATATGCGCAAATAAGGAAACGAACCAAGATCTTTGGGTTATAACCATGCATTTCAAGTTTCATCAAAATCGAATTAAAATTGTGACCTCTACAGGGTCCACAACCATGATATACAATTTTTTAACAGTATTCGCGTACAAACGGCGGCCATTTTGTATGGCAATTTTGGTCCGATTTTCCCGAAATTCGAACTCAACCTTCCTTACGGTGTAACGGTAATATAATCAAACGATTTCTTTCAATCGGATAATAATTGTGACCTCCAGAGGGGCCACAAAGCTAAAAAAGGGCGCCATAATTCAGGAAGTTACGATCCGGTATGCGCAAATATCGAAAGGAACCAAGATCTTTGGGTTATAACCATGAATTTCAAGTTTCATCAAACGGCGGCCATTTTGTATGGCAATTTTGGTCCGATTTTCCCGAAATTCGAACTCAACTTTCCTTACGGTGCAACGGTAATATAATCAATCGGTTTTTTTCAATCGGATAATAATTGTGACCTCCAGAGGGGCCACAAGCTAAAAAAAAAAGGCGATTTTGCGCATAATCAGGAGCCATAATTCAGGAAGTTACGATCCGATATGCGCAAATATCGAAAGGAACCAAGATCTTTGGGTTATAACCATGAATTTCAAGTTTCATCAAAATCGAATTAAAATTGTGACCTCTACAGGGTCCACAACCTTGATATACCATTTTTTTAACAGTATTTGCGTACAAACGGCGGCCATTTTTTTATGGCAATTTTGGTCCGATTTCCCGAAATTCGAACTCAACCTTTCTTAGGGTGTAACGGTGATATAATCAAACTATTTTTTAAATCGGATAATAATTGTGACCTCCAGAGGGACCACAAGATTTTTCGGACAATCAGGGGTCATAATTCAGGAAATTACGTTCCGATAGGTGCAAATATCGAAAGGAACCAAGATCTTTGGGTTATAAACATGCATATCACGTTTCATCAAAATCGGTTCAAAATTATGACCTCTATAGGGTCCACAAGCTAAAAACATGATTTTTCGTACCATCAGGGGCCATAATCCATGAAGTTTTGATCCAATACATGCCAATATCGAAAGCAGCCGAGATCTTTTGGGGATAATCCTATATTTCAAGTTTCGTCAAAATCAGATAAGAATTGTGACCTGTAGATAGTCCACAAACAAATTGTGGACGGACCGACGTCCGGACGGACAGGGGCGACGACAATATACATCCACATAATAAAAACTGAGCTTACCATCTATAATCTAATACACATATTCAGTTAATAGATTGCCATCCTGAAAGTGTTAAATACCATCAAGATTCATCAAATAACGCCCAGTTTGTGCTACCGTTCAGTTTGACATCAGTTGTCTAGTTTATGAAACTAAATGGTCATAAACTGGATGACCAATATCAAAACTAAACTAAATGGTCATAAACTAGATGACCGATGTCAAAACTAAACAGTGTTTCTTAAACTAAACTGTAGCACAAACTGGGCGTTATTCGATGAATCTTGATGGTATTTAACACTTTCTGGATGACAATCTATGAACTGAATATGTGTATTAGATTATAGATGGTAAGCTCAGTTTCTTTCCTTTTTTCATCAAATCTGAATGATACCCGTTCCCTAGTGCTTCCAACCAACCCATTTAGTAGCGCAACTTGGGAGTAATGATTTCGATCGAACATGTAGGGATCTTGATACAATCAATGACTTGGTACAGAGAATTGATTTACTGTTGGATTGTTGGCGTCGCAGGTTTCTCCTGTCAGGTGTTGTCTTTGGCAGGTGATGCCCCGTTTGAAGGTTCGAAACATACAGTCTGCTGATCATTTAAACGAACTCGCCTGGACATTGACGATGTATACAAGGGCTCTACATGTAAATGATTTAAACTTTTCTGTGTGTCTCTTTCGAGGTATTCCGAGGTCCTCACCACCTCCCGCAATTTTATTAGCCCATTACGGAGGGTGTGCACCTAAGCGACCGAGGTAACAAGAGTTATTTTCTTAATATATGGGGTGCTTTCACCCGCATGTTACGATGCTGTTGCAGCAGGTAAGACTATTTTAAGTTCATGCCACACTAAAAGTAGACCTTTGATAACATACTTATGCTATGTTTAAAGCCTATGGGCCAACCTGTTTATAGCCTATGGGCCAACCGGTTTAGACTTAGAGCCTATGGGCATGATAGAGGCATATGTGCCAATCTTTGGGAGTCTATGAATGGAGACAGCGGCATATGTGCCTATATTTCAGAGCCTACGGTGTTTATTCACTTGAACTATCCGGAATATGTGCCTGTATTTTAGAGCCTAGGGGCGGGATAGAGGCATACATGTTTACGCCAATCATTGGAGCCTATTGGCAGAGACAGCGGCATAGGTGCCAATATTTCAGAGCCTATGGCTAAGTTAAATCGTTTTTGGGCCTATGGGCAGGAATAATGACATATGTGCCTATATTTTATAGCCTATGGACATCGATATGTTTACCAACATTTAATACTTTATGGACTGGAGTAGAGTTTATGTGACAATACTTTACCCATCATTCTGTACCAGGGCTAATGTTATGTTGGCTTATATTTTATAGTCTGTACATTCAATTTAACCCTTACAGTCACCATCTCTTTACATTATTTCCAGCAGTATTCGGCTTCACATATACCACAGACTCTGATTATGACTTGGCCTTCAGTCAATGTTATTATTATGTACTTGCCTATCCCTACTGCTATCATCAGTGGGTAGGGGGGTTTAATCGGTAAGCCGTGGTCAAACCGTTGGCGTTCTTATAAATTTATCTATCACTATATTCATAAAGCTACTGGTATTTTTCAGGTACACCAATTATGCAGCCCGTGGTAATCCTTTATATTCAGCTGCCAGTGTACATACCCAGATCCAGGAGGCAATAAAAAATGCCATCTCAGCCATCACCCAAGCGGTCCTGGCATCTATAAATTCGATTTCTCGGTCATCGCATCCTCCACTAATTCCTCACCTGGATGAAGGTATGTCCTCTTACACACCCTACTGTTCAAACTAATCTCCCTAATGATGATACAGGTACAAATGCACTGTATAATAGTATGTTAAACACAGCTCAACCTTTGTCCTTCGTGGTTGACCCCAAAATTAAAGGCAAGATTTGGGCCAATGAATATGTTGAAATGTCCCAATTACTAGTTTCAAAAGTCTCTAAATGCCGCTTCATAGTGTGTGAAACTTCTGATAAACAATTTTTATTATGTAAGGAGGAAGCCCCACCCAAACTAAATAGGTTTACACAATGGCTCAAAGCATTTCATGTGTTTGTCAGCATATATGCTGAAAAATTCCTACAGAAACACCTCACTTCATGAAATATATTTCGACCATCCAGGAATTAGCTAGTCAAGCGGGCGAGGCTGCAGCATTGAACTATGAACGAAATTCCGTCTTTGGCGCCAGTCCAATTCCGTGGCAATATTTAAACATTTGGCATCTGGCATGCATAGCAAGTTACCCCTTCTTTTCGTGCAAGACCTTATACAAATACAGTAATCAAAACGCTCTCAAATATTCATTTAAACACGACTTTAACGATTTACTTTTTGTACATAATAATTTTAAAAAATATTTAAAAATGTGTATTTTTCTTTGGATATACAATGGATATCGACCCAGTTCATAATAGACCATGCAATAATTAGTGGACTGTTTTGCGCCCAATAACCGTTTACAAAAGTTTAAATGTACTTTTTCTATGTCATACTCTTTATGAAAACCCCAAATCTCAGATCCATAATTTAAAATACTGTTTACATAATATCAAAAATCTTTAATTCGTTTCAACATTAAAATAATTTTGTTACAGACTTTAATAATACTGAATAAGGCTTTTCTCCCCTGCTCTGATATATGCTTCTGTGTCTTAAGAAACTTCCCGTTAAAGTTTAGTAAGATTCCAAGATATTTAAATTTGTCTACTATTTCTATTTTATTATTGCCAAATTTCTATGCTTCATTTCCAAATATTTTACCCCCATTTCTAAATACAACAATTTTTGTTTTAATAATATTTACTGTCAAATTCCACTTATCAGTATACGTATATAGAGAGTTTAAAATAGTTTGTAGGCCGTCGGGTGTTTCTGAAAATACAGCTTTATCATCTGCATATAAGAGCAAAAATAAACTAAAATCTTGTAAATCAAGGGGACAACAGTTATCTAATTCCAAATGAGATTCAACATCATTAATTAATATCAAAAATAATAATGGTGATAAAATTTCACCTTGAAAGAGACCATAATAAGCCATTTAGCTTGACACAACATTTAACTTTGTCATAAAGTGAGCGAGTAAGTTTTAATATTCTTGCATCAATACCTTCTTTAATTAATTTATACCAAAGATCTGATCTTGAAATTAAGTCATAGGCGCGTTTATAATCCACAAAACATATAATCGTTTCTTAGATTAAGTGAACGATTTATTAGCGTTTGTAAAACAAATACTGTATCAACTGTGGATAAGGATTTTCTAAAACCAAACTGGACATTTAAGATAGTGCTATGTGTTTCAGTATATTTAACTAATCGATTATTTAGTACTGACGTAAATAGTTTACCCATACAACTCAAAATAGTAATACCTCTATAGTTTTCCGGATTGGTGGGATCGCCCATCTTATGGACGGGTACGATATTACTCACACACCATGAAGATGGAAAACAACCACTATCTAATATATTATTAAATAAAATTAAAAGACAAGGTAAACACTGATCTGCACATTCAATGAATAATTCATTAATAATTTCATCATTACCACAAGCTTTATTACGTTTAAGTTTTTTGATTGCTATTTTAATTTCCAATTCCGTTATCCTTTGGTCTAATTCATTGTTATATTTATTAAAATCGTGCTTGTTTAAACTCTCTATAATTGTGTTATTATTGTGATGCGAGATCTCTGATGATAAACTACTAAAATGATTATAGAATGTAGCAATGTTAACCGAGTTACTTACACTTGTCTTCCGTTTTTTAAAAAGTTTATAAAAATGTTTAGGATTATGTTTTTACAAGTAAGCTAACATATCGCCCTGTTGTGTTTTATATTCTTTTTTTAGGTTTTCTCTCATATTGTTTATATTGGATTTTTAATATCGCTAACTTAGTATGGTTTTCATGGGATTTATTTTGGTTAAAATCATGCATGGCATTTTTATAATTCCTATCATCGAACCATGGCTTGTCTGGCTGATTGCCATGCTTTCTGTGACGTGCCTTCACACTTTTTATATTTTTGACACAAAAGGCCGATGTAATATTTGTTACAATCTCTGAAAAACGCTCAACGCATTGATCAATACTTTCTTGGTCTCTAATATGAGATTCACATACTCCTAACATACATGTATTCACCTTGCTTAACTCTAATCGGATTTGGTCTGATTTGGCCTCATCCCACTTAATAGATTTAAAGGATTTCACAACGGATGAATTCTCCTCAACCTGTTCAGACCTCAAATGAGGTTTGTAACTCAATGGCGCGTGATCAGAAAACTCATTAAAATACCAGTCTGAAAGTTACATATTGAATCAAAATAACAATGTTCAACTAGACCTGCATGCAGGAATGACGGGTTTCACTGGTGCCAAGTTACTCTTAAACATGTCACTTTCGGTGCCAAGTTACACTTGAACATATGTCACTTCCGGTACCAACGAAACCACTAAACAGGTTTCCAAATTAACATTGCACACAAATAAAATGGACGTAGAATCAACCAATTAATCCAGCAATATCAAGTCATTTTATACATTTGTTACATGTAAATGATCTTGACAAAATTAAATTACTTCCGGTGTTAATGAAAATGTTCAATTAGTCTTATGAAATCAGAAATGGCATACGATATCATATGGTGACAATTTTATGTAAATCGAATAATAATTGTCACTTTTAAAGACCAAAAAACTTGAAAAGTGACTTGTAGAAAATCTGCTATTTCTCTGCAACCGTACAAGTTAGAAACCATTTTTTGGTATCTGTATGATCGTATGGGTTCATTCTATTTGTTGATTGGCATCAAATACCATAATTTGAAAAAGATTTCAAAACAGACTCATTTGAATAAAATATCTGTTTTGAAGGCTAAAAATTCAGTTTTTGCCAAAATGACGTTACTTCCGGTGATAATGAAAATCTTAAATTACTTGTATGAAATCACAAATGGCATTAGGTATAATATGGTGTAACGTTTATGAAAATCGAATAATAATTAACACTTTTATGGCCCCGAAACCTTCAAAAGTGACCTGTAGAAAACCGTCTATTTCTCGGCAACCGAACAAGTTAGAAACAATTTTATGATATCTATATGACCATATGAGTTGTATTTATATGTGAATTTAAACCAAAAGTTAAAATTATTAATACATATTAAGTTATTCATGGTTGAATAAAACATTGATTTAAAAAGTTTAAAATGCAGTTTTTGACCAAATGATGTCACTTCCAGTGTCAATTTTAAATTGTAATCAACTTGATATGACGCTACATGCTTTTTGAATCAACATATGTCACTTTTATAAAAATCCAATAATAATTGACTATTTTACAGGCAAAATAACGAAAACAGTGACTTGTACAGAACTGCCCATTTCTTGGTAACTGCTGATATTACAAACTAATTTTAACATACATTTTCTTCGTATGGATTATAGCTACAAGTTTATAAAAGTTACGAAGAAATATTTTAAAATCTGAAAAGCCTGAATAGGTTGTAAATAGGTCAATTTTACACCATTTTTAGCCATTTAATCGAATTTGCTCGAAAATGAAATCGAAATTAAAAAAACTGCTTCCGACATTTTTTGCGCCTTGAAAGGGCACACTCTTTGAGTCAAATAATTTTTCCTAAAAATAATATTTGTTTTCGAAAAATGGTACCTAACTGTCAAAATTGTAGTTTTTGGTAAAATTATGCCACTTCCGGTGCCGACAGATAACACTTCCGGTAATAAAAAAAATGACAATTGAGACAACGAAGCATATGAACTTTGTTTTATACAAATCGAACAAAAAAAAATTAATCTAGGACTGAAAAACTGAATTAGCCAATGGCGGCCAAGGAAAATTACTGAGACAAAATTTTTTAACATTTTTGCACTAGTCAGATGACTCTTTAATTCTGTGCACAATACGACTAAAAAATATTTATAAATAAAAAAGTTTTTTGTAAAATTTTAAATTTTCGAAATTTGGCGCCTAATATCTTCGAAGATTTGCCAAAAATCAAAAATCGAAAGTAGCGTAGCTATGTGCCCTGTCTCCGGCTATGCCAAAATGTATCGAAAGTTAAAATTCAATGATTATTGTTAAAATTACTGCAATATTTTAAAAAACGATAATTTGGTGATTTCGGACATTTCGCATTGTCGCAGAACGTTCAAAATAGCTTTATCCTCTAAGTCACACCCACTTTCCCAGTAAAACCGAAGAAATCATAACGATGCGACACGTAGTTGCTGAGATCTATTCAAATTGGAATCTGAATAATAATAATAAGAATAATAATTTTAACAAAAACAATAGTGTTTCACACAAGCTACGCAGTGTGAAACCCTAATTAAAACATAATCAATTAAACTACACCCTTTTGAAGAATTAAAGGTAAATTGACCTTCTCTGTCAGATTCAACCCGACCATTAATTATACGTAATCCAGTCGTTTTACAACACGAAATCAAGTTTCTACCGAACTGATTTACAGTATTATCAAGGTTTTCTACGTATTTCTAAAATGTCACCTATGTCAGGTACATATTCTATCAAATCTTGAATAATCTCTTGTGATGTTTTACATAATTTATCATGTTTAATAAAGTCAATAAGTGTTGATGTTCGACTATTAAAATCACCCGTGGCGATAACAATATTATCCGGGTTTTGATATTTACATGCCAGCTGTTCAAAAGAGTAAAATATATCAATATTATATTTATTAATATATACTACTTATGGGCGGAAAATAACAAATAATTAAAATATGATTTCTTACAGTTTGTGTGATTTTTAAAAATACAAAACAGTCTTGGAATTGTTCAATAATTGTACATTTAGCAATCAATTCTAACTTTATACCTATAAGTAGGCCCCCCCCCCTCCTTTAATATCACCCGTTCTCGGGCCCTATAAACTGGTAGATCAAAGGAATATTTAATGTAAATGTGATTTTAGGACATTGGTGTTTTTACAGTTGATTCAGTCTGCGTGGGAGAAATTAGTTAAAGTCTCATTTAATTTAATTGGTTGTTAAAATTGAAATTAAATATTATTGGTTAACTAAAAAATAACCAATGAAATTTATTCTTTCATGCACCAATTACAAAATCATTACCAAATGTATCTTTTCTTAACCTGGAGAGTAACCGACTGATCGACGAAAATCAAAGCGGGTTCAGGAAGGGACGATCAACAATGGACCACTTGGTGCGACTACAGCCAGGCATGTCTCAGGCACTCCTCTCGGGGCACCTGCTATGTGCCGTGTTCGTAGATTTAACCAAGGCTTTCGATTTAGTTTAGTTGGACGGGCTGCTTTTCAAGCTGGGACGTATCGGAATAACGGGCACAATGTTTCGGTGGATCAAAAGCTTTCTGAGCGATAGAAGGATACAGGTGAATGTTGGCAGATTCCTGAGTGCCGAGCAAACATTAGAAAATGGCACGCCTCAGGGGTCGGTCATCAGTCCCACTCTCTTCAATATCATGATCAACGACATACAGAAATCTTCATATTTCGACGCCAGAACTGAGCTAGCAAAATTTGCTGACGACAGTACAATATGGAGGAAAGGGACGAGATTCTGTGAACTTCAAAAGAATATGCAAAAGGCCTTAGACAAATTCATGACATGGGCAAACGACTGGGGATTTAAGGTCTCAGAGAAGAAAACAGTCGGCATGCTTGTGTGCAGGGATAGAGGGATAAGCAGATATATATCCAACCGTAAACGTTACTGATTAAACCTTTTTCTTTTATTAATCTCTTCAATCCATCAAGCATCATAGCAGAATTGTTGCAGTATTTGTGATTTATATGTCCACCTAATATTAGGCTATAGTATATAACCCGTATCTATTTTATGCGCCAATGTTGTTGTTTTGTTTTTTTTATCGGGGGGGGGGGGTATTGTCCTTTTTATTATTTTCTATATAGTCATATTGTATGTATAGCTTGTATTGTCTGTCTGTAAATTGATGCCCGTGTATAACTTTTTCATCTTTAATGGCCGCCCTAAAAGTGCGTTCCGACGCAATCAAATTCTGGTATGTTCTTTTCTATTCGATATACATTTACACATTCGTTAGTGTAATGGTAGACGTTACTGATTCCCTCTACACTACCGCCGCTTTTGGATGGGTGGCCCTCGAGACGCAGCTATACCCAAGGTCAGGTTGTCACTATGAATTTTTTCGGAGAGAAGAAGCACTCCGACGCCCACTTTGGGCAAACAATGTGACAAGATACCCCGTCAAGAACCGAACCCGCTAATCCAGGCAAAGAGAGAGAAATGTGGTTTAACGTCCACTCAAAACAAACTAGGTCATTTCGTTACTGACATATGGTTTAATTTTATTTCAATAATTCGCTTGTGCGTAGGGGTCATTATCAGTGAGTGGAAACCGGAGTACTCGGAGAAAACCCACGAGGTTGGACAGGCGACTACTCCTTATCACGTACAGCATGATGAGAGGTATCGTCCAAGATCACCATCAGTGCCAGTCTAGTGCCTAGGTCCTAGCCTACAAGTACAAATGCCTAAAGCGAGTAAAGTCGCTCGACAGTCGCTGAGCTATTAAAAAAAGTGAATGTCGAATCTTATTAAAAATCTTCGACTTGTAGTAATTTGTTTCACTGATGAATAAAAAGTTTATACCCGTTTACCATAGAATCATATCATTTACAGATTTGCAAGATCCCCCTCCCCACTACTCATTTCAACCAGCTTGCAGACGGACAGACAGGAAAAATATAAAAATTCCGAGAAAACCCACCAAAAATAATTATTAAATTCCAGTTTTTATCATGGTTCAAATCACGTCAAATACACACTTTTGTGTTCTAGGATACACATAGATTCATAAAAACGCTATGGTACACCATTTTGACGTCAAAAAGTAGCAATATAGATCGTAAAATGATAACGATGTTATACGGACTTTTTCTGTATGAGAGAAATTCGATACGTGCTGCTGTATCCGTGTGCCGTAAAACGTATGAGAAATGCACACACATTTATGATGTCACAAGCAAAATCGATACGAATACGTGATACGGACCAGAAATTTATACCTGCCAAAAGTCTCTAGTGTTTGCCCAACGTGTGCCGTAACACGTATGAGAAATGCACACACATTGATGATGTCACAAGCAAAATCGATACGTGATACGGACCAGGAATTTATACTTGCCAAAAGTCTCTAGTGTTTGCCCAACGTGGGCGTCAGAGTGTTTTTTCTCTCCGAAAATACTCATAGCGACAACCTTACCTTGGGTATAGCTGCGTCTCGAGGGCCACCCACTCAAAAGCGGCGGTAGTGTAGAGGGAATCAGTAACGTCTACCATTACAGTAACGAATGTGTAAACGTGTGTATAGAATAGAAAAAAACCGAATTTGATTGCATCGGAACGCCTTTTAGGGAGACCATATACAATATGCAAAGATGAAAAAGTTATACACGTGTACCAATTTACAGATAGACAATACAAACTATACATACAATATATCGTATATTGAAAATAAAAACAGGACAAAAAAGAAAAAAACAACATGCGCGTATAAAATAGATACGGGTAATATAGCCTAATATTAGGTGGACATATCAATCACAAATTCTGCAACAATTGGGGCTATGATGCTTGATGGATTGAAGAAATTATTAAAAGAAAAAGGTTTAATCAGTAACGTTTACGGTTGGATATAATATACAAACTGATCCCGCAGTGAATATTCGCTTGGCCGCTACAATCACTGATAAGCATGACATCGACGAGGCTTAATGAGTACGGCGTATTAACTTTTTTACTCCGACAAATTAAATTCTCAAACATTTTTTTGAGGTTAAAGAAAAATAAATAAAGACGTTTGAAGTATTTGTAGTTAAAAATATTTCCTATTTAGTGTAAATGGGTATTAAAATGAGTAAAATGCATCATTTTGCCCGAAACAGTTGAGTCAAAGCGACCGGAAATAGCCGACGGTTACCGATTGGGGTCAAGGACGTTGAATGATAACGATAGGCCGACCAACATTTTTTTATTTTACTTTTGCGTGAAAAAGAAAGTTGAATGATAACGATAGGCCGACAAATATTTTTGTTTTGCTTTTCACTTTTACTTTTGTTTTACATTTTAAATTATTTTAAAAATGATTTTAGTTTTCATTTGTGTTTTGATTTTAATTTACATTTTGCTTTTACTTTTACTTTTAATTTGTGTTTTGATTTTTTTAATTTACATTTTGATTTTACTTATATTTTTGATTCAATTTTTACTTTTGGTTTAACTTTTGCTTTTGATTTGATTTTAACTTTTGCTTTTGATTTAATTTTAACTTTTGCGTTTGATTTAATTTTTACCCTTGGTTATCTTTTGCTTTTGATTTAACTTTTGCTTTTAATTTACTTTTACTTTTAATTTTTACTTTGCTTTCCATTTTGTTTAGGTTTTTAAAATAAGTTTGTTAAATCCTGAATGATAACGATAGGCCACCATACTGTATAATGAGTGCAAAACAATCCAACATTTTTACGCACTATCGACACAGTATAGCTAGTCAGTTTTGTAACTATACATAATATAACTGTATGTAGGGTGTCCCACCCCAAATGAATATTCACTGCGGGATCAGTTTGGATCAACGTGTCAAGAACAACTTTTCAGTAGGCGCGTGGGGCACCCTACTGTATGACCCACACATAGTTACGCTGTTTTATAATCATGTAAAGAGCCCGGGGAAGAACGATCTAAGTCCCTTTTTAATGAACCCCAACTAATGGCATTATCTGGTAGCAAATTGTAATTTAACTTATTGTGGAAAAATCTACATGTATTTCAGGTAAAAACGATGGGAGTCGCATCAAACCAAGTGTTATGGCCAGAAATACGGTTTCAAATTATTTAGTTGATTCCGGAATTTCAATCGAACAGTGTATACATGTAACATTTGGTTTCGCAATTTTTTTTGTATTCCGAAGTTTGTTAGTATTAGGAACGGAAGTTGTAAGCACATGGCAGAACCGTTTCATGGCAGTAGCTATTTGGCAGAACATAGCACTTTTATCATTTATTAGCATTTGTCAGACCTTGTCAGCTATGTAAGAGATTTGAAGGGGATTCACCTAAAAACACGGTATTTGTAGTGTCAATTTAATATATTATTTAGATGTTCATTGTTTAATTTTATATGTATTATTGCAATATTGTCATCACGCTCCACACTCGAGAGTCATGGCATTGGGTTGATCAGGTTCCCGTCAGGTCAGCTTCTCATGCTATACTATTCAAAAAAAGTAGGGGATATTTGATTTTTAAGTGTTATTAAAGTCACCTAATGAAACTGACGAAGAAACAAATGACAAAATGAAATGAAGTTCACATTCATCGATTTATTCCAAATGATCGTTAGACTAAGTAAGGCACAGACTGACCATTATAAGGGTAAAATGATACCCGGGGTCAAACAGCAAAGTTACCACAGCATCACAACAAAGTCAGTAACGGGTAAATCCTCCTCTGTTTGCCAAACAAGCATTGATCCGATGTGGCATACTCCTAATGAGACGTCTACGGTCATTTTGGTCCAGATTGTCCCATTCCTGTTGCAACGCAACAGCAAGTTCTTGGACATTGGAAGGACGTTGTTGACGTTGACGTAACCTCTGTCCAAGCATGTCCCAGACATGCTCGATGGGGGAGAGGTCGGGACTCAGTGCTGGCCAAGGCTATATGGTGATGTTCTGTTGTTGGAGGTAACCTGTAACGATCCTGGCCCTGTGACATCTTGCGTTGTCATCCTGGAAGATGAAACGGCGGCCATGACGTCGTGCGAACGGCACAACATGGACTGCCAAGATGTTGTCCCGGTAGTACTGGCCTGTAACACGCCCTGCAACAACATGTAAAGCCGTTCTTCAAGCAACAGTGATGCCTCCCCACACCATAACAGAACCACCCCCAAATCGATCATGCCTGATGACGTTAACGTCTTGGAAGCGCTCGTTTCGACGACGCCACACCCTCCTACGTCTGTCCAAAAAATCAACAGTGAACCTTGACTCATCTGAAAACATCACATTGCTCCAGCGTCGATTATCTCAGTGTTGACGCTCCCTACACCAACGACGTCTTGCCTGAATGTGATGATCTCTCAAACAAGGGATCACGCGAGGACGTCGGGCGCGAAGGTGACCCCTATGCAGTCGATTCCGAATCGTCTGGCCACTCACTCTCACACCAGTGTCTGTTTGAAGACGAGCGCTGATCTGATTTGCTGTGATGACACGATTTCTCAAGGCCAAGGTACGGATAAATCGATCCTGGGCTTGAGTTGTCGCCCTTGGTCGACCTGAGCGTGGTCTATCCTGTACAGATTGTGTATCACGGTATCTGGACCATAGCCTGCTTATGACAGACTGACAAACATTCATCGTCCGCGCCACAACCGCCTGTGTTGTGCCGATCTGTAGCATGCCAAGGGCACGTAATCTTTCATTTTGGGTAAGCCGACGCATATCAAAATTTGTTTTCTGGTCACTAAAACAATTAAACTGATGTTTCCACCCTGGAATTCAATGCCACAATGACTGTAACATTCAAAGTCAGAGTCGTGCAAATCTTGGGTTGGACCACCATGATGATCCCAAGCATCACCTGCATTCCATGCGGTAGCTATTGGTGCGTTTGGGCGTCACATGTAACTGGAAATGTTTCTTCTGTTAGGTTCTATAGTGACTTTTTTCGTAGTCATTTGCATATTTTAGTATTATGCGCCCAAAATCAAATATCCCTTACTTTTTTTGAATAGTATATTTGACTGGTCACTTGTCATATCTCTGTTGTTATTGGGTGTAGTCTGTTTAGTGAGCTAACTAATATATGTAAACAATAGCGTTGACCTTGGAAGTAAAATACATTCCACTATAGTTTTTGTATTATACCATATTCATAGATGCTACAGATATAGCAATCTGTTTCTCAGAGAATTACTTACGAATTATCTCTGTAACAGATGGCTGTCCAGAACACGTGCGTTGACTGCACGCACCGTAGTCATTGGCTCAACTGCTCGTGCATTGTTTACATAACACCTAACTGCTCCGGGCAAAATGATGCATTTTACTCGTTTTATTTTTAATACCCATTTACACTAAATAGGAAATATTTTTTAACTACAATTACTTCAAACGTCTTTATTTATTTTTCTCTTACCTCAAAAAAATGTTTGAGAATTTAATTTGTCGGAGTAAAAAAAAGTTAATATGCCGTACTCATTAAGCCTCGTCGATGTCATGCTTATCAGTGATTATAGCGGTCAAGCGAATATTCACTGCGGGATCAGTTTGCAGATGGACACAGATCACTAAATATTTCTACGCCGTTATGTAGGGCCAAGTTATTTTTAGTCTTTCTCTCCCTTTCCCTTTTTCCCCCTTTTGCATGGTGATATTTGTTTACTTTTTGGTGTAGAATCGAAGAAAAGGGTTTGAAAATACATTTTCTACCAGGTTTGGGTGAATATTCATGATTTTGAGGCGGAAGGATACAAGAGTTGTGAGGTTGGTTACGTTGAAAGGGGGGGCTGAAAATTGCCTGGTTAGCTGTCTCTACTTCCAGCTTGTGTATCTCAAGTTTTTCATGAAGAACCGCATACATGCTTTTGGGCAAGAGTTTGCCACATGTTGCTCCATCTGTGGCAGAAAGCATTCTACCCAACGAATATTTGGGAAAAAGTTACAGCCGGTCTAAGAGACGAGAATTAACATTGAAGTCAATGGGGAAATAATTAGTGATCTGTGGCCAGATATAGGACTAAGACTAGTAATTATTTCCCCTTATTTCATGATGGAATGTAGTGCGAGTTATTAATAGACAATTTTTCCCTTATTTTTTTTCTACCCTCTTCCTGCATTTTTGGGTTGACTTTTTGGTCTAGAATTGGAGAAAAGGCATCAAATTTTCAATTTCATAGCAGTTTTGGGTAATACTGAGGATATTACAGCGTAGGGATAGGGGGTGTAAAATGTCTTTCTGCGGAACAATCATTGTGTCGGAAGTGAGATTTTCACCCCAATCAACTTAAAATCCCCGTAGCAAAAAATCTAAACAGTCAACCCCCTACAAATTTATGATGAGGACATTGCCAAATGTGGTCCCCATTGTGCCTAAAAAGATTGGAACCAACGGAATGATGAGAAAAAACTACAGCCTGTGATGTTACAGGCATTTAACATTGACGTCAATGGGCAAATAATTACTAGTCCGTGTCCTTCTATGATAAGATCTAGTTAATATTAGCAGTTGTCTCCCCTTACTCGTATTACGTTTTACTGGAGAATATTTGTAGGCTGCATGTATTATGTTTTGCTCTATGGTTATTTATAGAAATGTTTTGTTATTTTGTTTGGTATTGAACTTAGTAAAGCCACGATTGCATTATGCACCTTACTGTCAGCATTCATGAGCCTGTCCCTTGGCTTGAAAAGTTGATTACCTTGTGTAATGTTAACACTACCAGTATTATTATCTTATTCACTATGTCATATGTCATATCATCTACGATCAATATACAGTTGTGTTATTAATCACCATGTCAACGTTAATAATAAACATTATGTTAATCTACGTACATTGTAATGTAATCGTTCAACTTATAAAAATAGACGCATTAGTGTTCTCGCCCCGTTGATAATATAATCTCCTACACCAAGTACTTTCAAATTGCATGATTCGTATAGTAAATATCATTTGTTCTGTTAGCGGCCATTCTACATTGTCGGGTTGTGAAGGCGACAAGTCGCGGCACGACAAAGCGAAATAATTGTCGACAAAATCAACCAGACAACGCGACAAAGTAACCCGACAATCGTCACCCTCGTTTTGTCGACTTGTCGGGTCAATTTTGTCGACTTGTCGCTTTATCGCCTTACGTACTTGAAGTATGTTTCTTATAGATTATACAAAATATAAGAAAAAAGAAATCAATCCAATTACCATAGTATTGTTGGATAAAAAACAACAAGCATGTGTGTCTGTACTAGAGTTTTACGTCCACTTCCACCAGCCTGCAGGCGACGATGACTGTTTATCCAGCGTAGTAATCCTAATATAATATAGACTTGTTTTTGTGGTTTTTTCTGAAGCGTGAATGGACACGTGACCAAATATGACACAGCTCAAAATGTGGCCACACATCACTAATTATTTCCCCATTGACTTCAATGTTAATTCTCGTCTATTAGACCGGTTGTAACTTTTCCCCAAATATTCGTTGGGTAAAACGCTTTCTGCCACAGCAACATGTGGCAAACTGTTGCCCAAAAGCATGTATGAGGTTCTTCATTACAGTTTGTATTAAAATAAGTAATTCTATCACAAATAGTGAAGACTGGACCATTAAAATAGTTACCGAACAGTTTTTCTCTGCATAGCGCTGTTTATGTTGTAGGCCTAATGACGTATTACGCAACTTGCGGCCATGACGGTCGGCCATTTGAAATTTCGCGTAGGAGATGAGTTTCATCAAATCATATAATTATGCGGTAAGGCCTCGCCTTTATTTCAATAAGAATTGATTTATTATATGTTAAGCTGCGTGCAGTACTGTTTTGGGTCAGTTTATTTGTAAATTAAGCGAGCTATAGGCCGGTAAACTTTTTGTAGTCATTTGACTAAAAAACTTGCGCAAAGGAACTCGGTAGGAAAAACCACTACTGCGACTGGAGTAAGACGGAAGACAGCAGTAGTGGAACCATTTCTATGTCGGCCCATGAATATTTGGTGATCTGTGTCCTATATCTACGCCGTCCCGAATTACTATGTTTTGTCAATGAGTTTACACGATGGGTCTTACGCGATACGTACTAGGAATTTACGCTTGCTAAAAGTCTCTATTATCATTCAGCGTCGGAGGTGTCATGGCGGTCGTGATCCGGGAAAAAAATTTGACTAAATCAATGGACACCTTTTGACATAGTACATTATAGTTTGATTTAGTATCCTTGTATTGTATATAATGCATTTTCAAAAAGGTATACTCGTGAATGAACAGCATTCACTCGTAGCGTAGCTATACAATATGCACAGCCGAAAGAACACAAACTTTCATTTATGTTTCCAGGGCCTTCTTCATTCGAAATATTTTTGATTTTAGTAAAATATTATAATAAATATTTTGAATATTAAAATTAAAATAAACAACATATGAAATATTTTTGACTTAAATAAAATATTATAATTAATATTTAGCAAGTTTTCATGGCTATAGATCTTGGTTCGAACTTATGTTTTGTAAATTTGGCACTGTATGCTAAAAATAATATGACTAGAAATAATAATATGCATATTTATTTACATTTGAAAATTAATAAACTGAACGTATTGACCTTTTATAAATATCGTGATATAGTGATACCGCCCAGCTCTAACCCAGGCCATATTATTAAGCAACTCTCGGTGCCATTGGATGATGGAGATTTTCAACAGATTTAAATACGATTGACAGTTAATCAAAAAAAAAAAATTTGGATAATCGAGACTTTGTTTATTATCGTAACAACGGTAGCAATGACAATATTTTGCTTACAACTGTGATAACTTGGCTCAGAGTGAAGTAAGTTGATTTGATTTTCAACATATTCCCTATCATTATCTATTTTAACCATCAAAGCCAGAATTGTGATTTTTTTATCTAATAATACATAACTCATCTTTAAATATCAATTGTTTTCTCTTCATTTACTCGGAGTTAAATAAGAAAGGATGGCTTAATACATTTTAAAATATAATCTATTAAATGTATAAAATATAAACAATTGCAGTTTCTATGTAATGAAACCGCGCCCAAAATTCAGTGAATGAACGTATGGTCTATAGAAAAGTTACCTGCATACACCTTAGACATGAAGACACCCAAACTGATCCCGCAGTGAATATTCGCTTGGCTGCTACAATCACTGATAAGCATGACATCGACGAGGCTTAATGAGTACGGCATATTAACTTTTTAACTTCGACAAATTAAATTCTCAAACATTTTTTTGAGGTAAAAGAAAAATAAATAAAGACGTTTGAAGTATTTGGAGTTAAAAAATATTCCCTATTTAGTGTAAATGGGTATTAAAACGAGTAAAATGCATCATTTTGCCCGAAGCAGTTAGGTGTTAAGTAAACATTGTACGAGCCGTTGAGCCAATGACTAACGGCGCGTGCAGTCAACGCACCTGTTGTGAACTGTCGTCTGTTACAGAGATATTTCGTAAGTAATTCTCTGTGAAACAGATTGGAAGACACCATAGTATATTATCAGCTGAACAGCCACTTTGTTCCTCGCATCTATGTACACATCCGCGCTAATATACGGTCATATAGGTCGCTAATATCTGTTTCATTCATTCATTCGAACGGCCCCGGCGCCATGTAGGATAAGCATGAGACCGGTGGGGAGTTTTACCCAATACCACCTCAATATCACCACATAGGCCAACTGTGGAATATTTTGCAGAAATTGTAGACTTATTTCAGTTAATATTATCTGCAGTTTGCTATTATTGTTGTCTGGTAATGTGAGGAGCAACCCCGGACCTTCCACAAGACGGGGTCAAATTACTAAAACGGTAGATGTAGTATACCCGTACAATACTAACAACACAATACAGTTATGATATACCTTGTTTTGTTTAGATAACAGTAATTGGCTTTAAACAACTATCATATCTCTAATTAGTTATACAGAAGACTATAAACTAATTCTCATTGTTGAATTAAAAAGATTAATATAACAGATAATATTGAGAATGATAACTGTATTGTGTTGTTAGTATTGTACATAACATCATAGCTACTTAACTGCTTAACCCCACTCATGGCTTCACTTAAGCTTAGTGTTAATTAGTTTGTGTTAATTAGTTTGTGTCGAACAACCCCTTTGATCTTGTTGTTGTCCTGTATGGTTTCATGAATTGTTGTTATAGTTTTTCTGTATATATTGATCTCATAATTCTTGTTTTACTGTATTAGCTTGATAACGTTGAGAGAATACTCTTCGAAACGTCGCCTAAATAAATTAAGTAGCTGTTTTTCCATAAGTATGTGTTTTTGTGTATTACTCCCAGTTGATGTTACTATATAACGGCAGGATTTCATTATAGTTGAATTGTGCATATTACAATCATATTAACAAAGTGTTTTTGTAATAACTGCATTATCTACAATTAATTACGCTTAGCCAAAATATTTTTACAGGAAATGTTAGTGGTTTCAAGGTCAGCAGCCAAGGGAGCTTTTGATGGGACTGCATGCGTCATATGCAATTCTGCAGGAAAAACTTTAACAGGAACTAATGATGGGCGTGTTAAAATCCGAATGGCAGCAGAACAATTGCAAGATTCTTTAGTGCCTCAAGAATAAATGCATACAGCAACACATTTATGTACCATCTGAAACCGAAATGTTGTTATTCTACTTAAAAGATGCTTTGAACTTTTAAAAAGACGAAGTTAAGACAAGGTGTGCTTTTTTGGACAAAGCTGGTGATGTGTTTGCTGCAGATGTATTCTATCATTGGAATTGTTTACGACAATACTTGCCAAAACAAAAAGTGAGCCAGAACTTGTTGAAGAGGTTGAAGAGGGAGAAAGCAGTGACAGTTATAACGTCGCCAAACGACGAAAGAAGAGTTTTGGCTAAGCGTAATTACTTGTAGATAATGCAGTTATTACAAAAACACTTTGTTAAGATGATTGTAATATGCACAATTCAACTATATATACTCTTAAAAAAAACAAAACAAACGCACAGTCTATTTTTCATCATTTTTATACGCCCACATTTTTATGTGGACGTATATTGTCGTCGCCCCTGTCCGTCCGTCCGTCCACAATTGTTTGTGAACAGTCTACAGGTCATAATTTTTATCCGACTTCAATGAAACTTGAAATATAGGTTTATCACCCCAAGATCTTGGTTCCTTTCGATATTGGCATGTATCGGACTGTAACTTCATGGATTATGCCCCCTGATTGTACGAAAAATCACGTTTTTAGCGTGTGAACACTGTAGAGGTCACAATATTGAACCGATTTTGATGAAACTTGACATGCATGTTTATAACCAAAAGATCTTGGTTCCTTTCGATATTTGCGCATATCGGATCATAACTTCCTGAATTATGGCCCCTGATTGTACGAAAAATCGCCTTTTTTTTTAGCTTGTGGTCCTTCTTGAGGCCAAAATTATTATCAGAATTTAAAAAAAACGTCTGATTATATAACCGTTACACCGTATAGAAGGTCGTGTTCGAATTTCGTGAAAATCGGACCAAAATTGACGGACAAATATGGTATGTCAAGGTTGTGAACACTGTAGAGGTCACAATATCGAACCGATTTTGATGAAACTTGAAATGCATGTTTATAAGTTAAAGATCTTGGTTCCTTTTGATATTTTCGCATATCAGATCATAACTTCCTGAATTATGGCCCCTGATTGTACGAAAAATCGCCCTTTTTAGCTTGTGGTACTTCTTGAGGCCAAAATTATTATCCGATTTGAAAAAGCGTCTGATTATATCACCGTTACACCGTAAAGAAGGTTGTGTTCGAATTTCGTGAAAATCGGACCAAAATTGACGGACAAAATGGCCGCCGTTTGTACGCGAAAAGTGTAAAAATATGGTATGTCAAGGTTGTGAACACTGTAGAGGTCACAATATTGAACCGATTTTGATGAAACTTGAAATTCATTTTTATTAGTCAAAGATCTTGGTTCCTTTCGATATTTGCGCATATCGGATCATAACTTCCTGAATTATGGCCCCTGATTGTACGAAAAATCGCCTTTTTTTAGCTTGTGGTACTTCTTGAGCCCAAAATCATTATCCGATTTGACAAGCCGTCTGATTATATCACCGTTACACCATAAAGAAGGTTGTGTTCGAATTTCGTGAAAATCGGACCAAAATTGACGGACACAATGGCCGCCGTTTGTACGCGAAAAGTGTAAAAATATGGTATGTCAAGGTTGTGAACACTGTAGGGCTCACAATTTTGAACCGAATTTGATGAAACTTGAAATGCATGTCTAGAACTCAAAGATCTTGGTTCCTTTCGATATTTGCGCATATCGGATCGTAACATCCTGAATTATGGCCCCTGAGTGTACGAAAAATCACGCTTTTAGCTTGTGGATATTATAGAGGTCACAACTTTGAACCGATTTTGATGAAACTTGACATGTATGTTTATAAGCCAAAGGTCTGAGTTCTTTTGATATTTGCGCCCATTGGATCTTAACTTCCTGAATTATGGCCCCTGTTTGTCCGAAAAATAACCCTTTTTAGATTGTCAAGGTCAAAATTATTATCCGATTTAAAAAAAAAAACGTTTGATGATATCACCGTTGCTTGGTAATGAAGGTTGAGTTCGAATTTCATGAAAATCAGACTAAAATTGACAGACAAAATTGCCGTCGTTTGTAAAGATATGTTTATCAAGGTTATTGACCCTATAGAGGTCACAATTTTAATTCGATTTTGATAAAACTTAAAATACATGTTTATAACCATAAGGTCTTGGTTACATATTTGCGCATATCGGATTGTAACTTCCTGAATTATGGCCCCTGATTGTCCGAAAAATCGCCTTTTATTGCTTGTGGTCCCCCTGGAGGTCGCAATTATTATCCAATTTAAAAAAAAAACCATTTGATTATATCACTATTACACTGCTGCTTGTACGCGAATAGTGTAACAATATTGTATATCAAGTGGACCTGTAGAGGTCACAATTTTAATTTTATTTTGATGAAACTTGAAACAGAGTTTAAGGTCTTGAGACCAACAAATATATTGATTTTCAATGAATTTTTGATAATTGTAAAGCTAAATCCATAATATTAAATTTTTCGTATACTAGACATTAGCATGGGCCAGAACTTTATAAAAAAAACAAACAAATTCTAATGATTTTTGATAATTACTTAATATGCGACAACTCTTGTTGACTGTCCGGACGATTTAGCTGCTGGTGGGCGTATGTTTCGTTGCCTGGCAACCTTTTTTTATTATTAGAACGAGGTCTATGTATCGGTAAATCTTACTTGTTTTTAATGCCATTATGTAAGGATAAAAGAAATTCATTATTGATTTTAAAGGTAGGGTCACTAATTGTGACTGTTCATCCTTTTTGTCGAAATTTTTTATCGCTTGATTGCACCAAGAAACATGAATTAAACAACTTCGCAAGCTTTTCGCATGGAACCTAAATCTAAGGTCTTTAAAATCCAGTGGTTCTCGGTTTCCAAATCAGTTGCACATGTAAACACTCAAAGACCCAATTGATGCCACATCTGAACGAAGCCCAACGCAACAACGCTATTGGTGGAGTACAAGCAGGTGACTCCAAGACAGATGTAGCCAGGCTGCTGAATGTTTCCCTTAGTTCCATTTCTCGCCTTTGGGATAGGTACCAACAGCGAAGTTCAACACGTGAACGCCCTAGCTCAGGCCAAACAAGTGTGATCCCACTCGTCCTGGATCGTCACTTCCGGTTACGTCATTGGCGTAAATGGTTTTCAACAGCGACCTCTATTGCAGCAGCAATTCCCGGACAGCGTAAAATCTCGTACCAGACAGTAGGCAAACGCCTACGTGAAACCGAATAACGAGGCAGACGTCCCCGTTAGAGCTTCTGTTTTGAAATACGCCGACACCATGAAATCCAACTTTAATGGGTTCATGCACTGGGGGTATGGTCACAGAACACTGGAGAGCAGTTTGGTTCAGCGACGTGTAGCTGCTCTTGTTGCAACAAGGCGATAGTAGAGCGAGGATATACTGACGACGAAATGTAACGTTGCGTTTCTTTTTTGTGAGAGTATATAATGAAATCCTGCCATTATATAGTAACATCAACTGGGAGGTTCATACCCCCCTGAAATCAGTATTAAGGGGATAACCCCCCTTCTTTTTTTTTGTTAGATTTCCGACTGTCAAGGGTTTTTTAATGCACTTGCAGAAGAATGAACATAAAATATGTAATATGTTGTGACTCTAGTAAAAGCAATAAGTGTAAAAAAATTTACATAATTGAACTCTAAAATAGACAATTGAAAAAAATTGCAACAAGTAATATAATAATGAGTAAATTATATAATAATAAATCAGTTTTTGGCAAATATCTTAAAAGCTATTGACTTTTAAACATATAAATGTATTACAGACCCCCTATAATGGGGCCATTCCGAAGATTTTGAGTGGTCACACAACCTTCTGGGTCCACCGGTTCTAGAGATACAGTAATGGCAGGGGGTAGTGCTGCGCTTAAAAAGGGGAGTGGCATTTTAACGTATTTCGGCCCCGGTGACAAATGTGTCACCAATCAAAAAATGTTCAATGACCTTCAAATAGATGATTTTTGAAGAGTTTAGCTCTGGACATATAAGTGCATACAAAACTACCATGAGCTACTAGAGTAGATGTGATCTGTCTAACTGAAATGGTATATTAAGGATGTTAACTTTGGGGATATTTTCTCGGATAACAATCATGAATTTTGTATTCGTGGTAGTGGTAATGAAAGGGTTGGGGTAGTTGTTTTATATAGACAAAGTATTTTACCTGGAATGTTAAGAATAAAAGAACTAGCCAACGAATCAGTGTTTATAAAATTCGATGCGACGTTTTTTGGCTGAATTAAAGATATAGTGTTTTGTGTAGTTTATATAGCCCCAGACGGAAGTAAAATTCATGACAGTGGGTGTGGATTCGAGGTGTTAGAAAAACATTTAGTGGATATTTCATGCGAGTACCAGTATACAAATCTGGTATTAACTGGAGATTTTAATGCACGTACATTAAAATATTATTTGTTAGACAACCGAACTAAGTATTTACCAGGACTTGGAAGAGGCGGATCATGATGTGGATGACTTTGATTCTCCTAGGAATTCGAATGACAGCGAAGTAAATAATTTCGTGCTTAAATTACTTACGTTATGTTCCGTGTTTAATATACGTATATTAAATGGTCGATATTTAGGAGATAGAAATGGCGAAGTAACATGTTTGACATATAAAGTGTAAATCCGAAGTCCCACTCCGGTGTATGCGTCCGCTACAAACATCAACAACAATACCTTATAACTCTGTTTATCAGCTGTACTATAAATTCTGTCAACATCCATTCATTCCTACGGCTTATATACTGTTGTGTGAACCTAGTTCTATATTTAGCAGACGCTTTATTGTATTGGTCACGTGATATTCTATTGTTTTATGCGCATCTGCGATGTACCATGCTTGCAGACGAATAAAGATGTAGACACAAAATCTCTCGTTTCTACCAACACAACATATACCTGCTACGTAGGAATGTCCAACAAAGTAGTCCCGTCTACAGTCGGGAATCAGACGACCAATCACAAAACCCCTCCCCGTTTTCCTTCGGGAGGTTAGCCCCTCTTGGACTGCAAAAAAATCAACTTCAAATTACCCAGTCACACACCATACACTCAGGCGACGGTATCCAATTTACACCGTACATTCACCCAAACACACTCTTTCATACAACAAAAATATCTACATGTATGTACAAAATGGGCTACCCCTAGCTTAAGAAACACTTATTTTCTCTACCTCCCCCTCCCAATCTTCATTATCCCCTTGTTCTCCATCCCAATTCTCAGTAACGTTGGGCGTGAACAGGTCATACCGCCCGATGGGCGACGGCCTCATATAACCTACGAAATCTGCCTGCTGTGTAGGTGTCAGAAAATTTAACCTTATACTTAGGCACCTCCAATAAGTAAGGCAGGCAGGGGAATTAATTGATAATAAAGAGAGTCGATCTTGTTCTGGGATCCGCCAGCCCGCCTGCTCACATCAGGCTCTGAGTGTTGGAATGTGAACAGACCTCAATCGGCATCCATTAGGTAAAAATCCTCCCCTAGTTAAATTTCGGAACCATAGTAAAGTGGCTTCGGATAGTATGCGGCATAAGGCCAATAGTGCGTTCAATCTTTTGTCCAAAATGTCTGGGGCACAATCCTATTCCCCTGTAAAATACGGAGGTAAATACCAATTAAGCACGTGAAACTTTATTTTGCGGTCACGGATCGGACAATCATTGATTGGGCACTTCTGATTCCTCCCCTGTTGCCTCATCCACGGGGATTCATGGACAAGATGTCGATTACCAGACTCAAGGCGGTATGGTTGAGCGAAATATATTGGCGTAAGGGACCGTCCATCGTCATTTCTCATCCAGTCACTTTGACTAGCTTGGTTGGCTGCGGTCTGCTGAACCCACATCGCGCAAGCTTGCTCTGGTGGGGGATCAATTAGAAATCTATCGGGGGTTCTCCAATAAGCCATTCTGGAAAATAAAAGCATAACCTGCCAATACCGTATAAATCGGTAGGCAGTATTGTTGTCAACTATAACCCCCGCCGACCCCCTTAATTTTGACCCGCCAAAATTAAGTGGACCAGAATTCTAATTGCAATTAGGATACGTATAGTCCTTGTGGTCCCAGTCATCGTTCGGATCTATATATATCGACACAACGGTAGTGATACCATTCATCACATTGGTCACAGCAAATCATGGGACTGCCATCGTTAGAACCTTTATATATACAATAGGTTTCTATATTCCCCGTCGGACTCAGGGATGCAAAATCAGGTTTATTTTTAAACGTCATGATCAATGTGGGCAACTCTCGATCTAGACATAATTTTAACCGACCATGATTCAAGACACTCTCCCTTTTACGAGTTTTTACCTTAAACAAATATGTAGTAATTACTTGGGTTATAACACCTGGACCTTTCCAGGTTGGCGACAATTTACGACTTTTACCTTTCTTTACCGCGGTATCCAAAATACTACATCACCTAATGTATATTCATTAACCTTGGCACGTAGGTCATAATCTCTCCTCATACGTTCTTGGCTCGCGTTTAAATTCTTCCGGGCTATTTTATGAACCTCTTTTATATTTTTTTCAAGTTTTTCGACATAAGTATTTGTATCAACGCTATTTTCGACAGGTGCGCGAAACATTAGATCAGCTGGGTGATTTATTTCACGTCCTAACATTAGCTTATTACTCGTAAAACCGGTTTGACGGTTTATGCTAGACCGTAATGCACTTGCAATTTGTGGCAAAAAGATATCCCACGTTTCCTGACATCCTTATACATACATAGCATTTTACCGTTTCCAACAGTACCCGGTTATATATCTCAGCTTGACCATTCGACGACGGGCGGTATAACGAGCCTTCCTATTCTTATTTTTTTTATATTACAGGTAGCACGTGAGTTTACATAGGCGCGTACATATTCGGTCATGCCGTACCAATAAAATCGCTGTTTAATCCGACATTTTGTTCTACTTATTCCATGATGATTCGATAAGGGAATGTCTTGACATAACTGACATATCCAGTTTTAACTTTTCCGGAACTACTAATAGCGTCGAGTAAATTATTTAATTGTTTTACCCTAAGAATGCCATTATCATCGAGAAGAAACAAGTTACGATTTATCCAGTAATATTTAACTGTAGGATTTGATAGCATTAAGTCACTTTCTTTGGGTTCAACACCCGTTTGCAACCAGGTTATTAACAGTTTTAAATCTAAGTCATTATCCTGTTTGTCTTTGAGTATTTCGGGAGAATAATTACTTAACGATATTCCCTCATAATCGGCATTATCGTCCTCGTCTATAGTTACGATATTAACTCGTGGATTTTCAGGGCAGTCAGTAATTAAAATACTAGGGAGTGGATTAACCGGTTCATTTACCGTTATATTTACCTTAAATAACAAAGGCCTAACATCGTCAACATTGGTTGCAAAATCAAGCCAAATTATCCATTACATCCTATTTTACTTTTCCAGAGGGTTCGAAAATATTTTAAAATCCAAGTCACATTTGAAAAGGTTTACGTTAGACTTTTCAAATCAATAAGTTGAATTTTTCCAATTTTTTAAATTAGGTGTTTTAAAATGAAATTTATATCATCAATAAATTGGAATATTTTGAAATAATACAATTTGTTGACCAGAATGAAGATTGGGACATATTATTCAGTTACAACAAGAGTGTTATTGGGGCGTTAACGGTAACTGCGTTAAGTTTCCTATAATCGATACACCAACACACTGTTCCGTCTTTTTCGCGGATTAATACGGGATGTGACGCCCAGTCAAACTTGACGGCTGAATTACTTTTGGATCTAACATTTTTTAAAATGTGCTTCTTCCTCCCGGCGAAACAAATAGGAACTCTGCGTAAGTTTTGTTTAATGGGTTTCGAATCCCCGGTTTCTAGCTATGTTCAAGAGAGGTAAAATTCCCCAAATCAAATAGTCTCGGTCACCCAGAACCCACTAGTCTTCAACGCACGGAGGGTCTGGGTCGGTTCTCATTTTTTGACGAAAATTACTGGATATTCTACCACATAAAAAACCAAACATTTGATTACGCATGGGCAATGGAACCTCTTGGCTAAAAGTCTCGGTAAGTGCTAGATCTTATGAAGCCGGGTCGATTTTGCTAGATTCTATAAAGCGTGGTTGAAATATATCCCACAATTCACTTGGCACATCTATTATTAGAAACAAAATAGAGACGATGGAGAATTAAGAAGATTGTGAGAAGCCATACGTCTGATTCATGACGAGAGAAAATTACCATTTCAATTGAAACCTTTACAAACAAAATTTTAAAGAGTGTCATCGTTGACAAGCGAGCTGTTTTGATAGATTCAGTACGTGGTAACTTAAAAGACTGGATAATCCAGACAATGACCTATTTTCCGTCAAATTTTGAGGACCCATCCAGACTAATATTCGTAGACTATTTGTATGGATGATAAGAGACTATAAATCAAATTAATCTTTAGCAAATACGTCTTGGTATTCAACGAGTCATTTAGACAATTTAAATTGGTCAGCTGGAGTTAACAGTCCTTTTGATCTGTCATAAATCTACTAAATGCTCTGGAATTTTAAGTGAATTAACTTTACTACTATCATTAACTTCACCCGTCTCTAACGGTGTGATTACGTCATTTTCATCGAATTCTACTGCCTTGCCAACAGCTTAAAGCTGAACTCCGGTTACAAAAAATACCGAAATAATGTAATAAAAAAAAGTTAACGCCCGCAAGCCGCCATACTTGTTTCCAACTTGTGAAATAAGTATGGCGGACATGGAGGCTTATGACCTTGAAAGGTTAGCCGATCCCACTTCCAGTTTGTTTCTCGTCAGCAAGCTATACACATCCGGCTTTATTCTCTTCACACGGTTCACTGATTGCTGTATTTTCTCCCCAATCGGAGAACGCTTTATTTGCAACCGTCAATACGCGGTCGGACCAATCACTTAAAGATTCATCACGGTGCTGTCTCAAGATCGTAAGTTTCCGGCAAGTCCTGATTTCCGAAACGTTGTTCCAGTTTACCTAATAGTTCAAACAATGTAGGATGGGCATACCTACCAGATATCAAGCAATAGTACTCACTTGCTTTGCCCTCTAAACAAAAGCCCAAATTATCACAACTTTCTTGGTCGGACAGGGAATTCATAGTGACGTACCGCATGAATTTATTTGCAAATGCTTGCCAATGAGATTGACCGTCATAAGTCAAATGCTTTCGAATAACTGCCGTATTCCAGTTATTCCTACGTGTTGTATTATCATATCTGGGATGCCTACCCCCATTTGGTTTGTATTTGAAGACCTATTCATCCGCTCTTCGCAACACAATTTAACAAACACGCTTGCTGACAAATCCATAACTTCTGGTATTTGTACAAGTTCCTACTGCGTGACTTGGCCACATTCATGGCGACGACGCAAAATCCTTTCAGCTGCCATCGGACTAACGCCTGAGTCCATCAAATCCGACAATGATGCGGTATTAATATTTACCGACATCATTCCAAACTAAATAGAAGTATCTAAACCCCTTTAATTACTTATTTATAAATATATAAACACAATTAGTTATTCACCAGTGGTATACGATCATACAATGCCGCCATGTGCTAATCTGCACGTGCTATGCACGCGTACCCGTGTGTTATTGTCGATAGATCACTTGTACAAGTCACGACAATATCAATAAACGATGTAAACAATATACTGTAACTTCTCCTCCCCATCAATAGAAAAAAAACTTAAATATTTTAATACGCACTACCAATAAAGTGTAAATCCGAAGTTCCACTCCGGTGTATGTCCGCTACAAATAACAACAACAATACCTTATAACTCAGGGCCCTGTTTCACGAAATTTTAACTTAAGATAAAATCCAATTTTAGTAGATACTTCAATTTTGATTGGCTAAGCACTAAAATCAATCTAATATTATCCAATCAAATTACTAAAATTGGGATCTTATCTTAGTTAAAATTTCGTGAAATAGGCCCCTGTTTATCAACTGTACTATAAATTCTGGCAACATCCATGTTGTTGTTCTTGGTGTTTAACGTCCGCTTCCACCGAAGGTGATATCGCAGACAAGTCTTATTTTTTCCATTTTCATTATCTTAGCGCACGCGCAGGGGTCTTTGCTGTGGGAGGAAACCGGAGTGCCCGGAGGAAACCCACGAGGTTGAGAAGGAGCCCCTGTCTCCATGCCACATACGCTCACACCAGGGCTCGAAACCACAGCCGCAAGCCAGAGGTGACCGGCCAGCTAGAGGTCGAAGCGCGGCACTCTAGACCACTAGGCCATCCCAACCCCCTGGCAACATCCATTCATTCCTACGGCTTATATACCTGCTGCGTAGGAATGTCCAACAAAGTAGTCCCGTCTACTGTCGGGAATCAGACCACCAATCACAACACATATAACGGGGTTAGTATTGTTAATTACGTAATTGTGTCTACAGACCTCTTCCAAGTGATATCCGATTTTACAATAAAACCGAGAAAAGAATCTGATCATTTACCGTTGGAATTTATCTTTCAATGTGATATTAAATGATGTGAAACAACAACTGACGTTGTTATGTTACCGTACAGCAAATACTTATGGAAACCAGAAAAAACGAGAAATATTCAATGCGGCGGTTATTAATACTTTTCTAAATACTTTCTGAAGTGAATTTTATAATTTAGTACAGATAAATTCTGAGCTTGCACAGAGCTCAATAATTCAATCCATAAAGTCCTGTGACGAGGAGATGAGGTACGTCTCAAACTTTAAGTAACATTCATGCGTGAAACAACCGCCTTGGTTTGACAAAGACTGTTCACAAAGGAAACAAGAACAACTCGTTTATCTGAATAAGTTTAGATCGTCCAACAACAAAGACCACATATTCGCATATAACACATGTAAAACAGTTTCAAAGAAATGTGTAGGATCAAGAAACAACCATACAGTAAACGACAATCTAGATGATCCAAATAGATTTTGGTAAATTGTCAAAAGTTTTAGACCGAGGCGTAAAATTTCAGACAATATCAATCCTTCGCGATGGGTCAATCATTTTAGAAACATTCTAAACCAGATTTTGTCACTAGCTGAAGCAGCACCTATTCCTGCAACAAATAATAGAGATTTTCTCAACCTTACCGAGGATTTTAACTGAATACTGCTATAACAGGTAATGAAGTAATATATTGTTTAAAACAAATAAAACCAGGAACTGCTTCCGGTCCTAATGGTATTGGTATAGCCATGTATAACTCCTGTCCTGAATTATTTACTCCTTTTTAACCCCGTTGTTTAATAACTTTTTCATGAAATGACGTTCACTGAATCATGGTGTCAGACTTTAATCTCGCCGATAACTTATGCGGAAGTGTGTCTATTTTGTTCGTTCAATGAAAGCTATCACTTAAGTACAGCGACATGACAGTCCTTCGTTTTAATATGGGTCTTCCCTAAAACGTTGGACAGTGATTTAAGGTATTAAAAACGGTGAAAGTATGTTCGTTTCCAAACAGTATTGTTTACATTTCATTCGATTTGATAGCCTCGTTTGTCACGCAATTAGTTTTACTGCAGTATTCTGCTATGTACGGGTTAATTAGGCATAATAAAATCGTGAGCCATGACGTAACGTTATATAAACATATTTGGTCCAATATTGGCACTCGTTTTAAACAGTGATTGGTTGGTAGACGGATTACTGACCAATCAAAATTTAACACAACAATATCCACTCATAATAGCAGTGTGTAGTAGGATTACCTCTAATCAAACGCAACACGGCGCGGAGTATGCTGTATGCAGTCGAGACTTACAAAGAAAAATAAACATTCTCCAAAGAGAATTGGTCGGATAAGCTTAACGATAGTAGCAGTTTAAATGAATATAAATGTTTCAAGTTAAATCTTTGTCTAGAAGAATATTTTAACACTAGAGATGAATTTAAATGTTAAAAGGAATATTACAAAACTAAGGTTGAATCTTTTTCCATTAGCCACAACTTTGTTTAATAGGAAGATGTAAGTTAATCCTTTGTGTCCATTATTTATTGCATTGATTTTAATTTATAAGTCAATTTATCAAAAACGAAAGTGATATTGTTCAGAAATGGTGGGGGGATTTTATACGTAATAATGAAGTGTTTTATGATCGAATGTTTTTCATACTATAGTTACCTGGGTTTATTAGTTTCTTCTCGAATGTGCTTGAGTAAAGCTTTGAATAACTTGTCTTTGAAGGCAGAGAAAGCACTTATCTCTAATAGATGTTTAATTACGAAATCGGGTATAATTTCTCCAAAGAAGGCTTTTAAATCTTTGATTCTATTATAAGTCCGATATTGCTATATGATTCACATGTGTGGGGCTACGAATATAGAAGAGATATTGAACGAGTGCATTAGTTTACTCATTGACGCGATCCGGATTATCAGTCTGTTGAGTAATTTATAGAATCCTCCGTCGCGTAATTAGAGCAGGAGCCAAGGGGGTTAACCTAGCTGAAAAGTGTACCAATTGTAATTAAAACAAGAGCCCAGGGGTTAACCTATCTGAAAAGTGTACCAATTTTCTCTTTTATATGGTAGGAATGGACCTCAGCTAGAATGAGTAGCCGGAGCTGTTCTCGTGTTCCAAACAATTAACAATTGTACCATGATGCGTAAAATACTAATACCTAGCAAGTATGGAAGAGGCGATAAATTGCGGTTACAGGAACAATTTTTTATTATTCAAAAATGCATTTTAGCCCAGTAAAACGTTTTTTGCCCCAAAAATCAGTTTCTTGCAACCGCAATTTATCGCCTCTTCCATACATGCTAGTATTAGTATTTTATGTATTGTGGCTACAAACTTAAATTTTTTAGAACACGGTTACAGTGCCCGCTAATCTAGCCTAGTTGGTGGGGGTGGCATTTTTGGTGTGTCTGTAAGGGGTAACCCACCGCACAAACTGTCTGGCAATGGCCATTAAGGACTCCGGTGGTGGTACTGAACAACTCCAAAGATGTTTTAGGTAATACAGATTTCAGCTAACCCAGCCTAGCTGTTGACTAGAAATTAGATAACTCTTGTCAGGGATATTCAACACTACACAATTCTGATAATTACATAGCTCTGTCAGGGTTACCCCACCAATAGAAATGTCTGTCAAAGTGTTTATGTGATACCTGAAGATGTATGGTACACTGCTGTGCGAATTTCATGTAGTACACTTTTGAGCTAATGTAGACTAGTTGTTATGAGGGGTATCGCATTTTGGGCGTGGAATACCAGACCCACCAACAGAAACCCGACATACATACATTTTGATGATACCAGACATACACACATTGATAACATATAGAAGAAAATTGGTACATTTTTTAGCTAGGTTGCCCCCCTGGATTCCCGGTCTAAGTGGTCAATCCAAGATAAATAAGATTAGAGTTAATAAAGGGAGACAACCATCGAATAATTTACCTATAAGGATGTAGACCACCAATCGTTTCCATATTGATTCTAATCACTTTTTCCGGTTCCAAATTTGTATCCAAATTTACCCTTAACTGTATTCCCTATTATCCCACAACCTCTAATGCAAAAGATCAATTCAAATCGGCTTCGTTGTATCTAGACCCCAAACAGTTGAACAAAAATGGCCGTGCGAAAGGGGAGAAACTTTGTGGTCTGTTTCCATATCATTTATTGATAAATAGACTAGCTAAACTTAGAATTGTATTTTGACATATTAATGCCGAGGAGCTTACTTAGGTCCAACATTTTCGTATGTATTTGAATCACCCTGAGAATCTGCTTTTGTATCTAAATTTACGTAGGTGTCATTTACATCATTCTTGGAAGGGGCCGTAGTATCTATGTTTTCATACGTAACACGTTGTTCGTTGATTGAAGGCGTCGATGTTTGTAAGTCGTCGTATATTCTTTCTTTCATCTCTGATAATTTCTTCAACTTGGCATAAAACTCTTTGTCGGTAGTATGCAGTTTTCTAAAATAAAACAAATAAATAAACAAAATAGTGTCGATTTAAATAGTTCTGGAAGTCGCTGTTGTAAATAGAGATGTCAATGAAATGATCACCTTTGATCAGCCTCTCAGAAATGTCGATGAAATGATGACCAAATAGGCTGCCTTTAAGAATTATCAGTGAAATGCGCCCCTTTTCGAGGGATGTGTCTTTGGTAGTGTTTCTACTCTGAACACTTGGTTTGAAGCTGTTCTTGGAGTGTATTAGAAGTGAACGCTGAAGACAAAGTGTACATCTCATTTGGGTAAAAGCAAACTTTAATATAATATTAATATATGATCGTTTAACTTTCACTAGATTTTACACTCGTTATTCTAAGTTACTTAATCTACATTTTGTAAATTTTATGTCAAGGAAATAATACCTTTTATTATAGCAAACAAAGCCCACAATACAAAACACGCTAGTAATTACTATTCCAACCACAGCACCAATAATACCACCCGCAGCGGGGCTTACGGCTTCGGCTTTTAATGCTGAAATACAGATTATCGCTATGAGTAAGAGTAGAACGAAAACATCACACAAAAAACAAACTTGCAGACATGACACATAATATACACAGACATTGTAAGCAATATACACAGACGCTGTATGCGTAAGTCAAGTGAATAGATCTGGGTCTGTAATAATACGGGATTCTCTCAAATTAAAAAAAACTCACAGAAAGGGAGACAACCCCCGAAAAAAGTGGACTATTTCCTAAACGCTACACCATTCTAGGGTAAATCATGATCGGCTGTGAGTTACAAGCAATCTCAATGCCAGTACGTGCATCGAGAATACGGGAAAAATGTCAAGAATAAAACACAAATCGATTAGGTTCGAATAAGCAATTGAAACAATAAAACAAGCATTGGATACAAGAACTAAACACCGGAAATGGTACAATCGGTTCTTCTTGGAAGTTGTTTTTTTATGTGCCAGTTAATTTTTCATTTCAAGGATTGTGTGTAATCAGGCCCACCTATTTAACCGTCTGAGCTTTCTGAGGCTTTCTACCACTGCTACTATCATTTCAATACCCAAATTATGGCCTGACTGTATTGCATTTGGGAATCAAACCGATTAAGACATGAAAAATATCGATGTGTTGATCTTACCTAGTTGTTGACAAGATGTTCCTGTAAAATCTCGTAAACATCCAACTGTTCCACAGTCTCCAGTAACAACATCACATGGTGTATTGTTAGCACAGTTACCACATTTATTCTTACATCCCATACCATAGAGACCTGCAGGACAATCTAAAATAATAATATAAACAATTTACACTATACATATGATCATAATAACATAAACATGTACATGTTCCACCATGTTAAAAGCACCAGAAGCAGTAGTTGACTTGGGTGAAAATTAAAAAAAAATTAAATTAAAATTGACTTGGGTTAAAATTATAAAAAAAAATGAATTAAAATTGACACTATACATATCATCATAATAACGTAAACATGTACATGTTCCACCATGTTAAAAGCACCAGAAGCAGTAGTTGACTTGGGTAAAAATTAAAAAAAAATTAAATTAAAATTGACTTGGGTGAAAATTATAAAAAAAAATTGAATTAAAATTGACTTGGGTGAAAATTATAAAAAAAAATTAAATTAAAATTGACTTGGGTGAAAATTAGAAAAAAAAATTAAATTAAAATTGACTTGGGTGAGAATTATAAAATTGACTTGGGTGAGAATTATAAAAAAATAAATTAAATTAAAATTGACTTGGGTGAAAATTAAAAAAACACAAATTATATTATTTTTCATGTCCCTTATCAGTCAACGTACGACCTGGATTCATAAACATAACCTATGGATTAATAAATATAACCTACCTTCTGTACAATTGACTCTAGTCTTTCCCGCGATACACCCATACAAACAAAGTCCGGTCACGTGATGACATAAACTACCATTACAGTTAGAGCTACATGGTTTATTACATGATGTTCCCCATCTTGTATCAATACATCCAGAACAATCATTGGGGTCAGCTTGTTGACATACAGTACAGCTATCATTACAGTCATTAATACACATAACTCCACTTTTACCTGTAACAAAAAATAGAAAGATGGGTACCTCCCATACTCTGATTGTTGACACAAGACGAATAGTAAATCTACAGAACATACGTTACATGTATAATAGAGAACGACGGGAGATATATTCTACCTAAACTATGGGATATATTAAAAATGGTCGACGCAATTCTACTCGACACAGGTTGTCTAAAGTCTGTCACTTCCACGTTCGTCAGCAAGATTATCATATAACTGGCCTGATTCCAAATTCTAACCCAGGGGAAAATAACACATGGACAATTTCAATACGTCATCATAGGCGAGTATTCCACTGATTGACGGGAGGTAGCGCAGTGAATGTTGACCCCATTATTTAATTTTGACGCGTTTCTCATCTTGGTATTATTATATTTACTGAAAGAGAATCGGTTTCAGGCGGGTTATTTGCCCCTGGGTCAGAAATTTGAATCAGACCAGTTATCTAATATTCTCGTTTACGAATATGGGACATTTAATTAAGCATAGGCATATTGGAAACGGCAATGAATTTAATACCCGGGAGTTCTTGGATTACTCCCGTCAGTATTGATGCTCGATGAGACGCACTAACTAGAAGATGCTATGTCTTTGGGTCTGGTATGGAAAATGGTAAAAAAAATTGGAATATTACAAAAGTAAGGGTGAAAGTAGATACTAGTTTAATATATTAAAGAGTGTTCATATTAGAGGTTACATATTCAGGTGCGGATCCAGGAATTTTTGCAGGAGGGGGTTTGCCAGCTTTCGGTTAGGGAAATCTGCCATCATCGTCTCTAAATTACATAGGCATACATACAAATTGAGCTTTTTAAACAGAAAATCGTTTTATACTGATGTAGGATCACTTTGTAATGTAATTTCATTGATGCAAGGCATTATTTTTTTTTATGTAGGTGAGCAGGGGGGGGACCCCCCCCCCCCCCTCTGGATCCGCCCCTGATATTCTCTCCGTCGCAATGTCGGTAAATATAAATGAGGGCTTACTTTACTTTCATTGACTACAGCTTGTTTTCCAAGGCGGCCATATGTCGATCATGACCGCTTGATAAAAAAAATTGGCCGAACCCCATTTCCAAACATTCCTCTACGCCATATAACTACATGTATACGTTTCTACGCCCAGTGCTGAAGTGTTGGATGGATAATGGCCGACGACTGTCCATTGGGTTTCTCGTTCATAGCTCGTAAAATACCAATAAGCAAAAATAGATTTTTCTCGGTATTATAAATAACTTGTATTTCCCAATGAATAAGGGCAAAACAAATGCAATGTCACAAAGATAAGGATGAACATAGATAATCATGCGTTTGATTAGAGGTAATCCCACTACTCACTGCTGTAATGAGTGGATATTGTTGTTTTAAATTTTTATTGGTCAGTCCGACTACTAACCAATGACTAGCTGCTTTACAAAAGCTTTACATTTAAAACGAGTGCCAATATTGGACCAAATATATTTACATAACGTTACGTCATGGCTCACGATTTTATTATGCTCAATAACCCGTGCATAGCAGACTACTGCAGTAAAACTAATTGCGTGACAAACGAGGCTATCAAGTCGAATGAAATGTAAACAATACTGTTTGGAAACGAACACACTTTCGCCGTTTTTAATACCTTAAAGTTTTAGAGAAGACCCAGATTAAACGAAGGACTGACATATTGTTGTACTTAAGTGATAGCTTTGATTGAACGGGAAGAATAGACATACTCCTGCAAAAGTTCAAGAATCAGAAGCTAATCCAGCAATGGCCCGAGAGGGATTTCTCGGGCCATTGCTGCTGGAATATGGTAGATAATAGAATATATCATTATTACCTTTGATACAATTATAACATCTACCACCAGATATCGCACATCCAGCAAAACGTATTGCATAAAGTACCATACTTACCTTCAATACATGTAGTACATTCGCCAATTCTATTACAAGTTCCCGGAGACGTTCCGACCATGGGTACACATCCAGCTCCACACGTACCGTTACAATGAGACCCAACTGTATCAGGTTCACACTCATCACATCTGCCACCAGACCTTAAACAGGTATCTGTGCAGTTGACAGGGCATCGGTCGGTGCAACCATCACCAAACAATCCATTTTTGCAATCTTTGCATCTGCCATTAGATTGACCGCACTCACCTTTACAGTTCTCGGAGCATCTAGATTCACACGTGTCACCAAACCAACCAAGTTTGCATTTCATACAGTGACCTGTAGATATATCACAGTCTCCTTCACACCTTCCAGGGCATTTTGATTCACAGTTTTTACCAAACCAACCAGGTTTGCATTCCGTACAGTGACCCGTATATCTGTTACAGTTATCTACACAGTTAGTGATAACACAACTTTTGCTACAGTCTGAACCAAATCTCCCATTGTTACAGCCATCCGTACAATGACCGGTAGTTTTACTACAAACACGTTTAGTGCACCCACTGCTACAGTTTTGTTGACAATTATTACCATGGAAACCAACTTTACATTCAACACATTTCCCGTTGTTTTTATCACAGTCGCCTTTGCAATTAATTATATTACAATCCTTTGTGCAGTTAGTACCAAATAAACCCCTTTTGCAAGTGTTACAAGTATTTCCAGAGAAACCCGGTTTGCACTCTGTACAGGCACCTGTCGTGTTATTACATCCGGTGTCCGTGCATCCAATATTACATTCTTCTAGACCATAACAACCATATCTACCTATAACAAAAACACCCCCATTAAAGTCTGTGCAGCGCAAACCGGGGATTATTTCTTGTTGACACCCACATGTAACCAGGATGTAAGCAGAGAGAATGAATTGTATTGCTTCAATTCATTTCCATTAATATGATTTATCATTTCGTGGCACCTGTTTCTGTTTTAAAATTAAGCTGAACTGATCTAATGTAAAAGTACACGATAGCGCTATAGAAGCGTATATTTTCTAAATATATCGCGAAATGAAATGAAATGGGGTTTAACGTCCTACTCTTTTGCACCTAACCTGGGTTAATGGAAGGCGGCCATACGCCATACCGTGTGCTATGAAGGAAATTTTGCCCGGGCAGCGGCGCTACGGCCTACTCTTATATCGAATTCCAACTGCCAAGGGATCTTTTACGTCTACTCAAATGTGTATACGGGGCCTCGGTTTTTCGTCCCATCCGAACGACTAGACAGCTGTCCTTGTCAGGCCCTCCCTCTGCATCACTGACATGGGGAAATCACGCCGGAAAATCGAGATGAACTTTCTCGGCCAATGCATGGATCGAACACCCGATCTCAAGGATAGCGAACCAGTGCCTTATCCACCGTGCCCCCCCCCCCCCCCTGCAAATTAAACCCACAATTTGTAAATATGGAAGTAATGTTTTTCTCAGGACCATTCGTCCGTAAAATTGTATTTGGAGGTAATCCGTTGTGTCCCATTTATACATAATTATTTTCACTGATTTCAATGTTGATGAAATATCATAACAAATATCCCCCTATAACCAGTGTTCCTGGTCAATATTTTGAAACAATGGTCCCCTGCTATTAGTGATCACCAAATAAATAAGTATTATTCTTACCTGTGAGGTAGCAGAAATGAAATAACAAATATATTAAACCCAAATATCCAAACCCCTCCATTTTATCTGTATAAACTCGTTTATTCATGTGTGACTTCTCTAATAACGTCACGTATTATAAGTATTAAGACCGGGAAGTTGTTTAGTCCCGTCTTTTTTAATGTTTATTTATTCATTTCTATACGAACACTTGGGAAGATTGAAAGCGATGTAGAAGAAGACTGAAGACATCACGAATTGTCACTATAAGTTAAAATGCGCAATTTATCCAATTGCCTGTGGGCATTTAATTGTATTATGTATCAAAAACATTTATTAAAGATGGGTTCCCAGCAAAGTATTTATCGGGTGGTTATTGCCAATAAATGTATGGCAATTTCGGTATATATGGAAAGTAGAGATATCCAATCTTACTAGAAAAATATTCGATTCCCCGAAAAACACTCATTGAGCGTTTACCGGACAAAAATGTAAGGGTTCCCCTAATCGACAGCCCGACGATTAAGAATAGGGCTATACCCACGCGTGACATCGAAGGCTGCATGAGCACACTGAGCGCTTTGTGTACATGTTGATAAACTCTATAGTTAGACCTACAACACTTTCTGAGATAAAAATCACGGAAAAAGACGCAGGCAGTGGATAATCCGAGAATTAAAATTAGAATTCTATATTTGTAATAAATAGTCAGCGATTACAGACAACAACGTCTTGTATATGCAATGAATTCTCACCCGTCTCGGCCCGCGGTTGCCATAGGGACGTAGAAGGGTAATCCCCTGATCGCTTTTCATAGCGGGATATACTTGGCAATTACAGTGTTTTGAGAAGGATTTGAAGCAAAATTATGATAAATTTTTTAGTTTGAATATGTTTTAGCCCTAATATATCATCAAATCACCCAGTTTGTAACCGCGAAAGCAAACTTTAAGTATTTTAAAATGATGAGACAAACCCCAGGTTTGATTAAATAAAGAATATTATTTCAACATTGATTGTATACTTGCAAATAAAATACCCCAGAATACAGCCATTTGGATAACTGCAAACCGTATGTTCGTATTTATGCTAGAAACAACGCTGGCGCAGTGGGTTAGAGCATTGGCTCGTTAATTATGGCGGTATATTAGTGCCAAAATTCTAACATGCTTTCGTCTAATTTCTTACTTCTATTCATGTAATTTCTAACCTCCATTCATGTAACTTCTAACTTCTATTCATGTAATTTCTTAATTAAGACAATGTATAATTCAACTTCTTTATTTGTTCAGTGTAAATATCAATTCTATTTCATCTTATTTCTAATATTGGGGCGAAAAATGTCTACTTCATTGTGGTGTTACATGTTAAGCATGAACGGCAAACAAATTTAGAATTTTGATACATCTACCTAGCAACCATCATTATGACATCGTTTGGTGTCGCCACCGTGTGCTCAGTTTGGGAATTGAGCACCTGATCGGGACCATTCTATTGATACAAACGACTCCCTCTTCGTCAGATTGAGTGGCTTGCCTGAGTGTTAAAATTGAAAACAACATCGGGAGAGAGAGATGGGGACATGGGGTTTAACATCAACTCGACACCAACCAGGTCATTTCGGTATTAACACCGTTCATTGTATTTCAATAATTCGCTTGCGCGTAGGAGTGTTTAGCAGTGGGAGGAAACCGGAGGACCCGGAGAAAACCCACGAGGTTGGAAAGGCGGCTCTGCTCCATGTCACGTAAAAACGGGAAATCGAAACCACGCCAGTTCATTCAATGAAAGACCTTATGTTACAGCGTGCACGACGTGCTAACCATTCGGCCATCCTACCCTCTAAACAACATTGAACGTGATATAAATGTATGGTTTGCAAATATTATTTCGAATACCGTGGCTATGTAGGTAAGACGCAGGCTCGCTAGGCTGTTGGTCGGGAGTTCGATCCCTGCATTGGTCGAAAAAAGTTCATCCAGATTTTCTGGCGTGGTTCCCCCTTATTAGTGTCTTGTCGTTCCGATGGGATGAAAACCCGAGGTTCCATGTACATGTTGGCGTGCACGTAAAAGATCCCGTTACCGTTAGACTTCGATATAAGTCCACGTCGTAGATCCGCTCTCCGGGCAATATTTCCCTAAAGCACACTGTATGGCGTATGTCCGTCTCCATTAGCCCGGTTCGGAACGAAACAATAGGGCGTTAAACCCTCTTTCATTTCATTTCATTTTCTATTTCAAATATAAGCTAAACGGGATTTGGAGAATTTTATTTTATTTTTTTTACGGTTGAGCCAATAATTAATATCTATATGCAGTTGGTCTATATTAACACAGGGTATAAATGTTATGGATAGGCCTACACAGATACTGAGTTTAATACTAAGTGACCTCTCTCTCTCTCAGCACTCCTTCCAACCTTCAACCAAACGGAGAATGGGTCGTTTATACCAATTATGGTCCCGATCAGGTGCGCAATCATCCAATTGAGCACACAGTGGCGACACCAAACGATGTCATAATGATGGTTGCTAGGTAGAAGTATCAAAATTCTAAATTTGTTTGCCGTTCATGCTTAACATGTAATACCACAATGAAGTAGACATTTTTCGCCTCAATAATAGAAATAAGATGAAATAGAATTGATATTTACACTGAACAAATAAAGAAGTTGAATTATACATTGTATTAAATTAGAAATTAGGCCTACGTGAATGGAAGTTAGAAGTTACATGAATGGAGGTTAGAAGTTACATGAATGGAGGTTAGAAATTAGACGATAGCATGTTAGAATTTTGGCACTAATATACCGCCATAGTTAATATGATGGTCTTGGTGCTGGCCGCGAAACGTACCGGGAATTTTCTAGCAGGGTTTCTACCTGTAATTGCTATAGGACACGGCGCTGACAAGGGAAAGGGTACACGTTTGGGTGCTGTACACCTCGGTGTGCACGAAAAAAAAAACCATTTGAACTCAATTATTCGCCTAAATATAGCAGCTGGTAGTTAAAACGCAACCCTCGTTTACGTATAGGCAAAATCATCCAAAAGCTCAACTCTTATTTACAAGTTTGTAATAGCAGGGGAAAACCTATGACTGGCAGTGTTCTTCCTTGACAACTTTAACAGGATCAGACCAATTAGACAACGTCGATATTTTAATACATGTTTGAGGCATTTAGTAGCTGAGGAGAGCAACATTAAACTATAACACATACTAATGAAAAACAGCTACCAATTCCGTTGTCGAACTATCGAAGAGTATTTCCTCAACGTTATCAATATCAAGCTAGCTTAACATTAATATTGAATTTTAATTTTCGAATTATTTATACATATGGGCGTATAAAATGTTTAACAAATAAATAAGAGCAGTACAAGATGTTTGAAAAGCAGGATGATGCTTTTTTCTATGTCGAGATTACCATCTCTAGATCAGACAAGGAAGAAGAAAAAATATATAAATATTAAATAATTAAATTTCTGTTATACATTTTAACCAAATAAATCACCTAAATAAACAAAAACCTGCAACCAGGAACTGGGATGAATTCACAGTGGCCATCTTGTTGGCATTTCGAAATGAACAGCATAAAAGGTTTGTGCTGTAGGTGAATTGGCCCTCTTCATTACGAAATGGTCGGTCATTCGTGGACTATGAAATGAAATGTTCCGAACTGGGCTAATGAAGACGGTCGCGGACTATGACCATGGTGCTCACAGTGTCAAAATTTAAGACATAAGATCTGAAGATACGGGTCTCATTGTACTGAGAGTCTTGGTGTCGTTCTAAAAAATATTAACGATAACGTTGCGTATCAACGGAGAACATGCGAGAGTACATTCCTTGTATAATAGGTGTCAATTGAAGGTATCGAGGATGTGCACCAGGGTGACAATTTACACCAACAGATTTCTATTTGATCAGTATTGTGTTATTAGATTATCCACGATGCTTACATTCATATAATACCTGAATTTTGAGCCATGTTGGGTCAGTGAGTAATGCACTATTTGAATAACAAGAAGGTCCCGGTTTGATTGCAGTTACGGCTGGGGAAATTATTCGGGAGTTTTCGACGATCCTTCCTTAGGGAGGGTAACAAATTTTGTCCTTCATTTACTTGAATTCCTGATTTGTGAAACATACAGCTTGATAACGGACAATGAATGGGAGACTAAAAATAATCTATGGTCCTAGAAGCGTACTTTATACCCTGTTCATCTGATGCAGTCAGATTTATTGGCTAATGTAGGCGTAATCTGACGCACAATACGAAGAAAAAGCAAAACAAAATTCATCAGCAAACGAATGACATTGTTTATATTTGGATATTATTTATAACAAAATACAATAAAAGACGTATTTATTTTTTATTTTTGTGTAAAAATTATGGCACTGTTTTTAAATTCAACAAATTGTAAGAAATACATAACAATTGCAGGCTAGGTACAGTAACTGAATACATTCTCAATTTAATATGATCGTTTTTCATACCAAGCTGTCCACAAATAATAATCAGTATCTATCATAAATATGAATTTTTATTTCTAAAGCCATCAACTGGACGATATCCTTTGATTTGATTATACACGAGTAGATTCTAACATAAAATACTTGAAAGATCTTATCAGGGACAAAAATCCATAAGTCAACAGTCAAAATCATGAAACTTTATAGGAATTGGCTTGCTGAAAGGGATTATGTGTATATCATCAATGTCCCTATATCAATGTATATTCAAGGATATGAGACAACCCCTACAAATATTTAACCGTATCAAATGTACCAAAGGGCCAACCTTAAAATAAATATGAAGGGAACATGACACTTACACAGGGGGAAAAGTTATGGATATGCAATAAATTAGTGATTGATTTGGGGAAAATATCACCATAAGGGAGAGAGAAAAGAGAAATGGGGTTTAACGTCCATTCGAAACAAACTAGGTCATTTCGGGACTAACATATGGTTTAATTTTATTTCAATAAGTCGCTTGCGCGTAGGGGTCTTTAGCAGTGGGAAGAAACCGGAGGACCCGGAGAAAACCCACGAGGTTGAAAGGCCACTCTACCCCTTGTCACGTACAAACATGGGTGTTAAATGCAATAAAATATGGACAAGTATAAGCGTTAATGTTTTCACTAGTGTTTGTCGAAATAATATGAACCTAAAAGATGATTTTCATAAAAATAGCACTGATTTACAAGAATAATAGGGAGTCATTATAGTTTATTTCACCAATACCGGAAAAACACAGAAATAAGTAAAAAGTGAAATGTATCTTCCCTAAATCTATTAACAATAGAATCAGGTACGAAACGAGAATCAGCTATTCTTTATGCACTGACAGTCACCGAGCTTTATTAAACAGTTATCCCACAGTTTTTTATAATACTGATTAATCCAAAGATTTGGACATGACGTTCCTTCTATTTAACATGGATAGTTTTGATGACGGCACCTGTCAATTAACAGAAGTTATTATTCAATATATTAAATGTAGTATACATCAGAATAATGTACGTATTTTAATTAAATAGCTTTTATTTTATTGCCATGGGCTCTGCTATTTATAATTTTGATAATTTGTATTAGCTGTGCTGTTTAGTGATCCACTTCTCTGAGTCATATTTATCACACATCAACATTAAACATACATTATGCAAGAGCCAAATCTTCCTATTGCAAGTCTTTCTTTAGGCCTGATTAGGTATTAATTAGATTGAAACAGTTCAATCGTATTTTGATTTAAGCTAAAAATCGAAGGGCGAGACTGAGCTTCGAATAACCAGTACCGTGGTTGAAATTATTGTACAAGTCTTGTCAAAAGGCTAATATCTTGGTTCGCAATAGAGTAATTTGAATGGAATTTTCAAATTATTCATTTTACATTATCTATTTTCGAACTATTATGGCAATAATGGTTAGCTCTTTATCCAAATCTCACGTAGTGTATCTTTCACTGCAAATATCAATAATTTTGTGTTAAACGATAAAACGGTTTATCCTCAACTTCATTTGGAAAAGTCATGGAGATGATTATATCCTCATCTCATTTTGTATACCAAATATTTTAATTCTCGTTGAGCCCCGATTGTTTTCTGACACCATATGCCACGTTGACTTGTTTGCGAATTAATCGGTACTTTTAACAAAACGTTACAGCGTGAACCTATGTTTAAGATATTATAATCTTTGACCCCTCAGAAGTTCTAAACGTACAAACCTTAATACGTCAGATTTATCTATTTTTGTCGTTATATCCAGAATCGTGTGAACTATTAGCACTATCTTTCCTGGGAATATCTGAAAATCACAAACAATATTATGAAAATATTAACACATGATTAAATATATATATTAATTAAATATGTATATTAATTAAAAAAAATACCCAAAGAGAGAAATTCAGAGAAGACGGCAATTCTATTTTATATCAGTGTCAATAAAATTTCTTTGTTGAAATTTATATCCTGCTGAGGACTGAGTTAAATCGTTCGCGCTAACCGTAACTATATGTTTAAATATATTGTGAACTTAATAAGGTATATTAATGCTGAGTATATTTTTGAAATTGTATGTAATAATTTGAAATTAGAGGTTACGAATGCCCGGAGATTAAACGATTTGAAATTCAAATTGACACTACTTTATCATAACCGTTTCTACAAGTGATTTCATTTTTTCCGTCTTGTCAGTGGTGCAAAAAAGCGTTTAATCGTTGGTGTGCATGTAAATAACCCCTGATACAGCCCTTGATCAAGAGTTAGCGTCAACGCCTCTGTCAGGGCAAAATTTCCATCACAGCGCACTACATGACCATGCCTGTCTTCACCAGTCCAGTTATTCCAATAGTTCAATACAGTTTACGTTTTTTACTTGTAAGCATATCGTTAAATCTATTGTTAGATGACTTTCTACCATGCCGTGTATCAAAATATATCCTACCATTGGAATTTACAATAAAGAGCTACCTTCTGTGTCCTCTATTTTTACTCTATTTTTAATTAATACTGCATCATCACCTACGTCATGATCGTCATTGTCATCATCGCCGGAATTGTCCGACTTTGATCTGTCGTGGGCTATTAGCCACCACGTGACCATTTCTCCTTTGCCCTGGAATAAATGAATCAGGTTTGGTACAAAAAATATATCGGGTCATCCTCTATTACACATGCAAAGCTGGACTCTTTTAACCATTTAAACCTCGAAAATTTTGAAGTGTGACATTGAGGATCATGGACACACCGATTCCATCAGTTTACCTTACTTTGTGCTTGACACGCATCAGTATATTACGTATAATAGATAGCATGTTTATTATAGAAGCTGATATGCATTCGCAAAGAGTAAACAGATTTCTCTACAAATGTAGGTTATGTATCCCATTTGTACGGAATATTTGAAATCGCAGAGATACTGAATAGGTATCTTATCTTAAAGTATGAGTTTCATCGAACGATATAGGTTGATTGGGTAGTTATTTGAATATAAGGGTACTTTCACTAAGCCAATTTTAACCAACCTAGTTTCTTGTAACTAAATCGGAGTAAGACGTTAGCTCGCAAACCTGGTGGTTATCTGTTCGATCCTTTTTTACAAAGACACTTGACGGGATTTTCCGGTGTAGTTCCCACCTGACACTGGACAACTATAGGCGTTAGGTTGGGACACAAAAACAAGAGTTTCCTTGAACAGGTTGGCGTTCACTAAAAGAGCCTTTGGTAGTTGGAATTAGATAAGAGTAGGCCGTAAGTGTCTCTGTCCTGACAACATTTCCATCATAAAACACTGTATATGCCCGTCATCTTTAGCCCAGGAAACCCATATAACATTAAACCTCCATTCCGTTTCATTTCTTATCCCATGCAACATAAATGTTCTTTTCTCGGACCAGAAAGTTAAATATATAAAGTTTTCGAGGTATTTGTTACCTTTATAGGAATGGCGCCTCTTTTCTCAAAGATGTAACCACCTGATTCCTCCAGGCAGCTATGTGTAGACGAACTAATATGAACCCGATAAGCTGGAATGAGAATTGTGAAATATAGACAGAAGAAATAGAACGGTAAGCTGAGATGAGAGGTGGGAAATATACACAAAGTGATCAGAATCCACAGAAAATACTAAAGGTACGTTCTGAAATAGTTGTAGAAACAACTTTAAAATCATTGTATAATTGTATAAACATAATAAGATTCTTATCTTCCGTAACCGGGCGTTTTGTCTGCATATTTGTGAATTTCAGCAACAGTCTTAACGGGCTATTTACTGGACTGAAATCATTGGTATACGTTTGTTAGTAGTTTTAACTCCGCTTCTATCGCGGATGGTTTCGATCCCTGGTGTAAGCGTATGTGGCATGGAGATAGGGGCGCCTTCTCAACCTCGTGGGTTTCCTCCGGGCACTCCGGTTTCCTCCCACTGCTAAAGACCCCTACGCGCAAGCGAATTATTGAAATGAAATTAAACCATATGTTAGTCCCGAAATGACCTAGTTTGTGTCGAGTGGACGTTAAACCCCCATCTCTCCCTCTCTCTCTTTCTCTCTCTATCTATCGCGGGCGATATCGCAAACAGTATTTGTACACGTGTAGGTCGAATCGGTACACGTGTATTCCAATCAGTTCCCCCAAGTCAAAGAATTATATTATTATAAAAATACGCTCTTGACGTCTATAGCATGATATATTGGCTTATGTTTAACTACGGGTATTAATACTGTTTTACCAACGGATTATGGTAAAGGTTGTTTTAAAGTTACCTTCTCCATTGGACTCCATTCTAGACGCTGTATTAACCGTATCACCAAATAAACAATATCTGGGCATCTTTAAACCAACTACACCTGTACACACTGGTCCTGTAATATCGTATATAATACTAATATCTATATTATATAATTACCATACACTAAAGGGCATAATGTGAGAATAGATAACGTTTTGGCAGTTCTCCCTACAATGATTAAAATATTAGATAACCTAAATGGACATGCTGAAAATTTCAGGCACAATGCTCAAATATGAACCGAAATTTTAAGCTAGCATCGATTATCATTAATAAAGTCCTAATTATCCATTTTGACGTTTAAATATATTTCAAAAAATGTATTTTAATCTGTTAAATATCACAGGCTAGCGACGACATTGGTAGTTGATTATCGTCTGGATAAATAATAAACGTCTAATTACTAATTTAGATAACTATACATTATGTTAGATTTATTTAAAGAACTGGGGCCGGTTGCTCAAAACTAAGTTATTTTAACGATCCGTTAAACTAACGGATCGTTATCTTTCATGTGTCCTTTGTTAACGGTCCGTTAAATTTCTGTTGCTGGAAAGTCAATTTCATTATCCGTTAAAGTTAACGGGGCTTCCAGCAACAACCTTTCTTTCCGTTAAAGTTAACGATCCGTTTACTCCATGTTAACGGATCGTTAAAAGTAAACAGAGCTTTGAGCAACCGGCCCCAGGCCGTTATTGCTATATATAATAGCTCCAAAATAGATATATTGAAATATCATTCGAATTACTTTATTCTGAGCGAAGTCAAGGGTGTTGGATGATGTACCATAGATTGTTTATTATCGTATCAACAGTACTGGACTGGCGAGACTAAGTCTCGATAATCCATTATATAGTTCAATTTATCAATTTTGCGGGCGTTCTAATCCATTTAAATCTCTGACACCCGATGCTCTAAAGAGTTTACAATGGGCTTGCCATGTTAGTGCATGTCCAAATAATAGTTTATTTGAAGCAATTTGATTAAGATACAGATCTGTATTTCGTTTCGATTTTTATACGCCCGTCCGTCCACAATTTGTTTGTGGACTCTCTACAGGTCACAATTCTTATCCGATTTTGACGAAACTTGACATATAGGTTTATCCCCAAAAGATCTCGGCTGCTTTCGATATTGGCATGTATCGGATCAAAACTTCATGGATTATGGCCCTTGATTGTACGAAAAATCACGTTTTTAGCTTGTGGACCCTATAGAGGTCACAATTTTGAACCGATTTTGATGAAACTTGACATGCATGTTTGTAACCCAAAGATCTTGGTTCCTTTCGATATTTGCGGCTATCGGAATGTACATTCCTGAATTATGGCCCCTGATTGTCCGAAAAATCATCCTTTTTAGCTTGGGATCGCTCTGGAGGTCACAATTATTATTCGATTGAAGAAAACGTTTGATAATATCACCGTTACACCCTAACGAAGGTTGAGTTCGAATTTCGGGAAAATCGGACCAAAATTGCCAAACAAAATGGCCGCCGTTTGTACGCGAATACTGTTAAAAAATGGTATATCAAGGTTGTGGACCCTGTGGAGGTCACAATTTTAATTCGATTTTGATGAAACTTGAAATTCATGGTTATAACCCAAAGATCTTGGTTCCTTTCGATATTTGCGCATATCGGATCGTAACTTCCTGAATTATGGCCCCTGATTATACGCAAAATCGCCTTTTCTTTTAGCTTTGAGGTCACAATTATTATCCGATTTAAAAAAAACGTTTGAATATATTACCGTTACACCATAAGGAAGGTTGAGTTCGAATTTCGGCTAAATCAGACCAAAATTGCCATACAAAATGGCCGCCGTTTGTACGCGAATACTGTTAAAAAATGGTATATCAAGGTTGTGGACCCTGTAAAGGTCACAATTTTAATTCGATTTTGATAAAACTTGAAATTCATGGTTATAACCCACAGATCTTGGTTCTTTTCGATATTTGCGCATATAGGATCATAACTTCCTGAATTATGGCCCCTGGTTATACGCAAAATCCCCCTTTCTTTAGCTTGTGGTCCCTCTGGAGGTCACAATTATTATCCGATTTAAAAAAAACGTTTGATTATATCACCGTTACACCGTAACGAAGGTTGAGTTTGAATTTCGGGAAAATCGGACCAAAATTGACAGACAAAATGGCCGCCGTTTGTACGCGAATACTGTTAAAAAAAATGATATATCATGGTTGTGGACTGTGGACCCTGTATAGGTCACAATTTTAATTCGATTTTGATGAGGAAGGTTGAGTTCTAATTTCGTGAAAATCGTACTAAAATTGCCGGACGAAATGGTCGCCGTTTGTACCGTCACACCATAATCATTGTCGGCTTCGAATTTCATGAATATCAGACTGGAACTGACCAACTAAATGGCTACTCCCAATACAGTATGAAATACAGGACTTAATGACTTTCGGTATTGCTTGTTCTCTGTCCATCTCTCGAAAATGTGGGCGTATCCTGCCTGGCAGTGCCAGCCTATCTTTATACTTTCAATGGCCTACACTACATAAAGATCTGACAAGTTATACTGGGAGTTCACGTCAGGGGTCACACGAGCGTCTTTTCAACCTATGACATCATACATTGATTAGTCAATCCGCGTTGACGTTTGTGGATTGTTTGCCTACAATTCCGTGCATCAAAAGGCCAAGAAATCGCCGTAACAGATCTTTTTATTGGCTCAGATCATCCAGAACATGTCAATCATAACAACTCTTCCAGATCCAAGTATAAAGACAAGTAAATAGGATCTGTGTTGCAATCAGAGAGATTCTGAAGCCTAATGGGCACATTTAGCTCTTAAATTTAATACATCTTTAATCTTGACATCAAGTTTTCACAATGAAGTCGGGAACTACATTCAAATGGAATTTCGACACAATCTCTAATGGAAAATGAAAGTTTATATTCCTTCAATTTTGTTTACAAATCTCAAGATGACTGAACATGACAACCACAGCAGTTTATAGGAGTACTTTCCACATAATGAATTAAAATCGTTGTATATGTTGCTCTATAAACAGCGAAAGAAACGTATAACTAACCTGAATGTAATCCAACTCGAACCTTCAATGGCTCGTTTGGTCTATGTGGTATTACAAATCTTTTGCAAGCATCAGCAATATCTAGTGCCATGCTGCCTATCTCTCTAGCATGAAAGGGTGTCCTTACTGGTAAACCAGACACTACCATATCTTCAAATACAAACACATTTCAATATGATGGTGAAAGTGGTAGGCTTAACGATACAATAAAATAACTTAAAGACACCGCCATCTTTATTCCATCCATAATATCGATTCCGTTCAAATTTATTCATTTATTTTTGTTTTGGGGTTTTTTTTTTTAATTTCAGGGGCAAAACTACTAACAGTAAATTACTTTCATTCCGTTTTGTGTAGCTCTTGCATCGGGTCATACATTTTAATTTATATTTTCATATTAAAGCGAGGGCCTCAACGTATGGCGGTATATAAGTGCCAAAATTCTAACATGCTTTCGTCTAATTTCTTACTTCTATTCATGTAATTTCTAACCTCCATTCATGTAACTTCTAACTTCTATTCATGTAATTTCTAAATTAAGACAATGTATAATTCAACTTCTTTTTTTGTTCAGTGTAAATATCAATTCTATTTCATCTTATTTCTAATATTGGGGCGAAAAATGTCTACTCCATTGTGGTGTTACATGTTAAGCATGAACGGCAAACAAATTTAGAATTTTGATACATATACCTAGCAACCATCATTATGACATCGTTTGGTGTCGCCACCGTGTGCTCAGTTTGGGAATTGAGCACCTGATCGGGACCATTCTATTGATACAAACGACTCCCTCTTCGCCAGATTGAGTGGCTTGCCTGAGTGTTAAAATTGAAAACAACATCGGGAGAGAGAGATGGGGACATGGGGTTTAACATCAACTCGACACCAACCAGGTCATTTCGGTATTAACACCGTTCAATTGTATTTCAATAATTCGCTTGCGCGTAGGAGTGTTTAGCAGTGGGAGGAAACCGGAGGACCCGGAGAAAACCCACGAGGTTGGAAAGGCGGCTCTGCTCCATGTCACGTAAAAACGAGAAATCGAAACCACGCCAGTTTATTCAAAGACAGACCTTATGTTACAGCGTGCACGTGCTAATCATTCGGCCATCCTACCCTCTAAACAACATTGAACGTGATATAAATGTATGGTTTGCAAATATTATTTCGAATACCGTGGCTAAGTGGGTAAGACGCAGGCTCGCTAGGCTGTGGGTCGGCAGTTCGATCCCTGCATAATTGGTCGAAAAAAGTTCATCCAGATTTTCTGGCGTGGTTCCCCCTTATTAGTGTCTTGTCGTTCCGATGGGATGAAAACCCGAGGTTCCATGTACATGTTGGCGTGCACGTAAAAGATCCCGTGACCGTTAGACTTCGATATAAGTCCACGTCGTAGATCCGCTCTTCGGGCAATATTTCCCTAAAGCACACTGTATGGCGTATGTCCGTCTCCATTAGCCCGGTTCGGAACAAAACAGTAGGGCGTTAAACCCTCTTTCATTTCATTTCATTTTCTATTTCAAATATAAGCTAAACGGGATTTGGAGAATTTTATTTTATTTTTGTTTTACGGTTGAGCCAATAATTAATATCTATATGCAGTTGGTCTATATTAACACAGGGTATAAATGTTATGGATAGGCCTACACAGATACTGAGTTTAATACTAAGTGACCTCTCTCTCTCTTGCTATATCTCTCTCTCTCTCTCTCTCTCTCTCTCCCTCTCTCTCTCTCTCAGCACTTCTTCCAACCTTCAACCAAACGAAGAATGGGTCGTTTATAAACCAATTATGGTCCCGATCAGGTGCGCAATCATCCAATTGAGCACACAGTGGCGACACCAAACGATGTCATAATGATGGTTGCTAGGTAGAAGTATCAAAATTCTAAATTTGTTTGCCGTTCATGCTTAACATGTAATACCACAATGAAGTAGACATTTTTCGCCTCAATAATAGAAATAAGATGAAATAGAATTGATATTTACACTGAACAAATAAAGAAGTTAAATTATACATTGTCTTAAATTAGAAATTACGTGAATGGAAGTTAGAAGTTACATGAATGGAGGTTAGAAGTTACATGAATGGAGGTTAGAAATTAGACGATAGCATGTTAGAATTTTGGCACTAATATACCGCCATATTAACGAGGATGTCAACATTGCCATGTTCCGTTGACAGTTATTTTGATTGAGTGCAGGCAGCTCAAGAATTAAGATCGCAATTTTACCGTTGTCAGTTATTGCATGACATGTTTGCCCAAGTATGTGTTTATAAGAGATAAGATTTATAATAAATTTTAATTGTACATATACATATACATATCATTTCATTTTTATATTTTAAATATTTCTATGCATAAAAGATTTATTTTAATTTAACTTGCTGTGATATCGTTCTATTTATACATTTAATATTTGTCTGTGATATAATTTAGCCTGTGTCAAAATAATCACCAAATGTTTGGCACAATATAGACCAGTTTGTGCTGACGTGCCATAAAATCTCAATTCATAATGGGGATGCTCGATTCACAATGGTTTAAGTAGTAAACAATTCAAGCTCCATGGATTGTGTAATACTGTACCCTACGACCGATTCGTCTATCAAATTCCAATTGCCATGGGATTTCATACGTGCATGCCAATATGTGCACTGGACCTCGGTATACTTTGTCCAATCCGAAAGGATATGCATTATTCCCTGCACCACTGACGGGTGAGTTGGGGGAAGGGCGGGGTGACACGCGGGAAAATCGTGATGAATTTTCTCGGCTATTATCGAATCGAACACGGGACTTCCGGGTTAGATATCCAATGCCTAAGTCTTACGCGTTGAACCACCACGACCCCCGTATTTTGAAGAGCGTTAATCTAAACTTACATAAAGCCGAGAGTCAACATACATGTAGATTGTTTCCAATAAATGCAATCGTAAATTATTTTATCACTTACATGCATCGCCTATTGTTTCTACTTTATAGACATCAAATCGATCAATAATTTCATCAAACGTTGTATAGAGTTTATTTAATAATGCTATAATCTGCATAGGTGTGCTGCCACCAGATAAATCAGTAAAACCCACAATATCACTAAAATATATCGTACATGCATCAAACGCTTCAGCATTTACAGTTTGACCTTGTCGTAGTTGATCAGCTACTGTACGAGGTAACATGCCTGTAATAAATTACAATTATTGTATTGTAATTAATGTTGTTTTGTAATTACATCTATATTATAATAAGCAAACATGTGGTATATTATGTAACATAATTCTGATGTACCTAACGTCTTTTAACCACCTTTGCTCAATTCCGTGGTTATTTATTTGAATTTTCGGATAATTTAACAAAACCAAACATCAACTGATGTATGTGTATTATTCTTGTGCTGACCTGCTTCTATCGCAAGAAGAGAATGACGAATATTGCGAAATTGTTAGTTCATCCTATTTTGTAAATACTGAATGGAATTGAACAATTTTGTACTTGTATTTCCTTTTGAGATTCGATATTAACAATAGTGTAGTTAGGAAGGGATTCAAAATCATTCTAGTGGCGAGAGTTATAATTGTGTGGACAAAATGCTAATAAAAATTGACTTACTGTAGAGTAATTTATCTGTTTTTTGTTTCTCTGCCACCAGATCTTGTGTTCGTTCAACAACTATAGATTCCAGGTGTTTAGAATATTTCTCCATCTAATTTAATCAAATACATTATCAATAAATACAAAATACTTTTTATGAACAATGCTGTAGATTTCAACCGTATAAAGCGATTTAACAAGCAACGAAATTCTTAGATCAATAATATTATACACTTGGACCGTATCAAATTGTACATGTATCTTTATTAGTATATAATTTGTCGTCCGTATACCAAGTAGACAAGCACCGAAATTCTTTCGGCCATATTTTAGTTAATGGTAATTAGCATAATAATTATATATATATTTCTAACCTCGATTTTTAAAAAAAAAATCAGCTCATCGGGTGTGGGGTCAAATGGATATTGTGTACCTAATTGAGAAATCATTATTAGGGCCAAATATGCCATCTTCGCTTCCCAGGCATTACGATTCGCTTATCTTTCATCACACTTGGCAGATCTCAAATACATTTTGGGGATTTGCGGTTCAAAATTTCTTTGGTTACAGCTATCGAAGATGTATCCAATCAGAAGACGTTTTACACAGAGCACATGGATATCTGGGCCCTGTTTCACGAAATTTTAACTAAAGATAAAATCAAAATTTTAGCGGATACTTCAATTTTGATTGGCTAAGAACTAAAAACAATCTAATATTGTCCAATCAAATAACTAAAATTCAGATCTTATCTTAGTTAAAATTTTGTGAAATAGGCCCCTGGCTTCTCTACTATATAAGATATCTTGAGATGTATGCGTTTGAAATATAATCTATTAAATTGGTCGTATAAATTTAATTAAATATATTTCTATCATTTTGTCTATGATATTACCCTAGCCCCTAGGTGGAAGTGGACGTTAAACATGGCATCAGACATGTATACCGGTAAAATGTAAACAAACATTGCGCGAACTCCAAAATGTATTCGAGATCTGCCCATGGTGAGGTAAGAGAAGCGAATCGTAGCTCTTGATCAAGTGCTTGTATTTCTAATAATTTAGTATTGAAACCCATGAAATATACAGCATGTTTTGGCTATCGATGGCCAATACCCCCATACCCATATATTTTTGGTATCCCCAGTAAGTCATCAGGAAAATAATAATAGTCGGATGCCAGTGTAGGTGAATAAGATTCAATAGGCACCTACCATAGCCATCATAAGATCTACTGGACTGAGTTTACTTGGGTTTATTTTATGTAGAGTTTTCTTGATGACGTCAAACGATGGCCGGTCAGCTGGCTTTTCACTCCAACATTCTTTTATTAACTACAACAAAATACACACGTGCATATATTTAACTCTTGATAAACGCCCAAATTACCCAAATGTAGATGTATGTGATTGCTATAATAGTTCAAAAATAGCTAATGGAAAATGAATCTATTAAAAATTCTGAGCAAGGCTATGACTGTATAAGGATGTGGCATAGGTCGTCTTTTATCGTAGCAACGGTACGTGTCAACCGAGACCAATCTTCGATTTCTCGTTTCATCGTTAAATAGAATAATGGAAAATGGATTTATTAATAATTCTGAGCAAGGCTCTGACTGTATTTAGATGTGGCATTGGTCGTGTCTCATCGTAGCAACCCAGACTACTCCTCGATGGCCCATTTCATCGTTAAAAAAAGTTTTCAAATCTATTTAAATCTGATCTTTCCGATAGTGTAGAATTTAGGCTTTTCGTGTAAATAAATGCCTAAATAATAATTCATATAGCAGTCAAGAGAAAGACCGATGAAATGCAGACTTAGCTCTAATATAACGCATCTTTAACGCCAATAGGGTCAAATTTAGGGACCTACATAAATTTTAATGTATGTGGCATGGATGTGTTACACAACTAGGCCATACTTGTGATACCGTTACCACATTTACGATATATCATTAGGATATTGATTTGTAGCAATATCCATGACTGGTGTTATGTAGCTTGGAGATACAATTTATATTCGACAGAGATACTTACTTTACAATATTCAAACGGGCAAGGACATACGTTGTCTTTGTCTTCAATATCACTAAATGCTGGCAATGGCGGCATCCAATCTTCCGGTAAGTCGCATACATCTTCATCCTGAATGAAAAGAACAATTTCTTCATATAATAAAATGTGTGTATTTGGCACATTTATATGCTATTGCAATATGAGGAATAGACTCTATCATACTAAATAGGTAGGGAGTAGATTATAAGAGAAGCCTATATTTAAAATCCTGTGTATTATCTACAATATATTATAAGAGATTATAAGAGAAGCCTATATTTAAAATCCTGTGTATTATCTACAATATATTGTTAACGAAATCTGCTGGTGAGTATCATACAATATTGGCAATGAAGTGTATGATACCGTGCAAATATGATAAAAAAAACTTTAGGGATTAATAAGAAAGTATTGTAACATTTTATCATAAATTACGTTGTCACTGAAACTGGGGTTGGTGGTAATATACCAATTATCCGTTGGTTTCTTACCCCATAAGGATCATTTCTGTTAGCAATTTCAACCAATATAATTGCAAAGGAGTAGGCGTCTGCCGGTTCTGTCACTATACCACAATATCCTGTTCGTATTTCTGGTGCCACATAGACCTTTCTTTGTCTTTCTTTGTACTGAAATTCTTCAGCAGCTTCATCTGTTAATATGTCTTCTTCTCGGTAGGTCTTTAAGCCAAAATCTGAACAAAATAAGTAACACTACTAATCTATATTGCAGACAAAGTACAAATGGAAGGAATGTGAGTTGGGTTGATATTAGAGTAATGATTAGTAGTACATTCCAACGTTTTACTTGAATATTCGGCAAGGGCAACAGTCGGCTAAATATATAGGGATGGGAGATAAGATGTGGGAAGGGAAGATCCTCGGAAGCTACCTATCATATACTGATAATTCTTCATATTAATGTCTGAAGTGAATGCAAATTCGTCACCATTGAACATTTGCATACAGTGTGATGCTTTTATGTAATGACATGTGGACTTTATCATGTGTCATGTAGACGACTTTTCCATTAGCAAAGCAGTATCAATTTTCTAGAAAGAGTAAGCATATTATTCTGTTTGTGTACCTGTTATTTTAACAGTCCATCTATCATCAACAACACAATTACTGGATGTGAGTCTTCCGTGTGATAAAGATCGACTATGTAGATAGCTGACTCCTCGAGCTATATCTGTACCAAATGAAAACCTGTAAATATACAAAACGTTTTAAGCTTTGGTTGGGTATTGCTGGGTGTTTTGTGAAATGTTCTGTATCACAAGTTTGATTGGTAGATTGGTGTGGAGTCGACCATTCGCAATACATGTAGTATCACAAACGAAAGAAGCTAAAATTGAAGTAGGAAAATTCTAAAATAAAATGGAAAGACATATTGGTATTTAATTCAGTAACTCAACATTCCCCTAGCAATCAGTAATGAACGCTTCACGGGAAGTTAACTACCGATCTGTACTTATACTGGACCTATAAATCTTATACTAAGCTGCCCTGCAGAAAAGATCATCGATGCTGTTTTTTTCGACCCATTCAGCCAAAAGGAAGAAAGAAACGTACATACAATGGCATATAATAGGTATGATGGATCGGACAATATAGCATGATTCATGTATATCAAGCATGCGATTAGCCCATCAGTAGAACACTTGAGGCCAATCAAACATAGCTCTCATTGTTCAGATTCTAAAAGACCCAGAGCGCAATATTACATTAATAAAAGAATTCATTTTCTGTATAATGAAACGTACACCCTGAAGGATGGTCACAATTTTTTCTTCTCTTGTTTAGTCATGTAATTCAGGTGTGATTACAACTTAAGAACAACTAGAAACTATTGATTAAAAGTGCATGTATATCAATTATTTATTTTTACAGAAAATAGGTTGGCAAATCCGATGGCATTGGTTTCCAAAATGCTGATGAAAGTGGGAAATGACTTTGATGAGAAAAAAAAAGCACAACCCCCTTTACTTATTCACTCATAATCCTCGTAATGTTTCATTTGATTATATACAGCTTGGAAAAGTTTAACCAATCCCTTGACAAGATGACCAAAATAAAGTCTAAATTACTTTGCACTTTCACATTAATAATGATCTTCCATATAAATAATTGGATTTATCACGAGTGACTGTGATTCTCCAATCCCAAACCGCTTGTACATGCAAAATGCCAACCTTTGTTTTCAAAATTAAATATGCACACTGGTCTAAATTGTATATTTACAAACAGTCTTTAAATCGGTCTTTTTCAATATCGACTCATTGTCTGCTTCTGCAAATAATTTGCAAGAACTGAAAGAAACATTACACAGGGAGTGACAACAGTTGTCTCTTGGTAAGATCCGAGGTTTTATTGGAGGAATGAGACCTAGCCTGAGGCACGCTATTGTACCATGGGGATACGGATGTCATGTAGGTACACCTTGACGAGCTTAATTAACTATGTAACTACATACTTAATGCATTTTCATCGTGGTAATGTGTTTATAAAAACACCAAAATGTCACACGCTGATTTTTGATTACGAACCACATCCAGTCGTATCATACTTTTGTTAGAGACTTTGGTTTAATCTTTGAACAGAAAAGTAAATATGTTCTTTACTTAGACCTTGTTATAGATAACGTAAACGAAACCGGCCCTAAAACAGAACCTTGCAGAACACCACACATTCTATGAACGGATGGCGAAATGACAGATAGAAACCAAAGTCCATAAAATCATTTATTTGCGGGGCCTGAATAGCAGGTTGTACGCATATCGCCCTTATCTATACACAACCTATGTTCATTTAGATTCTTTATATAATCTGATTAACATTCATAAATCAAATCTATTCTCGAGATGATGGATTAAATGGAAATACATATTATGATAACAACAAATCTCTGACACTTCTAAAATGGTGCTACAAACAATGTTGCAATCTCGAGCACTGCAAGTTGAATGATATAACACTAACATTAATAGATATACACTTAAACCCAATGCAAACGCCCCACTCGCTAGAAATAATGCTGCTGAAATATGGTTTTAGTCTGGAAATATAATCCTACAACCAAACCGACAGTGTAACGTAGTTACAAGGAGTAAATCAATGATGAGTAACGCGTGTGTTATGGAAGAGATAAACACTTGGATTGCTGTTTGTTGGATGCGTCTTCATCATGATGTGACTGCTCTTGGTCATAGCTGGTAACCATATCATCTTGAGTTAATGCAATTGCGCGTTCTCGGCAGTGCCGGATTAACCTTGTGGGGGCTCGGTTCATACCAATTGAGCGGGGGCCCCATTGTTGTTTGTTCAAATTGTTCGTACCAACCGCGGATCGTACTAGTATGTACTCCGCCCCCTTGAGTGCCTGGGGTGTTTTCCTCCAGCATTTTTTAAATTAGGATTAAGTTCAGTGCATCTTAGATAATGAAGCAGTGATTTCAGTGACGTTTAAAATTCGTTGACAATTTGAGTATTTTAAACAGACTCTTTCTCCTAAGATATTTTCAGCGATTTCAGTTACGTTTAGAATTCGTTGACAACCTCCGATCAGCAATGAATGTCAGTAGAGAGTTTTAGAGGTAAACTTCTAACTAGAACAGTTAAAAACACCAGAGCACAAGGCCCCCTAAATTCGCAAGCCTCTGTGAACGTTATTTACAAAGACTGCCTTCGCAACTTCAGGAGGGCGAAGGTGGAGATGATGCTGTACATTTAAATATCTAGATCCTTGCCCGATCAGCCCAGGTACTGGTTGGTTCCGTCCGGGATAAAATATTAGTATGACCCAGAATAGATCCGGTACTGGTTGTCGGTGTTCCAATGTCAACCTCGGCATTCCGTTGCACTTTCCAAGTAACAGTACAATTTTCAAAGCCTCCATGACTTCATTTTGTTGCATTCAGATAAAGCCGATGCGTTTTCGGTGCAGCTGTGTACTTTTACGACCAATTTGTACATACATACATGTATACGGCAATCTCGTCTGTAAAGCCTACTCAACTACCGGGACACGCACATCGAGTGCAGATGATACAATATTATCACAGTGAATACAATAAAATAAAAACCGAACGATCCAAACCATTAGACAAAATTCGAAGTCCTAAAAAACGTTATAGACAAAATAGTGTAATCAGCAAATGGACTGTACATCGTGTACAAGATACACAACAAACAGTTCTGTAAATTTAGCTTCCTTCCCCAAGGCTGTTTCGGTCGTTCAAATCTAGATGTTCATCCATTACGGGTATTTAACTCAACTAGGATATATATGTATCTCGGTGTCACAATCATCTTTTCAGGGATAAATTAGCCCATATTATATTAATGGCGATCCTAAACCTATAGCAGACCAGGCATTAATTTGTAGCAACATATCTGTCATTGCACCCTCTATTACCCTTATTTTTGTTTTCATTTTCGGTCCAAGATTTCAAATACGAACTGACAAGAATGGTGTCATATTTAAAAGGGGAGATCCACCTATGAGAAAATCTACATGCCGCTTGGTGAGTCAATGATCTATTTCCTCGCTCTTTAAATTTTCCCCTGGAATTAAACCATTCAGTATTTTAAAAGCTGACGAAATGCACGTTTAACTGATATACATTATTACTTGTGGGCTATCTAACATTACAGTCCTATAAAAAGTGGTTAAAATAACATTACTAGCAATAATACGGCTGAAAGAGAATTCATTAATCAATGAAAGACATAAAGCTAAGCAGATCGTAAAACCACACAATATGAATAAAGTGGTTTTTTTACTGTTATTTTATTGTTTATCTCCCAAGGGATTTAGCGATAGTTTCTGCTGTGTCAATATATTATTTTAACCCTGACACTATTTTGATTAAATTGTTATCATTCTTACAGAAGATTACTTGTTTATTAAGCTGAATAATACCGTACTGAATAATACCGCAATTAGCACCAACCCAACTGTAATAGTTTCAGCAAGGACATTATATATGCACGCTGTGGCGTGCGGGGATTTGGTGATGCACGGGGTTAACTCCTTGCTGGCATGTCCGGAGATTCGAGTATATGTGGATAAAGGAAGACAATTTTAATATACAAATGTTAGCAAAAGTCTAGTTGGCATAGTTTCATTGGTGTGGGGGAGGTTTGCTGATGCCCGGGCAACTCTTTGATCGTTTGTCTCCCAGGATTCAAGTATGGGGCATAGTACCGAGAAATGGAGAAATAGTGGCATTTTAGATCTACAAAAGCAGTTAAAATAAACTGTAATAATTTCAGAAAAGAATTTTCAACTTCACTTTTTGATTTGATGTCCCTGAAATGGATACCGAGGATCATCACCCTCTCTGTTTTCACTGATTTACCCATCGACTTTAATGTTAATTCTCGTCTCTAGCCTTATCCCAGATTTTCGATGGGTATAGAAAGAATCCTACCACAGGTGAACCACATCTTTCCCAGGTTCATCATGAAAAAACATGCAATTTGCCGCCCCTACATTTCAACCTAACCAACTTTACCTCTTGTATCCTTCGCCTCAAAAGCATGAATATTTGCCAAAACCTGATAACAAATGTATATCCAACCACTTTTCTTCAATTCTACGCCAAAATGTCAACAAAGATTGCCATTCAAATGGGGGAATGGGGAAAGGAGAGAAAGATTAAAAATAGCTTTGATCCGTGTCCATATACAACGAGAGAGAGAGAAATGGGGTTTAACGTCCACTTGACACAAACTAGGTCATTTCGGGACTAACATATGGTTTAATTCTATTTCAATAATTCGGTAGCGCGTAGGCTTCTTTATCAGTGGGATGAAACAGGGGGACTCGGCGAAAACCCACGAAGTTAGACAGGCGACCCTACCCCTTGTCACGTACAACGGGGAAATGGAATCGAAACCATGCCAGTTGACTCAATGACAGACCTTATGATACAACGCGCACACGCTAACAATTCGGTTACCCAACAAACCTCTCACTCCAATATAAAATATCAAACAATCTTAAAAGATGTTAGTTATTCAAACTGAAACACTATAATTCAATGAATGTTTGCGTAAATATAAGTCAAATCGATCATCACCAGTCTTGTTTAAATTATGAAAAGGAACTTCATGAAGCATGTTGGATTGTTTCATACTGCTACTAATGATTGTTTTTTTTTTATCATATAAAACCATATTTCCATTAAACTGAAACAGTATCTGTCACAAAAATTCCAGAAACAATCGATTGCTGTCTATTTTGCTGGATGTGTGTTACGTTGGCCAATGAAGCCCAACAGGCATCGAAGACTTGCTAATTATTCATTAGATTAAAACCATATACACACCCTATACTCTTGTTTTTATTTTTAAAAAAACTTTATAAATCTATAACGGTAAATTTCTTTGATCGTTGGGGTATATTGTATGCCTGGAATATTCTTCTGAAAGGTTTTCTTTAAACTTGTAACGGGCTATTCTTCCATGGTATTTTTTTATTTTCCATAAAGAAAACATGATATAAGGTTTGTCTTACTGGAATTCTGGGATCTTCTCATTTTACGTATATATAAACATAGACGTTTTATAAACAAGATAAAGTCCCCGATTTCGGTTATGCTGGGAAAAACACTTCAGAAAAATCCCCCTACATAAAGCCCCGGCCTGGGGGCCACGGTTTTTCTTTCTCTCGGGTTATATTCTTCAGTCTTTCTTGCCCCTGCATAACCTCAGTCTCGTGCTTTATCCTACACTTAATAACAATGTATAACGTGGGGATGGATTCTTCATGCTAACACATACAATCGTATTACAGAAACCAGCCTCAATGGCGTGGAGGAAGTCATCCTTTCATTGCTTTGTTTTTAATTATAACAAAAAAGTAACAAACTGCCCAACTTCGGGTCAAATATAACTAATTTAACTCTCACAACTAACCTGAAAGACCAACTAAGTGGTATATCATCGTTCAGTAAGACATCATTAAGACTCCCTTTAGGGCAATATTCACTGATAATACATACATTTGGTACTTTGATACAACCGCCTATAAACTTACACAGATTAGGATGGTCCATTTCACTGAAAATAACAAATTAAGGTTAATAAAATTGTGATGGATATATGATGGAGGCATTCTTAAAAGCGGTAAAGACCATTCTAACTATGTAACTAGTGTAAATATATTTTATCATTAACATATCCTCTGCGACTAACAGGCATATGTTTTTATAAGAGGTATTTCAGATAAACGCTTGCTACTAACGGGTAGCATCGGGATACTTTCAATTTGATATGTTAATTATTAGACTGAAAATTCTATGTCAGTACATTTCAAATCAACCACATCCAATAAAAAAAAAATATCTAAATAAATTGGAAGGAATCAATCACTTAATTTGTATCTATCAAGAAAGTAATAGTCAATATTAACGTACCGGACAGTTTTGACTTCATTACGAATCTCTTTGGTTAACAAGAATTCCGATTTTTTAATTCGTTTTACCGCGACTGTTCTACCATCACTGAAAAAAATATATATACTATTCAAAAAAAGTAGGGGATATTTGATTTTGGGGGCATAATACTAAAATATGCAAATAACTACGAAAAAAGTCACTATAGAACCTAACAGAAGAAACATTTCCAGTTACATGTGACGCCCAAACGCACAAATAGCTACCGCATGGAATGCTGGTGATGCTTGGGATCATCATGGGGGTCCAACCCAAGATTTGCACGACTCTGACTTTGAATGTTACAGTCATTGTGGCATTGAATTCCAGGGTGGAAACATCAGTTTAATTGTTTTAGTGACCAGAAAACAAATTTTGATATGCGTCGGCTTACCCAAAATGAAAGGTTACGTGCCCTTGGCATGCTACAGATCGGCACAACACAGGCGGTGTGGCGCGGACGATGAATGTTTCTTAGTCTGTCATAAGCAGGCTATGGTCCAGATACCGTGATACACAATCTGTACAGGACAGACCACGCTCAGGTCGACCAAGGGCGACAACTCAAGCCCAGGATCGATTTATCCGTACCTTGGCCTTGAGAAATCGTGTCATCACAGCAAATAAGATCAGCGCTCGTCTTCAAACAGACACTGGTGTGAGAGTGAGTGGCCAGACGATTCGGAATCGACTGCATAAGGGTCACCTTCGCGCCCGACGTCCTCGGGTGATCCCTTGTTTGAGAGATCATCACATTCAGGCAAGACGTCGTTGGTGTAGGAATCGTCAACACTGGGATAATCGACGCTGGAGCAATGTGATGTTTTCAGATGAGTCAAGGTTCAATGTTGATTTTTTGGACAGACGTAGGAGGGTGTGGCGTCGTCGAAACGAGCGCTTCCAAGACGTTAACGTCATCAGACATGATCGATTTGGGGGTGGTTATGTTATGGTGTGGGGAGGCATCACTGTTGCTGTTGCTGGAAGAACGGCTTTACATGTTGTTGCAGGGCGTGTAACAGGCCAGTACTACCGGGACAACATCTTGGCAGTCCATGTTGTGCCGTTCGCACGACGTCATGGCCGCCGTTTCATCTTCCAGGATGACAACGCAAGATGTCACAGGGCCAGGATCGTTACAGGTTACCTCCAACAACAGAACATCACCACATTACCTTGGCCAGCACTGAGTCCCGACCTCTCCCCCATCGAGCATGTCTGGGACATGCTTGGACAGAGGTTACGTCAACGTCAACAACGACCTGTGAATGTCCAAGAACTTGCTGCTGCGTTGCAACAGGAATGGGACAATCTGGACCAAAATGACCTTAGACGTCTCATTAGGAGTATGCCACGTCGGATCAATGCTTGTTTGGCAAACAGAGGAGGATTTACCCGTTACTGACTTTGTTGTGATGCTGTGGTAACTTTGCTGTTTGACCCCGGGTATCATTTTACCCTTATAATGGTCAGTCTGTGCAGTCTAACGATCATTTGGAATAAATCGATGAATGTGAACTTCATTTCATTTTGTCATTTGTTTCTTCGTCAGTTTCATTAGGTGACTTTAATAACACTTAAAAATCAAATATCCCCTACTTTTTTTGAATAGTTATCTGAAAGTGTATTGTAATCAGATCGGCTTTTGTCTTCAATGGGAATTTCTTGTTTCAATAATTTAGTGCAATCTTTGTGAGTTTACGATCCGATTGGAAAAATATATCGGTTACTATATTATACTGTATAAAAACTGAACTTACAAATTAATGCATTAGTGCAGTGGTTCGCAATAAGTGTGCCGCAAAACCTTCCCAAGTGTGCCGCGGAATTTTGAACTGCACACCAAGAAAATGAAAAAAAACACATGATCCTAATTGAATATTCACTGATGTCAACTAGTAAGTTCATAGATATGTTTTTCTTTATTTGGTTTGAGTTAGTCGGTGTGTCTATTACTAGGCTGTCTACGATTGTATGCCGTCTGTGACTTGCTATATAATATTATTTAGCCAGATGTGCCGCTATTTTTTCATATGTCACATGGTGTGCCGTTGGCAAAAAAAAAAGGTTGAGAACCACTGCCTAAGTGCTATAGATGCTAGTTTTACTACTAAGGGTCGTGGGGAGGGTGTAAATTCGTGCCGCGACTGACCAATGTTTAATGCTTCCGAACCCGCCCCTCACCCTATGCCACGGTACTAAATTCGTGAGTACTTATCTTCGCACTTCAATAATACTTTAAAGAATTTTTTTACTAACGTCACGTTGCCTCGGATGCTCAAAATAAATCAAAGTAGTAAATGTGCACTTGCTAAACCTTAACGTTGATGTATGGTTTTCTTCAACACGTGTTAATATTAAACAACATGCACAATTAAAACTAACATTTAGATTTGATAATCTAAATGTTTGGACATAGACAATAAAAACATACTAGAACGCTGTAGTTGCGAAGACTTGTCTTCTGACGGCTGACGTTGCCATGGCGCTCACACTACCACTTTGTTGGCTTCCACCGGAAACGATACTTAACATGCTGCCAAACGCACCTCTCAAACCGCTGTCTAAATGTACAAGATACATAATAATCAATATCATAACCTAAATTTGTTCTACAAGAATACCGTTCTGAGTATGACATTATATATCTATAAAAACAAATTATTACAAATTAACCACTTTGTTCGTCTGACTAATCTGAAAGTTCTAAGATTTGTATCGATAATCATTTCGGCTTAGGTTGGGTTTTAGCTTTTATACAAATATATAAATTGACATTATGTCAAATGGTAAAGACACCACAGCACTCTGACCGTAAAACAGAACAATTAGGGTATTGCGTTTACTCCAAGATTATGATTAGTGCTCATCCATCTTATGTTTACCTTCTTTAATATCTTCATCAGGTATGATCCAGCTCTCATCCCACAATAATTTTCTTTTCTGATATCTAAAATACTAATGCAAAGCAGAGGTATTACCAACAGTCATGACAATTTTACGATGATAATGATGATGATGATGATGACGAAGATGATGATGATGATGATGATGATGATGATGATGATGATGATGATGATGATGATTCAATAATATGGATATGTTCAAATCAAAGTTAATCTGAATTTAAGTTGCATGTCAATACCGCTAAATGTTTTCTTGATGTGGACGCGATATGAAATGAAATTTGGTTTAACGCCCTACTGTTCTGATCCAATGATGAGGAGAAGGTTGAGATTAATATTGAGGAGACGAATGACACTGACTTACTATTATTATGCCCAGGAAGATGATAAGAATGATGACAATGAAGGTAACGATAAGAGCGATCTCCCAATCTTCTAAAGGGCATTCTCCACAATCTTTAGGACAACTTGAACACTCTTCGCCCTCACTTCGTTCACATCGACCATCACCACAAACTGTTTATACAATTACAGCAAACATTGATATTACCGAGAAAGTGAAAATCAAAAGTAGAAAATATTGGAAAAATTCCATAGACATTGTATAATTAAAATTGTGAAATGAAATTATAATTTGATGTTATTTATTTATTTCTCTGTTTGTTTAAATATATATTAGATTTATCCGGCAAGTTAGATCTCCAGCAAAAACTATACCAAGAAAACGGATAATGTCACGTTAATACATGTAATGTATCCACCTTGCCCCTGTTCACATTCCACGTATATCTTTTCCATATACACACTTTTAATTTATGTATCTAATATATATTCAGTGCTAAAAAAATTATGTGTGTAAACTTACTTGTCCGAGGTAAAACATTTACTCGCTTTTCAATAGCAACGTGCATTCTGGCCAGTTTGAAATGAGCAATGACGGAGGTTTCTCCCACGGCGTACAACCCAGCAACAGTGCTAGTCCAATTTCCTTGACCCACAGGGCCAACCATAACCTTAGAGTGCGTGAAAACCGAACCGGAAGGCGGAATCCATGGACCACAGAGGCCATTTTGAACCGTGTCAGTTTCCCCCAGTGGGCATGAGTGTACGTTGACGTGGTGAACGCAACAGTTCTCGGGGGTTGATAATGACGGGGCTGGACAAATAACATCTTTACACCACTGTTCAGCCAATGCCGCATCACTGGAAAATACGAAAAATAGGTAACCAGACAACGAACCACACACACACAGAAGCAGCAACGTCGTCCGATAATCCATAAAGTGTTCTTTTGTTTAAAAATCATGGTAACCGTTAACGAATTAATTTCGATGTCCAGTAATTACCAAAATTATCAAAATATGGTTGGTTCTTTTTCAGATGATAACTTTGTATAAAATTTGTATAGTGCCTTGCGGCCCCAGAACCTTTTTTTTCCAAATGGGCAAAGGCAATGGACTTCCTTGCCCCATGAACATTATGGGTAAGTCTCAATTCAATTGGATGGTCATCTCAGCCACATGAGGACGCCCACAGTTATTATCTACATAACCAATACGTAGCAATCAGTCCGATGATAACTGTAGTCCGTGTCCACAGGAATTGTTGACCGCGGAACCACATGGATCGACAGATGGCAGTGACGACAATGATCACCTTTTAACAGTTAGGTATAAACCGATAAAACGAACAAATGTCATTGAATATTCGAATTGGTTTAGCTAAGAAATGTATAAGGTATAGTCAAGCTGGAAATAATCTTGTTATTGAAATCTATTTAGGTAGATATAATGAGCGTTCTGTACTCATTAACATTTAAGATAAAAGACACATTACCTGTCACCGACGCTTTATTAATTTAGACCATAATATAAGCGATCAGTCTGGCTTTTAATAGCATTTTCTATTTTCCTTATTGGTCGTTTTTTTTATCATATTTTGCTTAAAATATGCGTGTTCAAGCTAATATCGTGGTTTTCCAAGAACACATGATTGATTCACGTTAAATAACTCTTTTTAAATTGGAATCTTATTGATATATGAGATTGGTTCTTTCTCATTTATTTAAATCAAATTTTAACTTTACACACTGAAATTATTTTGTTTTGGTTTGGTTATATGTTTGCTATATATACCAGTTCAAAAATAAATAATGAAAAATCTTCAGTCAAATTACATTATTCTGAGCGAAGTTACCAGTTTAAATTTGACCACAAGAAAACTATTGTCACGTATACCATTAGGTAACAAATTATGATTCGAGTCCTTTTATTGAGTGACGTCCATTTTAAAGTTATCCGAATATGTGGTCTACATTCAATACATCAGTCGCCCAATAGTCCACGTGGTTGATTACGGACCTGGGGTGTGCATAAGTGTCTAATATATAAAATTATAAAATTTAAAGTCAGAAAAAGAGCTTTAATAAACATGTGTATCTCTTATATAAAGCTTCTTTAGTACACTAATTCTAACCGTAGTACATTATACCTTGATAAACTATAACAGGCGATAAAATCCTGCTAATCAACAGCTTTTCAAGTTACAATCTGTATCGACATTAAGCGAAAAACAAATCACAATTACTTCCGATTTTATTATGATTGCCATAAAATATCACTGTTTATTCAGTGGTAGGAAAATAGCTTTCCTTCAATCAAGTAAGAAATGAACGTCAAAGAAGACGACAGTGTTCAAAAGCACGTATCGTAGCATGACTGTATACGAAGTGATTCATATTGAATTTTCTTAAAACAAATATTGTTATTTCAAATCAATTATGTTCGGTGAAATATGTTACTAGACCAAATTGAAAACGGTCGTTTACGTCTACTCTGTTCATTCTATACATTCTTTACTGTAATTTGTCTTATACGATATGTTTTTCTTTGTTGATTACAAATGGCACCCGAACCCATAGAATACAACTGTGTCTTAAATATTGGATATATTCACAAGATAAAAACATCAATATTGATTGAAATTGACTAACTTTGTATTCTTATTCGAGTTTTTAATTTCGATCATTATGTAAAATATTAAGCCAGAGGTTTATCTCCTGTAAATGGTGTTCAGTGTTTCAAATATCCAATAACGTTATGCGACATTCTTTAAAGGGTTAATCCCGAAAAATATTTTGAGAATAAAACTGTTTAATTTTGTATTAAAATCCCCTAAACATCTCTACCTAAGGGTCGAGCAACTAACTTGATATAGGTGATACGTTTTCAAACAATTTAAACCCACCAGTCTTCATATGGAAATGGAGACCGGTGTCCCAAGCTGTATTAATATTACGCGGTGTCTGAATAAAACCAGACTTTTTTTTAAAAAAAAAAATAATGTGTAGATGAAATTTATCTTTCGTCACAGCAAATGGGTAGACCTCTCTAGGAGCGGGAATCGATTATCAGGTCACCCAACGAAATAACTGACCCGAAATCTTAAAAGAGTTATGTGTCCGGATAAGAAGTTTTGACATTCACATCCAAACGACTCAATATTTTGAACTGAAAATTTGAGGCAAGGTAAATATGCCATCGCTTTATAGTTTGGCACTTAAATTTCATAAGTACTCGGACTTTTATTTTTGAGACTGTTTAAATCGGGAACGTCCCTTTAAATATCTAATGCATAGCACATGAAAAAATGTTATATACTTGACGCTACCGGGCTGTTGTCATATTATACGTTACTGGACCAAAGGTAGGCATATGCCAAGCCTTTATTCAAATACTAATCCAGAAAGTCGGTGCATGGGAAAAGTTGAAGTGAAAAACATAACAGCGAAATGAACTTAACATTTACCATCATAGCATATGTAATGTGTTTGCTACTTTGATAAAATTAAATGAGTGTGCCGGATGAAAAGCGCGAGATATGCACTATCAATTTTCCCGAATTCCACTTCTTTTTACTATATTAATATTCAGAGTTATATACGTGGTGTTAATTGGCAAAATTATCCATAGTTGAAATTATAATATTAGATAGTGAATACAATTATGATATCATTGTTGATAGCTTGCCAGTAGCCCTAATGTCGCACCAGCAGCAACGTCGACCAGACATACTAGTTCAGTGGGTTTTAGTATGAAAATGATTTCTCTGTTTAAAAAGCTCAATTTGTATGTATGCCTATGTAATTTAGAGACGATGATGGCAGGTTTCCGTAACAGAAACCTGGCAACCCCCCTCCTGCAAAAATTCCTGGATCCGTCCCTGCCATGTATTTAAAATCATCATGAAGAACGTTGTGTAAGAAAGTGTAGACGGTCGATGGACCTAATGTCAATGTTACCTCTTGAAAAATCCTGTTTAAAATGATGATACAACCTACCTGATACCGGTAACGTTTGCCTGTGTAAAGAAATCCAAAGGAATACCCCAGGTATAAAATTCTGGCTCTATTATCAACTCGTATGTCGTGTTAAAATGTTCCTGGGCCTTTATTTCCAAAGGTGGCTCGACAATCCATTTTATCTTTATACCTAAATATAAAACAATGACAACGCAATATACTAAACAGTAAAGTTAATTAAATATCATGCAATCATAATCTGGGCTTAAAAAAATCACGACTGTGATGAAACACAACTGACATTATTAGAAAGAAAGAGAGCTATGTGGCAATAAAGAATCGGTTACAATAAGTAATGATAAGTTTCAGTATTTTTATTTAGCCTATTCCAAGGTAGTATACTATTCAAAAAAAAGTAGGGGATATTTGATTTTTAAGTGTTATTAAAGTCACCTAATGAAACTGACGAAGAAACAAATGACAAAATGAAATGAAGTTCACGTTCATCGATTTATTCTAAATGATCGTTAGACTAAGTAAGGCGCAGACTGACCATTATAAGGGTAAAATGATACCCGGGGTCAAACAGCAAAGTTACCACAGCATCACAACAAAGTCAGTAACGGGTAAATCCTCCCCTGTTTGCCAAACAAGCATTGATCCGACGTGGCATACTCCTAATGAGACGTCTAAGGTCATTTTGGTCCAGATTGTCCCATTCCTGTTGCAACGCAGCAGCAAGTTCTTGGACATTGGCAGGACTTTGTTGACGTTGACGTAACCTCTGCCCAAGCATGTCCCAGACATGCTCGATGGGGGAGAGGTCGGGACTCAGTGCTGGCCATGGTAATGTGGTGATGTTCTGTTGTTGGAGGTAACCTGTAACGATCCTGGCCCTGTGACATCTTGCGTTGTCACCCTGGAAGATGAAACGGCGGCCATGACGTCGTGCGAACGGCACAACATGGACTGCCAAGATGTTGTCCCGGTAGTACTGGCCTGTAACACGCCCTGCAACAACATGTAAAGCCGTTCTTCCAGCAACAGTGATGCCTCCCCACACCATAACAGAACCACCCCCAAATCGATCATGTCTGATGACGTTAACGTCTTGGAAGCGCTCGTTTCGACGACGCCACACCTTTCCTACGTCTGTCCAAAAAATCAACAGTAAACCTTGACTCATCTGAAAACATCACATTGCTCCAGCGTCGATTATCCCAGTGTTAACGATCCCTACACCAACGACGTCTTGCCTGAATGTGATGATCTCTCAAACAAGGGATCACGCGAGGACGTCGGGCGCGAAGGTGACCCCTATGCAGTCGATTCCGAATCGTCTGGCCACTCACTCTCACACCAGTTTGAAGACGAGCGCTGATCTGATTTGCTGTGATGACACGATTTCTCAAGGCCAAGGTACGGATAAATCGATCCTGGGCTTGTGTTGTCGCCCTTGGTCGACCTGAGCGTGGTCTGTCCTGTACAGATTGTGTATCACGGTATCTGGACCATAGCCTGCTTATGACAGACTGAGAAACATTCATCGTCCGCGCCACAACCGCCTGTGTTGTGCCGATCTGTAGCATGCCAAGGGCACGTAACCTTTCATTTTGGGTAAGCCGACGCATATCAAAATTTGTTTTCTGGTCACTAAAACAATTAAACTGATGTTTCCACCCTGGAATTCAATGCCACAATGACTGTAACATTCAAAGTCAGAGTCGTGCAAATCTTGGGTTGGACCCCCATGATGATCCCAAGCATCACCTGCATTCCATGCGGTAGCTATTGGTGCGTTTGGGCGTCACATGTAACTGGAAATGTTTCTTCTGTTAGGTTCTATAGTGACTTTTTTCGTAGTCATTTGCATATTTTAGTATTATGCCCCCAAAATCAAATATCCCCTACTTTTTTTGAATAGTATATTTTTCTCATGCAATAATGAATGTTGTTTATAATTTAATCATATTTCTGGAAATGTGTTACGCATATACATGTATATACAGGCGCGGATTCAATTTGGTGCATTCTGACGTATTTCCGGAAGGTAAATTCCAAAATTACAGGTCTGAAAATCGCCAATAAAATCGCATGGATCCGCGCCTGATATATTGTTTACCTTTGCATTCTGTAAACGGTGTTGGATTGGCACTGTTGGCGTCGTATGGCCAACAATGGAAATTCTCATTACTAAAGCCATGCCAAGTTGTAACAGGCTTAATAATTAACTGAAATTACAGCACAAAAGAATTGTCAATAAAATATCAAAATCAAAGGCAAGTAATACCACCTTGCATATACCAATCACGACTATCCCGCATGAATATTTTAGCCATGGTCAAATCCGATATCTCTCATGCGCCATCACTATACACTCGGCAAACCGCGGCAGATTCCGTAACCTCCGGAACCTAAATCTAGCCTCGGCTGTATGACGAATTCCGCCATATTGGAACTACTTTAAAGGTCCCGGATGAAACATGGCTGCGCCCATACCGAACACAAGTTGGCGACCCATTTGGCTAGCGACCTATTCGACTGATCCAGCTGTAAGATAATGAGGAAATTACATTTATATTCTGAGCTAAAGGAATGGATAAAAAATAATATATTCTACTTTCATTTAATAGACAAACGTTGGATTTTATTGGTTGATAAATAGATGAGTTAAGGCGACTGTTGTCTTTATTCTAAATAGGCTTCCAACGAACAGGTTGCAGCTCGATCGGTCGAATAGGTCGCTAGCCGAATAGGTTCCCAATTTGTGTAATAGCGTCAAGTTTTCCGGTTAAAGTAAACCGGTAGCCGCATCGCAAATGTATGGGCGTAGGTACATATCACTTACTGTCATACATCCGAGACTAGATGTAGTTTACGGAATCTGTCGAGATTTGCCGAGTGATCATTATAGTGTTTGTGTAATGAAATACTCTGGGTGGTTGCTTTAAAGATAAAGAATGTATTATGTAAGAATTTATTTTTTAATTTCTATTTAAACATATTTTATTTATTTATTCACATGACATCGAAAATCTTGGATATTTAATTGATTAGTGCCCCCTCGCTATTTAATAATTCAGTGATAAAATAGATAAGCAATACTTTGTTTATTGTCGCAACAATGGTAATTGACAATCGATGCTATAAATATGGTCAAAACTCCATAATCTCATAACTTCGCTCGGAATAAAATAATTGGAGTGAAATTTTCAAAATATTGATTTTATCATTTTTTTCCAGTTGTATAGCAAAAAACGTCCAGTTCTTTATCTAATACCATGGACTATCAGTAGCCTAATACACAATTCATAGCGATTGTCCGGTGTGCACCCCCCACCCACCCCACCCGACAGAGAGAGTCTAACAAGGAACAACTAATAGTCGTTCGGATGGGGCAAAAAGTTGAGACCTCGCGTGAAAGATCCCTTGACAGTTGGAATTCGATATAAAAGTCTAGTGCCGCTGTACGGGCATAATTTTGGCGTCATCAAATTGTTTTGGGACACAACAGTTGGCTGTTAAAACACACTTCATTTCATTTATATCCATTTTGTAGAGCAATAACCCAAGATGAACCTTTATTAGTTATTACAGGAGAACTACACTACAAGACAACACCTTTTCTATCGTCATGTTTCGATATTTTATTAATATTTATTAATCCAATATAATGTCAAAGATGAAACAATAACTAATATTATTTTTACGTGTAAAGATATTAATCTCGAAAAATAAATTAATCTTATAGACATTCAATAATATTTTGAAAACATGTAATTTATTAGCTGTCCAATTTGGGTAATATTTGATGTATGGCATTTTGCGACTTGCGTTTTTTTCTATCAATAAAATCAATATATTTATTTTTATTACAATTAAATGTCGGTATAAGATAATCAATTAAGGGTTGTAATTGATGTTAATACCTTTGAAGTGTCGTTGGTGTCAGATGATAGTGTTATAAAATAACAAAAGTGGTGATAAATATATTTTCTAAAATAATGGATATGCTATCATTTGTTTGGAAACGGTCATTAATTATTCATTGAAAAACAATGCCAGGTTATTAGTGGACAATTTTCATGACATTGCTCCATATAATATATTAGATGGGCATATACATTATAAAAACTATAATGAATTGAAATTTATTCACGTCATTTGTGAAACTCTAACTAATTGCTTTGCAGTATAAGCAGTAATTTCTAGCAAACACGGTAATATTTCCGACTGCGAAATAATCGTATAGTTTGCTAATTTTATCTGCAAGACTATAGTATGTAAGCCAGATATTTGTACAATGTTTACAATAATTTCCACCTTCCAACGGCCGGTCTCTCGTAAAATTAGCATGCCATAGTTTAATATAAAACGAGTAAGATTGCATTTACAAAGCATTTAGTTATTCTACACTTTGAACTACTTTGTTCAGTAGCATAAAAACATTTACTTCGCAATGTCGAAGTAAGTCAATGAAACAAAAAAAATGAAATAACTTCCTACTTTTCGGCACCCATTGGGTTAATGAAGACTGATGTAGGCCATGCGATGTGATGTGAGGAAAAATTTTCCCGGACAACGGCACTACCTTTTGTTCGAATTCCAACATTCAGTGGGTATTTTATGCGTACTCCCCCGTGTACAAGGTACTGCTGTTTTTGTACAATCCGAACTACTAGACACTGTCGTCAGATCATCCGTTCTGCGCCACTGACAAGGGTGATCTACGTTGGAAAATCCCGAGGAAGTACATATAATTATAATTGTCATCAATTACACAGCTAGTTGATAAACAATTCATATACTTAAGTCCACGTGAAGATCTGAATTATTGCACTTGGTGTTGGAGGGGGAAGGGATTATTTGTGCATCTTTCAGCTTTCTTTCTTTTTTATTTTCCTTTCTTCTTTCTTTAAGATGAAGTCAAAGAAAGCATTTATAGGGTAGTTATGTCCAATGAAACATTTGGCACATTTGATGTTATACAGTATACATATAGGTACGTGTACACAGGGTTACTAAAATAATACTGAATTTCTGGAAAATGATCGAATTGTTAGCGGTTGTTAAAACCATTCCAGGCATATCAGGCTTCGATATGTATGGTAAATGGCCCGCGGTTAACGACACAAACGCTCCATCAACCAATTCATGGGACAAACAAGAATACTTTCTTGAGAATAAAATTTTTTAGATGAATATCAAACTAGTTTTCCAAAGATCAATTAGTTTTAAGAATATATTTTAAACCACATATGGCATTAAATCACAGGTTGTGTTTAGGTAGGCAGATTAAGGAAACAATTAGCTATTAACGCTTTGTGAAATCTTGCGTCTTCAGAAAATATAAACCATTATTATTCATTTTGTTACCTATCCCAACGGATATGTCCTCATCGATACATAATTTTGAAATTACGTCTTTTATATCTTTTAGAAAGGAAATATTAATATGATTTTTAATTAAGGGCGAATTACCTAGTTTGATTGGGGGTTTTGTCTGGTGTTACGTTTCAGACAAGAAATATTAAACTGTTATTTAAGTTTAGATCAAGAGCTGGCGGTTCTCGCTATAATAGTTAAGACAATAGATCAATAGATAATAAAAAGGAAATATATTGATAGTTTCAGTAAACCAACTTTATTCTGAGTAATGTCCGTTTGAAAAAACAGTACAGTCTCGATTGTCATTGCTACCGTTGCTACGATAATTAACAAAATCTCGATTATCCATTTTTTATTTAAATTATTAAGTGTCAATCGAGTTTATATCCGTTGAAAATCAAAACCATCCTATGAACTAGATAGTATATTATGACATATGAATAAATGTCTAATTAATTATTATTATAAGATTTAGACAGATTTCGCTCTTACATAATGCACCCTTTATACATGTTTAAAATAAATTGTATTATTTTAATCTTTTGAATCCAATATTATGAGAGAGAGAGAGAGATAGAGAAAGAGAGAGAGAGAGAAAGGGGGAGTGAGAGAGAGAGAGAGGGGGGATTTAACGTTCACTTTATAGACACGAACTAGGTCATAACCCACTAGACTGGACAGGCGATCCCACTCCTTGCCACATACAACCGGGGAATCGAAAGCACACCAGTTGACTCAATGACAGACCCTATGATACAGCGCGCATACACTAACCATTCGGCCATCTTCTGTCACTCGGGCGCTCCACCTATAGTGCGTCAAATCCATATTTCTTGCTTAGAATGGTTCCAATTTAACGTGAAGAAAAGAAAAATAACATATAATAGTACTTACTTGCCAAACTATGTAATAAATCACCCAATTGGACATGGTAATAGTCAGCACGTTGACAATAGGTTCACGGGATCTTATGGAACTCTTATCATTTTTCATTATTGTTTTTCATAAACACACTAAAAAGTATTATCTGTTCGACATTGGTTGGCTGCTACACAAAGTTCTTATCTGTAGGAAGTTGTCAATGTGTGTGCGGAAAGTCTCGATTATGTTATACAGGATGCAATTCTTTGCTTCATTTGTATCGATAAAAGCTAATCACTGATAAGAGGTCTCCATAAGCCTTACATTCACAACTCTAGCATTGACTTTGAACTCCATCCCACGACAATCCCTATTTATACATATTAATTGTATATACATTATCGTACTGGAAACAAATAAAAATGCACTTAAAAATATATCAATGAGGCGTGTTTGTCTCCATATTTCTGCAACACCGGAAATAATAGGTCTCGCAAATCAATGACTCTCTGTTATTTTGCTAATACGTCTATTAATGTTTAATCTCTATTCATTCTCGTTCTTCAAACATCAATTTAATTAATTATGCAATCTCAGATCTTCATCAGATTGAATAGGAATCTCAATCGTAATATTGTTCTTTCTTGAAAAACAACAAACATAGAAAATGTCTATTCATGGAAGAATTGACTTGGGTTTAATGTGTTGTCATCGCTTCTGGTTCCAGACAATGGAAAAAACTCTAGATTGTTTGTCCGGTATATATCTAATTCTTTTTTCTGGTTAACATTAATGGTGCATTATTTATGGATAAATTGCTAAAGCAAATATGCACGTATATTGTAATAATTAAGTGTGCCGTTTTATAACATATTTGTGAATGACAACAATCTGGATAACAATCTAAATACTATAATTGCTATTAATATTCCTTGTAAACTTTTAAATAGTTTTCCACGCGATCGATTCTAATAAACGTTCAAGGTACGTGATAAGGTATTGTTTGTTCCAATATCAAAATATATTTTTGTGTTTTAATGTCTCTAGATAATGCTAATATGTAATGGTGTTCTACGGCTTTTCAGATAAGACTGCTCTTCTAATTCCATTTCCAAACTGAAAAATAAAACCTTAAAATGTGAGGATAATAAGATATACGACGGCTGATTTTGGACATGCCAAAAACACGTGCGCTCGAGATACTAAGTCGAGCGCTGGGGATACTAAATCGATCGATCGAGATAACATTGGGGAAATGTAATAGTTGAATGTACTGTTCCTATGGTGGCTGATTTAGGACAATCAAAAAAAAATATCTCGAGCACTCGAGATAATTATGTCAGGCGCATTCATTATTTCATTTGCACTATTTAATTACCTCGGGTGCTTTTATGCAAAGAATCTCGAGCGCTCGATTTGGTATCTCGGGCGCTCGATTTGGTATCTCGGGCGCTCGATTTGGTATCTAGAGCGCAAGACTTAGTGTCTCGGGCATTTGATTTTCCCCACATTATCTCAATCAAACGATCTAGTTTCGCGATAGATCGACTTAGTAACTCGATAGCCCGACTTAGTAACATCGATCGACTTAGTTTCTTGATAGTTCGACTCAGTGACTCGATTGATCGATTTAGTATCTTGATCGATCAACCTAATCTACAAGACCGGGGATACGATAAGAAACATTTTAAATGATCAAAATTATATAAATAATTTAGGCACATAGATACAATGTTATGTATATTATTACTAAGACAATAGTTTTGTTTTTATGTAACACATACAATAAGTTACGGATAACTACGTCTTGCACTCAAACTTTTTAGTTGATTCGCTATGTATACTACTCAAAAGAAGTTAAGGGTCAACCAATTATTTTTTTGTTTGACATTTTTTTAGACACGGTGAACATGCAAATCAAAACTTTTAAGCACACTTTTGGTCAGAATGAGTTCAATATGTCTCAATGTTTTTATACACAACTATTCTGAGGATCTGATGAAAATTTACCATTTTGAGCATAATGAGGCCCAACAAAACTGTTTAAAATTCGAGAACTTTGTTAATAACGAGTGAAACCACCACGTGCTCGTAAGCAGTCGACACACAACGACGAGGCATGCTGTCGACCAGACGTTGAAAAAAAATCTGGGAAATGGCCTGCCACTCTGCCTGAAGGAACTAATTATCAAGTTGGACATGATTGTCTCTCACACGTCTACCCAACTCATTCCATGCATGCTCAGTTGGTGTCAAGTCAGGGGAGTATGCAGGCCAATCCATTCGTTCAATACCACTCTGTACCTGATACCCGTCAAATTTCCTTGGGCGGCGAAAAGAGGAGTCCTGTGATGTACCGAAATTCCAGCCAACACAATTACCGTAACACCTCCAAAGCGATGGCGTAGTCTGACGTTAACATCAGCAAATCTTTCTCCTTGCAGCCTATAAACGCGAAGTCTGCCATCATTGAACTGTAATACAAATCGGGACTCACCATTGTCACCGTCTCCAGTTTCTATGACGTGTGCACCAGTCACGACGTACTGCTCTATGACGTTGAAGAAGAGATGGTAGAACCGCTTGTCGTCGAGATCGAATGTTGTGGGCTCGCAGACGATTTCTTTTGGTCTGGTCCGATACCTGAACAGCACTTGCATTTCGCAGTTCATCTCTTAGACATATCGCTGTAACAACGCGCTGACATAAGGCCATTTAAATGACATGCCGGTCTTGACGTTGTGACGTTGATCTTGGACTACCAGACCGTGGGCGATTCTGAATTGAATTGAAATGGTTGCCTGGAAACGCTGCCATAGTCTCCCAATCACACTCTGGCTACAACCGATTCTATGTGCCATATTCCTCTGTGTAAAACCCTGTTGAAGCCACGTAATGGCTCTTCCTCTGTCAACTTCACTCAGCTGACGTCTGACCATGTTGAAATTTCAACTGAGAGCAGCACGGTCACGGGAGTTTTTTTATGCCAAATCTGTTTATGGAAAATCCATAGTGCACGCGCAAGGACATAATCAACTCCAAAAGGTCGTAGCCTTGTTTTGATCTTCATTTTATGGTTTCTAAGGAGACTGTCAAAATCGTTTTGTTTCAAAATGACCAGGATATCGTGAAACAATTTTGACATGTGCATAGACAATTACCTGGTATATAAAAAGGTTTGACCCTTAACTTCTTTTCAGTAGTATAAGTTTAGCATATAGCATAACCGTTGTTAACGTTCTTTGACCGTCTTTTCTAGATCTTTCCAGGTTCAAAATCAGTTCTGTTTTCTTCCGAACAATTTGGAAATCCGACAATGCATATCTGAATCTGCGAATCGATGGATTCTTTGGATTCGAAATGGTATCCACTCACATGTTAACAGCACAACAAGTCGATCTTCCCTAAACTAACACCCTAAATTGCCTTTATTGGTGACTCGATTCAGAAACAGTTATCTAATTTGGACCCCATTTATAATGGCTGTGTATTTACGAATTTACTACTTTATTCGAGATCTCGAATTCAAGATTATCACTGTGAAATGAAAACTAAATGGTGCTATATACGCGTCTATTTATCTATCGCAATTATGGCATTATTTGAATAATACTGATCACGGTTTGGGCAAAATGCTATGCTACAAGTGCTACTTTAATTGCAATTATTAATTAACTATATTTACAAGAATTGTTGCTGGTCTTTTATAAATGTTATAATGACCAATATTATGGTAGCCTAATAAGTAAATAATGGGTAGACTAGGGTGATAATGTGTCTATTTCAAGGATATAAGTATTTGACTATCTAGACGGAGTGGGTTTGTACATACACTCGGTTGGTTACAGATCCACCTTTCATATTATGTTCGTACCAAGTAGGTATATTGTTCGCCAAGTCAGATTTTTCAAAGTTAATTATTGTTTTTATTGACTATTTCGATTTTCGATGATTGTCACAATTTATACAACGTATATTTAATATGGAACACCTGACGTTTCCTGTATAATTAATTATAGAAATAACACAAAGGTATTATAGATTTGTTCTACTTATTCTATAAGTTCAAGTGAAGTTACAATGGTTCCATCGCACCCAAAAACGTATATCAAACACGAACAAGCGTGTGTTGGAATGTTCAACTAAAACTGCGAAAGCAACACAGACAAGGAATTTATATAATCAAGCAATAGAAAATAACAACAGACTCGCCCAGAATATCTAGAGGTAAAGAGATTTTTCCGTCTAAATTCAACAATATGGAAGTCTCCAGGATACATCTGAACTCTTTGTACGAAAAGAGCTTGTCAGTTTACGATTTTAATTAGTTCGGTCAATAACGTTACAAAATAGATTGCAAAACTTGTCGTGCAATACAATATTGATCTTGATTGAAGAAGACGTGTCGTATGTATCAAACACTTTTGTTAACAATGTAAAATAAAGCGCTAATTTCTTAATGGTTCTCAACATTCAATTTACATAGTTCAAGGGAAGTCTCAATAGAGAACTAATTTGTAAAGCCTCATTAAGGTATCATTGACTTAAAGCACCGGTTGGAGTTCGTCTTTAAAATGTAAATAATGTCCAAGTCATCTATGTGACTAATATCAAAATATATAATATGGGAAAAATAGAATTAACTTGTACTTTCACAAAATTAATGTGGCTAATGAATTACAGACATATAGAGTGTGCTATTCGGCCAATTTTATCCGGACGGCAACTTTTACAGGCACGACGAACTGTACGCGGGACTTAGATTTCTCATGCACTCGGACAGCTAGAAGCTCTTCTTTGTCAAAATGTTATTACATACTCCTCATACCTATATTAGTCTCGCGGCTGAAGCTGGGGAGCCAAAATTTTCGACAATTCTATGTGGAATCGCACCCACTAAATCCATTTTTGGCCAACGGATCACTCTCAGTCTGGAGGGTTTAGCTAATTAATAATTAAATAAGTAATAATTAGATTACATTTTTAAATTGACACATACATGTCGAAATATGACGCTGTAATAATAGTTTTAAATATAATTGGGCGCCCTAAAAAAAAGTTATTATCGTTCATAAAATATAAACATTTTCCTGGCTCATTAATATCTACAGGATGATTGGTAAGGTATAAGAGGGGTGGGGTAGCAGTTGATATTTATACAGGATGCTGTTATTTGCGGCAGGGAAATGCTATATTGAAAAAAAAACAAATTCCAAGTATAATGTCATATGCCATTTTAAAGAGAACTTGATTGTCGTTCATAAAATAAACATTTTTCTGGCATATTAATATCGGCAGGGTGAATCATAAGGTTTAAGAGGTAAGAGGAGTGGGGGTAGCAGACAGTGCGGCGATATTATACAGACTGCTGTCATTTTCGGCAGCGAAATGCTATATGAATAATTAACTTCCAATTATATTATCACGTAACATTTAAAAGAACAATTTATTATCTTTCAGAAAATATAAACATGTTCCTAGAAAATAATAACTACAGGGTGAATTGTAAGGTTTTAGGGGGTGGGGGTAGCAGACATTGAGGCGATATTTACTAGTATGCAGGATTCTGGGATTTCGACAGGATGGTGTAAATGCTTCAGAGTAAGGACAGTATAAGGCCCATCAATCTATATAATTGTGATGTTTGTAGACAAATACGAAAGCACCATTATTATGAAAACCAAATGAATTTCGCCCCCATGCGACCCCGAATTATTATACTTGGAATTTGATTTCTCATATGGCATTTAATTAGTTATTTAATTATTAATTAGCTACTTGCTCAAAAGCCTCCAGACGCAAAAGCAAAATGGATTCGGTTGGTCCAATTCAATATAGAACCGTCGAGAAAAAAACATCTCGAATAATCTGGTTCACCTGGCTATTTCGTAAACAGCCATGGACGATATTCTACACGCAAGACAATTGAAATATATCAAACGATGGTGGCGTTAATCAGTGACTAAAACTACTAAAACGTTGGCTCACTCGCCTGTAGGTTCCGTGTTGATCAAGGTATTGACCAAGAAAATTCATGTGTTCCGCCATGTCATTGGCGCAAGGGCCTGATAAAGGACAACGTATTCGTTCCAATATATAAGACGTTAATACGAAGTCCTGTGTACAAATTGGTGTGCACTTTAACGATTCCTTTACAGTTGGATTTCGATATAAGATTAGAAAGATAAATAACAAATGTTAGGACACTCAAACTGATTTAATTTTATTTCTAGTACTGTATATCAAAATCCCTTTTGTGCAATTCATTTCCTGTGATACTGTTGATATTGTAAATTATTACTTACGTACATTGTAATCCTTAACACCAGAAACATAAATTGTTGATGGCTTAATCTGTTCTTAATACATAAGATTCCGATTTCTTAATACCAGAGGTCTCTTCACAACAAAGTAAGCGATATATTTACCATATCTGTTATGTTCCTGGACCAGTTAATATTTAAAATTGTTACGGCAAAGTTCTAGACAAAAGCCAGTGATAACATTGATCGAAGTTAAAATATAACAATTTCATTGGCTTAAAGAGTAGATGATAACACAGAACTAGAAACAAAGTCATGCGCATTATCTCATTTAGCGCCACGATTAATAATGTTTCCTGTTTGTCAAATAACTGTATTTGCATGATAGTTAACTTTTAGTTAGAGAAATAATTAGTTACCGGAAGTATTGGTGTGTATCATGTGAGACAGTCAACGTATGTACAATATACATTGAACAAAGTAAGTTGTTTGTCCGACAGTAAGTAACACCATAATCTGTGTAATGTCAACAACTAACCTATTTATATACCAATAAATTCAGCCATTTATTGGGTTTTCAGTCCTTAACATATTGATCAAAATTAATAAATAATGATATTAAAAACAACGCCTTATTAAAACACGTGGGAATTAAGCGATCATTTCGTTGGTCAAATGTCATCATATTTTGATGCAATTATAGCAAGAAGTTACACCTGCAATTGCACCCTCCCTTGCAATGCCCCTAGTCGCTCTGTCCCTATCGTTTGTAGGATGAAAGGGGACAGTATGGGGAATGGGTGCCGCTGAACGTGGCCACCTGAATACGAAACTTCGGGACACACCAAACAACCAAACAGATAATATATCAAAAATGAATAAAATCACGTTTCAAAGAACAAAAACAGATAAGACAAAATTAAAGCGGTTCTCCAAACTACAAGAGAACATTAAAGATGCGTTCTGTAACATTTAAACAAATGGCTGGCCGTTCTCCAAAAGTAGACAATGCAAAATGAATGGACATTGGTTGTTTAGCTCCTTCGCAGTCTATCTATGAGCTTGACTTGAAATTTGGAAACAACAAATCAGGGCTACTCTATCTATAGGTCGTTCTCAGGTAGTCGGCGTCGCCATGCTAAACGAGTGATGATAATAGAGAATGCACTGGACTAATATTCCAATCATTAAGATAGAACCAAAATAGCACATTTATCTGAATGTATAGCTCAATTAATTGATCAGTTAATGAAATCTAAACCTAATAGTAATCTACAGATTTTATATGATATTATTTGACACTTCACCCAACTAAAATACACTTTGACAATTAATATTTATCATATTATATTCAATAAATAAGAGAAACATGTTGACAGTACAGTACATCTGATTCTAATTAATATGTCACCTGATTCTCGCTCTAATTTCTAGTTGATTCATTTCGATTAAATCACCTATCAATTTATGCTTTATAGTATCACGTGGCTAAGTGTGTACGACGCTGGCTTGCTAGCCTGAAGGTCGGATGTTCGATCCCTGCAATAGCCGAGAAAATCCATCCAGATTTTCCGGCGAGGTATCTCCTTGTCAGTGATGCAGGACGGGGAGCCTGACAAGGACAGCTGTCTAGTCGTCCGCATGGGACGAAACCGAGGTTCCGTGTACACATTGGCGTGCACGTAAAAGATCCCTTGGCAGTTTGAATTCGATATAAGAGTAGGCCGTAGCGCCCCTGCCCGGGCACTGTACGGCGTATGCTCGTCTTCATTACCCCAGGCTAGGTGCAGAAAGTAGGACGTTAATTCCCATTGCATTTCAGTATTTTACTACTTAGGCAAACACTGCAAAATATTCAGTGATCTTTTGCATTCTTTTTTTATACTTAAAGATACAATATGGGAGATAAGATAAAGAGATGGCAGTTCTCACTATAATAGTTAAAAACTAGATAGTGTAAAGGTATTTTGCTGAAAATTTCAGTCAAATTGATCCACTATTAGCCGAGAACGAAGCGAGTGAAATATTCACATAGACTCGGTCATCATTACTAAAATCATTAATATAAACAGCATAGTTTCGATTATGCACTTGATCGATTTAATTAGCAATGGCCGTTAAGCGGTACATAGGAATTTAATCCGCCAACATTGAAGGCTAGCCTAGACATCAAGAGTTTATTAAAGTCTGAATAAGTTGATTAATGTCTAATTGATTATTTAGATAACATTTCAGGCCTAAAGAAATAACTGTAATAAGCAGATTTTGCTCTTGCATAATGCTATTTTAACCAAAGAATAACAAGTTAGAGAGGAATAATTGCATTGTCAAGTTAGAGGGAATAATTACATTGTCAATCGTACGATCACCAAAAATATTTTTTAGATTTCACATTATTTGATTACATTTTGATACTGGACTGGATCAAACTGATTCGTTTTTTTATAGTTCTACATTTAGTTGTTTTCACTTCACCAGTGAGGCTATAAAAAGAAATCGAAGTGAAATATAGATCTGTAATTTGAATTCGGTATCACATTTGAGATTCGGTCATAGATCCATTACAGAGAAATGGTCGTTTCAGTATTACAGACGACAATGGCGAACCGTGAGAATCTATGATAAAGGAAAATACAATTTATTGACAAGTATATAAAGTGGGAAAGTAGTTATACATAATATGATTTTTTTTTTTATTATGTTGTCAATGATATTTATAATAATCAATATCTTGTTTAAAACTATTGTATTTGAGAATGCAAAAAATATATCAATTATTTCAAAGCGAATTTCAATGGATCTGGTCGCCTCAAGCAATAATTGTCGAACTGATATTTGCCACATTACTATCTTTACCTTATAACTATATGTTTTTTTTCAAAAAACAAATAATTTTTTGGGAAGCTACACGAATTGACAGAAAAATCATCAAAAGAAAATACCTCTCTTTGTTTCCATACGAGATCAAATATAAAAACTTTTAATTATTATTTTAAGAATGGGTGATTATTGAATCTCAGTGTTGTAGGAGTTTACTTTATAGGCAACTATAGTCGCGTCATGCTGACTTCTTTGCCTTTCAACTACCCACTTTGGCAAAGACTGGGTCTGATATTAACAGTGGAATAAATTTATTATAAAACAAGACACTTGCACATTTAACTTAGTTTCAGTTGTTTATTGTTTCTTAGCAATTTGCCTCTTACAAATAATTCATCATAAAATGTACAAGCTCTGGCATATCAGTTGAAACTATCTAATGTATCGACAACGACTTGTTCGCCATTTACATCGGATAGTCCGCAATAATCCGCCTTCTTGGACAAAATGTTTCGGATTATAGGGACGATTTTGAATAAATTCTGAAAATAAGGATTGCGCGTGATTGTATTTGTATCCTTGTTTCAATATTGACTTGTACATAAATATTAATATTTGGCACATGTGTTAGAAAAAAACACATTAATTTTTATATGTGTTTTAGAGGAATTATCATTTGTCTTGCTCTTAGCTGCTTAAACATCAATACATTTAATAGTAACAATAATTAAACTTTATATACATAACATTGATCCTATTAATGAATTGTTTGTACTATTCTTTGTAATATAGTTTGTTGCCATTATATCCCCATAATTAGATTTTGTTTATGGATTTTAGACGAGGTTGAAACCTAGCAACATGTCTTTAAATAAACTATATACCCGAACATGTTTTACATTTAATGAATAGAGTTTGGTGGTGGTACAGTGTACAGTTATTAATTTTGAGAACAAAAAGAAATGCTTATTGATAAAATAAAAATTTACAAGGCTGTCAAAGTCTTGAAAAGTTCAAGAAGCTTCATCCACCTGGAATGTATAGCTCGATCGGTTATTATATCGTTTCTTATAACATTTTGAAAGCTGAAAATCGATAGTGCTTCGTACTGAAATAAAAGCAAAACCACGCTAAAAAAAACAATGTAGGCTCTAACATGTTCGAATCAGAAGTTAAGCGAGGGGGACACAATGGTTTTGCGATCCCTGGAGTTTTTGCGCCCTCCAATTGGCAAAAATCACGCGGTTTCAATGCTGTTTTCAACATTATAATCATAATCAAAATACTAATAATCATAGTGTCAAATATATACCGTGGATTTGATAGCTACAAATCTACTCTAGCATGTTCCACGAAGCCTAATATTACCCGGTGGCACTGGGAGGGACAGTCCCCACCCACGCAATGCCATGGGTCACTACGCACCCGATCGGAACGGAAGTACGCGGATGCGGGAAATCAATACATTGTTTCTCTCATTACCCTAATGTCTCGCACAAAATTTGAAAAACAATTAATGTTAAAAACTGTAGCCTGGTGGCACTACTGACACACTCACAAAATTTTCCTAGAGGAGGGGTTATAGACTAACGCACATAAGGTCGCTAAAAGGTTGAAAACAATAGATGTCGTCCGCTTATGACCCTAATAGGTCACGCCTAATTTAAATATCTCAGTGACTAAAACCCTCTCCATATATAATATAAAATAAAAAATACAGTAAATGCGACGAAATTATGATTGATGTTGATTTACTCTTGAATTTTGAAGTCTAAATCTGTTGTGTAAAATCGAAAAACTGATGTACCTTAAAGTATCTAAGTCTTTTACTCAATATCATCCAAAATCTTCGACAGTAAAACACGAATTATTTGTCAATTTAAATCAAAATTGATGCTGTGATCTTACCGGGAAAAGATGGGCTTCTGATATCCAATATTTAAGAAAAAAAAATAAACGAATCGTGTACCATAATGCGTTTTAGTGCCATTTGTAACAGGCGACTCGAAGAACGAGACTAGACGTATTCCACGAGTCATGTCAAACGGTAACGTCATATTCTTATCTGGAGAGCATGCTCAATAAATACTATCAATAAATACTGGAATAACCAGACGCTAGAGATTGTCATTCGATAACTGATTAGAAATTACAGTAAAAACGGAAACGATTGAATGTAAATCAGCTTAAATTCATTTATATTACATTGTTATGCACTGCGACCCATTCTACGTCTCAAGTAATATTGATTTAGCTCATTTAAGAATGGAGTATTTGTATTTGTAATACAAGCAAATGACTCCTAAATTACCTCACCTGTTAAAAGTAGTATACATGCTTTTCATCCTGACCAGGATCACAAATAATAACTATTATTTCACCCACGAGAATTATCAAGTTACTTTTGTCGATTAATGCTGCCCTGTCCTTGACAAGTATGCTTGTCTGTTAATGGGATATTACAATATTAAAACAATGTGACAACATAATATACAGCAAAAGCCTTCTGACAAAATAATATTGCATGGCCTAATACTCACTAGAATCGCACAAGTCGTTAACTATCTTTTATTATCCTTATAGTCAACATTCAGCTGCGTAAATTTTGACCCAAACTGGACATTATCTATAATCTTCACATTCATAAAATCCAAGGTGTTCCAAATAGTAGCAGCATTTACTAAAATGGCATTAACTCTAACTAGTCCTATTTACCTAAATTCTTGTGGACAATTTGCCATTCTCACCTATCCAATATATGTTTGGTCCACCGATAATTATAATCAACCAGTGTTCAAAATGTATAATAATAGGTTTTGTCCCAAGTGTGAGTACGATTTAATTTACTTATTGACATTTCATCAACGGCCAATCAATAATCAATTAATAGTGTTCCTGTATGTTTCACCTTCTTTATAGTTGAATAAATCTATACATCTATACACACTGCCCTATAGTCAAAAGCCTCATCAAGTCCTAGTAGCTTATTAACTATTTAACGTATTATCCAATTCCATTTGCCCCTAGTACCAACCGTGTTTCCTGGTCATATAATTACATATGACTTACCAGTTCAGGTACCCGCGTCCTCTACACTAGTTACCGATATTGCTTTCCATGCAATAACACGCTTTCTTTTATGATGTATAGCTTCATATTTTCTGATTCATTAAGTTAGAAAGCAACGAATTTTATACATACAAATTAATAAAATATAGCATTTGTTTTATATTAACTTGTGTTAATCATCTTGAAATCTATACCAAACCCATGCAATTATTACATTACGTGAGTGCCATACTAATAAATAATAAATTTTGATATTGATTTCATTTAAATGGCAATGTATATGTCGACATATCCCAAACTGAGTATATACAAATATGCAGGAGTGATATTCAATATCAAATATTTCATTGGGAACCATTGATTTGACTGTCTATAATATCTACAATAGTGGTACACTGTTAATAACAAGATCGTACTGATGATACCCTGGCATAAGTATCCGATCAGGTGAGTGAATGATCTTCACTTTCACGTGATTAGATGAATAAACTTTCGGAACTAGAACCGTTTCAGACGGTTTCAGACACTAACCCTAAAGACGTTCAGATACGTAAGACCAGATCAGACCACTGAGTTTCAAATCTGATGAGATACATCAGATCAATGAACTTCTTACACTAACAGAACAACCCGACCAGATCAATGGTAAAAGCACAATTACATTGGTTTCCAACACTAATAAAAACCCGATAGAGTCTCAACAACATAAAATAATTGACTTGATGGGGTCTACAGTAGCGACAGAAATGATTGGTTCACTCAGACCACAGCGTTAGAACTAACCTTTCTACCAGTACCCATTGAACCTATTGAACTAACCCATCAACTAAACAATCGACCTTCGTTTCTTGAAAACTTTACGCTTTAGCAAAGCACAACAGAGATCAATTTATTTGCTTTTTTTTGTCAACTCTGGTACAAAATTGCGTCAGTCCACAAATTTAATGCTCACGATTAATATTTTTGCTTTGTCTTTGTTTCTGTTTACTTTTTACAGTTCTCTTGCATTGTCTAACAGACTGCATACTCAATCAACACCTGTTGTAATAGAATTATTTGTAAATGTTTCATTTAGTGCATAAACATACTTAGTTAATTTAGTGATCCGATAAACATAACTAGTCTCTATATTTTAAACTCTTTCAAAAGATGATTAATTTTGATATTATCGAAAATTTAGTTCAGAAATTTCCGGAAGTTGTTCACGAGCATACGTTTGAGATATATAAGTTCAAATGGAAAACCGAAAGGTGGAGGGGGGTTGGGATGGCCTAGTGGTCTAGAGTGCCGCGCTTCGACCTCTAGCTGGCCGGTCACCTCTGGCTTGTGGCTGTGGTTTCGAGCCCTGGTGTGAGCGTATGTGGCATGGAGATAGGGGCTCCTTCTCAACCTCGTTGGTTTCCTCCGGGCACTCCGGTTTCCTCCCACAGCAAAGACCCCTGCGCGTGCGCTAGATAATGAAAATGGAAAAAATAAGACTTGTCTGCGATATCACCTTCGGTGGACGCGGACGTTAAACACCAAAAACAACAACCGAAAGGTGGCTACTTCCAGTTTGGGTATTTCAAGTTTTTCATGATAAACCACATACCTGCTTTATAACAAAGAAAATGTTGCCACATGTCGCTCCATCTATGGTAGAAAGCGTTCAACCCATCAAAAATGTGGGGAATAAGGGTAAAGTCGTTCACAAAAATTATCAACTATATCAGTTTAGAAAAGGCGTCGCGCGACACAAAGGGAACCGTCTATAGCTACATGTTGAAAAATGCGACGTCGAATTGACTGAAATAGAACATTGCAAATAATCGCCTCAATCTTTTTCCTTTCTTGTCTCACATTTTGAGATAGTGGAAGTAGTATTAACGATTGCTTGGTATATAAAATAGCAAGAATCTGTAGATTGCCCGTTGTGTTATTAACACAGCGTAAAAGGGTGGCGGCGTACATGTTATTTTCGAATTCACATTTCCTGTCTGGTTATGGTGAACAGTCATGAGGAAGTAAACAGGTGTGAATGGGAAATCGTCTACTAAAATGACGTCACGGGCGATAGTTTTTATTGGTCAGGCCTAGAATTACATCTAAATTGTCAACCACCTTTAATATTTATCCGATGTCGGATTTAGACCATGAATTTAACATTGAAGCCAACGGGGAGATAATTATTACTAGTCTGAATCCGCCCGGGTCCGTTTACTTAATTGGATGGAGTTGTTTCCCCTTACACGGCTAATAATAATTTTCTCCACGTTTACTGGCCCTATGATTAAATACAAATTTCTCATAATTTGTGGAATTTAACTTGTAACTGAAAAACATCACATTCTTTAATTTGATCCGAATCGTCGGGCGTTTGGACGTTATAGGAACAATTTATCCATGCATAGCTCCGACAAATCGTGTTCTATTGTCATTGAGACATCGCCAAAGATTACACGCTTCACTGTGGATTTTTTAAGAGCAAAGCAGATAGGCGTTATCGCATTTCATTTTGCTTATGTTTTTATAAGATTTTATGCGTATTTAATATGTCAATTATCACATATTTTACGGAAAACAGTTCCAAGTCGGTAAAGATGAAAAGGAACTATCTTTATCTATCAGACCGGAACTGCACGTGGGTAAAAATAATCGAACCCCAGTAAGCCGAGAGATTATCATAAATTAAAATAAATGAAAACAAATTATTGGATTTAGTGGTTGGCTGACTTTAAATTGAAATAGGACAGAAACAGATTTTATCGCGATCGAAGCATTTTTTATTTTTGTGTTTGTTTTAAGTTCTTTACTAAATACTGTTTTGGAGTATTTTTCTAAGAGTTATCAATATTTTAATACAGCGAGAACTAAACGAGTTTCCCACGATACTACGGCATCATCACGTTTCGTGTGCTCAAACGAATTATTGCTATAAGATATACCATAATATATGTTGGTCCCGAAATGATTCAACGTTGGGAGTCGCGGTGGCTCATTGAATAAGAAGCTGGCTCGCTAGTCTGATGTTACTGGTTCGCTCACGGGGTTGGCCGAGAAAGTTACTTGGGAATTTCCGACGTGGCTTTTCTTTGTATGTGATGCATGACGGACGACCCTACAAAGTACAGCTGTCTAGGCGTTCGGATGGTCCCATGTACGCATTTGCGTGTGCGTAAAAGTACCCTTAACAGTTGGAATTTGATATAGGTTTATGCCTTTGACCCGCTGACGGGGGAATTGTCATCATTAGCCCAGTCGGTGTAGAAAAGTAGGACGCTAAAGCCCATTTTATTTCATTTGGACATTAAGGTTAGAATAATGTAATTACATAATGAATTACTGGTGTCGATAAGAGGCATTGGTAGAGATATCATCGATCTGATTATACCGCAGTTAGTTCCGATTTTTATAGTTCAAAATTTCGTTTAACTTGGCTTTACTTTACTAGGATCTGGGGCAACATGAATGCTGATTGGTTAATTAAAATGTCTTACGTCATAGGAACAAAAGCCACACGTATGACTCCCTGCTGACGCTACAACCCACCAAATCTGGTCATATCTTCATGTATTACAGGTCATTGAAAGTATTAAAAAACGAAAGGAAATAATTAAAGATCTGAATTTTAATGAGATTGGGATATCATTGGTATTAAAATGCATCTTAATTTTAATATATTTGACTTACGGATACGGAAACAGCCTATGTTGTTTAATTTTCGATTTATTAAAGCGCATCTTATAAATATATTTGTCTTACGGAGACGTAATACCTTATGTTGTTTTATTTTCGATTTGAGACAATTTTTGCACTTATTGATTACAAGAAATAAATTATAGTTAAAGACTTTCGTCATTTTAGAAATAAAATTACTAATTGGTTTTATTTTATGATCAGTAGTGGAATACCGCGTTTTATCAGTGAAATATAAGTGTTATTCCACTGGCGGACAAAGTAGTCCATGTTGTTTTACTTAAAATGATTGTAAAACCATAAAATAAATAGAACATTTGTCGTTTTGTCGTGAATAACATATTTTATTTCATCTCTAAGCAAGAAAACGTTTATATTTTCACTCATGCTACGCATTCGTGAAAATATAAGTTTTCTTGCTTCTCGATGAAATAAAATATGTTATTCACGACAAAACGACAAATATCCTCTATGTATTTTAATTTCATTGATATATTTTGTATTCAAAGAATCGGGTACGTATAAGTGCCCTTGTTTCCGCGATGTGATCAGTTGGTTATTCAAATATATTTCCTCTGGAGTTAATTGATTATTTATACAAATAAAAACGGTTTAAAAAATAACAGTTTCATCCATTTCATAAGTGATGAGAAACATTTAATGTATTTTCGGGCGCTGTGGCACGTTTTGTCTTTAACAATAAGTAAGCGTGTGAATGTCTATAAATGAACTACTGTCTATAATCATATAATTTACATATAAAAACTACCAATAATCTATAACAGTACTCCAGTCACGTGCAGATAATCATATCGCATATTCTATTTAATATTAAAAACTAAAAAAAAATACAGTCCCGCAGAAACTTAATTCACGTGCTAATGCCCCATAACCATGGTATTAGTTTCTTTTATCAAGGAAAATTACAAATTCCAATTGTCCATTAAAACCCTAAAAATCATTTTCCCTTTTTATATTGTGGATAAGACATGCGTTTCTTTCTTTAATAATTTGGGTCTGACGTACTTAATATCCTCGCCGTTGTCTTGCAGTACCGCAGTTAGAGGTGTCACATGACTATAAGCTGCAAAGCATGTCCGCATTAATTTACAAATTAGATTCTACATGGACACGGTCGGTATGCATTAATATGTGAATTAGAGTTAGATTATCGTCTATTTGGATAGATTTCAGATCATAATACGTGTGTTTTGTTAAAGGAACACAATACAAAAATTATAGACTATTATTTTCTATCCTATTTTAATCTTCCACCGACGGTAGCCTATAAGTTGCACCGAATATTCATGAGTATAACTCTTATTGAAAACCTCAACAATCCACGCTTCAGCTTCATGTCAAGTAGTTTGGACCTAACTCTGTTATTTGAAATTGTTCTAAATAATAGAATAATGCCGTTATATTCAATAACCACACTCAATCCATGTGTGAAATTTTTTATTTGTTCAAAATGTATTATGAAACACTAATACAACGAGAGGCTAAACTTTCGTTTAGTATTTCATTGTACTATTGAGATAAACGGTAGAAAATGCCACCCGAATTATTTTTTTTCAAATTTGAGAAAAAGCCACAACATTTTTAATTACCCCTTTGATTCCTGTCTCGGTTTCAATTAGAACTTTAGAATTTGATACTTTCGTTGTAAATAGTCTTACGACCGGTATATAAAATGACATCAACTGCCAGGTAGTCAGTATAAGGGACGGAAGTGGCTTATAGTGTCAGTAAACATGACATACTGTAATAGCCAGCGGGAACGCAAAGATTAAGCCAATAACAATCATTGTTAGAGACGGATATCTTATTAAAGATGTCGCCTAACAATGGTTGTCTTATTAGCTGTAAATTGATTGGTCAATAATTGTCATGTTGGCACGCGCTAAAGGAATTAATGCAGGCGGGATTTAACGTCACGGCGGACATATTAGAGTAGAATAAAGCGACCTTCATTCAAATCACCATTTCAATAAACTGGTCACATTCTTTAATTTAATTAAAATTAGTAACGAATTAACAAGTGACGCGGCTAATGAAAGTATATGACTTGGACACTCATAGATTACTGAAGAAATTATTATGGTCTGAATAGGTTAAGTAATGTCTAATTAATAGTTTATGTAACATTTCAGGCCTAAAGAAAGACCTACAATAGGCAGATTTTGCTCTTGCATAATGCATGTTTAATTGAAAGGCGGTATACGGAATGGAGCGGAATAATTTGTTGATTTTTCTGTTCTAAAATGATTAGAGTTATATCCATATATAAATGTGAAGCATACAGGTTGACTGAATATTGTTTTTGAAAATGCAAAATACATTTATAGTATTAAGACTACTTTATTTTAAAAATTAAACACATCAAACCGTTATTCAGCACCGCTAAAATAATTGAAAGAAATTAAAAGATGTGGGGTTTAACGTCTTACTTTAATTGTTGTTGGTTTGTAAAATAATTCTTTCAAAAAGTTTTTATGTACGTCATTAAAATATGGTGAGTTCTTATGGCAATTTTAAATATGGTGTATACCCACTCTTCACATTGTAAACGCTGTAATCCTTTGAAGCTTGTGTCACCATAACTGATTCGGTTCGCTTGAGATCCATACAAGGACCAGGGCCACATCGGGTATTTGCCTGAAACTCATTTTCCGCTCATTAAGTCTATTGCCACATCGAACACGCCTGTTAAGGAACTTGTCGCCAATGGGAACTAACAGTCCACGGTTCTTCTTATAATCCCCACAGGACTCCAGAAAACCACAAGTAATTTAAATGAAATGAAATGGAGTTTAACGTCCTAATGACTAATGCAGACAGACATAGTGTCCTATATGAGGGAAATGGGATAATGAAGATGGTATGTACCATACAATGTACTATGAAGGAAAGTTCGCCTGGACAGCGAACTCCAACGTCAATACAGAGGACATCCGGTTTGGTCCCACCCATTGTTCCTTGTCAGGCTTTCTGTCCTACTCCGGGGGGTTGGGATGGCCTAGTGGTCTGTGTGCCGCGCTTCGACCTCTAGCTGGCCGGTCATCTCTGTCTTGCGGCTGTGGTTTCGATCCCTGGTGTAAGTGTATAAGTGGCATGGATATAGGGGCGCCTTCTCAACCTGGTGGGTTTCCTCTGGGTACTCCGGTTGACTCCCACTGCTAAAGACCCCTACGCGCAAGCGAATTATTGAAATAAAATTAAACCATTGGCTTAGTTTGTGTCGAGTGGACGTTAAACCCCACTCTCTCTCTCTCTTTCTCTCTCTCTGTGTCCTACTCCACTAACAAGGGGGGCATGACGCAAAACCCCGATGGACTATCGGGGACACTAAACTTCTAGTTGACTGAGCCAACGCAACATCCATCGGATGATGTGAATTCGTTACCCTAAAACACAATAATACAATACTAGTCCAACTACAATAACGTCAATGTTCCCATCATTGATAATTCAAAAGAAATTACTAACAGTTATTTCAATATAGCAGCCATTGCTTGCTTGGTTTTGTGAGGTATACTCAGTTGATGATAGCAGCCCCATTTACCCCATTTCTGCTACAACCTTATAAGATCCAGCCCAAGTTTTATTTTGACAAATTGTTATCTTAATCACGTATAGGACGATCTCTACCTAATATCAATTTGACGTGTCCGTCCCTCGCCTGATTAGACATGCAACGCCATTGGAACAAATTGCTACAGTTCCCACCCGGCAATAAATCTTTAAAAAATCATTATAATCCAGCAATAAACGTATGCGAAGAAATCAAAAATAATCAATACGGACAAAGGTGGCGACATCAGCTTTTTGGGCCGATAGGGTAATACAAACACCGACAAAATGATCAACACAATATCTTTAATGTAAGTCAATAAACATCGACAAAATATAAATAAATAATTACACAAAAGTGTAAAACGATGTAAATATAATGCACTTTCTTTGGGACATCTTGTAAATATATTGCACTTGCCATAGAACAAATATTTGACGACTAGATTTGTAATTTTAAAAAGACATAAAACTGGAAGAAAATGTATTTGATAACATAATAACGAACTAACAATTCACCTTTTCATCAAAGATGAGTAAGACACAAAGACGGGGATCCACTGCGATATGCATAGCCTAAACTCGTTTAGGTTATTTTTTTCGTTAAGCTGAGGCACTTTCGTTGAATATTATGAAAGATAAATAATGATTTATAACTTAAATTCAATATAAATACAACGAGGTTAACATTCTCTACAAGTTGGGGCATTTTGTTTTAGGAATGTTTACTTTCAGTAAAAAAATGTACAAATAATCATATTTACTTCAATAATTCTATCTGGAATCTTATATTGGCAGTGGCTATAGCGGGCACCGGATATCAAGTAGCATCGGACATAAGGCACTGATATAATCATTAAAAAAATGCTTTGTACATATATATGTAATTTGACTAGAAGAAGTAATACTTGAAGATGTATTTTGATAATTATTTATTTATAAGTTAAAGTTATATTTATACTATGGTTGCGAAGTGCATCTCTTTGACTTGCCATGTGTTGATAGTAATCACCATGGTAACGAGCGTATCGTTGCTGGGTATCAGCAGGCTGACAAACGGAATTACGACAATCGTTCATAGGAAGAGTTTGATTATGAGACGGTTCGTTGACTAATGAAGTCGAAGGGTTTGAGTCTCTAAACCGTATCCAGGGAATATCCGAGTCCCGCCTTAGCGTATTTTGAACGTCCATTACATCAAAGGCAGTTTTTGGAATGTCATTGCCAGAAGTTAGTTTACTTCCGTTTGATGCCGGTTTTAATTCTTCAAATCGGCGCGGAGACGATGACTGAATTGCGCTAACACACTTGGAATCGGTGGAACAGCTAGTGATTGAGCCATAGTCCATATCTAAGGAGTCTAAATTTACAGATGGTATTGCTAAATGATCGTACACGTCGGGCACTTGTCTGTGTATCGTTGGTTTTATAAATGACGTCAAAGGAGAACAATTTGATTGGCTAGATCTGGTCCGTGAACATGACGACTGATTGACTTCCGGTTCCGGTTTTAAAACCAGATTATTAAATTTATAATTATCACTATCATTTAAGTCTTGGAATCTGGCACTACCACTAAATAACGAATCGTAGAGATCGGGTAAAGTTTGGTTGTTGTGGAGACAATCGTTCACGCTTTCATTTCTTATCGACTCATTTTCGATCGCAGGCTGTGGTTGATAACCATAAGATGGTACACTGCTTTGCTGAGGCAACGGAACACAACCTCGTGTTGGATCAGGATACAATGATGGCGGAGTACTGTGGTAGCCAAGGCGGTTTCTGTGGTAATCGTAACCATGGATTGTAAAATCAAGTGTTGGCTGTGGATTATAATTATTACTGATGTTGATCTGTGTAATGGCGGCGGGAGGCTGGAAAGTATCTTTAAACATATCACATGTTGGTAGAAAGTCTTTGTACCTCCGGTTTGTTCCACAAGCACACTCAAATGGTGGACATGAACATAGCACATCGTCACCTGCAACCCAAAGTCAAAAGTTATTACAAAAAAATAAAATGAAATTGGGGTTAAAATCGTAATTTCATCAGATGTTTAAAAGTTTCATATTAACGTTTTTATATCCTTGCTCCAATCAACAGTTTTACTTTAAAAAGTTAACCCGCTCCTCCATCTTTTTAAAAATATTAAAGTACATAAAAAAAATGTGACTTACCAGTTGTTTTGATGAGATATTTAGACGGGATTTCAGCATTATGTGCAGTCATATGTCGCTTTCTGTCACCGAGAAAAGTCTGCAAAAATTACAAAACATATCACCAGTGTTTAACAATCGAATTCAAAATTAGATGAAATAATGTATCGTCTTTCATTGTGGATACTACAAAGAGAAATCCATTTTTCAGTACTGCTTGGTTGGCAGCAATTAAACTTATTTCCTGCTATTATGCCTCTAATAACATGAAATGGGGTTTAATGACCTCACTAATAATGGCAATTTGTCGTCCCACCCGAACGCTCGACGTGTTTCCGAGGAACTTTCTAGACCAACACCGGGATCGAATCAGGGAATTCATATTTCGAGAGTCTTCGCCCTTTTGACCGAGCATGGGTGAATAATGGCCTGTTTATAGAATAAAACAAAATAGTATACCTTCTGATGTCGAAACAAACGATTGGTACTTGTGTGACGTCGACTCTCTGCCACAGATTTTATTTCCGGTCGAGGATGATCATGGTGACCTTTGCCTTGGAAGTAAATAGCTCCGTTCACATGACGCCAGAAATGGGTGACGGGATAACCAAAATGGCCACGACATGCGAGCAATTCCAGTTTACCAAAACAATTAGGGTTTGAACAAGCTTTTCCTATAAAGATAAAATAAAAGAAATATGTTACAGATATTCAATTATAAATTTAGTTCTACTGAGAACACTTTATTTAAACTCTAAGACATTGTTATTATTATGTTATTCTTTTATTTTGTTTTACACAATATTCATATTTAGATCTGATTAGGGATTGTGGAATAGACCAGACCTACATTAAACTTCTCTCTACATATTATCAATGTATAGTAGACCAAAACTCTGCTAATAAAGGTATGTGGCATAAACTCACCAACTTGTTTTCTTCTTGCCTTATCACATATTGCTGGTCTCAGGTGTACCTTTTCTCCGTTTTCTAATAAACAATCTTGATTACAGACGAATACACCCAAACACGACTTTTTCAGGATGAAGGCATTATGATTATTGGTATTGCGCATGGCCCATCCACTCACGTGACGCTTAGCATCTTCCTGTTCCTGGTTGTAAACATAACGACTGTGTCCATTTGGCCATATTTGAAATTTGTCCAACTTTGTTAACTGAAACGAATCAATAAATATTTTATTAACTAATCTTACGTATTGTAGGACGGGGAGTCTTGAAAGAAACTGTGTCTAGTCGCTCGGATGTCACAAAAAACAAGTCCCCATTCACACATTGGCGGGTACGTAAAATAATTATTGGCAGTTGATTGGAATTCGAAATAAGATTGTACTATAGGGCAAAATTCCCCCTATAGCACATTGGATGGCACTGTCGGTGTAAAAAGGAGCAGGAAATGGAAACTTTCATTAACATTTTAAAGGAGACTGACACAAAGTTCCATCTGATTGATGTAAACATGGTTTTATATAGCCAACTTATTCAACGCATATGACATTGGACTTGTACGTTATGCTAGGGCCAAATATGACGTTTTAGCTTTAAAAGTTATATGTATATATGACAGACTTTAACCTAATAACAACAAAAGATCTCAAATCAGTGTTATTCACGAGTCCATTAAATGTGAAGTAAAACAAAATCTTTCTGAAAACAAGGGGTTTTTTTTATGAATAGACTTACTGTTGGTAAAGTGCTATCATTTATATCCCATTGGTGATAAGATGACTGACTCTCACCGGATGGTAGAGGTATGGTAGCTGGATCACACAGAGGTACCTCCGCTTCGTGGCGCTCCGAGGCCATGCATGTGATATCATCTGTTACTAACATCTATTCTATATCTATAACACAAAAACCCATAAAATTATAACAAGTTATAACAAGTATGGCTTTAAATTATAACAAGTATGGCTTTAAATTATAACAAGTGTGGTTTTAAATTATAACAAGTATGACTTTAAATTATGCATTTCCAACTGCTTGTAATAACACCAGATAACAATAGATAATACGCATATAAACGATATGATACACATTAAAAAGTTGTTTATCAGTTGGTTGGGTTTTTTTCATGGAATAGCGAATGCAATTAGTCATTCTGAAAACGAAAACCACAATAGTTAACGTTTAATGATTGGTGACACATCGATCTGTCAAAACTATATACATGTACTTTTTTAATGTAAAGACTGTTGTATTATGTAATTAGGCACACCAGAGTGTAGACTTTTCATGTGAAATGAGCTGGCTGATACACTAAATTATTATCACTATATTCATCTAAGGTATAACGGTAACAAACCAATATGAACTTAAAAATGACCATAACTGAAATTGGAACTGATCAACTTAAAGAAATTTTGGACCAAATATTTTCTTCAATAAAGATCCATATTTTTAACCTTCATTCTAACATTTTGGGGATTCATAGGATATTTTGTTACGTTAATTGTTAGGGGATTCCTTTACATTTGGGTGTATGTGGGGTTTAGAATGACTGTGGGTGTGTAATTCTTGTACATATTAGAATAGTCTCAGTTGTTTGACAGAAAGAGGTACATTATTAAAAGATATTCAAATTGAAATATAGAAAGTAAGGTACATCATGCATTACTCGTTTGTTTAGTTTATAATATAATATGCGTTTATTTGAAAGGGATTTACATCTAACGATAATCGTAATTTTTAAATATATTGCACTGTATTATTACACACAATGAAATTTTGGCCAATGTTCTAGCCTACCTTTTCAATCAATTATGAGATTGACAACAATCAATAGAAAAAACCGTGGCTTCCCCACGATTGATTAATCTAATTCTCTTTTAGTGTATGTAAATAATCGCATGTATATATCAAATATATTCTGTTGAAATCATCACTAAAGATAAAACCATCACCGGTTAGCACTGAGACTCGGGTGTAAAACATCGTGTCACGTGCCCTATGTCGCGTGCTGACACGCTCTATTGACCCTCTGTCATTGTTAAGTATACGTTACTATTCAACAAAGCTTCATCAATCAAACAATGTTTCTAACGGGTTTAGTTTTTAAACATTAAATAATACAATACAATTTAAACATACAAAAAAACTGCCACTAAATGGGTATTTTTTTATGTTTATGCCATAAAACTAAACAAATATGGCTGTTCCAGCCTCGAATGCAAAACCAACACGATGCGAGGTCGATGACTAATTTATATAAATCGAATCGGATAATGCACAATTTTATAAAATGCAATACGTCTTTCGGTGAATTTATTTGCAAAACGTCTTTATTGTTGCATTCTTCGGTTCCTTAATGGAAATTCCATGTCAAATGAAAGAAAACTTTAAAAAATGTATAGCCTAACTGCTATTTGACTTTTATCAATAGGAAACAAACATTATTCAAAATACTTCTCAATTCTTATTTCATCACGAATTCGCTCCAATACCTAACCAAATATAAGAAGACGAATATAAATACAATATTTGTATATTTATGTTCAACTGAATACTCTGTGGAAAAGACATGGAATGACTTAGATTTATCATAAAGTGAACAACGTAAAACAGAATATCAATTAGTATAAATTTAGTAATTTATTTATTACTCCCTTTGAAGTCATTCTAATAAATAATAAGTAATGTATATTTAATCTTTCAAGTATTAACTATAGCCATGGGTTGGGTTTTTTTCGACATTGCATATATAGTCTGTGCAAATTCTGATTTTGAGTTAAGAATTTGAGAGAAAAATAAAGAATTTCTGAAGGTAACAAACCACACAGTCTAGAAATGTATGGTATTTTGAGAGAGTTTCCTCCCAAGATCTATAATAGCACGATGATCATTAATCATTGAATATTTAATACAATATAAAAAGCAACATTAATGTCTGGTAAAAAAAAAAGTGTGGTAATTATATAATGAATGAAATAGGATTTAACTGTAGTTTTGCTCCTAAACTGGACTAATAAAGACGAGCATGCGCCATGCAGTGTGCGATGAGGGAAATTTTTCCCGGGCAGCGGCTCTACGGCCTACTCTTACATTTTACATCGCATTCCATCTGACAAGGGATCTTTTACGTGCACGCCAATGTGTACACGGGACCTCGTTTTTTCGTCCCATCCGCACAACTAGACAACTGTCCTTGTCGGGCCCTTCGCCCTGCATCACTCACAAAGGGAAACTACGCCTGGTAATTATGAAGCAATAAGTTCCAACATCTTATTTCATAGCAAACCCATTAACAAACATACACACATTCTCTTTTATAATATTACATGTGAAATGAATTTCTAAATTTCTAAAAATTATTCTAAATAAATCACATCTGAAAATGTATTAGACTATTTCAAATTTATTTGAATCCCCAACATGCCGGAATTAAGATTAAATATGAGTTGTGTTTAATTACTCAAAACAATAGAAGGTACATAATAGTACATAATTGTGATACAAAAAATATGTCACCGATATGACGTGTTGTGTCTTTCAAAAAAAATTATTAATATTGTCCCGTGCTTGATCTTCCAAAAAATGAATTAAAGACTTTTTTTCTGTTCGAGAAAATTATAAATTTGAGAAAATAGGTAATTAAGGTGTTACTGCAAGTTTAAATATATGCAAATCTATAAAATTGCTATAACAAGAATTGTATAACTTACTTCTCAAGATTTCCGCCTAATATTGAGAGTTATCCTACTGTACAAGAAATGTTAGCTGTTGTGTCCGATAATACTACTCCCTGTCCTTAATATCACTGCTATTAAACTTCAAGTCCCGTTACTCTCAATGAAGACACACCTTGAACCAAGAGGCTCGTTTCATTGCACGCGCGCTGCCAGCATTGTACCCTCATTATTTATACACTACATGATACGTTCCTGGCGCGTGCTTTTAACCAATCGCGTTTGTTGAGGCTGATGACGTTTTGGACATTTTTGAATATCTGATAAATCTAATTGTTTTTATTTTATCATTTATTAACAAAAAACGCCAATTTCATTATAGCTCCAAGCGGCATAAAGACAGTCTTGAAGTCACATGCATTTGCTTTCTTATTATCTTATTAGATATTAAACAAGCATGGAATTCTTACGAGCAATTGTTAACAGATCATGAATAATTGATTTTAGTCAACTATGTACTGACAAACAGTTGGTGAAGAATTTTTTAGGAAAACATGAGCATTTGAAATATAATATCATTTTTCGCAAAATACTTGACATTTAGAGCGTATTTTTTTTTTTAGCTTTCCGGTTTTTTATTTCCGAGCGTAACATTAATAGCTCGAATGCATTTCTTATGTCCCTTCCAGTTGATTTTTTTTGCTTTTGTAAAGTCTAATGAAACTATCTGCGTCAAACATTATCAAAATAATGGAATATATTTCAAACATTGACTTCCCTATCAACTATCATCTAACATTTACGCCCCATACAACTTGCTCTCTCTCTCTCTCTCTTTCTCTCTCCTTGGGGGGTGGGGGGTGGGGTGGTGGTAGGATGGCCGAATGGTTAGCGTGCGCACGCTATATCAACCGGCGTGGTTTCGAATCCCCGGTTGTATGTGGCAAGGAGTAGGGTCGCCTGTCCTTCCTCGTGGGGTTTCGCCGGGTACCCCGGTCCCCCCCCCACTCCTATAGAAACCTGCGCACAAGAAAATTATTGAAATAAAATCAAAACCATATGTTAGTCCCGAAATGACCTAGTTTGTGTCGAGTGGACGTTAAACCCATCTTTCTCTCCCCCCTCTCTCTCTCTCTCTCTGTCTTTTGTAGTTTAAACGTTTTTATTAAAGGGCACTCCTAGGTTCGACTATTCACTATAAAAAAAACCCGACAAGGTTATGTGCATATACAAATAAAAATAATAAAAATGTACATGAAGCAAACAAAGGATACATACATGTACATAATTATACAAAGATACACAACTTTATAAAGACATTAACGAATTGTATACAATACCAGAATCATGTTGGCTGTTCTTGGATACATTTTATGTTTTATTTCATTTCCATGGCGAATCATTAATTATTTCTTTAATTGAAATTGTTCCATTTCAACCTGGAAACGAGTAATGCAATCTATTAAGAATTTAAAATTTGAATAGTCGATGTGAAAGCCCGCTAGATCAACCCTCTGGTTTTTATATAAACGTCCTGGTTAATAGTCGTTGAGAAAGCCCACAAGATCAATCCTATGTTTTGTTTTTTTTTTTTGGTTTTTTATTATAAACGTCCTGTTCAAAATACACTTTTCTCTGCCGACATTTTAGTTATTTTAAATCATTTACCAACCATGAAATAAACTTTTATACTACAATGTATCAAGAACTTAAATAACTTTATACTAATAGAGCAAAGACACGTAGGCGATTCCGTGAACGAGTCTTATGTCAAAACTGTCTTTAAGAAAACCCAACAACCTAGCCCCTCGTTTTTAATATGATAGTTTCTTATTTAAATCAGAATCAAAGAAAAAACATTGACCTAATATTTCTTTTTCCTTCAGTTAAAACATAAAATAAAGTTTTCCAAATCTGTACCGAAAGTTCGATCTCGATATTTTCCTGGGAGTTGATTTGAAGTATTTTAAAGATAGTAAATTGGAATATTTGACGTTATTGATCCATAACTAGTGCTTCCCGGTGCTCTGTGGTCAGCGGCCATTAGTTGTGCTGCTAATTATGGGACTGATAATTAATTATATTCTAATAACCCCTTTAATTCACTGTTCAAATATATCACATCTTCGTGTCTCGTGTCAAAGGGGGATAACAAGCATGTTGATATTTACACGTGAGATGTTCGCGGTGTGACTATGGGGGCTAGACTCACACCACACGTGACCACCATGTTCATATCTATTTACTGAAGTAGATTATAACATTTTCTTGAAAAGAAGTCATGGGATAATACTTTGGTCAAATTGTACTTGCATGTTAAATATCCATAGATAAATATTCAATTTAACTTCCGTGATATTTTAGTTATACCCATGAAGACTTAATGGATTGACGTGATTCTTTATCCGATATTTTGATTCTCAAATTTGACGTAACGTATTCGAGGTTGGTTGCAAATTGTACGACGCCCCAATTGGGTCGTATCGGGATGATTCTTTTACGGAAATATATCCCAACAGAAATCTGTAGTCATTTCCTCACAAAGCGCTTGACAGTCATATATTTGATTGTTTTGCACCATTTAAATAATAATATATTTTATTGTTTAGTAATTACTAGTATAACATGTTTTATTTAATTAATGGTCAGTTTTATCTTTAATTTACACGGAAAACTCGACAATTTGGCGGCCATTAGACGTGTATCAAAATCAAGTCTAGATTACTTTTAATAGAAATCAGGACATTTCTCCACTTCAGATTGCGGGAAGAAAAATCAAATTATAACCGACTGTCATATGAAGTTGAAGACCTACAAGAGAGAGAGATTAGGTTGATTATCAAATTAAATTCGAACAATACCTGGTCGTATAAAAAGACAGACAGTGGCAAGGTGATGTTTTTGTGATATTTTGGAAGTGTTTAACGTATAAATTTATCCAAATAATGGTTGTTTGGTTTTTTACTAACAAGGGATTAATCTTGTCCTACCTTATGTCCGATTCTATAAATCTTAAATGACCCTTTCAAGTAACACTCTAGCCATAATAACGGGTGTTAATTTCTAACTCTTTGGCGTTTTTTAATACAATAAACGACCCAAAGAGGGTCGGGTATCCACTATTCTCTACAAATTTGTTTCTTGTTTGGTGTGTCCTACGGTCAAACTCATATCATATATCGCTACTCCTACAGACCATGCCACAATATTATTTCAAGAATAAAACAGCGGACGACGTTTTTAATTTAGCGGTCAAGCATCATATTACCGCGAACAATAACAGGGCTAATTGCTAGTTAGTGTGACCTGAGGGTCCATACTTCAGAACACGGTGCTAAACATCCCCTTTTAATATAGCAAATACAAAAATTGTAACAAAACCAATCCCCGTGCGTTAATATTTCTGGTTGTGTGGATGTCGACCGCGAGGAGTAATTTTAATTGAAACAAAATCTGGGACAAAATATATTCTATGCATTTAAAAGATAAAATTACAGTTTGTTTCACCGAAGAAGGTGTTCTTCTGTTATCTGTATAATCAGCTCGTGTATATCATCTGCGTACTGACAAACTACAATAATATTAACATCAATAGAGATTTGCTAAATAGCTTATTGGCCATCGCATTTACCGTACAATATTTGCAAGTTTTTGTATATATTTTTAAGGGGGTAGTATGTGGTGGTATTTGGTAGTATTTAGTTAATATCTGGTAGTATTGGGTAGGATTCAGAAAATCGCCCTACCGAAACCGGGAGTAAGGCTGGACGTATAAGGAGTACAATTCAATATCATTTACCTAACTTCATTAAATAAAATGGAGCGAAGTTAATTTTCTGGTTTAATTTTTTTAAAAATGTTATTCTTAGATTGAATAAAAGCCAGTGTTGTTAATCTATCCCGAGTTTGATTTGTCCTGGTTATTATTCTTGCCATATTTGCTTTACGAATTATATATAGCTTCCAATGTTATCACCCTTGTTGACTTTGTAGAATCTTGCGAACGCTCATCCGATATGTTTGAAATTAACATGTACTTTTAAATTAGCACAACGAAGAAATGTATTCAAGTTCAACAATTAAATTATTCACTTGTTAATTGGTAAGTTATCAAATCTGCTGAAAAGTTTTATGTTCTGTATGTATCATTCCCTAGCAACCTATCTGTTATTTTTTAATCACTATTTCCTTTAAATACTTCAAAACGGCTATAAAAGTAGATATTTTGTGTTTTAATTTAGTATCCCGCCTTACGAATTATCGAACTAAAGTATGGCCTCGATGATCTTGATACATTATGAAATTAAAACACGAAATATTACAGGATACTATATAGTTAAATAAATTAATTCATTACACTATTCAAATCCAAGTATTTATCAGTTTAATCTGTTTAACCGTTATGAATGAAATAGTAATGATGGTTAACTGTTTAAATTAGTAATCGAAACACCAAGTTCAAAGCAACTCTAATCAGATTTTGTTTCGGATAAAACATATTACAGAGTTACAGTATGTATTGTCCTTGTTAACAACAGCTTTACCGTCTAATTATAATATATACAGGTTTCTATCCCCCATCCAATAAAATTTAGTCGTGTTTTCTAGTTTTATGTAAACTAGGACTTTGAGTACAACAGCTTGGAACTTCAAATGCTATAAACATGCGACCAATTCTTACATTTATAATAACAATTGTGCTCACGAGCGGTTGTTGAAAGCATTATTATCTCTTATCTGGTCCCCCTTCTGTACGGGGGAGGGGTAGTATCCGTTTTGTACCAATTATTCCTATTGCGTGGAATGATGCTGTGTGTTTTGCTTCAATACGGAAGCCAGTTCGGACCTGAAGTAAAACTCTGTTAATATAAGACATGTTTCTGCGCAAATACATATTACCATTTAATCAGAGTACCTTTTGCAGTACTTTAAACATTAATAATTTGGTTAACATGTACTGCTAATAACGCAATTTGTTGTAAAATTATAATTCATTGAACTGCATATCCTAATTAAAGAAAAAATCCCCGACCAACAGTTTGTCGTTGGTGTCATTATCAATCTGACAATTAAAAAAACCCAGAAGCATTGACACCGAACTGTCGGATGATGTAGAACACTATCGGCTATCTTGGATCTGGTTAAATGCTTAGGGGAAACTCTTTTCTTTTAGCATCTGAATTCCGAAGGAACTTCCTCGATCAACACCAGGATCAAACCCGGGACAACTCGTTAAGTAATCTAGTGCCGAATTCACTGAACCCAGGGGTGAACTGCTGACACGCCTGTGAGTATGATAGTCTCGTGGCTCAATCGGATTAAAACCCAGACCCTACATGTATTTCGTTTCGTTTTTATAGTTAAAAATTTTGTTCTTGGCTTTACTTCACTAGTGGAAACCATCGAAAGATTTAAAAAAAAACCCAACAAAATATAAATTTGTATTTTAATTTTAATCACATTTGCTCGGGGGCCCTAAAGTTCTACGTATTTTTGGGTCCTTTTTACTTGGGGTCTCTTTTAAAGCTTGAATTTACGTTGTGTTTACAAACAAGAAACTTTTTTTCGGCATAAACATCATTTGATCAGTTCTTGGATTTTAGGGTTGTTTTGAAAATAATATATACAATTTATTATATGAATCTCCCACTCATGTTAAACAGACAATTTGACAAAAAGGTATGTAATTACATTATGGTAAAGAATTCCATCAATTCGTATTTAAGTAGAGTCCATCATATCTGATTAAAAGTGATGGTAAAAGCATTCAGTGTTTGCCGTCACAGTGTGAGCCGTGATTTGTTAACAATTTGAATGTTGTAACTAGAAAACGACTTCCCTGGTTAATCCCCTTATCGCTCTGTGAAATCGCTCCACCGGAACGTCCTTTTAACAACCTTTTCGTCGTCTGCAGACCAGAAAATATCTACTATATTATAATGACCAATATTCGCGAACTCCACACGCTCACAGCACGCGTTCATAATTTTCAAATATGGCGTCTAACAAGCCGCGCGCGACCAGTCAAAGAATATGCTCGCGTTTAACGGAGATGTTCACTGATAAACTAAAATTGCTGTAAAAATATTGTTTTCGTCTGATTAATGCTCAATTGATGCACGTCACAAACAAAAAGTCATAAATATTTTCTCGTCTTCGTGTAGTTTACGAAAAATAAAGAACAGGGGCGATAATTGGACATTAATTAGTTAAACCGGAAAACAAACCTCGAATTCCAAAAGAAATTAATGTGGTGTTTGACGGATTTTTTATTATTGGTAGTGACATACACGCAATTGAACATGTTTAGAAACAATTAGAAAACGTCTGGTCCGTCATGGTTTAAACTAGGAGGGTTCATCTATACTATTTATATGTCTCAGTTCAAATTGCTACCGAACAACATTAGTGAACGATTCCGCATTAGTAAATGGTCTGTGTGGTTGGGAAGTAGATGAGTAGTTCTGAAATTTAAAAAAAACCCAGGTTCACTTGGTTTGAAGGAAACTGCCACAGCAAGTATCGGTCGTTACTGACTCATTAGCGTGCGAGTTTGTATACCCAATGTAATGAAACATATTATCATCTATCCTGAAGGGGAATGAAACCCACAAGTGCGTAAATAAAAAATGGCAAAATAAATTATACCAAGAAAATAATTAAATCTCTACAAATTTTGAAAACGGATCTAAAATGGAAAAATGTCCTTTAAACAGACCAAATGTATCTGTTATCTGTCAGTTTGAATCTAGGTATTATATCTTTTCGACATACAACATGTTTTGGTGGGTAGTCTCTCTGAAAATTAATATGGTTTCCTTGAATGAAAGCAGATTGTACGGCCAGAAAATAAACACGATGGTTAAAAAATTTCTCATCATAATGCAAGTACGTGGATTTTATTCTTTCTTTTTTATAAAAGACAAAAATAAGATATGTCCTTTGAGATAATATCAAGTCTACCGCAGTGATCGATTCAATATTTACAGTCAAATTTAAGACTTTCTTGTTCTAATTAGAGTCTAAATCAAATCCCTTTTTTCTCATTTCCTTAACAGCACCTTAAAAACTTAAGCAGAAGAATACAATTAATGGGAGAAGGGTCTGTTACACTGATCCCAGATTGTAAATGTCAGCAAGATAATCTGTTGGAATACAGAGAAAGGCGGTTATTTAAAGTAAACTTTATCCCTGGATTACCCTTTTCTGTCCATTTGAGAGGGCAGAGATCCACCTGTAGGGGAGTTGAGAAGGGGTCGCCTTGTCCACGAAAGGATATCAAGTCACGAAAGTCCGAGAGACATGTCAAATGTCAAACGTGCACCAGTTCAAACTCACGACATCTAGACAGAGAGATATTTGAGAACGAACCATTCACGTAAATATACGGGCAATTTAAAATAAAAAATTCAAAAACATATGTCGATATATCGCGAAAACTAGTAAAATAAATTATTATTCTGTCAAGTTTGACCGCCCTTTGGAAATTACAATTCATTTAAAAAAAACGAAAATATTTTTGACATCCAATTGGAAATTACAATTAAATTTATTTCGAAAAGAATTTGTAACAAAGGTGGATTTTGTTTTACCAGATGTTACGCATATATATGGATATTTTCATGAGCGAAAACATCCGAGTGGTGGTTGAAGGTGATAGTATAGTAAAAAACGGGAAATTAGTAGAAGCATAATAGCCATTGTGTTTTCAATTTCCCGAAATTTTGTTAAATTAATTTATTATTCATAGACTGACTTTTGATTTATCTCCTTCGTTTTAAGATTATTAATCACCTTAGTCGTTAATGTTATTAATCATATTACAATCTTGTTAGACCTTTAATTCTTGGCGGTAGGAAATTCTATAACATTGTCAAAATTTACCGCTCTACTAGTAACGAGATTAAGTGTTTTTTACCGTTAAGGGCTGGGATATTATATTTTACTTTTTAGGTAATTTGGGGATATGATTATAGGTCCCCTGTGATTCAACAGGTTCGATATTCAACGCCTCTATGTAACTACATCATCTGTATGATTAATGAATGGGTGAAAACATGACATTTATGAAGCCCTTTTACCACATTTTCCTGTATAGATCACCATAGTATCGCATCGTTGATTCCCTTATTGTTTCCAGTAACTTCAAAGCCTGACGCCGAAACAGCATGTTGCCAATTCGTATCTTATCTAAAAATGTCGCTCTTTAACGTGGATATCAATGATCAGTTGAGAAAATTTGTTATGGCTTTTTTTTCTGATACATGTTCATTTACCTTTTTCGTTTTGCAAGAATGAACCCGAAAAAAATGAAGACGAGAATAATAATTTCAATGTCTGGTTGTTGTCAGTCTCAAACATTTCTGTTACAACGTTTCAGTGCAGTCACACTGGGATTGTCTATTGTCTTCTTGGTAAATTTGGACAGGATAATCGGTACAAGCTTTTATTTGTTCATTAAATAATAATATACTATTTAAAGAAAATAATATAGTGTCCGGGTTTATTATTTTAAATATCTAAATATTTGCTTACATATCATAACTTTTAACAGAGTATAACTAACAAACGTTTGTAATACTGTTATTAATAATTGAATAATAGATTTAAAATATTTAGAGAAAGGTCCGTAAATGGACGTTGTTTGAAAATACAATGGACTAGTTTTCAACTGGATGGAGTATTATAGGATGTAGTATAAGCCATAGATACAATGACCCCTAGTTTTATTTACGAATTCTTTTTTTGAAACGTATTTCATTTTTCAAATATACGGTAATTCTTCTGTCATTGTTGTCGTTTAACAAGTAGATTAGAAGGAGCTCTTGAAGTAAGATTTTAATCTATTGACCGTTAGATTTGTCACAGCTTGCGATACTACCTTGTATTTATATAATATGTTCACTGATGCAAGTACAACCAGATTGCTCCTTCATAATACTCATATTCAACCGCTTGAACATGATAATTACATGTGTATTTTGTATTCCACCGACAATAAAAAAAAATTTATAGCTTACAAAATTTCATTGAAAGTACAATTGGTATTTTTTTTAGAACATTCAGTTTTGAGATTTAAAGGACGATTTTCAGATCAAAGAACAATACAAAATGGACGTAAATCACGCAAAATCAAACAATTATACATAAATTTCCAACATGATTATCTTTCGCGTAGATCATAACTACACTTATTAAAGTTTAGGGATTGTGGGATCTGTTTGTAGATCCTTAGACTAATTGTTACTCTCTCCTTCTCTCTCTGTTTTTTTTCTGCTTTTATTGTTATGCAAAACTGTAATATAAATATGATCGGTTTAAACCACTTTAACTATTAGGAGCTGTCCACAATATCGGTTATATATCCACGCTCCAGCACACGCCACGTAACTACAAGGTTCAAGTTAGGTGAAAGCGACACGCGCGTGACATCAAATCGACGTCCTGTAATGTCTAAAATTACAATAGGGGGATAAGAAGGTCGGGATGGACAATAGTCGAATTAAATAATTAACCAAATAGGAACTCATCGCCTTATTAAAATACTGTCCATATTGACCCCTATGGCATGCCACAATGACGTCAGTTCCGATTGAAAGTTCTCAAGACTCGTGCTAGAAAGTGACGTTATATGAACTTGGACCTCAATAATCCGTACCGCACCAAATATAGCACATATCTAACAACTGTACAGTCATGTTGACATGTTAAAGAGATGTCAGTTACATGTAAGACATAATATGGATTATATGCTGAGAGATTTAAAATCACCAAATAACGATTTGACAAGAGAAAATATAATTTGGTTAATTGTGACATTTTGTCCTCCTATTCTGTCCTTTAATAAAGTGGACATAACCTAAAAAATTGATTGATTGTTGATTTTTATCTTTGTTTTCTAGGCGTACCACAGGGTTCACTTACAGAACCAATAATATTCCCAAGTTGATTTAACGAATATAAGAAAACCATTTTAAACACAAAACACTAATTTCTTCGTTCATATGGTTCATAACTTTTACTGAATTGTTCCGGTCCGTACATATGACATGATGTTCTTCGCTGAGAAAAAACCCCAAGAAAAGTTGATTATGTCTTAGACAAACCCCACCGAACAAACTTTTGATAAAGCTTATCTGGAGTATGTAGGAGGATGACTTATTATCAAAATTTCCACTTGAATAATTCGATGTTAAATTTCTATTTACATGTTCAGATATTAATTATGATTTTCATATTACTAGTGGAATAGGAGTTTTGTTAGGGGTGTGTGTATGGGGGGGATTTTTGTTCAACGGACTTGATGTCTTCACGGACCCAAACATTCTTCTACATAATGAAGATGTCGACAATAATAAATTAACAATACAATAACAATATTTACACTCACAGCAGGCGCAGGTAACTCCTGTCAGGCCTTTATAAACAATATTGTTATTATTTAATAGACAGAAATAACTTTATCGGTAAATAAACTTGTTAAACCAACGGAGCGAAATTTACAACCACTCACTACAATAGTAACGTGTCATGAATCAGCCACTATTGCCCTCGGGGACAGAAGTCTTTAGTTTCCTTCACTGAAGTGTGAGCTGCTTTTTTCGAAGTTTGATTTGTATTGAAGGAGTATGTCCCCGTATCCTGTCGATGTTGGTCCACAATCTCATTGACGGTTATTATAAAATATAATGCAAGATAAATATTGGGTTTAGCTGAGTTTAAATGACCCGTGGTCTTCTTGACGTGAGGTCAGTCTCGCCAGTGGTCTCTCAGCCCGTATTATCTTTACATTTCAAGTCTATAATTTTAGCTAACAATTTGTTGTTTCACCTGTTAAGATAGACACTGTGTCCAAGTTTCTTTCTTAACTGTCTATTCTTCTAAATAACCGAGTCTACATATTAACTACACGGGCGGTTGTATCACGTTACCTACAACACCTCGAGCAATCCGACCAGTTCCCGTAACGCCACGCGCCGGACAATAGCCTGGCCGATCATTTGCCTCGACTTGGCACCGTAGCCTCGATCCGAAGATTGTCCTAAATTGGTGTTGGACACAGTCCGGGTCATGTTTAATGATACAAGTGTTGTTAGTTAAATGGGAAACTCTATCTCCAACACCTCGAGTTGTAAATTATCGTACTTAGTGTCATTTTAAATGACAATAAAACTGGATTTAGATGATCGCATTATGTCGTTACTATCATCATAAAATACTCATAATAGTACTTAAATTTTACTTCATTTTCCTTAAAGATTTACTTTCAAAATGTCAAGGAAAATCAATGTTAGTTCGACCTGTATCATATAATTGGACATAAGGCTGCGATTTTGGCCAGTTGTTGATGGTGTTATAACCAAGGGTTCCGTACATTTATTTCGCCACACCCAAATTTGCCAACAACATTAGTACCGGTATTGTTAATATTCACGAAGTCGAACATCTATCTGTGGCTACCATTATACATCAGTGTTTTTTAAATGCTGATCATAGCTACCACTACAAATTATATGTATATATAATTTGATGTCTAGCTCAGCTCCACGATTTCCTTTTGGCCCCTAATAATTTGAGTCACCACCATGGATGGCCTTCTTAATCCGCAGACACGAATTCAAAAGATTTATATTATATATTCCTATATTAATTGGTATTGAAATACAACTTGGAATCTCACGTCATTCTACGGTCTAATCTTCATTTTTTTTTTTTTTTTAAATGAATGTTGGAGGACCTATGTTAAATAATATTATGCTGGTTGTATCGGACTAATACTGATAACAGCAAATAAATGATATATTGCGTATGAAAGTTCTTTTGATTTATCAAATTAGAATGATATTCAACTGATTATCACGGACACCTGTTTGTAATGCAAAAACATTACATTTTAAATATTAAAAAAATACAGATATATTTTTTTTTATCTGTGTTTTGTTGAAAACTTTTGCTGATTAACTGTCAGACAATAGATCGCTATTGTTGTAAGAGTGAGGTAATTTGGTGCGGAAATGCAATTGTCTCTGTTCTGCACAAACAATGTTCGCTTAGGTCATCACATCTGGTAATGGTCATGTACTACCATAAAGCGTTTGTTAACTTCTATTGTGTTCAAATTATCAAAATGTCAGTGTTGTTTATTTTATATTTTTGGATTAATCAAATTTAGAGTAATATACTGCACTATATTTCTGGAAACATTCATTGAATTTGACAAAATAAACAATAAGTGTTATGAAAATTACATACCGAATTTGTGAAGAAATCTTCACAAAGTTTCGGGAAAGATACCGTAATCCATTGTGGAGTGGGGGGATATTCATTATATTTCGGAAACCGGGTATATATATTATAACTTTGACGGGGGTGAAATGCTCGCCCCCCCTCCCCGCTCAGAAATTGCTAACAATCCTTAAAGTATACACAGTTCCTTATATTTTAACCTAAAAAAACTAAATTTTAATTGTTTGAATACTTATTTTAAAATACTTATTAGACGCCTAGGTAACTACATAGCATGATGATTACAACAGTCTGTTAGAATCACAGGCACTTGAAGGGATTAAAATAAATTAAAATAAAACTTCTTACCACTGCTTAATAAATACAAGAAGGTAAGTCACTACGCCATCTTTGTTTTGACTGAGATACCATGAATCGTCTGAATTCATCTCACAATACTCACTAGTTCTAACACTTCATGTCATTTTTATTGCTAACGAGACTTTATTTGATTATTATTCACCTTCCGATGTAATTAAATTGGTCATTTAACACTGTTATTGATAACAAATCAAACTTGAACCGCTATCATTTATCCGCAATCAACTTGCCGAGACCGGAAGTATTCCGAAAATAGGTCAAAAGAAGTCTGTGTCACCCAGTTCCTTTATAAACCTATCATTACTCTATATGTGCATAGGAACTGGGTGATCGAGTTTCGCCTAACAGCGGCCTCGCTTCGTAGGCTTTATCACGTTATAGAACTTACGAAGCCAGGCCGCTGTTGATTGAGACTTGATCACCCAGTTCCTATGCACATATCGAGTAATGATAGGTTTATAAAGGGACTGAGTGACACAGACTTCTTTTGACCTATTTTCGGAATACTTCCGGTCTCGGCAAGTTGAATATCGGTAAATAATAGCTTTTTAAGTTTGATTTGTTATTAATAACGCTGTAAAAGGACAAATTTAATTACATCGGAAGGTGAATAATGATCAAATAAAGTCTCGTTGGCAATAAAAATGACATGAAGTGTCAGAACTAGTGAGTATTGTGAGATGACACCAGACAATATATCATAAAAAAGTCAGAACAAAGATGGCGTCTGCCATCCCTTGATCATATAGGCTAGTTATAGTCAAGCAGTAGTAAGAAGTTTTATTTTAATCCCTTCAAGTCCCTGTGGTTAGAATGACCTTTACGAAAATTTCCTCAAAATGTTCGCCCCCCCCGCCCTACCGAAAGGTTATGCCCCCCGCTTAATGGTGTCTACATACGGGCCTGGTTGTTTTATTCCAATTTATATTTCGATAGGGCTGTTGCATCTCCCATGTTGTGTAACTTATTGTTAATTCAATTCTTACATGAATAGGAAGCCAGATAAAGTGTAAAAAAGATCTTTTCATTTTAATTAACTTGGTTTTTGATACGTGGCCGAAATTTCATGATACAATTTTAAAATAATGCATCTGTCTACGCGGGTTACCCCTATATAAGATTAGGGTATATTGAATTATATGTCAATGAGAATATTTAATAATATTGTTATCATGTAATTAATTAATGCACTTTAGAACTAGCAACCTTAAAGGGTGATGATAAAAATCGCCAAATAAACAGAAAATTTAGATTAAAACAAAATTATACGGAAGCGTATAAGGGTCATGAACAATTTTGTAAAAGGTTTCGAGATCCAACGACCCTGTGATACTTTCTCGAGATCTCAATTTTATGTTTTCGAAATCCTGTTATAATTTTCGCGATAATCCTGTGTAAATTTTTTTCCCGAGATCTCGAGTTCATATTGACGAGTTAATATTATGATAATGCCCCCAAATCTACGGTTTTCACGAAAACTAATGATAGTGTATCCACGCTGAAAAGCAACAATCGGTCCAATTCTTCGTACCAAATTCAAACAAAAATACCTAAAAAAAAACACTCTATCGTTTGTTAAAAGGGGACATTGCTAACTAATAAACAGCTAATCGATAGGGTTCACCCATTCACTTATGGTCACAATGCTTTACACCAAATTTGAAAATCAAAACCATAGCTTTGAATGTTAAATTATTTCAGTTTAATGCGTGGGCAATACGTATAAGGCAATATTTTTTTTTTATAATAAAGCTAGACACAGGGTTTGTTTTTCTTGCGGCCCAACTGCTTCGCGATAAATTTTAAATCAAAAATCTTGAGCTCTATCGTGTTCGCAATGTATGCGGGAAAATGGGAATGACGCCATAGCGAAAAGTCGGGATGTTCATTCTTGTTATATCTCTGTGAAAGAAAACCTTACATTGCTGAAAATCAACGGGGGTCATCCTCGTCGCGGATCACTTGGTTTTCAAAGAATGGAGAGTAACTCCGGAATGGAAGATCGCTAAAGGCTGAATATCAGTAATTTCTATGACCCTACATACTCCACGCAGTGTTTCGTTTTATTTGACCTAATCCCACTACTCACTGCTGCATTAGCCTTAAAACAGAACGCCAAATTGGACAAATATGTTTACATAACGTTACGTCATGGCCCACGATTTTATTATGCCCAATTAACCATATAGCAGAATATTGCAGTAAAACTAGGCTATTCTTCAAATCGAATAAAATGCAAACAATACTGTTTGGAAACGAACATACTTTCACCGTTTTTAATACCTTAAATAAAGTTTCAAACCAAAATTAATCGTAGGACTTTCATGTTGCTGTACTCAAGTGACAGATTTGATTGAACGGGAATAATAGACACACTCTTTCAAAAGTTCAAATATTATCAGAAGCCAATCTAGCAATGGCCAGAGAGGGATTTCTCGGGCCATCGCTTCAGGAATATGATGAACCCAATGCTTCACACAAAATTTAAAAAGTGAAGCCTTTGGGCCGTTAACAAGGCTAGTGGGAGACAGGGTATATTAAGGAACAGAAATTCACAGAGTGCTGAATATCGATAGGGTTAGTCGCCACAACGTCCCGTAATAAAAAAAAAATCTGGAACGTTAACAAGGAGGGGTAACCCTGGAAAGAACCTTATCGTAGTGTAAAACATTGGCATTGTGACCTTAAGAGAATGAATGAATCCTATCGATTGTTTATTCGTTTATTAGTTAGCACTTTTCGTTTTTAACAAATGCTAGAGTACAAAAAAAATAACACACGGGGAATAAAAATCACAAAATAAAATGCTATAATTGATTTTTTAGGATATACTATAATTTAGAATAAATATCACAAAATGAAACTTGAACTGTTTTTGTATGACATTAATGGATGATAGTCATCGTTAAATCATAGTCAAGTGTGTAAATAAATCAGGGGCTATCTATTTATCCTTCATTCTACCAGAAGACCCTTTCTTACGACCAACGTTCGCGCACATCAAATTACGACAGTGGTACTACAACCAGCGCCGTCTAACGCAACATTTACCGTTAATGACCAGCGAATGTAGCATGTACAACTGTCGGGGTTAAAGCTAATATTTGATTGTAGTTAACAATCCACATAATATAATTACATAATTATACATCTACAACAAATAGATACGCTTGCCTTGAAAGGTGGTGACAGGCTTAAATACCCGTATGTAGTAAATTTAGAACCCCGACGTTACGCTTAACGACATTCCGGCTTAACTCTCTACAGGTGTGAGGTGATTAGATCACGGCTGATTGTCAATAACCAGCCCCTCATTAGGACTCTGGCCATTAGTACAAATACAAATAGGATAAAATAATATCCCCTAAAAAGAAAAAAAAAACTGTATTAATATACAGGACTCAGACAGATTGAAATGATTTTTTTTGTGAATTAATACAATGCAGAACTATTACATCATACATTTAAGCGTGCGTTAGTAGCCCCCATTGATAAGCAGAGTGTTTGGTTATCAATTACTAACCGATCAAGCTTTTCTCATTTGACACATTGGCCAAACTTACATGTAAACAGATTAAAAGTCACTTTCACTTTGTCGATTGTCTGCGATAGGATATTTGGGCGATCACGGTGGCTAAGTGGGTAAGACGCTGGCCCGCTAATCTGGAGGTCAGGTTTTCGATCCCTTCATTGGTCGAGAGAGTGAATCCAGATTCTCCGCCGTGATTCACCTTATCGGTGATGCAGGACGGAGGGCCTGTCAAGGACAGCTGTCTAGTCGTTCGGTGGGACAATAAACCGAGGTCCGGGATACAATTTGGCATGTAAGATGTAAAAGCCTCACAAGGACAATTGTCTAGTCGTTACCCGTTCCCGAGTACGCATTGGGGCGCACGTAAAAAATTCCGGGTAGTTGGAATTCGAGTAAGCCGCTGCCCGGACAAAATTCCCTCATAGCATGGCGTATGCCCGTCTTCATTAGCCCTTTAGGAGCGAAATAGTAGAACGTTAAACTACATTTCATTTCATTTCATTTTCACGATCGGATTTGTTTTATCGGCTTGACTTGATTTAATTATGAAGTTCAATTTCAATTTGTGTTAGAAATCAGGGGCGGATCTAGAGGGGGGGTTTGGGGGGTCCAAACCCCACCCTGCTCAGCTACATAAAAAAATTAATGCCTTGCATAAATAGAATGAAATCACAATGTGCTCTTACATCATTATAAAATTGATTCCTCTCTTTAAAAAGCTCAAATTGTATGTATGCCTATGTAATTTAGGGACGATGATGGCATATTTCCTTAACTGGAACCTGGCAACTCCCCTCCTGCAAAAATTCCTGGATCCGCCCCTGGAAATAAACTTTCATCGTCTTTGTTTTATAGTGACTGGTTAATTACGTCTATTGGCTTATGAATACATGCATGCTATTTATATAAATGTAGTCCAAATAAAGCATGTGACATGCACTAGAGAGTTGGTACCATCAACATCGTTTTTGTTTCTTTTTTTCACCCATCGTAACTCGAAGCCATGAGTCCGCTATTTATGGGCCCAGCCTGAGAATCCATTTCGGGATTTCTCATACATCGTTCGCAACATAAATAATAATTTGATATTTCAAACCAGATTTAATTCACAATTTCCATAATCCAGAGCTGGCATTCCAGCGTTTTATAATTCGGTGTATGGTTCGTCTTGTTAGCGCTTTTCAAGGTCTGACAGTGAACGTTCGTAAAAATGCATGTTGTTATGTTGAATATCTGAAGTAATATTAGCTCCATACTTTGACTTGCAAAACTGACTAGGTTTTGTATTTTGTATTTGTACCGAGCTACACCGGTTCGGCACGGCATTGTCCATATTTGTCTTGTTGATGTACCACGTGCTTGTCTTTTAATTTTCCCGTTTCTGTTTGCTTGGGGTGATGATACGATCTTCCTGCACTTACTGAATTCAATTCCGATAACATGTTCTTAAATACAGGGTTGTAATTTCCATCCGACTCGAAACCCAAGGCTTGAATCAAAATACAGGTGGAGCGGATCATCTTTTCAAAACGCCAGAACGTTATAGAAGAGTAAATCGAAAATGTCATACTCAACCCGACAATAAAAATTATTCAGCATACCAATTAATTAATTAATGCGGAGTTAAAGTTACTGAAATAATTTAAACCAATTATATAGATCCACTATTATTTTGTTGCATTCAATTATTTCTAAATACTGATTTCTTTGACCAGTGCAAGATTTTTGATAACTAGCACAAAGTAAAATATTGTCTTGATATTTTACTCGGCAAATCTTGATCAGTTTTCTTCGCTTTTTTGACTGTTCCTCTGCATATGATGGTGTAAGTGGGTTTTGTGGTAGATATGATAAAATTAACGGTGTCTAAATTTCCACTGCTTAACAGGTCATTTCGAGACTAACACAGTTCAATAAATTGCTTGTGCGTAGGGGTCTTTAGTAGTGGGAGGAAACTGGAGGACCCGGGGAAAACCCACGGCCCTACTCCTTGTCACGTACAACATGAATTCGAAACCACCACTGCTTTACAGGATTGATTTACTATAACAAAGAATTTATAATACCTAATTATTTATTCACAACAAGTAGGATATTAATATATGGAAGTTCGTATTTCAGTTGGCGGAACCTTGGCTTTTTTGTCGCATAGCGTCGCTCCTCAAGAAGAACTACAACAAGATGGGTAACACTTGGCTAAACAGTTCCTAGTACACAACATATCACTGGGGCGCCCCCAGTTTACCTTAGTCTAAAGCACGTGGGTATCTTTACTCCACACTCCACAGGCTATAGCAATTTGATTAATTTTAAATGTCCACTTTTTGACTTTCCAGTAATAATCTGATAATATAAAGATGACTACTTAAAATACTTGACATTTCCCTCAAATATTCTAGCATTAGAAATCTTGTTGACAGTGTGTATTTCCGAAATATTATCCTGACTGGTGTCATGTTTTGGATTGTTTATGATGTTTAATGGCGTTAAAGGGGAGTTTATTGTGTAATTTATTAGATAAAGACTACTATGTCAATTGATTGAAACCTCTGTCCGTTTTTCTGTGGTTAGGCTGATGTCTTTGTTACGGAAATATGGTCGAATAGTGAAGTGGTTGTAAAGCTTTTATTTTCTAATACGGTTCATTGTATTATGACCAGAATGTCAATACTTGTGTTATAACACTGATAAAAATAAATTATTGTTTTAAGTCATTCTTCCATGCTTTATTATAAACTCTTCCATGCTTTATTATCATACTTGATGTTTCACATCTCCCATACATTATGTATACAAGCGTTTTTGAATAGGACATTCGGGTTCAGTGAACCTTAAAGTAGCCAAGTCTTTAACTCAATATCACCCAAAGTCTTCGACATTGAAAACACGAATTATTTGTCAATTTAAATCAAGATTGATATAGTGATCTTACCGGGAAAAGATGGGCTTCTGATATCCAATATTTAAGACAAAATGAACATTTTACCATTGGTACACGAATGGTGTACCATTATGCATTTTAGGACTGTTTGTAACAAGGGACACGAAGAAAGATGCTAAACATATTCTAAAAGTCATGTCAAACTGTGACGTCATATTCTTATCTGAAAACTGGAGAGCATGCGTAATATATACTATCGGTGTAAACTGGGGTAACCATACGCTAGAGATTACCATTCGATTGAGACTATTGGCGGATTTAGAGTAAAAGCGTGAGCGATTGAATGTAAATCAGTTTATATACACTAACATCACATTATTATATGTGTTGCAACCCATTTGTGTCAATTTTTAGGTTCCAAATATTAGCGATTTAGCTCCTTAAGCTGTTCGTAACTTTTCATTTCAAATTATGTAACTATAAATTTTATTTACTGATATTTGGAAAATGGATTAAGATATTTTGAAATTTTAAATTACTGAAAATCGTATGACCTGTTAGTCCACGTGCATGTCAGCATATTTATCATTTTGGGAAAAATGTATATACTTATAAAAAAATATTAATAGATACGTGTATAAAAAATAAGAGCATTTTTAGGGTCATACAATATCGATTTTCAGGTTTCATCTCAACCCCCCCAAAAAGTGTCAGTTCGATCGGACCATATAAGACATCTTACATGCAAGTCAGCAGTTGCTAGCAATGTTTAACTTAAATGCAAATTTACATTTATCTTAAATGTTTCGTAAACCATTTTACCTTTGGTATAAAGCAATAAGTAATTGCATTTTTACAACAAACTCTGTGTTAAATAGGTGACTATATGACCACCGTTCTTTAATTCGTTACCACCGAGTTCTTATTCATAGGACAATTTGTAAATTACGTGTCATGATATAGTACAGCAAGTTTAGTTGCCCACGGCTAGCTCTTCCGATTCGAACAAAAAATCTTCACTCCCTTTAATTATTAAGCCCTAAGTATTTATTTAAGAATAAAACTGACTTAGTCTTACGCACGTGTTAGATGTAACAATCTTCGCACGGAAAAAAAGTCCCTGAGTTGAGTAACCGCTGATCTAAGTACTGTTAAGTACTTTGATACACTTAATGTAATTGGTGGTCCACAAAAGACTCTCCGAGGCCATCTTTTATCTGGTTTTATAATAGATAAAAAAAAACAATTCTGTTTATAAACAAAGTTCATATTTGATAACCGATGGAACTGTGCAAATGTTTATATTAAAAAAAAAAATATCTTGGGCGTTCACCTTAAGCCGGTTATATAAACTAATAGTAATTACACCCACTTCATAAATGGACGCGAATCAAATAGACAATGAATTAAAAACGAAACTACACTGTCCATTATATTTCTTTTATTACCTGAAACAAATAATGTATTCCCATCAACGCTAATCGTTATACTGAGATAAAATAAAAAAAAAATGAATAATCAAATTTAAAGCAAGCAAATAATATGGTATGGGCTGACCCTGCTCGACTGGCAGCATAAAGTAATCTTACGATCTCAACAATAAAATCCGATCACAATAGTAGACAATTTAATTGATACTTATGGAAGGGTCAGGTGGTGATTGTGAATGACCTCTTATCTGTTCTCTAGCCCTCACTTTAACCTAATCAAACCCTGGACAAAACATTCTTTAAGACCATTCTCTGATGTTTTCTAGGGTATTTTGTATTATTGACTATTGTTGTCACATAATAGAATAAATCGACATTATTGCCCTTGTTGTCCAGTGTTCATAGAGACCAGCAGTCATGTCGGTTTGTCAGAAACATTTTTCGTTCGAGATCAGATAACAATAGCAGTCAGTATTTATCAATTTGTCTTGTTAGAATATTGGACAATGTGTTTTGGTATCGGTGGGTCATTGTTCGGGTAGTGATACATCGGGTCCACCTTTTCAGAAACAGCGTGTCCAGGGCTTGTTATCGTTTAGTTTCTATACAAGACCAGCCAATGTTTTCTTGTCAAAAGAAACAGATCTAAAAGAGTTTTAACACCTTATTTGTTTGCCTTGTTATTCATATTATACGACACTTCTATAATAATTGTTTCACCCGCCAGCCACAAGAACTTGATCTACAAGTGGTCATGTCATTTAGAAAGCAAAGGCTACCTTATTTTATATTCCGGGTATTCAAGAGCTTCAAACGAGACACCTTGAGTGACATTGGCTAGTTGTTGATCGGACCTCGATAGCTATCTTTTATTTGGATAAATGTTGCTAAACGAAGCATATGGTTAATTGAAAGCCAGAAGAAACATTAAATAAATCAAGCTGAAATAAGGAGAGAAAAAATCAGTGAACAAAATTCACAGAATTATTTTTGGATTTAAATGTGGGGGATAAATCATTAACAAATATGTCGATTTGTTTGTTAACTTTCAATTCAGTCCGACATTACTGGACCAAAACAAAATATTATAATAACAATTATTAACCTTACGATAATCCTGAAATTGTAGTACTTGATCCAATTTGGACCATGGTGTTTTGTTTTTATTTTGATACCACCGAAAGTGAACATCCGCAATTATTTTTTAAAAGAGTTTATACTTCTTTTCGGATGTCATAGAATTAAGATGAATAATGAATACAGCTCTGTTTCCCCGTTCTACAATGGTCATTTTACCTTCCAGAATATATTTTGTTGGCCGATTTAATGTTGGTTCATGATCGAGACAACTCGTCAAAGTTAAAACCGTTCCGTTTCCCCGTTTTAATGGTCTTTTTACCTTCGAAAATAACTCTTGTTGATTTTCAAATGTTACCAAAAACATAACTCACTTTAACGCTGACGGTGAAAGTGGACGTTAAACTCCAGAAACGAACGAACGAACTGACGACTGACATGTTTGAGAGTGCATTTTGACAAATTCTACTGTACAGGGGCCTATTTCACCATATTTTATCCAAGATAAAATCCAAATATTACATTGATATTAGTGCTTAGCCAATCAAAATCTAAATATCTACTAAAATTTGGATGTTATCTTTAGTTAAGATTTCGAGAAACAGACCTGGCCATAAAACTGATTTTCGTTTGATAGCAGCAATGGTATCAGCTAAATTTAAGAAGCTTTGTATACAAACATAGTGATATCCCAAAAAGAAAACTGCGTATACGTTATCTGCATATATTATTTATAATGATTTTCGCATATGTCACTGCAAAAGTCTCTACAAAGGTCTTAAACCCATATCACACGTGTGATATCACCGCGTGTGGCGCATGACCCCTACCACTTCACGCAGGAGATGTTCTTTAAAGAGTATTGCAAGTTATCCCCCCTAGTGTTTACATTAGTTGTTTAACATAAAAAAAAAATATAATTTCATATCCTGTTACCGCTTTAATTTCAATCCTCTTACTAGAGTCCATCATTTATGAACAGACCTTTGTGGATGGTACAAAAACAAAACAGAATCACAGGTGCCGTGGTGCCCCCTCCTCCCAAAAAGTTGGGTTTGCTCTACCCAAGCATCCATGTATAGAACAGGACATATTGTATGTTATTCATGACATGGTGTGTGTGGGTAATTAAGATGCCATAAAGGTTAGAGTATACTAGCGCTTGGAGGTCTGATTAATTCAGATGCAGCGAGGATTGATTTCAATTATTTAAATGAAGTTCGCCATCATTATTTGAATCGTTTTTAATTTTAAAGCTTTCTGATAATTTGACCAATATCTTGTGAAATGGATTACCTTCAGTATTAACTGTTTCTGACTCTTATCTGTGAAGATAATCGGTGTTAGAAAATCTAACAATTAGTTTCTTTAAGAAATTTTCTGAAGATCTTTTTTTTCTTTCAGGCGTTAAGTTTCATAGTCATCCGGTCATTATTACGGTTGCCATCTTTTATTCATAACAATTCTGTCTAAATCAGCTTCAGTATCTCGTACAAGCTTTACTTTGATTATGTTATATGATCGCACATACTGATAACATTTCAGCACGTGGAGGTGCACATGTATCGCTGCTGGAATATAATAGAATGTTAGTTTTACAGTTTATTCGAAGCTCACCTGTTCAGCTCAGCCACTGACATCAATACCATTGCTGTTGAAAAACTGTTCAGGGTGAAAAACTTAGATAAATCAAACTAATTTCGTCTCTTTTCACGAGGCTTTGTTGAAAATATTTTGATACTCTCGGACGTGTCAGCAATTATTACAACACGGTGTGGCCTCGTGTCACCCCGGGCTGACGGAAGCCGAGATGGTACTATTACATGTTCAAGTGGTGATGTGTCAGTGTTTAGGTTAGTCCTTGAGTTAGTAAGAAAAAATAACATAGTCTTTATTATAGTTCACTATTGTGGCGGTCATCCCCCTTCCCGAGCGTCAGCGTTAAATAAACTAAGCTAATTTATTAGTCAACTATGAATAATCTATTAAGTATACAAATATTCACAAAAATTTAATATTTAGACACGGTTAATCCATATTATTAAATCCTCGTCTTCATTCACTGTTGGTCAGAAAAGTCGGACGTAAAACCCCATTTTGATTCATATTGTTTAAATTTATTTTTTTATTAATTTATTCATAACCGCATGGCCCCTATTTCTTACATTTATTTTTTCTTTTCGATTTAATATTGGTTCAAGAACGAGACAACTCATCAAAGTTAAAACATAGTATTTTAGATTAATGTAGAATCGTTCTAATGACTACAGATTGGTATCTTTATACGGGTACTAAGTTAGCACCAACAATTTCCTTAAGCCGTATCGACAGATGTCTTTTTTTTACTACCAATGAATTCTGCAGTCCTTTATTACGACACTAGTTATGAAACTACCACAGATAATCTCCGTGTTTCAGTACTGAACAATTTCTCTACAGGGCTACCTTTATATTTGAAGACGCGTCAAGAATTTTTCAAAAATAGCTATTCAGTTGTATTTTATAACTAAAGAGGTATTCTTAGTACTAATACAACCCATACAGCAATTAATTGGTTATGATAAGGGCAAGATGTACAGCGATTGAAGAGTATTGACATTATATACAATTACGTTGTCAAGAACTCTAAGATTATCTTCAGGTTGATTATTTAATTTTAGGAAATCTCTAACGACAGTCGAAGCTATTAATTACCTTAAAAACTAACAGTTAAATTTTTGTTAAAATACTTTAAGTGTCAAGGGGTTTAACGTGTAACAAAAATACAACACAAATTAGAAAAATAAAATAAAGTATTATTTAATTATTTCATAGAAAGCGGTTTGCTTGAATTAACTGGTACATTATTTCAATGTTTATTTCGTTATTTATATCCTTATTTCATTATTTATTTCATTATTTATTTATTTTAAAACATTATAAATTTATTTATTTCATTATTTATTTATTTATTTATTTATTTCATTATTTATTTATTTATTTATTTTCATTAGAAGTGGCATGTTAAAATTAACTGGGTCATTATTTCGCTGTTTATTTTATTATTTATTTAATTACTTCATTATTTATTTCATTATTTATTTATTTCAGCATATACCTTAACAGCGTTCTTGCGTTTGGTATATTCGTTGGTGGTATTAATAGTTGTGTATTGATTTATACTTCCACAAAATATTCATTTAAAATCAATAATCAAGTACTTTCTTGAACAATAATTTGTATGAAATTTCTTTATTCTTTTTTTATATCCATTAGATAAAGGGTGCATGAATATTTTACAATTTTCATCAATAGACACAATTTGAAAACTTAAACAAATAGAAATTTTATTTTGTAAGATTAAAGAAAATATCAGGAATACTGCAAACAATAGATGATAAAGTATCTTATATGAGGGTTGAATTATGTAGTCAAGCTAGATGATGTATTGAAAAAAAATTAAAAAGTCACAAGCAGCCTTCTGTCAAAGATAAAAAGTCAACCCTATAAAACGCTATCCCCTTGTTCTTAACGTCTAGCAACATAATAGACAAGAATGTCTCCCGTTTTCTTGTCCTTTTTTCTACATAAAGACAAATACTATAATAAAGGAGAACAATAATGTTAGTTTTAAGTCTTTTATTCAAATGTTATAGAATCTGCGGCGTTTCTATCTTAAAGAGCGGCCCGTATGATCCAGGGGATCTTAAAGCCCGTATCTAGACTACGTCATGAGATGCGGGAATCACGTGTAAGTATACGTCATCTAGTGTTGTGTACATGTCTTGAGGTTATTGTAGAAGGGGGATAATTGCCCCATAACTGACATGATGTCTCATATCGACACTTGTTATGATGTGTAACTTACACTTGTTTGAATATGCTTATCCAGATGTAACACTCGTATAAAAAGTATAATTAATTTGAACAAGTGATAGGCCACCCTCACCTAAGGCAACCCCTGTCTTAACAATCAGCAATCTGTCTATAATATAACTTCCAGTTATTCTGTATCATCGTTTCGGGGTATTTTTTCATAACATAACGGTTAATTAATACTGTGTGATATTCGCTGAAAAGGGCGACTCATGGCATATTGTTAATAATCACTTCGCCTATGTTCTGCAGTATCTAGATGAAACCTACAATTAAACTTATCTGTGATTTATCATCGCAGTTACATACGGGGAATATTTATTGCGGAAAATAATGATTGGTAGTGATCCCTTTCCTAATGTTTAAGGTTATGACCCGAAGGGCAGCTGGCGACCTAAAATCAATAAAATCTAATGTATACTTTAAATGCCCAGATCTTTGTAGTTAAAATTGGTCGATTGGAATAATCTGTGTAACCAAATTAAATTAGGATTTCAAGGATGTTCCTAGTTTTTGTTCAGATGGTGCAACCCCTATAAAACTGCTCCTACAGAGTACACGTCTAGCTCAAGGATTTATTAAACATACGTTATGCAAGGGCAAAATCTGCCTATTGTCGGTCTTTCTTTAGGCCTGAAATGTTACAAAAACTAATTAACTTATCCAGACCACAATCAACTCTCGGTGTCATGGCTAGCCTGCGATGTTTGTTGGATTGTAGTTCGATTTGCTGCAAAGTGTTTCTTCTTGATTTAACAATTAAATGGATAACCAAGACTACCAGTTTTGTCTTACCAACTTTAGTAATGACGATCGAGGCTATGCGGAACTTTCATTCGCTTAGTTCTCGGTTCATAGTGGATCAATTTTACTGCATTTACATTAGCTAGTTCTTAAGTATTATGGTGAGAACTGCGAACTCGTTATCTCCCATAATGTATCTTTAAATATAGTATGTGACATAGTAAATCACGTCTACCGCTCCATGGTCAAATGGTTAGAGCGTGCGCGCTGTATCATAAGGTCTGCCATTGCGACAACTGACATGTTTCGATTCCCTGGTTGTACGTAGCAAGGAGTAGGGTCGCCCTCCAGCCTCGTGGGTTTTCCTCTGCTAAAAGAACCATACGAGCAAACGAATTTTTGAAATAAAATTAAACCACATGTTAGTCCCGAAATGACCTAGTTTGTGTCGAGTGGTCTTTAAAACTCACCACCTCACTGCCCAGATGACGCATTGATTATTTTGTATAGCAATGGTGCTTTATATGTCCCCAAATTTGGAGGCTTGAATTTCAATAAATATGGCCATGTAAGAAATTAACGGTTTCGGGTACAAGTTGGCCTAGTTGTGCCTGTGTCTAATCTAACATTCACTCGAATGTTTATTTATATATGCATCTAAATTGTTGTGGTGTTTTTTCCGTCCCCGTATTCTGGCAAATTACGCGTTAGCTTATATGAAGCCTTGAATACATGTTTCTCGACAACTGGACGGGTAGACGGTTTCCACCTCAAGGTTCTCAACTATATTTCCGGCAATTGGACAAAGTCGCGAGATTACACAGTATATGAAATGAAATGGGGTTTAACGTCCTACTGTGCTGTTCAGAACTGATGACGGGCATACGCCATACAGTGTGCTATGGGGGGAATTTTGCTACAACCCACTTTTATTCCAAATGCCAAAGGATCTTTTACGTGCACATCAATGTGTCCACGGGACCTCGGTTTGTCGTCCAATCCGAACGACTAGACAAGTGTCCTTTTCCAGACCCTTCGTACTGCATCACTGACTAGGGGAAACGATACCAGAAATTCATTTTCTTGGCCAAAGCAAGGGTCGAACACCAACCTCCAGGCAAGCGAGCCAGCGTCTTACCCACTTAACCACCGTGGCCAGTCTAATATAGACGGGTATATGCATGTTATGAGAGAAATGTTGACCGGACAGCGGCGCTACGGCCTACTCCTATATCGAATTCCAACTACCAAGGAATCTTTTACGTGCACGCCAATGTGTACATAGGACCACGGTTTGTGTCACATCCGAACGACTAAACGCCTGTCCTTGTCAGACACTCCGTGGAAAACCGGATGAACCTTTTTTGGTCAGCGAGCCAGCGTCCTACCTACCTAGCCACCTTTTTTAATTTATGTATTTATTTATTTTTCCAAGCGGCAAATCAAGCATGACAATAGAGGTGATAATATAAAGTTACATGATAACAAGATGAGAAAGTTTTGATGAGAGAAAAAGTAATGATGTCATGAATGACCAGCCTCTTAAGGATAACCCATAAAAACCTGCTTAAATTAAAGCTAGGTTTATTACCAATGGGTTCCTTGGGGGCGGATCAGGTTATATCATCATAGAGGGGCAGATTCATTTATGAAACATCCTCCATAAGGGTTATGAAGTACAAAGCCGTATGAAAGACATTGGAGTATACATACATAAACAATTTAAAACATTTGGATTTGTTCTGCTAGCAAGTGTTGTTTAACATTGTTCTTAAAAGTGACCATGTTTTCTATTGATTTAAGTTGGGTTGGGAGTTCTTTCCAAGCCTGGATACTTGTATGGTAGAAAGTTGAATATTGGGTATTATTTTTGCATTTTGGAACAGCATACTTATACATGCTTGATCGAATACTATAGATTTCGAATACTATAAATTTCCGTTGTTTGACTCTATTTTGAAGATTTAAACTATTTAGATCTTTATACAAATTTGGGGTGATTGGATCTCTGGAACCTAAGCCGTGTATGAATCGGATAACTTTGTTGTGAATGATATGCAGTTTGTTCTTCAGCTTCTTGCTTAAGCCCGAAAACCAAGCTGAACATACATAATCTAAGTGGCATTGTATTAGAGCATTTGTTAACAATATCCTAGTATAGTTTGTTTTTAATAATATTTTCTACTACTAATTCACCAGAGAGACAATGATCGATATATAGACCCAGGTACTTTACAATATCTGTTGCTTGAATGATATGGTCATTACACACTATTTCAAAACTACTAATTTTCTTAAGTTTTCTACTTGGGCAAATAACATGCATTCAGTTTTACCTAAATGAATTGATAATTTATTGTCTACTAACCAATCTGAACAAGCCTTTAAGGATTTGGACGAGAAAATAAGATGGCACTGTCGTCAACATATAAGATTGATTTACAAGGGGCAGGTATGCTAATGATCATGTCATTCACATAACAGAGAAAAAAACAAGGGGCCCAGGATGCTGCCCTGTGGAACACCACGAGAAATGTTCAAGGGGTCTGAGAAAGTTTTAGAAAGCGAGCTCGAATGTCATCAATACCACTCTTGTTGTAACTGAAATCTATGTCCCAGTCTTTATTCTGGTCAACAAATTGTATTATTTTACAATATTCCAATTAATTGATGGTACAAATTTCATCATAACACACCTAATTTTAAAAAAAATTGGAACAATTCAACTAAATGATTTGAAAAGCCTAACGTAAACCTTTTCAGACGTGACTTGGATTTTAAAATATTTTCGAACCCTCTGGACAAGTAAACTAGGATGTAATGGATAATGTACACCACAGGTAGGACACTTGGACATCTAGTACTTAGAATAAGGCTAATTTTTACTTTCTGGGGCTGCCAAGCTAGCAAGGGTGTTATCGTCCCTTTAAGTGATTGGAGTTCCTTATGTACAAAATCTTCTGAAACTTGATGCAGCCTACTTGAAACCTGTGGTAGCCTACCAATTTAAGAACGTTGTGCTCAAGAAATGTGGAGGTGTGTGAGATTCAACAAGTTTGCAGAGAACAATAATATAGCATGTTTAACTACATGGAAAGCTTGGAGGTCGTTGTAATTTTTTGGTGAAGTTTTGTTTTTGTTTTGGGTTTTTTTTGTGTTAGCCGATAAAGTTCATCGGGATTTTGCGGTGTGGTTTCTCCTTATTAGTGATGCAGGATGGAGGCCCCGAAAAGGACAGTTGTCAAGTCGTTCCCGTGTACACATTGTGGCGCACGTAAAAGATCCCTGGCAGATGGTATTCGATATTCGATATATTTCCTTCATAGCACACTGTTTGGCATACGTTAAACCCTATTTCATTTCATTTTTTATAAATTCATAGCAATATTGCAGAAGTGATGACCTTAGGTGCCAATTATAAGAAGAGCAGTATTAATCGGGAATCCTTCCTTCCCAATGACCTCGAAATAACGGATCAAATATGTATAACTACGTAAGCCATCCACAAGTCGACCGCCCAGTTTGAACGGCAAAGGAAATGCTATTCTAACAGTTCATTCTACTATCATTTAATATATAGGCCTACTCCGCGGTGATTTCATGTGGTGCCCCAAGGCTTGGTCTTAGGTCCAAAGGTTTTCATCTTTTATACAGCTGATCTTCGAAAACTTACTCAAATTAACACGACATGAACAATTTTATACTATAAACGACTGAAAGCCCGCATTTGGATCCGATGTTTCCGACAAATCGTCCGGAAAACACCAAGAATACCCTTAGGCGAATAACTCCGAGGAACAATCTGAATGGAATATTACACCGTCTCCAAACATATGTGCCAATACGCCTCAAGGTTTTTGTGTTAGAATTTATGTAAATTGAAAGGAAATTCTGATCTATTATAGCTCTAAATGTGTCCTAGTGTCCTAGTGTTTGAGGTGCCAGCTAAAAACTGGTCTGTTTCGAGATACCATTAAATTCAGTAATTTACTGTGACCCAATACAAGGCTCGGTGGGCTGGGTTACTAAATGTAGTTCCATCGCCAATGCCACGGTAATATGCCGCCATAACGTATATTGTTTCATCTTTTTGTTAATTTGTGGAACTCATAATAAATAGACCGAACTAATTAAACAAATAAGGAACATTATATCCTAAGAAAACCAAAGTGAATATACTTGTAGGTTAATTATTTACTATTTTTTTCGTCAAATAAAATCAAAGTTAGCAAACATTTTTACTAATACCGCATTCTGAAGACATTTTCAGTTACGTTTGAATCGATGTTTACTTGCTTCATGAAGCCAAACTACTTACACTCTTTGGAGTTTAATAATGTGGACATAATCGAATAAGACACTATTTATGAACAGCAATTTCAGTTTATTGCATTTGTATTTTTGGGGTCTATATGCTTGATAACGACTGGTGAAAGCTTGCCAAAACTTTAATTGGTATCGGTAAGTGTCTTATTTGTGTAACCTAAATATTAACAGGTGTCATTCTACAAAAGAGACAAACTTTAATGAAATCTAGAAGTCATACCGATCACATTAACATAAAATCATCGTCACCAATTACACCTCCCTGTCCTTAGCAACAAGACACAGGGGCCCTTATATCTCACTTTTGGAAACGACTATAAGCAGCAGAGAGGGGGTTATATGTAATTGTTTTGCTAATACAAAATGATACAAGGGATACAGTGCCAACGGTGCTAAGTAGACTATTTATTCAAATGTATTGGACTAATGAATAAGAGGAACGGGGGCCATGGTTGAAAGAAACAAAAGTTCAGGTTGGCAACCTCTTTTCAATCAGAAACGAAGGGGGATAATACCGGGATAACCCCTAAATTCTACAATCTGACATAGTGGGGAATTCTACATTTGGGTGTGACTTTGAATTGGGCGTAGGTTCGTCCTAGCGAACAATCCCATAGTTTGGACTAAAATCTCGAAGTGTGAAATAAAAATACCCCAAATTTTGACCTGTTGTTACGAGAAAGACCGAGATAACAGGCGGACTTATAATACACTCCCACACTGTGGGCGTGTCCAACAAAGGCCCCAAAGTTTCAAAGTAAATATACATTTCAGCTATGCGACATAATTGGTCGATATAATGGATATTACACTATAATTATCTTTTTAGAACGTACAGGAACGTAAGGGTATACCCGTACCGAGAGAAAGCTTGTATAGTAACCATGGGCTAGAGGGCAATAACGGGAACAGTCTCAGTAAGAATACCTAGGGGCAAGACTAATACGCAATACAGTAAATCTGCACAACAAAACACAGACAGAATATGCAGCACAGGGACATGGCAAGACAATACTGCCTTTTAAGATGACACCACCTGCAAGTGGTATCAGTTGTCCCGGAAAAAATATTCATGATCTACTTGATATCATAAACAGTTGTTGGCAAAAAGTGAAAACGGAGACCCCCCTCCCCCATAAGAATTCTATTGAGCTGATGAAACTAAAAGAGACGCACACTGATTCCTTATCTTTATTTTTTTCTATTCTCCTCTCTCTGACTAATTCATTTATCTGCATCCTCCAGATTCATATTTCCTTATCACCATCCGTCTGTTTTCTCATTCTATATCATCTATTCATCTCCCCTCTCTTTCCCTGTCGTTATCGTCGCACTTCTTTATCGCAATTTATACTTTTATGTCATTCAACTTTGTCATCGGTAGCCACGGTAGGGACAAAAAGTAGGGCATTAAACCCTATCTCAATTGGGTTCATATCAGCATCACTATTTTTCATATTTTTTGTCTATTCCGATCTGTTTTGATACCTTTTCTCTAGTATTATTAGTTCAAAGCCCAGGGCCCCGCGGTTTATAGTAAAAAGAGAAAAAAAATTCAAATTCCAGATGAAAGTTTCACGGTAATCGCTGTTTTATGTCATTTCCGCGCATTGTATGTCATTCGGAACTGTGATTTCGTATATGTGATCAGATATTATGTAATTATTCTTGTATTACAGACGTAATTGTGTGCCACGTATACGTGTCATTCAAAAGGATATAAAATAATCTTTTCGTCGCGTAAGGGGTCCCGCGATTCTAGACAGGCCCGGGGCCCCGCTCCGGTTAAGCTGGACTTTGTATTGGTTGTTATAGTCTCTCGACTGTTTTTTTTTTCTTGTTAACCGCCGCCATCTCTCTTCTACCACCATTCCCCAATCTCCTTCCTCGACAAGATCTTCATTCTCCTGTACTGTCTGTCTAGCCTTATTACATCTTCCTCGACAAGATCTTCATTCTCCTATACTGTCTGTCTACACTGTAACAAAAATATCCGTGAAAAAACGGAAAAAGTTCCGGAAACAAAAATTACCAGGAAAATTTTATCCGTATTTGTTTTTACAGAAATTCCCTCAATTAACATAAATTCCATTTTCAAACACAGAAAAATAAATCCTGGTAATTTTTGTTCCCTAGACTCGAAAATGATAAGAATTTCATTGAATTAACCATGTATGCGTGTGCGAAATAGCTTTATTTAACGTCTGTTTCCGCCGAAGTGCTGTCCTGACGAAATTTACCTCTTTCCGCTTCAAAAAGAAAACACTCATCTAGAAAAGGGGGTGTCGAACACCTATTAATGGTCAGTGTTAGGACCGTTTAGAGGCTTTCAGATGTAAGTTTGCGGCTTACACTGGCCAATCGGTTATAATATCCAGATTGAAGCGTGCTTGGTTACCAGACAATACAACCTGTACTCACTGGTTTTGAAAATTGTTTTTACACATTTATGAAAATACTTACAATCTGATTACCGTATGATGAATGGGAGTACACTTTATAGATCTTATAAATAATGGAAATTAGCAATACATGACTTTTAATATACCAAGCTTTACACAATATGATCCTTCATATTATGGTTGATAAATTGAAATGAATACTATAAAATGATGATTATTAGGAATGATTATATATGTATACGCTTTCTTATCGTTGCATTTGAAAACAGAAATAGTCCGTTATATAATGGAATAAAACATTTTACCCCTAAATTTTACGTAACTTTCCTGCCATTCCACAGTTTATTCCGTAAAATAACAGAATTAAGTCCGTTATAGAAGGGAATAAAATATTCTATCCCTAAATTTCATGGAAATTTCCTGTTTAATACTGAATATTCCACAGAATTACATAAAACACGTAATTTGAAGAAATAATTCACTCTTTTAACACAATTTCTAAAAAAAATCCATCAATTAACAGAAAAAAGGTGTTAAACTGCGGAATTCGGCGACATAAAAAATGGAAATTTTTTACAGTGTAGCCTTATTACATCTTCCTCGACAAGAACTTCATTGTCCTACACTGTCTGTCTAGCCTTATTACATCTTCCTCGACAAGATCTTCATTCTCCTATACTGCCTGTCTAGCCTTATTACATCTTCCTCGACAAGATCTTCATTCTCCTATACTGCCTGTCTAGCCTTATTACATCTTCCTCGACAAGATCTTCATTCTCCTATACTGCCTGTCTAGCCTTATTACATCTTCCTCGACAAGATCTTCACTCTCCTATACTGCCTGTCTAGCCTTATTACATCTTCCTCGACAAGATCTTCACTCTCCTATACTGTCTGTCTAGCCTTATTACATCTTCCTCGACAAGATCTTCATTCTCCTATACTGTCTGTCTAGCCTTATTACATCTTCCTCGACAAGATCTTCATTCTCCTATACTGCCTGTCTAGCCTTATTACATCTTCCTCGACAAGATCTTCATTCTCCTATACTGTCTGTCTAGCCTTATTACATCTTCTTTTTTTTATACGCAGTAATATATAACACTACAGGCTAAATGGTTCCTACAACTTTATTTTCACTAAATGACAGCTGCTCGGAATACCTGGATGAGCTCTGATCAATCTCACTCAACACTCTCTTCTATAACACCTTAATTTCGGCACGTCCTAGCGTGACCATAGCGTTGATTTCCATCCCATTTGGAATAAACCTCACCATTTCCCAAGACCAAGGAGGTCGGGTGCGGACATCACCTTATTTTGTTTACCAACCATATGTCATAAACAGATAGAATTTGATGGATATTTTGACAATATCATTCTTTTTCAACAATTTTTCAAAGACCCAATACTGTCTTAAGGACCAAAGTCTTACACTATCACTTCCTCGTCACATATCCCCATACCCTGGTTAATCTCTTCTTACCAGCCTGCACTTTCACTTATCCTTCTCAATCCATACCCCCTCCACGCCATCATTATTCCCCGTCTTCTCGTTCTCTACACGCCTTCGTCACTTTCCACCTTCGCCGTTTTATTAATAAATGCAAGGTTGGGATATACATGTAGTTTGTTATGGACGTCAGTATACACTTTATCATCACCCTGCATCTCTATAGAATGAGCTCACATAACTATAGACAAGCAAGTTCCACAAGTCAAGCTGTTATCAATCTGAATTATGCACTGCTTGATAAGTAAGATATGGTTCATGAAATTAAATATTGCACTGGTCTTTGAGCCTGTGATGGTTTTTCTGAAATCATATTACAAACGATCGCCCAAGTTAGCGATTCAATATGCTGGGGGTCGTACACGAAGCAGTTAAGATGGTGGACTGCATTTTGGCAGGATCGTGTCACCATGGTATAATTACAAATTACATGAAATGATTTGCCAAATTTGGTCTTATGATTTTTTGATCTTTTCCAAATGCTATTTTTTGGATTTTTTTTTTATCTTTGTTAAGATATTTGTATATTGTTACACGTCATTTGGGACGGTGATGAGGGTGGGGGTCATGTTGAACGACACATAACGACAGAATGGGGTCTTTTTAACAATACATAAAAACAAATGTCCAATATCATATCTCGTAATTTCCCACATTCATAAATATGAAATATAATAGCATGCAGGTAGACAGTCTAAGGTCACCTTGCACGACCGCAATGAACTAACTGATGGTTTTTTTTAACAATAGTAATCGAAATACATATCGTAATTTCCCACATACATAAATATGAACTAATGGCATTTATCTACTTTTATAGTTTTTTTTGTAAAATATTTATATTGATTGCTTAAATATTTGAATTGATATTCAACTATGTTTTTCTAATAGTACATATAATCGCCCCAATATCAATATTGTTGTTCATTAAAATTAAAATACAATGATTTTGATATTATTACAGAAACACATTATATCAAATTTAGATTATTTGGAATCAGTTATGATTCATAGATATCGATAACTACTAAATGCGGGTTTATTTTTCTGTGTCAAATTGTAATGTGTATGTATTTTTCCATTTGCTATTTTCCCTTTCGCCTCACTAGCCTGGAGGTCGGGTGTTCTTTTATGTACACATCAATGTTTACACGGAACCTGGTTGTCATGGGTTCTTTTATGTGCACACCATTGTTTACAAGGAACCTGGGTGTTTCTTCCCATCCAAACGGCTACACGTTGTTCCTTGCCAGACTATCCGTCATTCACCACTGACAATGGGGAACCACGCCGGTAAATCCCGATGGACTTTCTCGACCAACACGGGGGAATAACAGGGAACCATCAGGTTAGCGAGCTAACATCTTACTCACTGAACCACTGCGACCCCCCTCGGTAGTATACTTGTTTTCAGTGTATGACATATTGTCTCTAACTCAGTATTTTCCATAATATTCGAAATTAAAAAAACGAATAAGAATTCACTATTGATCAATTTCAATCAATAATTATGTTGTTATCTTGCCGTGAAACTATTGGATCCTAATATCCAATATTTAAGACATAATTGATATTTTATAATCAGTCCGCGAGTCGTGTACCCTATAGTTTCGAGTGCCATTTTGTAATGAACACATAAAATCATATCCTACAACACAATATGGAAGTAATTAATAAAGGCTGATTCACAAATGACAAAATAGTAATTTTGAAATACGTGTAGAATGCACTTAACAGGCGTAATCGAATACCTTTCAATTTGAACTCTTCACGTATTTCACTGAACTGCCGTTCAATTTGGTTAGAAATTACAGCTTGTTTTTAAAAATGTGAACATAAATCCCTTTACATTTGTAGAACCATTTTTTTGTCTATTTCAAGATTCCAGAACATACAGCCATACACCCTTTAATTGGAGCTTTGTGAAAATCTCGTTTTGTTTAATGATTCATTCATTCTTAAAATTCGGGTGACAGAGACAATTTTTGAGGAAGTAACCTCGGCCCCCTTCCTTTCCCCAACTGACATTGTCCCCGTTCGCCTATGGTTATAAGGTATTAGTGTAATCTTATCTTTGACATAAAAGAGCAACAGTGAATGCATAACGTCTAAATCTTTAATTACAGTTAGGCGTAATGACAAGCATTTCAAATAAATACAAAATATCAATGTTACTTGATGGTTTTTTTTATATGATATTTGAATAGAAAAATGGCTTGAACTCGCTTAATAAAACACCCTCGTAAAATTCAACAGCTTGTATTGTTCAAGTTATTAGGAGATACCATTTGTTAACATTATTATTTTATATGGGACATATTGTTTCAAATGGTTATAAATTTAAAAAAAAGTAGATGCAAATCGGAAACATAATGCGGACTGGTGATAACAATAAAAGTTATTATAGAAATATCTATTAAAACAAATTGTTATGCCCGGTCTTACAGACGATTTCCATTTAACAGAATACGATATTAGTATATGGCAATTGATATTACTGCAATTGGGTACCAGTTGTAGTTAGTAAGTTCTCTGGCGACATTGAAATCTGTCAGTCTTTTAGCCTTAACTCCTGATGATATCAGCTTAGTTGCAGGAACGGGGTCCAATGCACCTGCTGTCGTAAATTCCGATACACTTCTTTTCCGTTAAGCTATAGATACATGTATATATGATGTCTCGTTTTCGCCCATTCAAATGATGCACCGTTGCAAAAGAACCAGATTAAAGACTGGATTACTTGACTAGAAGATGCTTGAATATTATTCAGAGAGGGTCTGGGAACCCTAGGGTTAGGACGGATTACTTCTACAAGAACATGACACATTTCTTTTACGTTGAACGTACAGACGTTTTATATCTGGTAGACTTTTCCTGAAGCTTCCACAATTAGTTTGAGGGGAAATGCTATAATTCAGATATGTGTTTATATTTTACTTGCGTGTGAGTTGTGGGGGTGGTATAATCTTATGTTTGAGATTATCATCATCTGATTGTAATTAAACATGGCCAGGTATGGTGGTTGGAAATTAGGGTTTATTTATCTAGCTATTTATATATATTTAGAACAAATGAAACTAGAGTTTTACCTTTAAAACGGTTAAATGGTGAATCAGAAATCTGTGATAATCCAGAAAAAATCCATACAATTCCTCCTAGTACTAATTTTAATGAATATTACCTTGACTGGGTCGAATTATTAATTAACTTTTATTACATAAGGTATCATCCAATATTGTAAAGTTCATGGGAAATTATAAAAGCAAAGCTAACAAAACTGAGACGGGGTTGTATAAAATAAGAGTGCAGTGTTCACAAAATGGGCCGTGACCAACCTCAAATGCGTAGTGATCGTCCTCATTTTGTGTAGTAAGGCCGTCGTCAGACCGAGTGGCGTCCTTATGGCGCTGCTGCGACCGTACGGCGACCTAAAAATGCACAAGGTCGCAGGCAAACGTGAACATAATGCGAACAAATGTCCAAAAAGTTAACAAACTTGAAAAAAAGTTGCGTTCTCACCGCTTTGTAGATCGGATTGCAGAACCTTGGCGTTTATTTTCAACATCCTCAAAACAAACGCCGTGACTCGGCGCAGCCGTGACTCGGCGATCATCGGCGACCATGGGGAGTAACAGTACGATATCTGGGGTTTCCATCCCGCTTTTACCACGCCTATGACGATCTTGACACGCTCTGGGACTATTTTCCTTCTTGTAACAGCGCATTAAGAACGCCAACCCGGTCTGACGGGGTATAATGAAATGACTGAAATACTGAAAATATGTTATCAAAGTGCAATGCAAATGTGTATATTTTTACTGAAATATTTGTTCGCCGTTCAAAAAACAAAAAAAAAAAAATTTATAATGATTATCCGGTGTTACTGCCTTGTACAATAATTGGAAGAGGTGCTTACACATCTGAGTGAAAAAAGTAATCATTATGCATAATATATTCGTTATTCAGTAACAGGCACATGGTAACAAGCATGGTTGGTTAGAATAATCGTTTAAGCCAACATCAGTCTGGGAATATGATGCCCCAATGATGCAGTGACCAATTTATCCTAGTTTAAACCCTGGTAAGCAGGCGTTTATCATTTTGCTTAATCATTTGATAATTCGTTTATATTTAAGATCAACTACAGATAATAAAGTATAACGTGCGTTCGTTTAGAAAATCAGTGGTTTTGTCAAACTTTAATTTGTTTTCACGTATTCCTGACTTGTGTGGAGAATTAAATAGTAATAAGTTAAAAGGCACATTACCCCATCGTTTACATGGCTTTTTACACCTGTGAAAATTTGAACAAAGCTAATTAAAATTTTATTGAAAATTAATTCATATGAAACTGAATTTACGAAACCATCTACATAACAAATTATCATTTTGATGAAAATGTGTATCTGTTGATTTCAGACTGAAAATTCAATTTTATTCTTGTCGTCAGCTGTGGCACGTTCTTCAATTGTTACCAATAGTGATGGCACGTGACCATCTTATTGAATTCCTCAAAGTCGCAGTTATTCTCAGATAGAAAAAAGCTTCTCAACAAGATTTTGTGGATTGGTGAGAAAATGAAAAGTCTTATTTAAAAACCTCGTTCATAGGAAGTATTGCAGCCAGTCGTGTGTTGCGATGAATTTGTGGTGTTCTACGGGCATTGTTGGGTTAAAGAAGTTGGAATTAATATAGTTCACAATTGTCACCTATAGAAATTACCATCGTGGAATTCCCATGCCCCCATGTCAACTAGCTGTCAAATCGGATAAATTATTGAAAGCTTGAGACATTTTCAAATCATTCTAACGATTGCAAAGGAGGAGAAAATGGAGCTATTTACACCACCGTCAAGCTACCTTTGGCATAATGTAACACTGTGTATGTGGGCTGTTTTCATTAAATATTTGAGAAATTAAAAAGGCATTAGAACCACCCTTTATATCTGAACATTCTCAACAAGCTATTTCGCGTTGTTTGCTGACAAACACGAGGATTTTGCCTTCATTTAACCTCCTTGTTTACAATCGATTGGGATTCCACTCCCTTGTATTAAACTTGAAACCATTTTGACTCAAGTTGTTACAAGAAAAAAACCCTTTAAAAAAACTTAAAGTAGTGGCAAGACATTTGTTACAATACTTGGTAAATAGAAGAACAGTAGCACAGTTGAACTTTGTTTTGGTACAAATCGCAGGTTATCCTTCCCATATTGTTGACGGGGATAATTCGAAACGAAACGTCTGCTAGTCAAAGTCAGACAAATGAGACAATATTCTTGAAACACCTATTTGCATCTGCTTCTCAAGTTTACCCCTTCCAAATTGATTAGATAGTTTTTTAGATTGATGGAAGACAGGATCTGAAGATGGGAGTTAGACACCCAGTTATAGTCTTCTAGTTTATTCAGGTGTCCTATAAACTCGTTACAAAGTTACCACAAAGAAACTCTTGGTGAAGACATGGCAAACTTCTTCCTTCGAGTTTGCTCAGTAAGTTTTAATTGAAGGAAGGTGCACGTGCTTAATGTGACGTGTGTTGTATAATTGATCTATTTACACGTGAAGGATTGAAAGGTAAAACAACTTAAGATAAGGGATTCTTGCAGAAGGATTCCTACTTCAGTATGGCACCACTACGTCGACATACAACCCCTATTTTCATCAAAACTAACAAAATACTGGGCTTGGCAGAGCAATGGTTGAGTATCATGTTTTATTTGCTTCATTTGTAACAACAGGGGAGTGATATTAGCCTGCTGTTTACCATTATTACGCTAAATCAACTAACAGAGCAGCCCCTATCAAAAAACGTGGCCGCATGGCGCATTTCATGTACTCGTCACGCCTCTGACGTGATTGGGCATAAATAATATTTAAAACTGTTATACACACTTGTAAACCATTTACAGCAATGACTTAATTTTATCTTTAAAAATGAGCATTTGATGTCACGCGCCATATGACGAGAAGTTAAGAGCTAGGCTTCGAGTGTCACATATACGTTACGGAGGATATTAAGTCCGCCAAATTAGGGGTTACATGCGGGGGGATGACGTGGTCGCTGGAACTTGAAGGGTCCAGGTGCTCGCTAACATTCAGCGGTGAATTTTATGGGGTCTAGCCGGACTACCGCCTGTGAAAGACGGCAACAGTCAAGGCATGATATGCTCTCCAGGAAAGAGGGGTGTTCACCGAATGTTTATGAGATCTTGACGTCGTGCAGTCACCCCATGTCCCTAACTGCTCGCTACTCTTTCGTATATTATTCCGTCTTTTGTTTAGACAAGTTTTCATCTGCTTCTCAAGTAGCAATAAATCATCTGTTAGGCTTGAATATAACATCTATTCTGCGTGCTCGGCTCCAAATCCCTCAAACCATGCTTTGTGCGCTAGTTCACCTGCTTCGTTTTCCAATCACACGTTTGACGCGGCGTCCTTCCCGCACAATACACCCCATACATGTTTTCTAGGCTTTGATTTTGCCTTTTATTCTGTAATAATTATCCAAGATAATCATGGGATTACACGCGATGTTTTCCTTTGGTTTTTTCCAGTCAACAAAGAAGTTCTACGAGGCCCTCGCCGCACTTTTCTGACTGCGAAAACTGAAGGGGAGGTACACATCTAACAGCATAACACCTGCATCTCCTAATGTTATAGGGGCAGTTCTCTAGTTTCTTACAAACTAGATTATTCAAGAAAACATATAAGACACATAAAACTATAAATATTAATCAATCATGGAGTCGCCGTCATAATGAAACTGAGATCTTAATTCCAGCTGGGAAGAGCAAGATGCAAATTGCCTTGAACAGCAGACTTACGGCAAGAAAAGGGGAATAAAAACTCCCCTATTCTTCGGCTTTGTTATTTCTGACACGCCATGTAATTACATTTGAAATTCATTCCACATCGAGAATGAGACATATGTGCAAAAAGTTTTTGCGCAAAACTTTTTAACTCATTCGAAAACTTCTACAAGTCGCGCCAAACTCGTGAGAGTTACCCTCCTTTTCTTTACTGTAGTTCTTATTGTTCTCGCTTGGTGGCGCTGCACAACCGTCTAACAATAGACCTCCGCGTCCATTTTGGCACGCTTAAATCGTTTCAAACGCTGAATTTAGGCTAAAAATGGAAAGTTCAGACACAATTTGGCATGATTATGTCTTAAATGTACAATATTTTAATTATGATCGATATATAAATCATTTCAGGCTTCTCACAAAGAACAATAGAAATCAAAATTTTGAGAATTTGACCGACTTTCTCCTGTGCAGAAAGGAACCTGCGCGAGTCAAATCTGAACACTTTACGGAGACCTCGAAAGGTCGTAGTGCATGTAACGGTAAATTATGACAGTTAATACCATTTTGCGATGTAATATGATTGAGTTAAGTCGCAGTTTTCCAAATCTCTATGATAGCTATCTATTTTTAAAATTTGAGGAAACATACACATTCTTGTATTTTTTATATTATTATTGTTTGTTTACATCGGGCACATGTTACTTCGCGCGCTGTGACGTCGTAGCGGTCCGGGTCAAAGGTTAGATCTCTGGCCATGACTGTCGTCTGCTTGAGTGTACACAGAGCCTGTCGCTTTGAACTTGTCAATGTCATCTTTCATTCAGATTAACTACAGGTATTCATAAAAAAAAATCAGAAGTCTATAATTCGTGTGTTAATGACACTTTTTTTTTCTTTAATTCGCATGTTAACGACTCTTTGGGCTTTCTTAGCGAAGATTTCTACAGATATATCGTTTGTCAAAACTCCGTACGGAGCTACCCAGCATCTGACAGCACGACAGACCTAATCCGCACATCGGATCGTGTTGGACAGCGGTTTGCGGACATTTATTAATATCTAGATTTACTTACAATTAATTAGATGAAATCCACTTTTATTACGGTACTCAATCGTTTACAGTTGATCTACGTTTGTTTTAATTTCCTTATTTCGATTTAGATCTAGCTGTCCAGTTCCTGACCGGGCGTCATGATTTTTAGAAAATTAAAGTCATCTGATTTTACTTTCCTCGGGAGCAGGGAGGGAGGTGTGTGGCTTAGCATGAGAAGGCTTGCCGCATAAGAAACGCGGAAGAGGGAGCAAGTGTTTCGTAGTTACTAAAGTAAACTGAAAATAGGCCTAGTTGGTAGGCCTTTAGTTTGACAAATCTATACCGTAATATTATAATTAATATTAGGCCTAGGATGTTGGCTTGGGCTTAAGCCCGAAGCGACGGCTAGACCTGTTTTTCGAAATCATTTTTCTGTATTATGATTATGTCAATATAACCTATCAGGCCTGTTCGCCTATCCAATTCTAATCAAAATATTCAAAACCGGGCTACAAAATTATTTGTGAAAAAGAAAAATTTAGGCCTAATAGTAATAAACATAGATGTCATGTATGATGTAGATATTATTAGTACTAGCCCTACTTATACTAAAAGTAAAACTACGCAGGCCAAACTGAAACAGGTGCGTCTTCTCGCGTTTAACTTTAAAACAAATTGACAGGATTTGGCCTGCCCACGGCACTAAGTCAATAAATCCGAGTAAGCTTATTGACAAGGACGATTGCCCGACTAATAAGATGGTATAAAAATGATAAACTGTTACATATAAGAAGCATACATATTACATGCATTCCTTTTTTTTTTAGAACAGTATGAATAATAAATATCAATTATTGGATTTATGACAGATGTTTTTTAATTGAGTTCTACGTACCAAATTCTAATGTTAACCGTTCAAAATTCATTGACTTTTTTTTGATAGGATGTCGAGAAGCAGGTGCTAACTTCTCTTTCCTGTCTTCTAAATAAAATAAAATGATATAATCACGTTATAGTTTTATAATTCGATCCCTCTATTATGCCATAGACAGTGCACGATATTTTATTTAATTGATTTCAAAGTGAGTTGCGATAATAAACCGGTATTCTGAATAGATTATATGCTACATGGCCTAACTTGGTTAATAAAGCGAAACCTCGTCTACAGGGCAAGGCTATAGTACCCCGTCCCTCACGATTAATTTGCACCGGCCCAAAATTCTTCGCAAGAGTTAAAAAGAAAAATGCTCTTTTATTATAAAATAGAGACCCACGATGTACTGTATGGTGGTACTATAAAGTTGAATAGACCAATAAAATATCTACGATTCTTTGAATGATTTCGATTAGTGTCATTTCGAGGAGCAGCTGTGCACTAGTAGTAGTAGGCCTACTAGATATCGTGTTGTTTAAGCTTATATCGCACGGTTTAATCATCATGAAGTGCATGGTACTTAAACTAGTCAAAGTTCAAAGATTTTAGATAAGGTAACGTTTTAAAATAGATTTTACATCATTCATAGTCGGGAATAAATTAATTTGGAAGAAAACAGTTTTCTTTGTATGTATTGTCATTTGTCAATATTGTACAGGATGGTGCAATTTTAACATACTTTGTCTTTCAAATGGCACTTGGATATCATTTTGGAAATATTAATAATTATTAAACATAGGAACGGTTCGTGGCACTAGTCAACTGACAAACTATGACTACTGTGACACGCTTGACTGACCCACCCCTTCCCAAACTTGTGGCAATTCAAGTTTACGTTAAGGTACCGGTATCAAGGGAGATAACACCATTTAACAACAGGAGCCGAAACGAAACATCACTTTCTTTTACTACGATACTAAATTCATTTCAGATGATCAAAATGGGGTAACAAATAAATGTTATTGTATTTAACGATTGCTGGACAAATCAAGAAAAGAATATCAATATGGATGCCCTTAGCCAAGAGTTACATCCAATTAGAAAAAGTATAATTGAGGTGAGCTTAAAAAAAACTATCCTGCTTGGCCTATACTTAGTTTAACTTAATACTTGTTTTGATTTTCCAATTTGCATTTTTCTTCGTTCCTAAGTCCATGAAAGTTTTTGTCCCAACAAATGATGTCCTTAGGCTAATTGAAAAAAACCCTACGATTCCCAACCTACTCTTTATTGGCATGTTTACAGGGGTATACCCCCCCCCCCCCCTCCAATCCCCCTCCACTCTCCCACCCCACTCTCCCACCCCCACACCTCCTGCATGCAGTGCTTATGTAGGAAAGGCTTAGCAGAGAGCCTATACATTTAAAAGACGAAATGGTCTGAAATTCATCATAACATTAACATTGGATTGCACAATTTGAAACAAATATGAAAGCCACTGCTGACCTGTTTGTCATTTTCTTTATATTGATGCTCTTTATGTATGTAATAGACTAATAGAATAGTAACATTATGATTATGAATACTGACACAAATAGAAACAAACTAGTTTACCTCTCTTTTGATTGGCATTTATTAATTGAACATAAGACAAGGTACAATTTTATGGATATACAATGACTGAATTCATAAAAAAAATAAATACTAAGCAACGCTTCGGCGAGGATACTCATCTCGATTGTTTTGATCAAGCAAATGATTGAAATGTCGCTTAGTATTAAAGTCAGTAATTGTGCCATAAAATTGTACCCTGTGTATTAGTTTACAAGGTTTTCACATTACTCTGTGTGTGCTGTAGATTTCACCAGTTGATCTGTCATCTGTTGATTGTGTGGAGAAATTGCAGTCAGTTTTATCAGAATGTCAACAAATTCTGCAAAGTCCTGGTAATCAACAAGAAGATGAGGGTGTTTTATCTTTGTTGATGTATGGCTTAGAAAACTTGGTAAGGTTGAACATGAGTAGGTCATTTTAATATTGATTCAACACTGAGGTGATTTTGGTGTACGGTAAGTCATTTAGTGCGCTTGCTCTAGCAAAAACTGAAAGAGAATCAAATCCTTTTAAATCAGAATAAAGGGCGTATTTAAGAACCTTGATTACAAATTGATGTTCAGATATAGTGTAGGGAGGGGAGGTCTTTGCTTTTTTAACCAAATTTTGACTTGGCCTGCCTGCCTGCCTGCATGTTTTGATTTCTTTTTTAAGAAGAGGCACTGCATTTAATGTAAGCTTTAGATCATAGGGTATGTTTATTTTGAATTAAGTGTCATGATTTCAATTCCACACTTTTATTTAACGTAAAAAGATATAGGATCATCGATCAAGTCTCAGTTTTCCCAGGTCCTCCCTTCCTCCCAACTGCTAAAGACCCCTGCATGCGAGCGAATTATTGAAAACCATATGTTAGTCCCAAAATACCAATCTATTGTAGTGAAATTTATCCTATTTCTTTCTCTCATTTTTCTTCATAAAGTATGACTGGCCACTTTGGCCAAGCTGGCAGGACTAGGAGATTTGCAAAGACGGCTGGAATAGTTTACAACTGGGTTGAAGAAAATGAAAAATGCATTTACTTATCATTGAAGATAGATTAGTTAAGAGTTTAATAAAGAGTTGGCCATTCTTGTTATAGTATGAAAATAGATAATGTAGAATTAATAATTTGAAAATTTCATTCAAATTACTCTATTGACTCTATAGTGAGCAAAGATATTAGCCTTAGAAGGTTTGACAAGACTTGTGCGATAATCACAGCAACCGTACTGGTTGTTCAAAGCTAAGTTTCACTCGTCCATTTTTTAATTAATCAAGATGTGGCTGAACCCATTCTAATCTATTTAAAATCAGAGAAGTCCTATGCCATCGAGAGTTGATTATGGCTTGGATCAGTTTATTAATCTTTAATTAATAATTCAGATAACATTTCAGGCCTAAATAAAGACCTACAAAAGGCAGATTTTATGTATGTTAAAGTAAACTAATGAGTTATGTTTTTTTGTTTAAGATCATTGAAAGTTTAGAAGCATTTGTTGACCAATCAGATGCTGTAGATGAAAGCAATGAAAGTCTTCTTGATGTTATTTTAGAAACCATCAATGTAAGTAGATTCTGTTTCCCATAGTTTCAACTATCAAGTGACATGTAAAGGCTAATTTCATCAATGTCAGCCATTCATTTTCAGCAAGTCTTTGGAATTGCAAGTGAAATATTTAGACACTTGTTAAGTCTTCTTATTGCAGTTACTTCCCTTGTCAGGTAAATCTAACCCCACTTCTCTGTTGAGTTACACTTACGTGTAACTGGTGCAGTAGTAACCCTTATGGTGTGAATTCATGCATGACTTATAATATTATGATAGGGGAATCAAGTCTCTTCCTTTGAATGAAGAAGCATACGACTACATTCAAGGCTGGGATATTTAAATGTTGTACAACAATTGGGAGTAGAGAAAGGAACGGTTAGATAAAGAAAAATAACAGTTATTGATACTCCCGCTATATCATAGATGTCTTTATCATACATAGTAGAGAGCATTTTACTATAGTCAATTCTTTATTAAAGAATCTTCTATTAATATTAAATAACACTTCAATAAGAATGTCAGAATTATTTCTTTGTTAAAAATGTCAAGAGCAAACTTGTGTGATTTAGTGTCTTTTTTGATCCAGTAACCATAGTAGTTCAAACATTTTTTAATTTTATTCCCTAAATAATGGTAATCAGATATTTGTAGCTAATTGTGTATTATGTATTCATTCATTCAAAATGACATGATGTATGCTAGACGGTCAATCAGAACACTTTGATATTCACTTTTAGTTTATAAAGTTTGCAGTTGCTTATACCAGGAGACCAGAATTTTCAGGTTTTCATAGATGGTACCTGACCTGGAACACTGAAGTGTTATAATGCTTCAAATTTGTACGTATAGAAACCTATAGATGAATTTCCTTTTAACTGAAGATATGATTTATTATATAGATGGGTTTCCTTGCACTAAAGATATAATTTATCGATCTTTTTTCTAGGTTTTATGTGAGAACAGTTCGAAGGGTAGGTTTGAATTTAATTTATTTTCATGAATCATGTATCACAGGTACCGTGTATGCAGCTTCCAACACTTGATTTGAAACTTACTACGAACGAAATTCTAGATTTTGCAATAATTGGATGTCGAGTTATTGCCCCTGATACCAAAAGGGATTAGTTATCATTAGGAAGGGCCCATCAGAATTGTTATGCAGAAATATAATCAAGGAGCTATACTTGCCTTTCTATAAACTAGCTTCCATGAGTAATATTGTGGTCTCTCACAACTTTGATGGCTGATCTGTTGCTCAGTAGGCTTACAGCACTGATTTGAAAATTATTAGTGTAACTAAAAATCTGGCATGCAAATATATTATTTAAATAGTAAGTGCAGGATGACCGCACCACACATTAACAATATGCACTGTTAATTCAAACAATAAACCAAAAAATGCATCTATAAAAAGTGAATGAATCTGGGGGCCAGCTGTACAGTCGCCTGTAGTGATAATTGGCTTCAATCGGAAGGGAAACCATCCAAGAAAAAAAAGAGTATTTTCCAAACGTTGTATCATTCTAGTAGGATCCATGATCGACTATCAAGAAATCTCAATGTCGGTGCATTGAAGAAAAAAAACTTTTATACATAGCCATTTTCGTGAAATCTAGTCCTTTCGTGAAATCTAGTAAGGGACTAACGAAATGCACTTGAGGTTTCATATGATTAAGTTTTCCTTTCAATTCATAAAAATGTATCATATTTTTTTAACAGCTTATTTTGAATATTTTAAGCTTGTGAGATGATTGTACCAAAGATGAGTATACAACTTCTAGAAATGTTAACATATCAAGTTTTCTCCTTTCAACAAAAAATGGAGGTAGTAATGCTCTTGAATGATTTAGTTTTGTATTTTGTATTGCATAAATTCCATTATCAAAGGAAATTATCCCAAAATGAGAATTGAAATAAAGTAAACATGATGTTGATGATTATGTTGATCGACGACAACTGTATTGTATATCTAGTTACTTACACAGTGTAGAACCATGGTGGCTCAGCTATTTGGGTGCTGGCTCACTAAACAAGGTCTCAGACTCGCTCCCAGCGTTGGAGGATATAGTTCCTTGAGGTTTAATGTCATAGTTTCTCTTTGTCAGTGGTGCAGAACTCAGGGCCTAGCAAGAAACAATATCTAGTCATTATAGAGTTGGAATACAATTAATGAGAGTAGACCATAGCGCTGCTCTGGGTGAAATTCCCCTCAAAGTCATAGAACACTGCATGACATATGCAGGTCTTGATTAGATTAGACCAGTAGAATATTAAATCCTAAATTCCTATTCTTATACAAAGTTTTCATTTATAAAACTTTTGGGAGCTAACTGTTACCTGCTTTATGCTAGAAGTTTACATGGAATAGCTTAGATAGCGCAATTATGGGGATGCTCGATTCACAATCCAGAACGCCTGAATTGACAGAATTGCAATTGAGTGACGCGAAATTCAATTATGACGTAATTAAACACAACGAATGTTTCAGCTGTCATGATTGGTTGAGATATTTACTTATCCACTCGACGCATGCGTTGTAGCTCAAAATACCCCTTTTCACCCGATTGTCACTATTTTCGGGATTGAGGGAATTCAATTCCGTAATGTTCAATCGAGTACCGCCTATGTGTCAAAGCTTATCTTTATAGCTTTTCGCGTACCATAGGAACACATTACACATTATAAATAGCCTATACTGGTAAATAGGGTTGTCAATAGTTTTTTTATACATATCAGTAAACAATATCATGATATTTTTCCTGTTTATTATTACAGATATTAAAATCACTGAATATTATACTGGAATATAGTACATTTATTGTGAAAGAAAAGTTGTTGACTAGACCATCTTTTATGGATATATTGTAAGTATATTTTTAATCAACTGGTAATGGGGGGGAAAAGAGCCTGTTAAAAGATAATCCCTGAAAGTCATTCCGCAAAACATATACGCAGAGCTCGCCAATGCATTAACATTGTGAAGTTAAAGTGTCAACCTTTGCGTATCAACCAATTCCATTGATATTTAGAGACTAATCATTAGGTATATTAACCTTATACCAGATAGTATGAGGTTAAATTTTCCCTTTACTGATTTTGAAAGTACATTTCCTCATTACACCTTTTGATACCTGTGGCAGTGAGATGTCCCCTCCTGAACATACCACAGAAGAAAGAGCTTTTAAGATGTACACTGGGCAGTAAAGAACAGATCACAGTTTTTACAAGTAGACTGAAAGTCTTGAATTGTATTATGTTAACAAATTTTCTCATGTGGAATCCATATTTTTTTTCTTTCTGTACCATTGAGCTGTATTGGTTATCTTTAAAAGCTTTAGAGATGTCTTTCATTTGTAAGGACCAAGAGTGAGAATGATTAATATATATCCAGTATTATTTCAGGAAACAGCTGTTCAATTTGATTTTAAACATCGGAGGTAAATAGCTTTTATAATTCATTTACTACTTGACGATACGATAATTTAAATTATTACATCGATAGTCAAAAATAGCTCGTAATGGATTGGTGGGCTTTTTCTAAATTATTCAGAGATCATATAATATTTCTTCACTGTCATAATAATCCATAGACACTGAATGGATTATATTTCTCATGAAAAATTAATATTTCCAAGATACCAGTAAGCAAATAACCTGACTTTCATTTATTTTGATATGGTTTGTTGATTGTTCCCAGGTTCGGTGGAATAATATTATTCTCTCTGAATTTATTTGCCAGATAAACTAGTTTCTATAATATAATATCATTGTAGGAAATAGGTAATAATTAACATTCATGTGTGCCTTTTATAGATTATGAATTTCAAGTTGGAGCAATAGAGTGTTTTTTTCGTCTGATTCCAAGAAAAGTTCGCAGTTTGATCTGTCAGCAAATTATCACAGACCCACGTCATTTAGCAACATTTCTTCTCATCAAGGATAGTAATTTTGAAACTGTAAGTATAATCTAATATTGAACCTTAAAAATACAGATCATCATTATCATAGAAATTGAGAAAATTATGCCTAGAAGAAAACACTTTATGAATAGTTAGAATAGCTCTGTCTTGATTTTCAGTATGACAGGTTATGTTGCCATGGTTTTTGCTCCATAATGATTTGTTTTTGCTTTTCTTTTGTTTACAGGACTGTAGAACGTTTTTAAACAATTTGAATTCTTCATTAGGAGAAAGAAAAAGGTATGTGTGTTAAAACTTGGCTACATGTCTAAAAGTCACCATGATTTGTATTTAATTTATCCATTAATTGAAAGTCAAATTTTCTACTGTAATCTAGGGTCTCATAATTTAACTGTCTGGGGGCTGTGGTTGATTTGTGTCTGTAATTAAATGTCACAGGTACTTGAATGGATTAAGATAAAACTTCTTACTACTGCTTGACTATATAGTATAGTATAATAGAAGGTATTGCAGACACCATCTTTGTTATGACTTGTTGACGAGATTTCATCTGCTATCATCTCACAATACTCACTAGTTCTAACACTTCATGTCGTTTTTATTGCCAACAAGACTTTATTTGATCATTATTTACCTTAGGATGTAATTAAATTGGTCATTTTACAGTGTTATTAATTACAAATCAAACTTGAAGCGCTATCACTTATGGACGAGCAACTTTGTGAGCCCGGAAATAACACGAAATAAGGTCAAGCAGAAGTAAGAAGTTTTATTTTAATCCCTCCAAGTCCCCATGTTAAATGTATGGCCTACAGCATGCCGAATATCAAATTTCCACTGCATTATGTCTTACCAGTACTTCCAGTTAAATGAGTTAGTATACGATTTAGTATGTAATTTCAGGGTAATGTCTATACCATGTATCAGTGTACAATTAGGAAGCAGATCAGTAAGTATATTTATATTAATATACATTACAAGAATGATACACCTGGGACTAGCATGTAAACTAAAAAAATTAGCTGTATATAATAAAACACATCTGCAAAACCGTAGTCTATGTTTAATTGTTTGTGGATCATTCATTAACAAAACAAACGTTAAGAATAGATTTTGATTTTTTATAGCTTCAGAAACCATCTGATCAAGGCTACAATGAATTTTGGGTTGATTTTAATTATGGAAGTAAGAGAATAACAATATTTTGTGAGCAGGATTCACTGCTACAGTGCTCACAGGTAAATACATCCTCTTTTTTTAATTGAAAGTAATTTTAATTACACGGGACAGATGAAATTAATTGTTTGGGAAGGGGCTTAAACCTGAAAATCACAAGTCAAAATAGTCTAGTTTCATTGAAACTTGAAAAATACTTGTCACCTTCAAGAGGTCCTTACAATTAATCACATTTAAATGTAGACAAAGCTAGTGATAAATGTGATGTTTTTTTGAATATGTAAAATAATTTGTAAATATGTTTTGTGTTTTCTAGACGGAAGAAGATGATCTATGGGAGACTGTCAGTATTTTACGTACCGATATTAATTCTTACACATTTACAGGTAAGTGCAAATTCTAATGCATATTATTTGTATGTTTGGACAGCTTAAGTTGTTCTTTTATAAACTTGTTGAAACATCTGGACTCGTGACTGCTGGTGATGTTTTTCTTTCTATTTCTGGTGAGCTCTGGTGAGCTAAAAGTGGTTACAAGTGACATTCATAAAGCAGATAATATTTATTTTACCAGAACAACTAATACCACTTTCCAGTTATGACACTTGCTAACATATAACTCTTACACTACCTTCTATGAAATTTTTATGTAACTGAACTTCACCTTCAATGCAATACTCCTCAAATTCCTCTGTTGGGCATAACCAGAAGGCGCTGGATGAACTGTACATGCTCCAAGTCGGATGTTCCCCCTAAACATGAAAAGTCAAAAGTTCAACTTCTATGTACACTTTAATTTAATGACCCAGGTTACACACCCACAGCTGACTGTAAAGCATCCTTAAAACTGTTTACTGAGTCCAGCTGGAGAACTTGGTCCGATAAATGATTCCAATGAGCAACCTGTGGGAACTTTTATATAAATATGGTGAATAATGATATTGATAAAGCACAAATTTTAATGTTCATTGTTTTTATTTTCAGAGTCCAATCATACTGTGTGTGGTATATTTGAATTGACAGCAGATGTCACTGAAGTTTTCTCTCAGATGAGGAATATTGAAGGAAATAAATTGATTATAGTTGCTGATCAGGCTTATAACTTACCTGCAGCGGTTAATAAAACTCTGAGTCAGTTTGAAAAGTCTGAGGTAATTAAGTTTATTTTCTCTTACTAACATTCGGTGCTACTGACAACATTATGTTAAGCTTTCAAGTCAAGTAAGATTTATTTTAAAAAAAATATACATTCCCCTCCTAAGAATTTGGCACAAGGGAGAAAATGAAATAAAATTGGATTTAAGAGCCTATTTTTCTGCACCAAGTGGGATAATGCATGGTCATATGTCATGCAGTGTGGTATAGTGGTGCTATGGCCTATTCTTAGGCCGAGGAATTGCTGCTGCAATAGAGGTCGCTTGTGGTCACTCTTGTTTGGCCAGAGGTTGGGCGGTCAAAGGCAAGAGATGGTACTCGGGGAAACATTCAGCAGTCTGGCTACATCTTTTGGAGATTCATCTGCTTGTATCCGACCAATTGGTCTTCATTCAGATGTGGCTCATTTGGTTCATTGATTGTTTATATGTGCAACTAATTTGGAAACCAAGAACCCCAAGATTTTAAAGGCTTGAGATTTAGGTTCCATGCGAAAAGCTCGCGAAGTAGTTAAATTCTTGTTTCTTGGTGTTACCTAGCGAAAACAAATTTTGGAAAAAAAGTATGACCAGTCACAATTAGCAACCCTACCTTTAAAACTAATAATAAATTTCTTTTATCCTTACATAATTGCATGAAAAACAAGTAATATTTATCAAAACAACAACCTTTTTCAAATAAAAAATGGTGAAAAAATGGGCTGTGTGTTTCTTTTTTTTGAAGAGTGTATAACCATAGACTTATTCTAAGTAGCATGTACAATTACACAGTGACCATTTTGAAATGATATGAATGCCCAATAAAAGATTGAATGTTTTAGAGAACAATCAGTTTATGATACTTTGCTCCTATCTTCTTTTTTAGAGGAAAGCCTCAGCAGTATGTGAACCATTAGATATCAAGTTATCAGATTCAAAACCACGGAAACCATCAAACACTGATCCAGAAGTAGTTGCTAGCAGTCAAATGAGTGTTGCTTCAAGTGTAATTGATGGAACACAGAGACGGCATAAAGTATCTGTACCTTTTTTACCAATGTCAACCCCAGCCAGAACATCCTTAAAAGAGACTCTTGAAACAAATGAAAAGACACCAGCAGAGTCAGAGCTCAAGATTCAGAATGTAAAAACCAATATTACTCCAGCTAAAGTTAAACCAAAGTCATCCAGCAAAGACAACTGTAATTATTATTTGTAGATGTTATTTTCAATATTTGATTGACAATACATGACTTAGTTGACACTTTTTTATATTTTTGTTTTATCCTCATGTTTTTGTTTGTTATATGTATCTGATTTTTGATCTTGGTTCTCAGAAAAAAGGAAATCACGGTGGCTAAGTGGGTAAGGAGCTGGCTTGCTAGCCTGGAGGTCGGGTGTTCGATCACTGCATTGGTCGAGAAAGTTCATCTTGATTTTCCGGCGTGGTTTCCCCTTGTCAGTGATGCAGAAGGAGGGCCTGACAAGGACAGCTGTCTAGTTGTTTGGACGGGGTGAAAAACCGAGGTCCCGTGTACACATTGGCATGCACGTAAAAGATCCCTTGGCAGTTGGTATTCGATATAAGAGTAGGCCGTAGTGCCGTTGCCCGGGCAAAATTTCCCTCATAGCACACTGTATACCGTATGCCCGTCTTCCATTAGCCAAGGTCAGGTGCAGAAAAGTAGGACGTTAAACCCCATTTCATTTCTCAGAAAAAAATTAATGTATTGTTCATTTACACACCCATCAAAAATCTGATAATCATGTTTAAAACAGCAATTATTTTACATTTAAATAAAATAATCAGTAATATTAAATGTACTATAAAAGTCAAGTTCTTGTGAATGAGTAACTCTAAATAATATTTGTAGGCATGCATTCTCCAAGATCACCTATTGTAAACTCAAATCTTTCCAAGAAAAGGGTTAAAACTCCTGTTGTTGTGTTGGAACCAGATAAAAAAGCAAAAGAAAAAACTACCAAGACATCATATGATTTTGGCCATGATGCCAACAAAGAAAATCTTCCACCAAAAGGTTTGTTGGTTTTCATAAACATCATCTGCGGGATCATCAATTTTGCCTGTGAACAATGTTTTTTTCAATTTTTCAATAACTCGAAAACTAAATTTAATTAATTTTTTTTAATCATTTCAGAATGTGATGATGTCATCATCCCGGACTCCTTGCCTTCACAGTCTGTGAAATGTCATGAGAAAAAACAAAACAACAGGTATATTTCAAGAATTATGTATTTACCAGTAATGTTATAAAGGTCAAGGACAAATCCCTCCAAGGCACTGTCTCCCCCCCCCCCTCTCCCCAATTTTTTTTTGGTAAATGACAAATGCATTATGTAAGATTTAGATATATGATTATTGAACATTTCTGTCAAATTACTGTTTTCTGATTTACGGTAGAAGTTTTGATATTCAGTCCTTCAATTACAAGTCTCAGTGAGCTTGCCATTAGTGATAACAGTAATGATTTGATAATAGTTATTGCCCTTGATGTTATAGAATTCAATGATACTTTACAGCACAATGATTTTGCTTTTTATTCACCTAAAGCATGCAACTTGACACAATCATGAAATGAAAAGAACAAGATTCTTTCTTATAAATAGGTTTTTGTATCGCCATAATGTATGTTTCGTTTGTCCAGACAGAGTGCAATGAGTTGGCATTCTGATTAGTTATTCAGCATGCACTTTACTTAGCTCTGTTGTTCGTGTATTGTTATTATGTTACTTTAGAAAACAATGTTGGCATCTAATGTGAACTTATTGATTTACATGACTGATGGTTGCAAACTTTTGAACTACTACTACTACCTGGTGCTTTAACATCTGCTTCCACAGAAGTGATATCGCAGACTTTTGAAACTGCAATCTGCATTTTTATACACCCACATTAATTTCTGTTAATTACTTCTAGAGTTATGACCCATGTGAATGCTCAGTCAGTCTGTATTTAATTTATATGCATTATTTAGATTAGTGAACGAAAACGACTGTTGAATTTTGTAACTCCTGTTTCTATAACTTCTAGAGTTATGGCTCTTGTTTCACTTTACTGGACCTTGAGAAGATCTAATGACAAAAGTTATTATCCGATCTGCATTAGATTTATATGCATTATGTAGATTTGTAAAATTTCAGCAATATCTGTTATTTAATTGTAGAGCTATGGCCCTTGCTTCACTTTATTGAACTACTTCTGAACGCTATAATAACAACACAGTTATCATCCGATCTGTATTAGATTGATGTGCATTATTTAGATTAGTGAAACGAAGACGTCAATTGAATTTCAGCAATTTCCGTTGACTATTTATAGAGTTATGGACCTTTTTCACTCTGTGATAATGACAAAAGATATTATTTGATCAATATGAAATTGATACCAGTGTCGTATAAAAGCTTCTATACCTGCAAAAGAATGGAACAAAACTTGTCGAATGGTCGGACAATTCAGCTTGGCATACATTTCTTTGCCAGGCAACCTATCTTGTTATAATGATTATTGGTTATTTACATGCTACTGCTGTTTGCGATGCTTTAAACACATTTATTGAGTTATATAGCTTATGTTTTGTAGGAAGTTAAGAGAAGTTGATAGTGGTATATGTCTTATTGAACCTGATCAACTAGATAAGTCAGTGAGAGATAAACATGTTAAACAGGTACCAATTACTGCCAATAAACAAGTAAATCCCAAACAAAGTGTCTCCAGATCTCATCTCATGTCTGTAGCCGAAGCAACTAAACTCTGTATGGAATCAGATGACAACATAAGTGATCTGTCATCAGAAATCGCTTGTGTTGAAGAAAACGAATCATTGGAAATTATTGTAGAGGAAAATGTCAATAAGGATTCTTTAGAAGCAAGGAATACAAAAAGTGTAGTTCAAAATCCAAAGAGTTTATTGTCGAAGCAGAACAACTTTAGTCCAATCATGTCAAACAAAAGCTATAATTACAAACATTGTGAACAGCAGGAAGTAAGATCTCACCCGAAACAGTCTTTTTCTAATGAAACACACAAAAAGAACACCCGGAATGTTGAAAATTCAATTTCTAATAAATACCCTGATTGTTTAGATTCAAATAAAACTAAATATGGGAAAGGTAAATCAAAATGCAACACAGATCAATTTAAGAATAACACCATTAACCAAAATTCTGTCATGTCAAATAATTCAACGAAAAACAAAAGCGGTGCTACACTGTCAAATTTGAGTGACTATTCAACAAAGCCTATATATGGAAAGGGGAAGAGCAATTCTAGTTTTTCGATGAGTCCTTCAAGGAGTGTAACTGAAGCTAATGTAGAGAATAATTCAACTAAATATGGAAAAGGAAAAACATTATATCATTTGGATAAACCATTGTGTGTCACTCCAGCATCTGTAAAACAACCCTTGAGGTATTCTCTTAACGTTTCAAAAGGTGGTAAAACTGGTTCCAAATCATTGACCCAGGTGAATAAAAGTAAATCAGAGAATGATATAGATTTAGTTGATGCAGATTCCAACCAAAATAGGAGAACTACCAGACTACAATCTAAAGTTACTAAAAAAGATATTGATTTAGACTCTGAACAAAAAACCCAACAGGAAGTGAAAATTAAAAAAGCAGAAAAGGAGACAAAAGTTCAAAATATAAAACAGACTGAATCAAAGGCACAAAATGAAAAAAGAAATTCCAAAAATAAGGCAGAAACATCGAAAACTGTCGATCAGAGTTCCACGCGGTCATTGCGCAGGCGTAAAGCAGAAGACAATACATCAGTTCAACAGGAAGTAAGCCTATTAAGAAGCCAAAGTGCTGAAAATATCCACTGCGAAAGTCCCAAAAAAGTATCAAGAAAGGAAAACCGTCAGACACAGTCCACCCAAATGAGCTCAACTAAAAAATCTTTCTTTTTTGAAACTAGAACTGTGGTGACAAACTCTTATAGAAGTTTTGTAGAAAGAAATGAAAGTAAACAAAATGATGAAGATCCATATAATTTTGATGATGCCTTTTCTGACTCTCAAAATACACTACCTTTAAATAAATCCAAAAGTGAGAAAACAAAAAAAAAAAGTGACTCGTGTGTTATGAAAAAGAAAAATATTGACAAAACTGAAAGAGAAGAACAATCTTTGTGGCAACATCAGAGAAATAATGCAAAACCTTATACAGGATTTTCTGATGATGAAGATTATAGGATGAAACAAAAATTTAAAAATAAGACAAAAACAAAATCATTTAATGAAAGTATGAATATGGATATTGGCTCTATTCAGTCTAGTAAATCACTTCCAAATTTGACGAGAAGTGTGAATGCAAGTGCTACAGATTTACAAGTATCTCGTGCTCCACGTTCTGCTAAAACAAATCAAACTTATTACATCAATTCAGATTCCAACAGCTCCTTGGAGGAAAATCTCCCTGCAAAAAACAAAGATGTTCATAAAGATACCACTTCTAAACATAAACAAAAGACATTACTTTTAGATAAAACACAAAAGAACCGGGATTCTGATCAGTTTACAATATTCAACAGAGATTCTTGGGGAAAGAAAAAATCAGCTGAGGTTAGCATCTTTATGGAGTTTGTTCATTTATAGCTTGATTATATTTAAAATTAATGATCTGTGCAAGAAAAAATACAGGTGTGCCTCTTTTTGAAACAATTGTCATTTGTTCCTTGATTACTGAAACATTAAAACTAATAATATAATGGCTATCTGTAAATTCACTATTTTATAGAAAACACCAAGATTTGATTTAAATCTGTCTAAATCCACTTTACCAACACCAGTAACATGTCATGTCTCTAAAAAAGATGATAACAATAAAACGGGAGCTGTTGAAACATTTACCGCTATGTGCACTGTAAGTAGAATATTATTTGTAAATGTTTACATATTTTATTTTCTGACCATAAGGTTAAGACTCTACAGCCAAATTTTTAATCAGAAATTTAACAGCTCATTTATTTGGATTTATTATTTAAAGTTTATCAATTACAATTATTTTGTGTCTATTTTTCTGCAGGGTTTGATATTAGATTCTAAACAGCGAGATAGAATGAAATTAAAATCAAATGAGTCCAAACAATGCAGGTAACTTTTATTTTAAATATGGTACATATGTGATGTATTATTATAACTGTATTAATTAAATTCTTTTGATTTACTTTACTTTAATGTATCCATAAAGTTCTTTATCATCTGTTATTTTTGTTGTAAATTTTTTCAGTTCCAAGTCAAGTGAAACATTAGAAAATGTAAGTGAGTTTTTTTTCTTTAAAATTAATCAGATGATATAATTTCAGTTTGAGTTATCTTTCATGTATCTTGTAGATCAATCACTGATTATTGTTGGACAATCTTAGAATACTGTATCTGAAATGGAAAAGTCATTAGTCATTTTCTTGTAATGCCATTTGTAGGAACAGTTTTTGTTACCAGTACTTTTGAACGGTTTTATTTTAAACTGTAATTATATTGATTCTTTGGTTTCAGGATGATATTTCCAGTAGAAAGTCAATAGATGGAAGGTTTGTTGATAATTTATTTTCCTTATAAATAACAATAGTAGTAAGTTTATATCACACCATACTGCCGGTACATGTAGTAATATAAATGGCAGGGTTATGTGCTAAAGAACACATATACAAAATAATATTATGACCTTGATTATATAGTTTATTCACTATTGTCAAATATGCTATAGTGTAAGTTATTCTAAAAAGCAAATTGTTTACGAAATATTTTGACAATAACTAGACATGGTTTGAAGGACAAAGAATGAAGGAATATGAGGGCTTAAATCTTTCATATTATTGATTCTTACTTCATAACCCAAAAATATAGGAAGTATATGCTGGTTATTTTGATAGTTAACTAAGCTATCAATTGAACCATGTTGGTATTCAACAGATATCATATTTGTTTGGCCAAATTAGGTAACAATCCCTGTTGATATACAGGTTTGAGGAGCATGACCATTCTATATTTGGAATTTAGTTATGATTTATTATGCACATACGTACACCGTTTATAATAATTACAGATAAATATTTTGAATAATAAATGCTAGTACTAATTTTCATTATTTCTACTTATTTCTTTATGGGTTGTTAATCATGATCATTTTTGTGTCATTTAATTCCCTTTACCTACAAAAGAATGAATTGTTGACGACCTTTGTCTACTGCTCGGACAATTATGCACCTTTAAGAAGTGTTTTTTTTACCTGGCAACCTATCTGTATTTTGATAATTCACTATGCATTTTTGTTGAGAAATGGAAGAATTTGGAGTACCCAGAGAAAACTCACATAAACTTTAGATAACTTACTTTATTTTTCCTTATTATTAATAATTGTGTAAAGTATAAAACTCATATCAACCATAGGTCTGAAGTAAGTTGGCTGGAGAAAAAATCATCAGGAAAAAGAAAGAAATTTAAGAAAACATACCATAAAGATCGCTCTATTGACAAACACAACCAACCAGTCAATAGACATAGAAACCAAGAAGTAGAATCATCAGAAGAACAAATTGAAACCTCAGAAGAAGAGGAGGTATTAAATTATTCCCACTTGAATAAAGGAGTTATTTCAAATTATGTTCAACTTCTTCTCCAAATCATGTTACATGAACCTAAAGGGGTGAAGGGATAAATTTAGACATTTTATGTAAACATAATATTTTATTTAGCATCATTCATTCACTCTTCTCTCTTTGATATTCAATATTAAATCTAGAATGCTTCACAATTTTTTTATTAAATGACTATTTGGTGTGTAGAAGACATGTCTCCTTTGGTCTAAGCGACATTGTATTTTAATGATGTCTTTTTGTCTTTACAGGAAGTCTCTGTTAGAAAACTGATTTTGAATATGAAAAACACTTGTAATGGAAAAGAAACACCAAAAAATGGGTCTGCAATCACACCAAAAATTGTGCCTGCGATCACACCCAAAATCAGAGATTCCATTACTTCTAAAACAGGTTTTTCTAAGTTTAGGGATTCAAGTCCTACGCCAAAGATTAAAGAGTCAGAAACACCAATGAAAAGGAATACAGATACACGTACACCAAGGAGTGTTATTCAAGCTTTCAGAAAGGAGATGAGCCCCCAAGTCACTAGAACACCCCTTACACCGGGTCTGCCTTCTCTTTGTATAGGTATTTATGATTTTATTGTACATTCTGTTCTACAAATTGAACTAAAAGAAGCATTTGCATACCACAATTGAATACCGCCATTATGGGCTGATAGTTTTTTGCATAAAGACTAATTTTTATTTACATCTGGCCTGTATAGAGAAATTAGTACTGTCACATTCAAACATTCATATGATAATTTCTATTGTCGTTTAATAGTTTCAGAAGATGCTGCAACAGCACCAAACTCTATCCAATTAAAGAAACACAGAAACAAATCACAAAAGAAACAATATCAGGAGGTATGTAGAAAATATTAAAATATTGTGATGGAGGTTTTTTTTTTTTTTTAAATTACCCGCTGCAAGCAGTGCTCAGGTTCCTAAGGGTCCATAATACGTTATTAAATAAATATTTGGTGTCCATTTTTACCTTGGGATGCTAGGATATAGGCCTAACATCATTCAGCGTGTCAGTGACCAATGGGTTAAGTAGCATGATTTGGAGGCTTTTGGATATTTTAATTTAATAGAATTACAATGAAACACAAGTTTTTTAGGGGGGACAAAATATTGGATCGCCAAGCTTCCTTTTGCCTTTTTGGTGTAGTGCCTAGGGCACAAGATATGTTTGGTAATGTTATCATACTGAAAGCACAATTTAAGACACTAGAAAAACACTGTGTGGACTGGGAAGTATACTTTTCAAACATTAACTTTTAATTTAGAGTGATGAATATGATAAGATTGATATAGAAGATGCTAGTCAACCGATTTCCATGATAGCTAGTCAACCTACTATAACAAGTCAAAGTACATCATCTGAACCACATATAGAACCTACATCAACACAGATACTCTCACTCGAAGAACTCTTAAAGATGGCTACACCTAAACATATCCAGGTATGTTATATGATAATACTCAATTAAATCCAGCAGTAAAATCAAAGGCCTCTTTAAGCATGGTCTATCAATTTTTACTTGAGAACTGCATTTTTTTTTTTTTATTGAATGTAAATTTTAGGCTGAAAGTGATCAAAACTCCAAATATATATTAAATGATTAACATGGTACAAATGTTTAGCTATAGTCTCAGACCTACAGCTGTGTAAGCAGGTTTCCCTGATTGGTAGAGACCACCATACATATTCAGAAACTTCCAAAGTCTAAAATTCATTTGACTTTTGTGGTAAATCTTTATATTTGAAAGGAAATAATAAAGGATGATGGTGAGGATACTGGAGATGATGACGATGATGAAGATGGATATGAAGAACAACATCAAGATGCAGGTTGTATTTCTACAGATGAAAGAAATACCAGTAAAGCTGGCTGTGTTTCAGGTTAGATATTATTTATGCTGTTCAACTTAATTACACATCAATAGAGATAAAACTTTTATATTTATTCATGTGTTTTCATACATACCTTTCAGGGCCATCTTCAAGAGCCAGACCTACAAAGTCTACACTAAAAAGAAAATATCCTGTATCCTTTCTGCAGACCATGACAATGATATTGGATGATAATCTCATACTTATATCATTTTGTTCTACGCAAATTGATGAAGGCAGGAGACTATTAAATTGGTTTGGTCTGTCCGTCACACTTTGTGATACAATAACTCTAGCTACTTCTACATCATGTTCTATCTTGGAGTAGATATGTTGATTAAGTGAATGTCATAACTGAATCCGATGATGTTAAAACTTGGTGTAGATGTTCAAAATGGGTGTAGACTGTAGAAGTTCATTAATTGAATGTCTTTTTTGAATTTGATAACAAGCATTTTCTTCATAGGTTTAGCAGCTGTACGCATGGTATTAGGTGAATGTCTTGACTGATTTCAAAAATTAGCATTTCCCGCTAAAGCTAAGCAGAACTAAGCAATTTCATTGGTTTGGTCTATCTGATAGAGAGAGATGGAACTTAGTGTATAGTTTGATTGATACCACAAACTTCAAAACCGTGACTGAGTTTTATCATGAATATTTTATGCTTAACATAAAACTAGGAAGTATCTTATTTATTGGAAGAAGAGGAAGAAGAACAGAATACTTCAAGTGAAACACAAAATAACAGTCAAACAGATCTCAATGGTTCTTCTTTTATTCCCAGAAAATTATTTAAAACAAATAAATGCACATCTGGTAAGTATGCTGAACATCATTTTATTCAAAAAGGCACAAATAATTGTTATCTCATGCATGGCCAGAAATGTTAGGTTGGATATTATAATTATATATACTCTCCGAACAGTAATTGTTTTCCATGTTACGGTACGTTTTTGTGTTTCATTCATGTCTATCATTATGATGATACTGAAATAAACTAGTGTGTGTCAACATCGCTCAGGGGAACAGGTGGCTAAGACACTGGCTTGTTAGCCTTGAGGTTGGGTGTTCGATCCCTGCATTGGCCGAGAAAGTTCAACCCAATTTTCCGGCGTTGTTCCCTCATGTCAGTGATGCAGGATGGAGGGTCTGACATGGACAGCTGTCTAGTCGTTTGGATGGTACAAAAAAACTGAGGTCCTGTGTACACATTGGCGTAAAAGATCCCTTGACAGTTGGAATTCGATATAATTATAAGCCATAGTGCTGCTGTCCGGGCAAAATTTCCCTCATAGCACACAATATGGCAATGCCCGTCTTCGTTAGACCATTTTGGAGGAGAACAGTCGGACGTTAACCCCATTTCATTTCATTTCAACATAGCTCCCAACAGGGATATAATAAATTGAAGATTACTCACCAATATTTTTTTTAAAAATTAATACGTCTCATATACCTGTCAAGTGTGTAGGTCGTTATATGATGTCCTGGGCAACTGTCACTCAATGTGTGTAGACTGTAGGGCATAATATAATGCCTTGGAGGTATTCTCTCCAGGAATAAAAAGGTCCAAAAATAATGTTTTTCGTCAAAATAATTACACAGTAGGGGGTAGTTAACATTTTAAAACGTCACGCTTTACGGGTTAAAAGGTAGAAAATATTGTGAAGCCCTGCTTATTTTGGTGTAATAACCATTATTTTATATCACTCTTTTTACAAAGAAGACCGGGTGCCAACTAATCAGAAAACAGTTTGTGAAACACGAAACAAAAATCAGAAACAAATTAATAATTATCCTATATCTATATCAACGGATGGGACAGATAAATCTCAAGAATTGGATGTAGAAGATGATGATGAATTGTCAGTAAAAACAGGTGTTACTGCTGTCGTTAGAACATTTGGTGTGGATATCCAAAACCAATTACAGGTAATAAGGAACAGAAGATATTAACAGACCAAGGTTCACACATTAATAGTTCTGCCTAGTTTGACACTACTTCATGACAGGATAAGTTAATTGGTGATTTAAAGCAAGATCTATTGCTAGTCACATTAAAATCAATATGCATTTTCTTTCACAATAAATAAATGTATGGAGTAATTACCCTGAAACCAGACTTATACCCCTCAATGTAATACAATAGTCAAGGGCTATTCCACATAAAATGACTAATTTTCTATATGATTCCTTATCAATTTTTAAATAATGCATATTTATTAATCTTACATTGATAAAAAGATTTGAATAAGAATTTTTTTTCATTGCCTAGGCTAAAAGACGACAATTGGAATCAATTGCCAAAAGTACATTGAAATCCTCACAAAAAATGGCTTCTAAGATTTGGTCAAAGCAACAAACTAAAAGGTATATTATTGGGGGAACTTGTGTATATCCTGTTTTTCTACTGTTTGTGGGATTGAGAGAATTCAATTCTGAAATTGTCAATCAAGAATTACTAGCATATTGAGATGTAAATATAAATCCTAAATTATACAAAAGATGTCTATCAAACAAAATAATATGATATTGATAAAGACATACCAATGTACCAATTAAAGTTTGTATATCTTTAATAAATAATTTTATATAGAAATGAGGTATTAGAGAACTATCAACAGAAAATGCTACAAGAATTAACAATATTAGAAAAAGAAATAGATATGCTGAAAAATGAAGAAGACAGAACAATGGTAATTATTATTTTAATACAGCATAATAAAAAACCTAATACTGAATGTGTATATTATGATCAATTTGGTATTACTTCAATATCTTATAGAGGTGAAAGTGAAAATTTGTATATGTGGGAGAGGTATAATTCGGGGGTTTAGGGCATTTCTCAAATTCATATTATGATTTTTTCAGAATTTCTTCTCTCAACAAATGAAATTGCTTAAAACTTACAGAGATTCTCAAGAAAAGAGGTGAGTTGTTTTCTTTAGATTTAAAAGGCCTTTCGGAGCTCTGTAATGCCTTGAAAAACTTACACATGATACATAACCTAATTATGCCTGTAAGGGGAGTTGGGTGACCTAATGGTTAGCATTTGCATGCTGTATCATAAGGTTTGTCATTGAGTCAACCTATGTGGTATCGATTCACCGGTTGTGCGTGATTAGTAGGGTCTCCTGTTCAACGCATGGGTATTCTCCGGGTCCTACAAGACCCCTACGCATAAGCGTAATATTGAAATAAAACAGAACCATTTGTTAGTCCCAAAATGATCTAGTCTGTGTCGAGTGAACCTTAACCCCCATCTCTCCCTTTTCTCAGATATGCCCAAATGATTATCGAGACATTGCTTGAAATAACCAGAAATTGTGGATCTCATTCACATACATTTTACTTTTTGGGAAAGATATAGTTACAGTAGTAATGAATGGAGATAGAAAATTGCCAAAATGAATTGTTTTATATTATTTCAGAGTAAAAAATTTAAGTCGAAATCAGGAAAATTTAGAAGAAGAATTAAATAATGTTGATAATGAAGGTTGTGAGCAACAAGTGAGTTATTTGATTCAGATTTCCATATTTTATGAAACAAACATTAACACAACGGATCAGATTTTCTATTTCTATATTTTTATAATAAATAAAATTAAAGAAAAGAAGAAAGATTTTGGTTTAGAGAATATGATTTAAGATTAGGCCTTAAGTTATGGTCTTTATTTTTATACGTATATTAAAAGATAAAAAAATTGTATATCGTCTTATGTTTTAAATCTCTTTTTCAGGAACATTATAAAATTGTTTTGAAAAAAGATATGACAGCTCTTCAACAACGCTTACTCAAGGATACAGTAAGTTAACTTAATGAATTTTCCTCACCTAAAGCTAAAAGAAAGCTTCTAAGCAAACATTTAAAATCAGGATTAGTCTACTGAATGCATACACTTTTTTATGTTTAGATTTTAAATTCCTTCCTTTTATTTTTCAGCAACAGCATCAGTTAAATAATATGAGAAAATGTTTACAGACTTTATTTCTATAAGACTGCTTATTGATGATTTAAACTGAACAATGTTAAAAGTACAGATCAATGAACAGATCATGAATAAGTTTTAGTTGTCACAAATGTCCTATGAACAATTTGTTGTTTTAGGACTAAGTACTTCTTAATAAATGGAAATGCTCTGTTTAGTCATGACATGTTCGTTAGGACCATGATCTTTAGACCATTAGTGAACTTGCAACACCATATTTGAATCGTACCAGTTTTCAAATACTGTTAAAATGTTAATTAGTATGATAAAAGAAGAAACTGCCAGCACTTAACACTAACTACCAGCTGAAATAAAATCAAACTATAAGGCAGCCATGTTGAAGTTATTAAGATATTAGCTAATATATAGAGGGTGGACCTCAGTGAGGAACTGTTTTGTTGATCAGATCAAAAATGTCTTGAATATAATGAATTTTAAATTTATGTGTATTATATTTTTTTTTATAAATATATATCATTCATTGTATGTTACAAAAATCAAATCAATATTTTTGTTGAATTTTTGTTTTGAAAATATTAATTTTGTTAAAGTTGTTTTAAAGAGAAATAGATTAATGCAATAAAAGGTCAATAAATATCAATGTTTGATTATGTTATGTGTGAATTGCTGAATTGAATCAAATTAGAAGGGTTACAACGACTACACTGAACAATCTAGAAAGTATCGAATAATACTAAAAATACCGATGAAATATCAAAATATACAAAAAATATTTTTTTAAAACTAATTACAAGAAAAATTTTCCAAAAACTAAAAAATGAAAACTCTAGGCCACACATAAAAAATTGTTAGCGGTCACGCTTACCCAAGCTTAAAAATTGTGGGGAACTCCAGGTGTCATGTGAAAATGGTGGACACTCTAAGTGGGTAATACTAATAGGTTACGCTAGGCCATGCAGAAATATAGTGGGACACTAGGTTGATGATGGATCATGCTAGGTCACACATAAGGTTTGAAGTTGTGGGGCACTCTTGGAGGGTCAAGGGTTAGAGTTGTTTCAGACTGCAATTTCTCCCATTTACATCATTGAACTAGTTATAAAACATCCCAATGCTGGTTGTAAGCATTATTTCATTAAAATCTGTATCGTATTGGCTGCAACCTGAGGCAAAATTCATGGAAAATATTTTTAGGAAAATCTATATCCTATTAGCTGCAATCTGAGGCAAAATCTTTGAAAATAATTTCTTGAATTAAGACTGTTGATCATTTTTTCCAGGCCTTTCCCTCCCAATCAGAAAAGGCCAGGGGGAGAGAGAGAGGGAGAAATGGGGTTTAACACCCACTCGACACAAATTAGGTCATTTCTGGACTAACATATGGTTCAATTTTATATCTATAATTTGCTTGCACATAGGGGTCTTAATCAGTGGGAGGACCCGGAGAAAACCCATGAGGTTGGACAGGCAATCCTTCTCCTTGTCATGTACAACTGGGGATTCAAAACCACGCCAGTTGACTAAATGACAGACTTTATGATACAGCGCTAACCATTCAGCCATCCAAACCACCAAAAGGCCAGGACACCAGGCTATTTCGATTGTATGACGACCACAGGCGTTTTAAGGTTTATCATGGTGGACGCTATACTATTTTTTGGGCCCTCTTTCGCGGGGTGGGGGGGGGTCTTTCTTGATAGATGATTTTCATGCTAATGCAATGACAGCGTTCTCATTCAGTAGTGAATTCGACAGTGACAGTGTATTATAGAAAACGATTGACTCGGAATCAGGGGCCCTTTCCCTTGGCCAGAGGCACCCTTTTGTCAGATGTGGGGTGGCCCTTTTGTCTGCCTTAGGGCCTTACCTAACTAGGGTACATTTTCATTTTTTTCATCGGTTTTAGCATTTTTCTACAGTTTTATTTTTTTAACTTTGATTTTTTTTTCGCAAGGAGGCTCGCGCATCCACAGCCTCAGCTATAAAACACCTTTGATGACGACTGTCAGATTGGGGCCCAGTAAGAGCTATTGGGAGTCCAAAAGAGGGTCTGGGGAGGCCTAGAGTCCAGTGGGGTCCCAAATTTTTCATTATTTAGGTTTTTTCTGTAATTCCTGTTGATTTTCAGTAGGGGTTTTTCAGAATTTTTCTGTGTAATGATAACAATACTGATTCTTTAGAGGCTGACATGAATAGTGTAACATTGGTGCTGTTAACTAGATATGGACTATGGCTCAATCGCTAGTTGTTCCACCGATTCCAAGTGTGTTAGCTCAATTCAGTCATCATCGCCATTATTAGTTTTAGTCTTAAAATCAATATAACTAACACCAGAAATATAACTTGTGTCATTATAATGTTTGTGGGAGGCAACAGAGTTAAGATGATTTCCAGTCTACTCTGCTAACATATTTACAGCCCTAGGGCTTCTTGTACAGTACACGCATCGTGGAGGTTTGACCGGACACGATATTACCGTGTTTTCTATCGTGGAATTTCATGATTTACCGAGTGAATATCGAGGAAATATAGAGGGCCACGATAGCAGTGCCTCGGTGTTAAAAACACCGTGTGACTCGGTGTTTTATTAAAACATGCCTCTCGTGGTTTATTTTAGGTGAAATACAGTAGCACATTAATTATTATAGATCAGTTACTACGTTGGCATTTTCCCATTAATCACGAATATTTGATGGCTTGTTCGAAATCGGAAAAGGAATAAACACAATTTTCGGTAAACCCTGGATACTATTCATTCTTTTTCTAAACAGAATATGCTTAAGAAACCAATACGTTATTACTTCATAATATGTTCCATATTTTTCATACTTTCGTCAATCGACTATTACAAATCCATTCATATTACGGGAAAAAATAAATGCGCACAAATCAATTCTGGTCTTACCGGGGTGTAGTTTAAATTGTTTTATCCATTCAAATAGTAATTCACATACTGACAAATAAGCCACGTGGTGCATACAGTATTGGTAAATCACACCTCAACTAATATATCTTTTCTGGTTTAAATCACAAATGAATTAAAAGCCTTCGTCACCCGAGACGAAGCACATTTTGCTGAATGGACGTGGACACGTATCATTCCGATAAAGGCGATAATATAATGCTGACTTTTTCATTTCCACATCAGAGAGTCTAGGGAATGCATACTGTCAATCAAGGTTTGATAAAGTAAATTGGTACGTGACATCAAAAGAAACCAACTGACAGAAAATTGCACGCCCATTTTACAACAAATTATTATCCTGTTGTAGTCATCTTGACAGTACGACTTGTATTGTAAATTGTCAGTAGTAAAAACTACCCAAAAAGGTTTGAATCTTTATTTTAAAAAAACAATCACAATTGTTAAATTGATTCTGATATATATGCAAATGGTTGGCATTCAAGAGGGGTCACAATGGATTGTTCTTTGCATCTCAATTAGTTTGGGCGTTTTGGTTAAAATTAAACGTAAGGGAAATTTTGAAAAGAGATATCTTGTAAAATAACCCGTATTTATTACTGAAATATTTTCTCAATTAGCAGAATGTCAAATTAAAGAAAACCACGAAACACTTACAATATGACTAACTACGTTGTTTGTATTTGGCTGGACACTCCTACCCCTTCCCTACATGTAAAATAAATATGTAACGAGGAATTGTGATTACTGTTTTACGGTAAAAGTCATGTTTTTAGAGATTGTTCAATTATTTAAATCGGTACAGACTCGGAGGTTGACTCCTGCAGATCATGTAATGGGCAAAATAATGTTTAGTCATCATATTTGCAATTGACATAATATTCTGTCAATAAAATCACACCGGTGCTCATTAATAATTTATCAGAGTGGTTATTATTTTATTACATTGTGCACAAATGTCAGTCCTTAAATAGCACCAGTCACCTTTAACAACTTAATAAGCACGTTTTTTGTGTTAGGCAATCCCCTCTATTCGCTTTGATGTGTTGCATTCTTGGCTAATTGACACCTCGATAACTCTAATACTACTATTATTAATCTCACTATCAAAGAGGCTTCAATTCATAAGAAATGGTCGTGAGATCGTGTTGAGGGGTAAAACAATCAAATTGAATATGACGTGATAATTTTTGGAAACTAAAACGGTTTTATTAATAAGGGTATTTATGGTCTATGGCATGAATACGGTCAAATGTTTGGATGTTTCATTCATATATTGAACGGGTGTCAGTAAACTCGTCCACAAGCAAACAGGTACGCAGTTGTTAGGGCGTCCACGGGGCGTATTGTTTTTTTTTATAAGCAATATTTTTATTCAGATTTGTATCTGAATAGGTATTGGGGAACGGGAATAGCCTATATTAAACCCCTCCGCCGTTGTTGTTGTTGTTTAATAATTTAATTGTATTACTCACTGGTTGTTTATATTGTTTTATTTACCCAATAATACATTATCTTGGCAAGCCGATCAAACCGAGATTAGTTCACCGATGTTTTTGTAATAAAGAGCAATAGTATTATTTGTTGATTAGCTTTATGATTTTAAACATAATAATAAATTCACCAATGTTTTTGTTATAAAGTAAACTCGTATTGTTTGGTTTGTTGATTGACGTTATCTCATTATTTAAAATATTTGGCACTGGTTAATATCGGGTCAAAAATAATTCCTTAAATTGCGCCGTAGCCCCTTTTAGATAAACTGAATTCGCTTTTTATAAGATGGCGATCATTCGTAGATGAATGACTGACATACGCGACGTGGGTACATGTATATACTTTATTAATATAAACGTTCGTTGAGTTATTTAGGTTACAATTTGTCTTTGATCTTTACACAAAAAGAGAAAATTTACTAACAATGCATGCACAAGTAAAAGGGGCAGTAGTTTAAGGTATGATTTTATTGGCAGAATATGCCCACTGCGAATATGCTGATTATACATAGTTTTCGTCATAAGACGCGCTGTTATGTAACAATCTTCAAGTCTGTACCAATTTAAACATTGAATAAACACTTACATCCACAATTTTTTTGAAAGCGTGTATTCGGGGGGGGGGGGCTTTCCATCGTGGTCCGTTCTATTTAACCATGACAACGACAGCTTTTTTGTGTGTGAATCCAGATTGGTCACGTACCAGTTGCAATTGTTTTTTTTAAAAAAATGAGGGCAACAATGTTAGGTAATGCCCACTTACTGACAATTTGCAATAAAAGTCATATTGTCTACAAGACTATTTTTTGTTAAAAGGACTTCTATTTTAGTCAATTATCGTTTCCTTTTGATGTTTGATGGCTCTTTTATATTCACGTTATTTGGAAACTTGATTGACAGTATGAAAAGTTCACCAAGGTGTTATCCGACGGAGACATGTTTTAATGAACATGTATTCCACAACACAAGGTACAATTTTATGGATACATTTTATGGCGACGTGGGCTTAAAAGCAGGAGAGGCAGACTTTTTAATTCATTTGTGATTTAAAACCGAAGATATTACTTGAGGTGTGATTTACCGATTTATTTGTCAGAATGGGACTCCGTTAAAATATAACCTCATAAAAGTACATTCTTTTTATGCAGCGTGGCTATTCGCGTCAGGATTATTGAAAAAACTATTCAACATTTCAAATATCGTGGCAGTTTGATAACATCGTGGCAGTATATCTTTTTGACATCAATTATTTATGACAGATAAACATCGTTAATTTTACATATCAAATTACACCGAGGCCTATCGTGTCACGCGACTATCGTGGCACACGATAGAGACTGCTACACCGAGTTATTTATCGTGGCAATATCGTGTCGTTATCGTGGAAATGTTTAACAAAAAACGACACGATAATCGTGTATGATCAAACCTCCGCGATGCGTGTACTGTATAACAACAGACTGAATAAAATGGATTTTAACATCTTAATTTTCTGCATCGATTGTGCTAATAAAAACATGCCAAGGGAAATTTTGCCTGGACAGCAATTTGAATTCCAACTGTCAAGGGTCCTTTTACTTGCACACCAATCTACCATCCGAATTTCTAGACACTGTTCTTTACTACGCCCTCCTTCCTGCACTGAATCAAAACGGGAGCTGACCAGAAAACTGGCTAAGAAGGAAATATTCCCTCAACTGCAACTAAGGTAATGAAGTAAGTCCCTAAGTTTTATATTTCAACACTGGATTCTAAAAAATATCCTTACTTGCAATTCTGCAATGAAAGGAGACAAAGATAACAAAATAGGGGTACTTGGAGAAGATCAAGTATGGTACAAGCGGTAAGTTCTCTACTGTTTTCTCAAACGCTCCCTTTATCTACTAAGTGAATCTTGCCATAAAATTAAAAAAGAATTATAATTTATAACCATGTTTAATACTTGCTATATTATATAATAGTGTATATTTTTATACTTACATCATATTAAATTGTAATATAATATAATAAGATAAATAATGTTATACTGTATGTATTTACAGTCAAACAGTATATATATTTCACACACAGGGACAGGGGTTTGAAACATTTGTGAATTATCTGTAAGGGAAACCATTTTAGACCAAAGCCATTTTGTAGTTAGTACATGTGGGAATTCAAAATATGCTTCAAAATAAGATAGCAGGTTTTCTTCCATTGGTGGGGATTATAAATCTCCGAACAGATACAGTGAAGGCATTAATCAACGTCTTTAATGCATAATATTTTAGAGTATAGAGTGGCATAAAAGGCCTTACAGTTTTGTCATGATCAGCCTTGAAACTAAATCAAGTTTAATCACCCTTGACATAATTTGTCTAATAATGGATACAAACCCCTGTAATTTTACAATTACTAAATACAAAAACTCACTAACTTCGGCAATAACAAATATTAATTTTACACATTGGTATCACACAAACAAAAATTCAACCTTAACTATTTTTTTTTTTTTTAACATTGACCTTTGAATCACGCTGCCACTAAAGGTCATTGCACTGTGTCAATTTTTACGAGGAGAAAAGGTGATTGGTATTTAGGAATATTTACATATACAAGACTGAAATTACTATTAAGCAATAACTTATCCACAACTTAATTATTTGACAAGCCCCAAGCTGATTATATAGTGATAGTGCTGCATAAAATTTACAAACAGAATGGTCTAAATTACCAGCAATATCGATCTAGGATCTAGGCCCTTGTATGAAGTTATTTATGACCTTTGAACATGTATTGGTAACAATCTAGCAGATTATCTAAGAGAATAACCACTATTTCCCTTCTGTTTGTTTCTTCTAAACCCTTTTTAGAATATAGAGTATAATGACTGATGGTTCATCTCATTATCCATGTACTTTACCATAAAAAGAAAAAACTAATAATGTAGGCCTACATTTACATACAACTAATAAACAATGACTTGACATGGCAAACTTTATACATGTGCAAAACAAAAGAATGATACGGAAATAAACTTTCACTTAAAGCATATCCAATATAATGTCAATCATAGTCGGCTCTCCATTAAAGAATTACAGATATATTATAATTTTATAGTAAGATGGCATAGTTAATTGGTTATTTAAACTTCAATTTCAAATTTAAAAGACAATAAGTAACTGTATATTGTTGTCTATAGAACTTGAGGGTCAACCCAAAGTTTGAATTTAAACATATTCTAACTTAAATACATGTCGAGTTAAAGCATATATGTATATAATGGATCTAAAAAAAACGAATATCAAGAAGATTTAAAAATTATATTTACATGAAATGGTTTCTTATAAGACTATACAACATTTATTTGTACATTATTTACAATTCTAATCCTATGTCGGGCAAGTGTAAACAATTTTATACAGATTTCGAAGCTTAGTGGTTGAAATGTTCGTTCAGATATTTTACATGTAGTGGCTGAATTAAGAACATGAATCTTGTAACTTTCCATATGTAACTATTAAGGGATTATTAATATTCACATACAGGACTAGTGCATAAGGATTAAGTAAACATTGGCAATTGTAGGCTTCAATATTTCAGATGGTGCTCTTATTATTCCAGATCTGTCTGTACACCAGGGCTACATTAGAGTGTCTAAATTAGAGTCTACAGTATATATACAGCACAACCTTAACTAATCTAATTTATTGTTTGCTTTCGTGGAAGTACATAAATTTACCGTACTAGAAAATCGATGTAAAAGCTACTTGCTTCATAATAAAGAAAACTATAGAATTTAAACATTGAATCCAGGAAACTTACTCATCATTATACTGTAACATGTTAAAATATTTATGTATATGATAGTAATATTTATATACACCCCGGACTTGCAAAGACTACTGGTATGCTTCAGCAGAATAACATACTGTATTCCATATTGTTCCTTATATAAAATATATTTTTGTTATATCCTACCATTAATAAAATCATTTTTAATCAAAATAGTGCTACAACTATGAAATTTAATGAAATGTCATAAGAAATATATCACTAATAAAAAAAATCTACTACATAATAATGTCTTTGGATATATACCAGTAATATAAAGTTTTATTGAAAAGAGGAAGCATGATTTTAATTTAAGGTAAGTTTATTTACAAAAGTTATAAATAATCATAACATGATATGTACAAAAGCACTAAGAGTAACAATATACAAGGTATCGGTGGTGTTTTATTTGTTACTGTTTGTAGAAACTGTGCTCAATATATGAAATATATACTGTATACACAAAATGTCAACTCTGATATTTACATTTTTCACACTATGGATAAAGTGAAGCATGTAGACTTCAGAACACATGTCCACAATTAGTGGGTTTATTGAATGTTATGTAATATTCGTCAATTGATGTTAAAAATCAAAGCATTTCCTACTCACAAACTCTGATATATTATTATTGAAGTTAACAATCAGGATAAATAGACACTTAGTTTATTAGGTTTAATCAAAAAATGAATATGGTGCAAAAGCAATATTGACTAATCTTCTAACCATTTAAATTACGTTTTCAATAAATTAACCCAGAAAACATGGAAATGTTAAAGGTACGAAAAAAGGCGTAAGTATTCTGTACATCCAAAGAAAATCATAGGTGTGACATGATCAAAAATATAATAAACAAAAAATTAAGCTAAGGATTCAAAGAACTGATTGTAATAAATAAATAGGTTTAATTAATTCTCTACTTTAGCCACAATATTATTTACTAGAGGTGGAAGGTTGATTAGCTGAAGCAGCATCTCGTATCCATGGTTTGGCTTTTACTCTATAAAACTTGGTCCCAACAGGTACCTTAAACCGATTCTGTGACTGGAAATAAATTATGTATTATCAATTAACTTATCAATCTATATCTATAACATAGAGAATTACTTTTAAAAATAACCATGAACAATGTATATAAATTTTCAAATCTTAAATAGAGAACAGTTATAAAAAATAAGTGTGTTCCATATAACTGTGTCGTATGTATTTCCAATTCAATTACTAATGCCATTAAAACAATTTATCTATAAGGTTTTCACTGTTGATCAAACACAAGTCAGAAAGGATTCATCACAAATAACTAATACTCAATAATCCAATTTTTTTCTGAGTTATGTAAAGAGTGATTATATTATTTTAGAGGGTCCAGTGGTTTAGACAGAGTTTGGGTTGTCCAAAGCAGTCTTTGTACTTGAGCCCTCCTGTGCAATAAAACAACTATACATCCATCATACTATAAATCAAACTGATCCAACACACACACACAGAGGTTACTCACTTTTTTTGCTTGACAATATTCTTTATCTGTAATCTCTGCTAGAATCCAGGATTTCCTTGGTTCCCCTGCAGCTATAACAAATATATATTTCAATACAGTAATCGATCTAGAGGTACACTAATACAATTCTGCATCAATGATAATCTTTATATTGAAGCCTACATATACACAGAACTTTGGTTGATAATTAAAGCTGGCTATATCTTGAAAAAAATACCTGTTTTAAGTCCAAGAATTTCTAGACAGTCACTATGTAGAAAATGTAGGGTAGTTCGGACTGTAAATACAATATACTGATCATGTGGTTCATCTAGACACAGCAGCACCAAATCACCTATTTTACAACTAAACAAATAAAGATATATCATTCAGATAGTAGTCTACAAATTAAAACTAAAATGTGATACAAATCTCACCGACAGCTCCCATAAAAATAACCATCAAAAGATAGTGTCAATTTTTCCTTTGAATATTAAACATCACTTTATAATTTTCCAGCACACACCTCATTTATGTAACTATCACGGGTGAATGTGGTACTACATGTAAGTACACATGACAAAAGAATGTAACTGCTCAAAGTCCTAGAAAACAACATTTTAACCAACTGGTTGCCACAAATGCTGTTCCATTTGAAAGTGCAACAACTTTGACGTCTCTAATGAACCCTTTGTAACAAAGCATGCTGAATGTTATGTCAAAAGTCTTTCATCTTCACAGCTCCCCAGCAAGCTCAATAGGTTTAAAGCCTTTTAAATTATTTAGTTCTTCTGTTAATTTTAAGGACAAATGCATAATTCCCTATTCTATACAATTTTGGGGCTGTTCCTGTTAGAGTCCAACATATAAATATTATAGAAAAACCTATCATAATCTACATTTGTGGGAATTATACATAAAAGTTTACCTTGTAATAGAAACTTTATCTTGTGCTACAACTCTAGTACTGGCAGTCATAGACATCTCCATCTATAAAACAAAAACATTTATAATTTTATCTTCAAGAATATATTATGTAAAAGTTATGGTATATCCTGCTTTGTGCTCCTATTTATTTAATTATTGCATTGAAAAAAAAAAGAAGGATTTATAGTATAAATATAGATCTGAAGCAAATAAAAGACATTTGCAATCAGCTTCATTAAAAAATGGCAAGTGATAACATTTAAATTCCAATAAAATAATAAATATCAACTACTAGTATTGAAAATTTATCAGAATTAATAGATTTCTTGTGTCCTTACAATTTTTTCTTGTAACTTTGATATTTCCATATCTTTTAATTTTAGATTCTGAAAAGAAAGAAATAATGATTATCTATTAGTATTAAGTTACATCTAACTTTATGCAGCCTATACTAGTTTCACAGACACACAAATTAGCTATCCCCTATATATACAGTTATTTTAATCCAAAGGCTGTCTTGATTTACTTTGAATAAGTACATGCACACATAGTTACACATAGCTACATCATGTTTTTGGGGTTTATTCTGTGTTGTGATTACTGATAAAATATGAATTCTAACCTTTTCTAAATCACCTACTGGTAATTTATAAACCGATTCTGAACATGTTGCACTGTAAAACATAACAAAATTAATATTAAACTATTAAGATATTTATAGTACTTTAACACCAAATGAATGGTTCCCATGTTAAATTAAACATAAATTATGCAAGAGCTAAATCTATCTATTGCAGGTCTTTCTTTAGGCCTGAAATGTTTCCTAAAGTATTATTTAGACTTTAATTAACTGATCCAGGCCTTAATCAACTCTTCAACGGTTCAGCGATACTTTGATTTAATCAAATATGGAGGAACGAGACTTAGCTTCGATCAACCAGTACGGTGACTGAAATTATTGCACACGTCTGTCAAACCGTCAAAGGTTAATATCTTCGGTTGAAATAGGGTAATTTGAATGAAATTTTCAAATTATTCATTTTGCATTATCTACTTTCGAATTATTATAGCAAGAATGGCTAGTTCTTTATCTAAATCTTACATAATGTATCTTTAAGAGATCCAGTGTAATTGGAACAAATAATTTTTGAGTCTTAGTTTGAATGTCAATTGATTCAGAGTTCTTCAGGTTGCTATTAGATGAGATTGATTTCCATAATTTAAGTGAAGGAATTGAACGCATTGTCTACTTATTTGAAGGTTGGATTTTGGTATGACAAGAAGGTTTTTATATTCTGAATGGAGTGATCGACAGCAATGTGGTAATGTATCATTCATAATCACAAGTTATCAATATTTATATATATATATATATATAATTGCAGACTATTGCTTGAAATATATTATAGACAAGCACTGACCGTTCTTGCTATAACAGTTTAAAAATTGATAATAAATATATTGAAAATATCAAATATCATTATTCTGAGTAAATATTCTCGATTGTCAAATACCACTACTACTATGACATTAAACAAAGTTTCTATTTTCCATTTTAATGTTTATAAAGATATGGCAGACATTGTCTAAACCACTTAATTCCTCAGCCATCAACTGTAGATAGATTCCGCTCTTACATTATATGCATCTTTAATATTTCATCTAGCTATTTTTTGTCTTCTTTGTTTTTTAGGTTGTTTTTTTTGTCTTGTTAGTTTTAAATGTCAATATCTATAGCACTACGTGTATAAGCAAGTATGTTCTTTTACCAGAAACAAATGGCATAATCAGTGATTTGTGATGTATTCATTTTATGAATGTAGGCCAATGTTTATTAAACCATCATACACACTGTATTTATTTTAAAAAGATCTCCAAAAAGGTCTTTGTACATACCCCTCTTCTGTATGTGTTGAGGACATTTCAGATGTCCCCATTAATTGTTGTTGATACTGTGCTACTTGTTGTCGAGATAATGCTAATTCATCTTCTAGGTTATGTTTCATGGCACTACAAACAACCACAACATTTTCATTTATTATCAATCTTTTTTTATGGATACACAAAAATTTAATATTCCAGGTTCAATATTGGTAATGTAGGTAGGACCATATTTCAGTCCCATAATAAGCAACCCATGTAATTATGGTATCCCTAAATCATCGTCAAAAAATCATGCAATTTTGTAAAACCTAAACTTTTAACTCCTTCCCAGTTTAACGGAAGGTAGCTCTTTTCAAATTTAAGCCACATAGTGACATATTGAAAATGTTAAGTTCATGTTAAATACGAACTCTGTCTAATCATACAATAATATGTTTTTATTAGCGACATGATACAAACTCAAAGTGTGCATGCTCAACTAGGCATCTATATAAAATATGGATTGGAAACGTACAAAATAAGAGTAAGTGCACTAAACTAAAAACAATAAACAAATACAATTATTAACATTAATTATACTTTCTCTTTTCTTTCTTTCTGTTTTAGGTAAGTAAAAGTCTTTTATAAGTTATAGTTCATTAAACAATTTTTAAAGTTCCAGATTAAGAAGATCCAAAGAAATAAATAAAATTGTTAAACACTTGAGTTCCTTTTATTTTTGTTGTCTACCTACACATTTTACTGCACTCTCATCATTAATGATAAATGAAACTTTAAACTAAACACTTCACACATTTTTAACTTTTTTTGTTGTTTTGTTTGTTTTTAATCATGGAATTTGGCTAAGTCTTCCATATCGAAAGACACTTAGCATGTCACTTCCAGATGCGCCCTTTTTAGTCATACAATTAGCTAACTGCAATTCACTAGGACACCATTTCACAGATTTTACTTGTTTTAATGATAAAGATTCCTTAATAGCACTTATATCTAATCGTAAACGTTTATCATCTACCATTTTGGTAGAAAACACCGCCTCGACAACACTTTTATTGTCAACTATAGCCTCCACCGGAATATTCAACGGAAAGTCTGTTGATCCTAGCAATTCCTCAATAAGATGTTTAAGATAATCTGCATCTTCCAAGGCTTCTTGTAGACTCAATGTTTCTGCAGCTATAGTTGATCGTACGACTCGTTTTATTTTGTTTGCTTGCCAATTTAATGGGCAACACTGATTAACGGAGACTAATAGAATCAAATGAGCTCCTACACTTCCTATGCCATTGCAAATGTTACCTAAAGAAGCATCTGAAAACACTAGTATTGTCCAGGTATGAGGATCACCAAGATTTGGATATTTTATAACAGAAGTTATTTCCTTTAATTTTAAAATACACTTATTTGCCCTCTTAAGGTCATCAATAGTACCATTACGTAACTTAGTACTCAACTCAATCATATCAAATGCTAAGTCTGGACGCGAACCCTGAACGGCTCAATTAATTTTACCCACTTGTGTACGAAGTAAAGTCAACTCTTCTTCGTTCAGATTCTTGTCTTTACCAGCATCTTTTGAAGTAGAAGTAGGCAATTTAACAGTGTTTAATTCGTCCATGTAAGCTGTTTGATCTAACATTATACAGTTATCAGTTTTTACCTGTTCCAAATTAAATCCTATGTAACTGAACGCATTTTCTTCTAGTTTGCCGGCTAAAAACCTGTTTCAAATTTAATATTTCCTGCATGCAAGAAATCGTCCACATGGCATGCAATCAAACCAACTAGCTGATTATGCTTTTTATAATAAAATAAAGCTGGATCTGAAGAAGATTGCTTACAACCTAGCTTTAATAATTCTTCTCGAACACTTTGGTAAAACTGCCTTGCAGCATCATTTAAGCCATATAAACAATGCTTTAGCTTCCATAATTTTCCACAAGATAAACCCGCTTCACGAGGTGGAGATAAGAACACATCTCTTTCTAATGTCTTACCTTGTAAAAAGGCTGATTTAATGTCGGTTGTTCTAACCTTCCACTTTAAGCTGGCTGAAAGAGCTAAGAATGTTCGTAGAGTACTTTTACCAATAGTAGGTGAGTCACTTTGGATATATCGCTCCTCTTCGAACCCTTGTGCTACGAGACGTGCTTTAACCTTATCACCCTTCTTATTGACGACCCATCTCGTTGAAATCCTGTCTTGTCCAATGTCATCAACAATTTCATAGGTTTTGAAATGTTCCAACTTTTGTAATTCATCTAATTTCGCTTGCACACAATCATAATTTCCATGTTCACTTAAAGGTACAAATACAGCTAGTATTTCATCATCTTGTCGTTTCCAGAAAATATTATCTAAATTAATACTTTTTTTATTATCATTTGCAGCTTGAACATTGTACCAATGTTTATAAGAACCAGTTGCTTTTCCAGCTTTACTTAAAATTGTAACTGTTTCCCAATCGTCTTGCTCGGATTCGCGAACTTGTATCTTATCATATTTCTTCAATTTGATTTCCTGATCAGCATTGCAAGATATATTTTGATCAGCAGATACTGCAGTTTCTGTTATGTTATCAATTGGTTGTACTACTGGCAATCCAATAGTTTCAGTTACCGGTAATGGAATATTGTTCGTTACATCAAGGTGAGTATTTCTTATTTCAGATGAACCAGTGTCCGATTGACAATCTTTGATCAGACGATTGGTAGAAACCCTAACATACACACCACCATGACGCACAAAAACAACCCTGCCGTCCTGAAATATAACTTTAGCAGGACCAAGCCATTTGTTATGTCCTTCTCTTTTATAGAATACGATGTCGCCCATCGAAAAACAGTCCTCAGTAGCACGAATTTGATGCCTTAATGCGCGGCGAAGTCTTTCATCAGATTCACAACGTATAAATGCTTGTCTCGCTGAATGTAAAGCGTTTAAATGTTTTAGAAGAACACCACTCGAAGTAGTACCTTCGATATATGGTATTTTGCCAGTCATAATATTTGGCAAATTAGGGTTTTGACCAAGAATGATTTGAAAGCTGCTAAAACCATTCCACATTTGTAACGAATTTTTCGCCATATTCGCCCAAGCCAACAATGTTTCCTTGTCCTCTGTTCGATTTTCATCACATAAAATTTCTAGCATTCTATCAGTCACTTGATGATTGCGTTCGCAAACTCCATTAGACCATGGGCTTTCAGCAGGGGTTGTCAAAATCTGAACTCCTAAGATGCTTGCTACTCCACGCATGAGATCATTACTAAATTCCCCACCGTTATCAAACAAAACATTCTCCATAACACCCCAAATAGAAACCCAATGTTTCATCACTTGGTCAATAATAACTTTAGGCTGTTTAGTTTGAATAAACACTGATACGCTCAGTCTCGAAAACATGTCAATCATATGTAGTATATAATGGCCATTGCGCAGGACCTTTAAATCCATAGCTATACATTCGTTAAAACGTCTGGCTAAAGGCATACTCACGACTGGACGAGCAGGTGTCTTAGCAAACACTTTACATGTTGCACACTCATTATATATTTGATCTAAATCATTTAAATAACCTTTGTCCCAAACGCCTGCATCAGTCAATAATGCCACTAATCTATGTTTGGAAGGATGTGCAAATTGTTTATGTAGTTTTAATAAAGCCTTATACCGTTCACCCTGAGACAAAGTATCTAATTGGACACTAAAAACCTCATCCAATTGAGTATCACTAGCTATAGGAACACTGTAATGTCCACTAGATGTGAAGTCTAATGCACATTTTTTCCCAAAAATCTCTGCTTGATCATATTCCAGATCCAGTTTGACATTAGCATTCTTTAATGTCTTTAAGCTTAATAACAAAGGAATACTAGAGTCCACAATGTCAATTTCAAGCATAAAATGATGATCTGCAATAACACATGGAACATGAACACGCTTTAGGGATTGAAGACATTCTCCACCTCCAAATTTAAAACATTTGGTACCTGGAAATTCTTTAATTTCACAAAGTTTATTAGGTTGAAATGTGCTTAGAAATGTTTCATACCAAACTTTACCACACACAGTGCTTGTACATGCTGTATCCAATACAGCACTGTGTTGTGATTCTTTGCCTAGCCTGTTAATTTCAGTTTCATTGTAACCTGTATACATAGTAACATTTTCTGCACTTTCAGTCAACAACACATTGCTTTTATCACTGGAATCTGTAGTGTTCACATTTTCCCAACTGTCAGGACAGTCTTTTAACAAATGACGAAAAGAACCACAACCATGACAACGCATAGTACGTCCAGAAAATGACTTTGGGTTACTAAATTTATCCATACTAGCACCTCTACCTCTATAGCCACCATATTGAAAACCTTTGAAAGGGGGGCGACCTCGTCCACCGCGATAACCAGCACCACGATTAAATTTATAATAACCTGCTGCCGCAAGAACACTTTCAGATGGTAAGGGGTCCAATTGAAAGTTACTATGTATTGGAGCAGAAGAGGTACCCGAGCCCTTAAACTTTTTTAAAGAAACTTTGGCTTGATCGTACAAGGTAGCTTTATTTTCATAATTCATGCCTGTAAGGACTATCATACGGTCATCGGCAGATATATTTGCACATTTTAAAAGTTTGAATGCCAGAATTTCCGGTAATAAAGTCATTCCTTTTTTCACTATTTTGGCATACTTTGAATCAAAATCTGAGATAAATTCACTGATTGACTGATCATCCTTTCGTTTATAGTCCTCAAAATCTGCATACTTTTCAAGACTATCTACAAGATCGTCCTTTCCTAAATGTTTATCAAGAAATGTTAACAAAACATCGAAACCTTGATTTGTCTTCAATTCCACAATACTAAGCTCATCAAACACTCTCTCACGTATGTGATGTTGCTCTGGGAGAGACAATGCAACAGCAATGCCTTGCTTTTCTTTCTCTAAATTAGTGATTTCTTTCCAAGCAAGTAACTCTTGCTTGTAGCGTTCATAAGTTTTCTCGTCCGAAAAAACCGGTGGATTTAATTTCAAACTCATTTTATTGTTTTTCTTCCTCCTTTTATTTTTTTCCACCACTCGTTTGTTTACAATATTTCTCCGACTTCTGGTAAGTTGTCTCTCAAAAATGGCTTTACGCTTACCTCTAATAACCTCACGTTTTTTACACTTCCGGTTTTTCGCCAACCGTACGAATTAACCGAGTTTCCTTCTGACTTCGTTAATTCATCTAAAATCTTGTGTGACACAATTCTTGACGCCCAAGGGATAGTCTACGCCACTATATAGAGCGCCTCACGCTCTGCTACCATGTTAAGTTCATGTTAAATACGAACTCTGTCTAATCATACAATAATATGTTTTCATAAGCGACCAAACTGATCCCGCAGTGAATATTCGCTTGGCCGCTACAATCACTGATAAGCATGACATTGACGAGGCTTAATTAGTACGGCATATTAACTTTTTTACTCCGACAAATTAAATTCTCAAACATTTTTTTGAGGTAAAAGAAAAATAAATAAAGACGTTTGAAGTATTTGTAGTTAAAAAATATTTCCTATTTAGTGTAAATGGGTATAAAGATGAGTAAAATGCATCATTTTGCCCGAAGCAGTTAGGTGTTAAGTAAACATTGCACGAGCCGTTGAGCCAATGACTACGAGGCGTGCAAGTCAACGCACGTGCTTTAGACAGCGATCTGTTACAGGGATATTTCGTTAGTAATTCTCTGTGAAACAGGTTGATTAGCGACATGATACAAACTCAAAGTGCGCATGCTCAACTAGGCATCTATATAAAATATGGATTGGAAACGTACAAAATAAGATTAAGTGCACTAAACTAAAAACAATAAACAAATACAATTATTAACAGAAAAGTTATGTTTCACATTCACAAGATATAATAAATCTAAATCGGCTTCTTGGAGAAGAAATTTAAAGATTTTGAATTTTTAAAACATAGCTTGCCAGGCAATACCAACCAGCAGCTTCATTAACCCTACTAAGTACTAGTGTAATAAGACTTATGATTTTCAACAAGGTTTCCATAAATCAGTATGAGTGAATTTACGCGACAGCTTTGTGTCCTAAAGGTTAAAAAAACATAAATTTGTGTTTATAATATCCTACGGTAAAAAAACATAAATTCGTGTTTATAATATCCTAACAAACAGCCCATTTTATAAGATTTTTGGCCCAAGGACGAGGCGTGAAGACAATACGGCAGTAAACTTATGCCAAATCTGTATGCTTATTATAGAGCCCAGTGACACTATAAACCTCAGAATGCCTCGTTCGGCATTTCTGTCCAACGAAGTAAAATAAATGCCTCGTTGTCTGCAGTTCCAAAATGAGTTTTTTTTTAAATTGCCCGGTTTTTGGAATGAGGTATTTTGTTCAGAATGAGGCTGCGTAAAATGCCTCGTTTACTAAACAGGTTTTTTTTCAAGATAGTTATTAGCGGTTTTTGCTATCAGCGAATTTGTAAAAATTAAAATTTATGTTATTTAATACGAAAATAAAACCAGTCCATACTATATTATAATCAGAGAAATAGACAAGACAAGAATACCCGCCATACCATAATTATTTTTGCATTATTAATACCCATCTGTCTTCATAATAAAACTGTTTAATTTAATTTTAATGTAGGAGGTGTGGTTTATTTCCCATTTAATTGACAATTGGTATAAAGCCGACAAATTTATTGCTGTGCATTTATATAACTTTGCTCCAATAATATTTTGTGCAATGTTATGGGGTTTCAACAGAAACAGTCAATGCTATGGTCAAATTATTTTTTTACAATAAATATAAAAAATAAACTGGCATATTGGAAATATGAAATGAAATTTAATGCTTTTTTGATTAATAAATATGGATTATTTGTTGTATTTAGATCAGATAAACACTAATTTGTTGTCTGCGATATCAGTTAGGTGGAGGTGTAGAACACACAGCTACCTTGATTAATTTACAACCCCAATTTAGCTTTCACAACACCTCAGTTGTTACTTAACACCTATACCTGATCGGGCAATAAATTAATCAAGGTAGCTATGTGTCTTCAATAGTTTTACACCTCCACCTATGGCGTGTATTCTTGTCTTGTCTATTTCTCTGATTATATCATGGACTGGTTTATTTTCGTATTAAATAACATAAATTTTAATTTTTACAAATTCGCTGATAGCAAATACCGCTAATAACTATCTTGAAAAAAAACATGTTTAGTAAACGAGGCATTTTTACCAAGCCTCATTCTGAACAAAATATCTCGTTCCAAAAACAGGGCAATTTAAAAAACCTCGTTTTGGAACTGCAGACAACGAGGCATCTTTTTACCTTGTTTGGACAGAAATGCCGAACGAGGCATTCTGAGGTTTATAGTGTGAGTGTGTTTAGCCAACTATGCCACTTCCAGTTTTAATAAAATTAATTTCTCGTTTACAAAAACTTTTTTACTTGTGTAATAGAAGGGATTATTTCTGAATATATATTTAAGATTTATGGAAACCTTGTTGAAATTCGTCAGTCTTTCCATTGGATTAGTAATCCATGCAAATCTTGATCTTACTACGAAATGAGTTATACCTGAACTCTTTTTCTTTTTGTTGTAATCTTTGGTTCCAAATTTCTTCTAAATCGTGTTCTTGGTCTTTCTGATCAATCTTTTCTAAGCTTGCTGAGAAAAAAATTCAATAAAATAACGTTTGCTATAAAGAGTAACATGGAGTTACAAAAATCATTTTTTCACAGAACTCAACATCATTTCCATTATTTTCCCAAACTATTTCAATTAAACAGCCTTGGATTGGAAATACAATTACAAATCCAAATGATTTTATTTTTCATATGATTAGAATTTTTATAAAAAGACACCTGGAAATATATTCAATGACTATAATTCAGCTTACATTTTTGGCTTTCTATTTCAATCTTCATTCTTTCTACAAGTTGATGCAGTTCTTCAATTGTTTTATCTTTTTCTCGACTCACTTTTTCTACAGCTTCATTAAACTGTACCTAAAAAATACTCAACTATTGCATTACTAAAGTAACTTCAGTCTCTGTCTCCCTTCTGCATGACCATTTTTATTGATTATTTTAATCCAGAATTGTAAAAGGGGGTTTTGGTAAATGTTTATGGTTTAATGGTGGAACGATAACAGAGTTAAGAGGTTCGTCACAGCGATATAATGTACGGCAAATGTACCGCAGATAGTTACATGTTTATTTAGTAGGCCTATATAGTATAACAAGTTTGTACCTCTCAAAATTTCAGTGGTCAATCCCATATAAACTGACCAGTTGTAGCTCTGCAGAGAAAATCTAAAAGCTGAACCAGAATTAACATTCAAGTCAATGGGAAAAGTAATGGTGGTCTACATCATTATGGACTCAAACTAGTAATTCTATCCCAATTGATTTCAATGAAAGGTCCATGACATTTCCTGGCCTATATCATTTCTATGAACATTCCGATGATCTTGATCTTTATAACCAACATGTTACAATCATGATAAAAATATTGCAGGGAGTTGACCATTTTGATTTTTGGTTAAAGGAATCTTCTATAAGCAGTGCAGTCACATTAGTAGACAATTTCCCTAATTCATGTTTGTTTATTTCCTAATATTTACTCATCAAAATCATGAACGAATTAGAGTAGTGAAAATACTTGTAAAAAATGTAAATTCAAACACTTTTCTTTGATTCCAGAGCATAAAGTTAGCAAAAACTGCCATACAAAACAGAAGAAACTGAGATAGCTATACATACAATCTCTATCCTAAGCATTTACAAGTCCTATATAAAAACATTAAGCTTTCCATTTAAAAACCATGCTTGTATGTAACAAGGTCGAGGAGTACAGTTTCCTCTTACCCTGTACATAAATGATATATTGAAATATAACTTAGAATTGAAATGACCTAATTAATGTTGAGTGGACATTATTAAAACCTTTTTTCTTATTACATATACAAGGAACAGTTTTTAAAAATTTCTGTTTAAGTACCTGTTTCTCTGCTACCATACTTCTTTTGAAACTATTTAGTGAATCTTCACGATCTTTCTCATACTGCATTTGTAGATTATATATTTCAGTTGTATGGCGATCCTCCTCATCTTTCAAAGCCTGAGAAAAATATATATCTATGGTTAATAAATAAAAAACATTCAACAATTTTGGAAAGATAACTTGCCATCCAGAAAAAAATAGCAGCCAAATGTGAGCATATACAACCCTAATATCAATTCCATGCAGATGGAATGATAACTTTTGACATCTGAATACTCACAAGGTACTACAAAAATAGAATTAACGGAAATCATTGAATTTTGATAGACTTTTTCCTTTTACAACAAATAATGCATACAAATTTCATACAGATCAGAGCGTTCACAAGGTCGTATACAATAAAACAAACGCAATAACTTAAGAGTAAAAACAAGAAATTGTTGAAATTTAAATGATAGTCGTCTTTGTTTTACTTATTTCAATAATGGCAATAATGCACATAAATTATATAACAACATAGGCCTATATTACATGCAACTACATTTCCATATGGGCATATAAAAATCAGATATACACAAATAAGACAAACAAGACTTCAAGGCAACATATATCTATACAATATCCCAGTCAATGAATATAAAAACAGAAACAATCTCATTCCATAATATGCCAATTATAAAAGATTGGAAAACTTGTTAACCATCAGTATACTACATTAACTTACTTTTTCTAATTTCTGTTTATAGTCTGTTTCTAATTTATCTTCTAATAATCTCAGTTCCTCTGTTGTGTCTTGTTTCAATTCTTCTGTTTGTTGTTCTTCATCCTGTGTCTGTTTTATATCTTGTTTTGCCTTTTCTTCTAGTTTTTCTTTTTCGACTGCAAATCCTTGCTGTATTTCTAATATTTTATCTGATTGTATCTTATCAAGAGATTCTCTTAATTCGTTCAGTGCTGCCTCCTTCTCTTTAGTTAATTTCTCAGTGATTTCTAAAATATTATCTTTATGTTTATCATTCAATTCTTGGGTTAAATTTGTAATATCTGTTTCCTTTTCTTCAAGAAATTCTTTTTTTAATGTTTCTATCTTTTCAGAAAATATTTGACTGGTTTCTTCTTCAGATTGTTTAATTTTAGTATTCTGTTCGTCTAATAATTCACCCTTTAATTTTTCTATTTCCGATTCTTTTTGTTTGGTGAAATTCTCTTCCAATATCTTAGTTATTTCTTCTTTTTCAATTTGAAATTTTCTGTTCAAATCTTCAACGGTTGTTTCTTTTTCTCGAACTGAAGTTTCTACTTTTTCTTCTGACTGTTGTAATTTCTCCTGAAGGTTCTGAACCATGGTTTCATGTTGAACTAATTCATCATTCAAATCAACACGCAGTTTATCTAATTCCAGCTCTAACTCAAGTAAATGTTTTTGTTGTAACTCCTCAATTGTTTTCTTATTTTGACTACGCATTTCATTTAATTCAGTAGATGACTTAGACTCCAAGTTTGTTAGAGATACTTTCTGTTCTTCAATTACTTTTTTCATCGCATCCATGTCTTCTTTCAATTTTTCAATTGTTTCTTGTTCTGTCGCTATTATCGTTTTTAGTTCTTGTGTTTCTGCTAGATGTTCTTGTTTCATTGTGTTGGTTAATTCCTGGTACGATTGGTCGACATGTTTTGAATATTTTTCCAGAACATCAGACATTTGTTTTTGTATCTGAAGAAAGTTATCACCAAATGTTTTATGTTCGCCTTTTACCAAATCTTTCAACTTCAAAAAATCTTCTTTTAAACAAGGCAAATCTTTTTTAAACACTAAATTCATCGACTTTAATTTCAGCTCAAGATTTGTTATATTTTGTTGTCGCAAGCCTAGTTCTTTCTCTAAGCCCATAATTATTTCTCTTCTAACAGACCCTGATGAGGAGTGTGCTTTTTCTGATGTGGCCGATTTATTAGGTGGTGAATCAATCATGGAGGATGGCATAGATTCATCAAAATAATAATCAGCAGTTGAGAATTCCTGCGAGGTTTCAATTTCTGGGGAGGTATCAGACAGTGCATGGCCTTTCACATTATGTCCTTTTCTAACAGCACACTTTCCAACACTTTTATCACTAATTTGTGTGTCACTCTCGATAGAACGTCGAGTGTCTATATCACCTGATGCAGACGAACCAATCAACTCAGAACTGTCTGTTTGCTTCTTGGGACTTGGGATCATAACTTCACCTTTAACACTTTCACCTTTGACCTGAGAGCTCATTTCTTGAGTCAATGTTTCTGAAAGACTTTGGGGAATGGGGAAATCTGGTTTTTCTACCGTGGACACCGTTTGTGGACTTATAATAATTTCCGAAGGTTCGCACGTTTTCACTTGTTCACCTAGGGACATTTTACTACTATCTATATGTACAAATAGATGTTCTCCACTAGCATGTAGAATATCTATGTCCGAGGTGTTAGTTGAGCCAGGGAATAACTGATCGGTTTCCTTATGGAAACTAACACTAGTGCCAACAGTTTGGAATGACATTCTCTGGCTTACAGGTATATCATTAGGAACTCTGCAAAATACATGGAAATAGAGCATTACATTTTTTGTCAGTGTTTCAAAATGCAACTGATTTGGATATCCACAAATTCTAAAACTTAATGCTACTGAAACGTCGACATTATTTTACAAGATTTAAAAAGAACTACCATTTCTGTACACCTACCCAGAAGACTTTTCCGTTACACAGTTTTCTACTTTTTCTCCCAAATGTGCCAATCTCAACTAAATTTATGTTCTAAAAAAATCTTATTGTGGCAAATGTCAAAACAGTTATAATTTTATTCACTTCCGCCCTAATTCTGTATCAGCTGCCTGTTACACTGATTCTCAGTTTGTTTCACAAGTTTTATACATTGATTAATTATTTATTTACTTTAGGCAGATGCTATACATACTTAAATATATCTTGTAATTCTGGTACTGCATCACGTAACATTTCTACATCCTGGGCTGTTATCACCGGTAAATTCTGATCAAATTCCGTTGGTGCTTCACTCTATTTAGATGAAATATAAAACATTCTATCAAAACTACATGTTCCTGAAGCAATGGTAATGAAAATCATCAGCTCATTGGTGACAGATACACTGATTAAAACGCATGGTCATGAGCCCCTGATCTAAGACATCATAATATTCATAAATCTAACAACGATAATCACTTAAGAAATGTTATTTCGAAATGATTAAAATAACAAAAGTAGGAGAAAAACAAAATGGTAGTATGTTAAGTATTGTATAGAACGAAATGGAAAGTTAGATGGTTGTAACCTGCCAACAATGAAATGAAGAACATAAATAATTATCAAAAATACTTACAGCATAGGGTGGGGGAAGATCTTCAAATCCTTGAAACAAAGACTGGAGAAAATGTTTTCCTAGAAAAAAATAAGATAAAATTTTCAGGAAGTTATTAGGCAACATCCAAATATGCTTGATCCCTTTAATGCATAAATCTCTATACTACAGGAAAAACATGCTATAAACAAAATTTAAGTATAACTTAAGTATAACAATAGAATACAATGTGTTACATATTACCGTCTTACATAGATCTATTACCTTCAAATTAACACATACAAATTAACACATAGCAAACAACATGAACACAGTGGAAATTTATAACATTTAAAAACTCAAGGATATCTCTTTTTTATTACCTATTTCATGTTGAAAGGACTGTCGTCTTTTCACCTCCTCTGTGTGAAGATGTTTTGTTTCTTCTGCTAAATTATTTGCCCACTACAAAACACATAAAAAGATCAAAATTAGTGAATATCAAAGCAGAACTTTCATCCTAAAGGTGTTGCTATAGCACAGATTAAATTAGTCTGTGGCACACAATAAATATCTAGTTTAAATACCAGTGTATGTGGGTATCTCATTTCATGTAGAAATGTCGAAAGTTAGAATTCCATATGTGAAAGATCTGACAAATAGGTAAAATATACATTGACAAGTTAGTTTTTATTTAATTCTACAAGAGCTAACTCTATAAGTGAAATTAAATAATTACGAGTACTAGGTTTAGGGAACAAAGATAAGAAGTACTTCTAAATATATTATTAATCATCATTATGGTGAATACTGTATACTGTAAGTATTTGATAATAAACGTATTTTGCTACAAATGTTCAATAGTTCTTACCTCCATGAACTGAAGTGAAAACATTCGTCTTCTGACCACTTCAACCACTAACTGAGCGTAAACTTTTGGTGCCTCTTCGATTTGCCGCATGATATCTAATTGTTTATGTAGACGTCGCAAACTTTCATGATAAATTGTCAATTTACCGTCTACATCACAAATTTTCTTCTCAACAAACATCACCCAACTAAAAAGAAAATCATCACAATTACACCTAAATAAAATATGATATTTTCCGATCAATTGAAACAATTTGGAGATAGAAGTTTCAGTGTTGCTGCACCTAAACTCTGGAATAGTTTGCCAATCAATATCCGTGATTGTAAAACTCTATCAAGTTTTAAATCACAATTAAAAACTTACACGTTTAAACTCTCTTATCCAGACTAAATTAAATGATATGTTTTTCACTCCTTTTTAAAAGCGCTTTGAGCATGCTTATGGATGGATTTGGCGCTCTAGAAAACGACATTATTATTATTATTATTAAATAAAACATCATTAATTAATATAGAATTTGATATTTTCTCAACAAATATCATTATGAAATTAAATCTGCATTATTCTAATTTGATTACTTCTTATTTTATAAAACTAACAGAATGATTTATAAGAGAGGACTGCTATGCTAGCCCATCATTGTGTGTCTTATTACAAGCAGTGGGAAACAAGTCGCAGGGCCCCGAGTCTGAGTCAAGTCCCAAGTCGCTGCACCTTGGGTCTGAGTTCAAAGTCGCTGACTTTAGTACCAAGTCGAATCGAGGCCCAAGTCTTTAAAAAGTCCAAGTTCCGCTCTAGTAGAAAGTTCATCAAATGAGTCAGAATTCATAAGTCAGCAATAAGGTAAGTTATATACGGATATTTACAAGTGAAAAATCTTGAAAATGGCCATTTTTGCCATTTAAACCATGATATTTACTCTTAATATTTCACACAAGATTTGAACAAATAACTTAGATCATTAATATATACTATTCAAAAAAAGTAGGGGATATTTATAATACTAAAATATGCAAATGACGACGAAAAAAGTCACTATAGAACCTAACAGAAGAAACATTTCCAGTTACATGTGACGCCCAAACGCACCAATAGCTACTGCATGGAATGCAGGTGATGCTTGGGATCATCATGGGGGGTCCAACCCAAGATTTGCACGACTCTGACTTTGAATGTTACAGTCATTGTGGCATTGAATTCCAGGGTGGAAACATCAGTTTAATTGTTTTAGTGACCAGAAAACAAATTTTGATATGCGTCGGCTTACCCAAAATGAAAGGTTACGTGCCCTTGGCATGCTACAGATTGGCACAACACAGGCGATGAATGTTTCTCAGTCTGTCATAAGCAGGCTATGGTCCAGATACCGTGATACACAATCTGTACAGGACAGACCACGCTCAGGTCGACCAAGGGCGACAACTCAAGCCCAGGATCGATTTATGCGTACCTTGGCCTTGAGAAATCGTGTCATCACAGCAAATCATATCAGGGCTCGTCTTAAAACAGACACTGGTGTGAGAGTGAGTGGCCAGACGATTCGGAATCGACTGCATAGGGGTCACCTTCGCGCCCGACATCCTCGCGTGATTCCTTGTTTGAGAGATCATCACATTCAGGCAAGACGTCGTTGGTGTAGGGATCGTCAACACTGGGATAATCGACGCTGGAGCAATGTGATGTTTTCATATGAGTCAAGGTTCACTGTTGATTTTTTAGACAGACGTAGGAGGGTGTGGCGTCGTCAAAACGAGCGCTTCCAAAACGTTAACGTCATCAGACATGATCGATTTGGGGGTAGTTCTGTTATGGTGTGAGGAGGCATCACTGTTGCTGGAAGAACGGCTTTACATGTTGTTGCAGGGCGTGTTACAGGCCAGTACTACCGGGACAACATCTTGGCAGTCCATGTTGTGCCGTTCGCACGACGTCATGGCCGCCATTTCATCTTCCAGGATGACAACGCAAGATGTCACAGGGCCAGGATCGTTACAGGTTACCTCCAACAACAGAACATCACCACATTACCTTGGCCAGCACTGAGTCCCGACCTCTCCCCCATCGAGCATGTCTGGGACATGCTTGGACAGAGGTTACGTCAACGTCAACAACGTCCTGCCAATGTCCAAGAACTTGCTGCTGCGTTGCAACAGGAATGGGACAATCTGGACCAAAATGACCTTAGACGTCTCATTAGGAGTATGTCACGTCGGATCAATGCTTGTTTGGTAAACAGAGGAGGATTTACCCGTTACTGACTTTGTTGTGATGCTGTTGTAACTTTGCTGTTTGATCCCGGGTATCATTTTACCCTTATAATGGTCAGTCTGTGCCTTACTTAGTCTAACGATCATTTGGAATAAATCGATGAATGTGAACTTCATTTCATTTTGTCATTTGTTTCTTCGTCAGTTTCATTAGGTGACTTTAATAACACTTAAAAATCAAATATCCCCTACATTTTTTGAATAGTATATATATACCAAGCATAAACATACCGTAATCTTGTATGCAGATTTACTGCTAATTCTTCTTTCGCCATTCTACATTTCTTTTTGATATCTCGTAATTTTTTATGATTATTTAACATAGATACAAGTTGTTTTTTGTGACTAGCACAGAGATCAGGTAATATTGATTTATCACGAAGATTGGTTACTCGACTCTGATTCTGAACAAAACCCTTAAAAAGAATGTGTTAATATATTAGAAATGATAAAATGTATTTTTTTTTATATCAATGTTAGACTGATAATAAGGTGAAAAATTGAAATGAAATGTGGGTTTCATGTCCTGCTTCATACTCCATACAGTGAGCTATGAGGGAGATTTTGCCCAGACATAAGTGCTATGGCTTACTCTTTAATCGCAATCTGCTGACTGCTGCCAAGTTTCTTTTTGTGTGCACCAGGGATCTTAATCCATTTTGAAATGGGCACCCCCAAGGGATAGTCGTCTTTTGAACAACAGACATGTTGGTTTATGCATACTTTATTCACATCAATAATTGCATAACGTTACAGTATTCCGTGTAATATTATAATAATAACTTCTAATAAACAAAGCCTGTGTTATTATTCCATACTAGTATTCATATATCCATACATTATCGAAATTTATAGTCAAATTTTGGCAACTTGCATAATGCATAATCTACTTTTGCTTTCATCCAAACAAACGGAAGTTAGAATTATTTAGTAAAAAGAAAAACTACAAGCAAATACAAATACGTTCGTTTTTTGATTATTTTATACGTAAACACTTGTCAATATATAAAAGTATATTTGTAATAATAAAACAATGTAGCACAAATTATTTTCCGTGAATAGTCGGGGCTCGGAAATATGCCGTACGGGTGAAAGATCACGTGTCCAATTGTGATTCAGAATAGTTTATTTTTAGTGTTACCGGTTCTCGCAAAAAGTAGATTTTAATAACCTATATGAGACAAAACATTTTCTGTGAATTTTTATCAAACGAAAGACGTTTGAAAGGAGCTAACTAGTGGCTTGTTGTTCATTGTTTTATCAATCAGCATGATAATTAACTCTTTGTAAATCGGCCGAAAGGTGATTGATATATGATACCATAGTGGCCGATTCATTGTTTTACGATTCGGCTAGATTAAAGATCAATCGGCTAAAGCCGAAAAAAAAACAGTCGATTAAGATCCCTGGTGTGCACACCGACGTGTACACAGGAACTCCACTTTTCGTCTCATTTGAATGACTATTTCATTGTGGAAAACATTACTATCAAAACAAACTAAATGTTGTCAATCAAATATTATGTTGACTGTTGTCCCCAACAGAAGGATTCCACTTAAGAAATCAACCCTAGAAATTTCTGATTGTTGGTTCTGTATTCATACCTTAGCCATATCGCTCTGTTCCTCCACAATCTTTCTAGCACCACTCATAATCTGATCTAAACCATAAAGTCTGTCTTCCAGTCCTTTAACTTCTTTCATACTAGCATTACTTACAGCCTCTGTGGCCCCACTAACTTCTTTACTTAATGTATCAGCTACACTTTCATCAAACTAAATAAACAAAGCATGAGTTAATCTAAACATATCTATACAAATATTTCTGTCTGTATGGCGGCTACGCAAGGGCTGTTCCGAGGCTGAAATTTGGTGCATAAGTGTAGGGCCCTAGTTTGGACTGGAAAGTAACATACATGTAGACTAGGCGGCGTTGGACAAAATCTGGGCAGCGCAGGGTTATCCGCTGGTATACATATATAAGAACAAGTTTGTTTGCTCACTATAGGACACCAAATAATTGATCTTAAAAATATTAAAAAAAAGTTTCATAATAACCAGTTTTTACAAGAAATTAATTAGTGTTATTGATCTTGTATTTGGTTCCATATTTAATGTTGAAATTGACAATTAACAATCATTGGCATATTTGTCTGGAATGACACAATGTCCATGGGAGGAAACTCCACTTTGCAATTGCAATATCAGGTAGTGGGAGTTATCCACCTTGCACAAGAATGGCAATCAGTGGTTATAATAATGCAATCTAAAGAGTACTGAATAAATTATGTACAAAATAATGTGTATTGAAATTAATGCTCTTAGTAACAGCTGACATTAAAAGCATTAATTTGCTGCTTGAATAACAAACAGATGTAATTATAAACAAGCCAACAGTGAGGCTGATGTCCCCCGCCGAAATCCCAAAATAAATAGAAGACACATATTAATTAATTGCACATTTATTTTTTTCAATGTATCGAGCAATCAAACTGTACACTAAGTGTCATCCAAAAGTGCTTTATAAAGAAAAATGCTAAAACCGACAAGAAAAATGAAAATGTACCCTAGTTAGGGGGACCCTAAAGGCAGACAAAAGGGCCCTTCTGGCCAAGGGAAAGGGCCCTCGTGTCCAAGTCAATCGTTTCTATACACTGTTACTGTCGAATCGATTACTAAATGAGAATGCAGTCATTGTATTGGCATAAAAATCATCAATCAAGATGAACCTAAGTTATCTTGTCCCAAAGTATCAACCAATCAAATTGCTTATCTCTGCTTACCCTAAGCGGAAAATGCTCATCTTCGAACTCCATCAAGGCATTGACCTAATAAGCATATACACCAAGTTTGAACATTTTAACTCAATTAGAAGGAGAGTTATTGTGTTCCAAAGTCTCGACTACTCTCGACCAATCAAATTGCGTATCGCTCTGCTTACCTTGAGCAGAAAATGCTCATTATCGAACTTAGTCAAGGTATTACTGTAATGAAACTATACACCAAGTTTCATCACTCTCACTTAATTAGAACTAAAGTTATCGTGTCCCAAAGCATCAACCAATCAAATTGCTTATCTCTGCTTACCCTAAGTGGAAAATGCTCATCTTCGAACTCCATCAAGGCATTGACCTTATAAGCATATACACCAAGTTTGAACATTTTTACTCAATTAGAAGAAGAGTTATTGTGTTCCAAAGTCTCGACCAATCAAATTGCGTATCGCTCTGCTTACCCTAAGCGGAAAATGCTCATCTCCGAACTCCATCAAGGCATTGACCTAATAAGCATATACACCAAGTTTGAACATTTTAACTCAATTAGAAGGAGAGTTATTGTGTTCCAAAGTCTCGACCAATCAAATTGCTCTGCTTACCCTGAGCGGAAAATGCTCATTATCGAACTTAGTCAAGGTATTACTGTAATGAAACTATACCCTAAGTTTCATCACTCTCACTTAATTAGAACTAAAGTTATCGTGTCCCAAAGCATCAACCAATCAAATTGCTTATCTCTGCTTACCCTAAGCAGAAAATGCTCATCTTTGAACTCCATCAAGGCATTGACCTAATAAACACATACACCAAGTTTGAACATTCTAGCTCAATTAGGAAGAGAGTTATTGTGTCCCAAAAAGTGTGACGGACAGACGGACAGACAGACAGACAGACAGACAGACAGACAGACAGACAGACAGACGGACGGACGAACCCATTTTAATAGTCCCCCAACTTTCTTCGAAAGGCGGGGGACAATGATACCTGTTCAGCAGCTTTAATACATCTATCCACCATATCTTGTAAACTATGATGTGGATCCTACATTAATAACAAACATCAAAAATCATTTATCTAATATGTAACTTAAATTGTCTGCAGTAGCTTCAAGCTGATTGTTGTCAAATATAATACCTTCACAATAAGTTTCTCAAGAGATGCAAAAAATTTAAATAATGAGTACCTGGTATTGGATAAATTACCAATTAATTTTGATTTTTAAAAAGTGTAAAATTTATATTTATTGACGTCATATAAATGTTATGTCATTGGTTATAAGCGTGAATGAGAGTTGATAGAGAGGAGACAATTCTGACTATGTTGACAGGTGCATTGCTTGTTTTGCCCAGTGTATTCGGTTCCGGTCTGAATTTCTTTTTAACTAACAGTCTACATGACAGTTTCAGTTATATTCCTGTGTTACTAGAAAGAGCTTTGCTCAAGCACGGAGACAGAAATTCAATACATATTTATGTACATTTTTGTGACTTTCAAAATGCTTTCTAATGCCAGTATCATGATTAAGGGCGTTGAGCAGTGTAAGATTCGCACTAACTTTTCAACGCCAATCTTATTAAGTCTTTGCAAACTTGTTCCACTTATAAAATAACTCAGAAAACTCTCGAAAGTCGCGTCGTTTTATGTGTAACAATGGAGATACGAGGCGGAGGAATAAAACTATTTATAGCAAACGAGACTGATTCCCCGACCTAGATCAGGTGTTGAATAAATTATGACGTCGTGCACGCCAGTCACGTGATCAACACAAACGTCGCTTTTACGGGAGTGGAAGATGTCACGTGACCAGAAGGAATTCCCTGTATGACGCGATTATCCAGGTCTATTTACTATATGACATGATTATCCAGGTCTACTTATCTATCACGAAAGGAACATGACGGATTTTTTTTTTTATGGTCAAAGATTACTAATTTTTGAATGCATAACATGATTTAGAGTGCGGTGGAGTAGTGCAGTGAAGTAATTATTTACTTTTACATCCGAATTGTTGTATTTTAATACTTGTTGTCGACGTATTCAAAGAATTAACCCAAAATCGTTTGAAGGTAAATAATGAACAACAATTTTAAAATACTTTGAGTTGGTATTTTTTAACGTTTTTGGTGTCGAAATGTAGCTTATAACCTCCACTTTCGATCTACTGGTGGGATTATCAATAAATCTTTTGAGCTTGTACTAATAGAATTTCCAAGAAAACGCATCGTTTTTTTGCGTTTCCATGGATACAAGACAAACCACAACCTATAGCCAAAAATTGACCAGTGTATTTTTGGGACTTGCTATTAGCATTGTTCATGCGAAATTTGATGAAAATATCTGCAGGCATAACTGAGAAAATTCTACTTTTGTTGTCATCAATACCCCTTTTTATCATACTTTTGGGCCAAGTTTGGAACATAGTTGGTAAATAAAATTGGTATCTATTTGGTGATTAATATGTAGTTTATCACCCCAAATAACAAAAAATGTCATATCTTATCAACAAAAATTACAGTGCTAGCTTTAAAATTTGCATTTTAGACTACTCAACGCCCTTAAAGGTGGTGATTATAATTAACTCTTAACTGACTCACGGCGACTTTTGTCGACACCTATGACGTTACCGTTAAGTACCCACGGCGACTTTTGTCGACAAAACCAGTTAACCGAATGCAACGTTCCAAGCGCAATGAGAGTTACTCCCCTTATAAACAGGCGGCCTTTTATCATTTGTTTACTTCCTGTTTGACATTTTGACAGTTAAAAATCTTATTGTTTGTTCTTGAAAAATTACAATAAAACGGTGATATGTCTAGGCCTAGGCTATACGACAACGCTCTCCGTACGACGGGTTACAATACCTATTGAATGACAGTGATTCAGATTTTATCGGTGGTGTAAATATTTATAGTTTTGCGTTAGAACGTGATAGACGAAGACGAAGAAACTAGGCTAGGCTAATCCACAAAAATTTTAAATATGGGTACTTTTAAATGTTTTTTAGTTCACAAAAGCCGAACAAAAAATAGAAATAACCATTATATCTATGTAGGCCTAGAAGTCTACATGAATTGTGCATGAAATGTCTAAATATTTATTTTATTTTTTTAGTATAAAATTCATATTTATGAAAATGGCAATTTAGAATATTTCATCCATTTACATATACATGAAGGCCCAGAAGGGGTCTATTTTCAGTTGTTATATGATTTTAAAATGCATACCTATATTTTAACATTATGACATGGGTTTTTATGACGTTATGACGTCAAACCTCTGGGTCATTTAAGAGTTAAGAGATTACAAAGTACATAAACCAACCTGCGAATTAATCCATTGAAATAAAGTTGAACAAGTCGGCAAACTATCCACTTCTTCACTATCTGCCTTGCTTGATGTCTCAAGGACTGTGATTTGTTGATTACCATCCTGATTTGTTGGTAAACAACTTAATAGAGGTATTTTTGTTTGAAGGTGTAATGATTCACCAATTCTAAAATACAAAATTCAGATATTTCAATTAATATAAAATAATTGATTACCTCGAAAAAACAAATAATGCTATACACCTAAACATCAAAAATATACTTGAAAGTAAATATCAAACTAATTAAAGGTTCATTATCACTTGTAATTACTATTTGTTTACTGTAATTATCAAACTAAATGATGGTTCATGCTTCGTGGCCACTTACAACTGCTAAGATGCATTATAGATATAATTATTTAACAGTATAATCAAACTAAGTGATGGTTCAAGGTGACTATAGATTTAATAATCTAATAGTAAATATCAAACTAAACTATGGGTCATGATCAGTTATAATTACTAGGATAAATTATAGATTTAGCTATAGATTGCAACTTACTGAGATAATGTTTCTACATATTGATCACGTTTTTCTAAGTACTCTGAGTATGCTGCTTGAAATATATTCGATCTTTGCTGTAAAGCTCTGTAACATAAAAACAACATTATAATGTTATCATTTATTCGTAAATTAAAAACTGTAAGAATTATATCAATTTAAACCATTAACTGGACACAAACTGATAAAATCTGTATAGTTAAACACACAGAAGATATTAGGGCTGCAACGATGCTCGATACAATTAATAGCCGTATCGCAATTCGTTATCCAAATAATAATTTCACAAAAATAGACTATTATTCCTTTAAATGCGTAAATAAGTCAATAAGCAAAATAACTTTTTTACTTTCAGCAAGTAAAGCATTTTCGACACTTGAAGTGGCTTCCATTGGTTGACCAATAAAACACTGCATTTCAAGTAAATCATAAAAGTAGGCATTTGAATTTTTACAGTGAAAGACTGTCAAAATTTAACTGCTTTTTTTAAATTCTATTTGTATCCTGGTCTGTCGTATGGTGTAGTACTACTGCTATTTTTAGGACTTCTTCTTTGTTGTTTTTTTTTTTTGTGATCGTAAAACAATACCACAGTATTTCAGCTATAAGAACTTTATTGCCAAGCTGGGTGACTTCGTAGGTCCCTTGCTCTCAACAGATAATGGCTGCTTGAATCTCTGGGTGAATATCTAATGGGGCTTGATCTACACTCAAATTTATACCCCCATCCCTGCACGTCCAAGGTTTAGCCTTGACGTTAATTTCCATTCCAAATGCGTAATAACCTACTAAATTTCATACAAATAAAGCAGGTGCTGATACCATATTATGTCTACTAACCATAGGTCCAATAACAGGAAGAGCGTGATGGACAGTTTTGTTACAGGTTATGATTTTACCAAAACATCACTGACTTATTATGTATAGCTTATATTTCATGTTTACTAGGTACGTGAGATTTTAATTTTATAGACAGAGAATTTAATAATTTTCCAAAGACACAATATGGTCTTAAAGACCTAAGACCATAGTCTTACAATGGTTGCAAACCTATAAGTCTGCTCTCTTGAGGATCAATAGATACTGAGAGGATCAGGAAAAACATACAACATATATATAGAGAGAAATGGGGATTAACGTCCACTCGACACAAACTAGGTCATTTCAGGACTAACATATGGTTTAATTTTATTTCAATAATTCACTTGCACATAGGGGTCTTTAGCAGTAGGAGGACCAGGAGAAAACCCACGAGGTTGAACAGGCCACCCTACTCCTTGTCACGTACAACCGAGGGTTCGAAACCACACCACTTGACTCAATGACAGGCTTTATGGTACTGCACGCTCCTGCTAACTATTCAGCCAACAACAACCCCCCCCACCCCACCCACCCACCCCCCGTAAAACATATAATTAAGGGATCAGCCAAACAGAATGTCTTGTTTAATAATAGTGTCAAAACTAAGTAAGGTTTTAGCCTTAATTGACCATTAATTTAACGTTTTTATTGTATGGCCTTATAGTTATATGAATTAAAATATAGACAAAAACATACTAAATTTGAAAGTATATTTTGCATAAGATTAAGATGAATTTATATGAAGACAATTAGAGTACTATCTCAATGATAATTGACACTTACATAGTAATATCTTCTAAATTTGCTACAACTGCTGCCCATCCTTGTTGTTGTAAATGTTGATCATGAACTAGATTCATACATGCTCTTAACTCATCTTCATCAACATCACGAAATTGCTGAAAAATAATTGAACATTTCATCATGTATATTATTGTACTGTATTCAGGACTGATGAAAAATTATTTTACATAGGAAAGGTACTTACCACTGCTAATTGTGTTCTAGATACAACTGTTTCGTATGCTGGTGGCATGATTAATGAACCTTCAACCTGACTCTGTAGATCAACATCTGAAGATGTAAATAAACAGTTTATTTGATAGTACTAAACAACAATTCATTTGCAATACTAATTTACAATCTCATATATTTACTACAAGTATGTATCCTTGAAAATGCTTATTCAGGACTTTATGATCCATAGTGTGGAGAGAGAGAGATGGGGTTTAACGTCAACTTCACATAAACTAGGTCATTTTGGGACTAACATGGTTTAATTTTAATTCACTAATTCGCTTGCGCGTAGGAGTCTTTAGCAGTGGGAGGAAACCGGAGGACCCGGATAAAACCGCCGAGGTTGGACAGGTGACCCTACCCCTTGTCACGTACAGCCGGGGATTCGAAACCACGCCATTTGAGTCAATGAAAGGCTTTATGATACAGCATGCACATGCTAACCATTTAGCCATCCCCCCTGCCCAGATTGTAATTATTGAGCTGAAATATTACTTAAAAGGGACTATCCCAATTTGAACTGAATCTCAAAAATAAAAGTCCGAGTATGTATGAAATTTAAGCACCAAAATATAAAGGAATGGTGTATTTACCTCGTCTCAAAATTTCAACTAAAAATGTCCTGACACATAACCCTTTTAAGATTTCGGGTTAATTTTTTCGTTGGGTGACCTGATAATCGATTCCCGTTCCTTTACAGGTCTACACAATGAATGACCCCCCTTCTGTACTTGATAATGAAAGTTAAAATTCACCTACACATTATTTTCATAAAATGAAAGTCAGGTTTTACCCAGACACCACATTATACAGCTTTGGACACCAGTCTCCATTTTCAGATGAAAGACTGATGGAAATGTATCACATATATTGAGTTAGTTACTCGGCCCTGAGGTAGAGGTTTTTAAGGGATTTTAAGACAAAATTAAGCAGTTTTATTCATCAAAATATTATCGGGCTTGAACTTTTAATAGTAACTAATACAGCTTCAATGTTCATGACTCTTCAGTGAAATAACCTTGAAATAGTCACCATCACATCACCCAGATTCTTGGTGATATCAATAATGTTTCTCTGCCTTCTATACACCTCAAAACAATGGCTACACCATGCATGGTTGACTAATGCTATATATATTTTTTTATATTTATTCATCAAACTATGTTATTGTCTTCCTTGATAACAGACATACATTTCTATATGCACCTTATTTGTTGAATAATTGACTGCTAAAATGCCAACATTTGGCTTGGTGCCAGTAAAAAATTCAACTTACAACCATACAAGTCAAAGTATCAGGAGAATTCCCTCCCTTACATATGAATTCAGTAATCATGAAATACTTTAGTCAATAACATACCTGAACCATAATGTATACTAGGAGAAGGGGGTGTGGCAGCCTCAATTGTTGATTTACTGAACAGATAAATAGGATTAGTATCCTGAAAATATAAATGACAAATATTCAATATTAAGTTTCATGTTTACTAATCTCTTCATTAAATGAAAACCTTTAAACCATAGCAATTCAATTATTACAAAGTTTACCCTCTCAATGATGCATCAATAATGATCTCATTAAAAAGCTTCATGTTTCTAACTAGCAAAGAAATTTGTTTGGAAAGTAAATAATGTAGACATATTTGAGGTTGGGGATCATCTAATACAACAAACTATTGGTTTACCAATGGGAACAGACCCCACCCCATATGAATTATGCTTCCAAGACCATAAAAGAAAAACAGATTACAAGGTAGCTAAAAGTCTAAATTATACCTTCCGTTACATTGATGACATAACACTCATCAATGATAATGGTAATTTCAATAAATATAAAGGCGAAATTTATCCTCCTGAACTTAAATATAGAAAATTTGGGCACTATAAATGCATCTGTCCTTGACCTGGACATCAATATAATTATCAATTTATTTAATGTCGGTATATTCGATAAAACAGACAAATTTGGTTTTGAAGTAGTAAAATACCCGTCAACTTTCAGTAACATACCAGATACTACACTACATGTATATAATGTTTTCTATTCACAGGCATTACGATTTTTGAAAATATGCAACAATAAAGAACTTAACTATTTCTTTCCCGAATAAAAACTCTTAATTTTAAGTGCAGTGCCAAAGGCATAAAAACTCTTAATTTTAAGTGCAGTGCCAAAGGCGGTACACAATTACGCATTTTTAAAGAAATTTCAAAACTTTCATTTCTTCAACATACTAAGTTCGATATTTCTTATAAATATATTACTGATTACAAATTGGATAATGATTCCATATAATATTTATTTAAATTTCTCCTGTCTGGATTATCGCCCTTATTTATTATGCAGTTATAAATACACTAATAGCCTACGATTTCTTCAGCATTCCTGTTTCGCATTTCTTGTGTGGGGTATTATATAATAATTATATTATGGTTTGTACAATTACATAACTTAATAATTCCAGTTGATTGCAAAAACTAACAGTTTTTTTTAGCTTTTTTCCGGATAAAATAACGTTAAAACGTTATTTTATCCGGATTATCGCCCTTTTGAAATTTGAAACATTAAAAGTAAAAGCATAAATATATACCGGTAGAATCATGAATTCCAAAATCAATATACATGTAAATATTACTTGATGTTTGTATGGCAGGTTACATATTTCCTACCACCTCCATATACTTATGTAATGAATCTATCTTTAAAAAAGTTTTAAAAAATATCATTTGCATCTGAAGTAAACTAAAAAGTCTTAGCGCAAACAATCCAAGTAATCAATGAAAACAATCTACGAACCGTGCCAGCACTGTATCGCCCAACTCGAGCATGAGGATCCAAACTTTCCCCACCACTGATCAATAAGACCTGCTTATCTTCAGATATGTGACAGGCTTTACATATGACGGTCTGTAGCTTGGATACACTGAAATATTATATAAATTACATTCAAATATATCACTACATGAACGCCTATTTTAAAAAGTGCTATATCAATCTAAATAATCTGAGCAGTCCATAAGGTTACATACTCCTCATAGTATTTCGGTTGATTTGATCTAATCTCACTCAAACACCGAGTGACGATTTCTGGCCAAAATGTTGAATGGTTAATGGTCAAATTAAAGGACAATATTGGTGTTAATCATTATCACATATGTAATAGAATTGGTTAAACACTTTCCAAATATAATTTTACCACAGATATCATTGCTACAATAGATGAGTTACAAAAGTTTCAACAATTGGAAGTGACGAACGCGAAAGGAAAACATGAGTTATCCCTCTATATAACTGACTGAAGTGACGAGTGATAACAGATACATGGGCGATTTTCTACTAATAAAATGGCAGATTAATAGATAATATCTGACACTAGAGTTCACAAGATTCTGCATAGACTAATGCCATCACTAAAAAATAGCAATAAACAGAAATTGTGGCTCTATAATCTTAACAATATTTATGACTTTAATAGGAAGTGATCAAAGGCAATAAATCTAGACGTCATTAGCAGAAATAGCTCAAATTCAATAAGATTCTCACTTGCAAAATCACACATATGAAGAGAGTGTACACAAGAAACTGTTTATGAAAAACATACAAAACAGGCAGGGGCAACAGCAATATGCAACCATGTTTCAGTGTGGCCGTAAAAAAAACCAAACAAATCCAAGTGGTGTGCTCAAAATTTTAAGTTTTTTATTACTTTCACAGATATTCAGTCATTCCTGTTTGATGGTAATTAATGCCAATTGCATAAAATAGCCTACATGACTAAAATCACAAATAGTACAGTAATGAAATCAATGCAATATAAAATTACCTTTCCATAGCTAAATTCATATCGAAGGTCATCATGGTGCCTGTATCGACAAGAAATATATACAACATGGCTGCTGAGTTAATGTAAACTCCCGCCTTAATTATTGATGTCACCTGATATCAAAACTCAAACTCAACATCTCAATCTCTACCTATAAAATAAAATGAAAATTATTAACCAATCAACATTTCACAAGATGAAATAAAGCTTTAATGTTCTAATCTATCATAGAATTATAAATAAATGTATTTACTATAACAAAACTCTAAACTCCACTTTCATTCTTCTTTTCTTTCAATATAGGCCTACTAATAATGTAACTGAACTAGGCGTTTAACTCAGCCCATGCATCAGATGACTCGGTTTTCCTTGTAACAGAGACCAAAAGAAGGATAAACATTTTTTTATAATATATTAATCTAATTCATATCCTTAATATTGTGATACTGATATTTTGTATAATCAATATTAGTTATCTGAAGGTACAGTAAAGAACAAATATCCACACAATGTTATACACATATGATCATTTTCTCTACAGGGAATCACATGAAAACTGATGATAAAAAAATAGAAGTCAAAAGACTGTAGTCACAGCTAATCATTATACAGTATGACTGGTGTCTCTATTTTCAGTTTGTTTGCCAGCACAAAAACATTGATGTCATCTCTAAGATGTCATCATTACAAGAACTGGAATACCAACGCTGATGTTGATTATGATGAATGATTATGCAATTTTAAAATTCAGCATTCATTAACGATATGATTTATTTTTTTAGATTGCCATTGGCAATCAATGACACAATCATGGTCATGATGAATGATTCAGACCATAATAATTAACATAAACTACAGATTAGGAAACTTCATGTGGGAATAATCAAACATAAGAGTTAAATAGTCTAAAATTTGAACAATGGGCTGTCTGACACAGTTTATAATTTCTAAAAATAGAGCATATATTATTATTCTATTCTACATTGACCGTAATTACGCGTTTAATAGGGCAACAGGTTTTTTTCGATAACTACTTGGACTGTGGGCATAAATTATAACTTGCCTAAACGCCACATTTAATAGTCTACAAACTATGTGTTGTAGTTTACATAATGACTGTCTATGAAGGTTAAATCCAGCTGTCAATGTCTAGTGTTTTGGTTTTCTTTCTCTGGCTGACTTTAGGAAGTGTTTACATATTCTTCTACCTTCAACAGAAGAGCGACAACAAGGGAGACAAATCCTATTGAAAGCCACAAAACAACTAGTCTATGGGAGATAACTCTTTTTAATAAATATGACTGGATCCGCACTACCCAAATTTCATACATTAACAGGACAACCCAAGAAGACAGAGAAAGTAATTTGACTCAAATTGACAACCCTTTCTGCAATATGTTAATATTTTCAGGAGTACTTTCCTCCGATCCTATAATGGGGGTTGGGTGGTCCAGTAGACTTTAGACATTTTTGCCAAATTCCTGCTACTTCTGCCAAATTCCTTAGGAATGAAAAACTAAGTTTGGCTATTCTTTGCTTGAAGAATAAAGGGAAACTTGGCCAGAAATGAATATTCAAGTAACTCATATTCCTTATATTATAACCTTGTCATCTTGCATATATATTATTTTTTGGATGCGTTTTGTTAGAATGTAGTAAATTTTGGTCAGTCAGTGGAGACTTCATCCTAGGACACTTTGGTCACCTTTTTTTTAGAAAGAGAATGTTTTGGCCAGATTTATTGGTTTTGTGAGTATTTTGTTTATTTTTGTGTTTGTTTTTTTACCTTGAAAAATATTTTTTCTTTAATATACAGTAAGTCTGAACAGTCGTCATCTTTGTATATGTTTGCAAGTCCTTGAGACTGGATGTGTCTCCAAGTTGATTGATGAGGTGATAAACACCAGAATTCGCAAGTCTCTGGATGTTGTGTTTCTATTAAACTCTTTAAAAATTTATTTTATGCACTTTCTATTAAAAGCTTTAAAAACTTACCTTATGCACTTGAAAAAATCATTTTTTTCATAAAAATAATTTTTTTTTGTAAAATTGGTCGAAATGTCCACTGGCCAAAATGTCTTTGGCTGAAATGTCCACTGGACAAAATGACTGTCCAACATTTTGTTTGAGTACATGTAATCTTGAGGATTGCAATCACATTCTTTTACAAGGAATCATCAAGCCAGTATTTTTACTTGATAAAATACAATTCTGTATAAAGTTAAACTTTTTTTAATTCAAATTTACTCATGGAGATATCATTCTCTACATCTGTTGATATGTGGTGATAAGATCTACAATCTGACCAGGGCTGTTGTTTTCATCAAAGATATTTTTTCAGCAATTTATTATCACAGAAAACCACTACTAAAAACCATTTTGCAATTGTAACTCAATCATGCATATTTCACTTTCTACCCTTAATTCTAGTAGTAAAACAGACTAATTATGTAACCGTTTGGTCAAGACCTGTCCGTCAGTATCAACAATAAAGCAATAGCCCTGATCTGAACAAACAAAAGTAGTACTTATCAATTTTACTTTTATTAAATGTGGACACACAAATATAATATATAACAATGTCACATTGTTGCTGATAGTACTGTCCCTGCGGCAAAACTAACAAATAATTAGAAATTCCTTAAAAATTGTTCTTTTTAATTTATAATTATATCTTATTTCTTCTTGCTGTCCACCACGTAACTGTAGTCAAGGTCTTTAGGATCTATCACTTTAAGTTTAAACCAGTGTCCACACTCGCAGCGCTTTGGTTCTCCATTATGTAGGTTCATCCAATTAATATTAATTTCATCTTCTTCACCTGAAAAACAAATTATGTACATTGATTGAATCTTGTTGTACTTGTTTTATTGTAACATATCACAAAATCAATTAAAAAAAATAGTTCCGACCTGTACTGTGTTTACAAAGGTTTAACCGCATATTCTGAAATTATGACTAGTCGAACAATTCCAGCAAATCTGACTAAAAAAATTCACAAGAACTCAGTCCTGCAGACTGTAGAGAGTAATTACAAGGTTTCAATGATTAGAGCAATTAATCCTCTTAAATTTATGTGCACCTCTAAATTTCAATACAGTTTCTACATTAGTACCTGAACATGTCCAGCAAGGTTGAAAAAACTGACATGTGCAAATAAACTTGGATTTTCATTTAGTTTGACTTCTAAACATACTAGTCAGTGATTTTTATGGCATCAACTCTATATTAAGGCTATAATTTAAAAAAACTAAACTTACATATACAGCCTACAAGTCGTTTTTGGTATAAAGATGGAACTATGTTTGGCTTGTCGAAAGTTCCATCTTTATTTGTAAACTGTCGTACATCCATCTCAAAAGGATCCTAAAAACAAAAAGAAAATTTGTAAAGTGGCCTTATATCTCATTAATATCCCTTACCTTCTGTCTACAATTAACATCATGTGGAGAGGTAACCAAAATCATCAACCAGTACGATTGCGAACAGAGACAGCATGCACATCACAGAATGTTGCTAGACCTGAGGAATTTATCACAACATAATTTCTGAAAGTCAATACATGGCTTGCCTCTTTAATTATTTCTTTATTACTTATGTCTGTAAACATTTATTTCTATAATCTTAAATTTTTGCGAACAATGCATCTAACAGTCATCATTTGAGTCTATTGTTTATGGTTAATTGACCCTTTCTTGAACAATACCAATAACCTTTACCCTTTAATTACAATATTATATAAGGGGGATCTAGTTGGCTAAGTGGGAAAGATGCTGGCTCGCTAGGCTGGAGGTCAGGTGTTCAATCCCTGCATTGGCCGAAAAGTTCATCCAGATTTTCCTGTGAGGTTCTATTTTGTCAGTGATGCTGTCTAGTCATTTGGCCTTACGGTACACATTGATGTGCACGTAAAAGATCCCTTGACAGTTGAAGTAGGCTGTAGTGTCACTGTCCGACCAAAATTTCCCGCATAGCACATGTGTGATGTACAGTAGGACCTTGTACTCTATTTCATGTCATTTCACTTCATATCAAATAAAACCCAGCTGATGTACTACATGCCCTTTAATCTTTGTGGGGGGAGGGTATGCTTGAAACTATTAAAAGACCTAAAATATCACAAAGCTTTTATGATTCCAAAATTTCACATAAATTTTATGATTCCAAAATTTCACATAAATTTTATGATTCCAAAATTTCACATAAATTTTATGATTCCAAAATTTCACATAAATTATACGATTCCAAAATTTCACATAAATTATACGATTCCAAAATTTCACATAACTTTTATGCAATCCAAAATATCACACAATTTTCATATACCGGTATATTGTAATTTGAAATATTGTGAACAGAAATATTACAATATATTGCAATATGATTTCAAGCGGAGCAAATCAGCACTAAATAATTCCAGGGCTTCTTTAACTTACCTGAATTCCAGCTAAATGAGCCAACATTTCAAATCGTTCAAGACCAACCGCATGTCCAAATCCGTCTGGCATTGTTACCTTTTTATTTTCTAAAAAAAAAAAGAGAAGCAGGATCCCATTTACAATTGCTACAAATTCAATGTTTTATTAAAAAGCAAAGTCTAAGTTTTTACTGGAATCTGCTTCAACGTTATCATGCATTTCAGCATTAGGCTTATAGTAGCCTATAACCAATACTTACAAGGTCACAATCTTGTATCAATGACAAGATGGCACATGTTACTGAAAACCAGCCTTATACAGGTCGCATTCAGATGAAAATGGTTACACGATGAAAATAGTTACATGATGAAAATGGTTACACGATGAAAATGGTTACAGGATGAAAATAGTTACAGGATGAAAACAGTTACATGGTAATGATGATGTATTGATGTCATTGTTTTACTTTGTTTCCATTCAAATACCTCAAAAATTATGACTACAGTATTAATCGATATGGGTCATCAGGGTTTGAGACAAGATACCTTAACAACTACTGATACAATTGCTGATAACACTTGTCTAATGTCATTGTATCGTTGTTACGCACACAACAGTGGTTGTCTCGCAGTGTCAACCACAATTTTGGGGGGAACAAATATATTTAATTTTGCATCTTTCATGTTTTTCCTAGACTCAGGTAGTGTTAATTTCCTGAACTGACCACATAAGTTGTACTATCAAGGGGAATTAGGTAAGACTAGATAAAGGACGTATAAAAAGGGATACTTATAATATTAACTTTTACTTATTTTTCTGTTATTCACTTGCCCGACAAAGTACTATTTTTTACTAAACATAATAATGTCTGACATTTGACATTGACAATGAGCTTTCAAACTTTGTAAAATGATGGTACTAGTACTACTAGTATGAATATCAATATTATATTTTATTTATAATGAATATTATAAAGGAAAACCTCATGCAGGGAGCCAAACTAATTTAGTTATTCAATATAATCCATTATTTTTACGGACTTAAGTCAATCTATTTTATTTCTAATGTGATTGTGACATGACAAAAATAGAATAACTTGCTTTTGCCTATGCTATATATACACGACTACCGAGTAATTATAGTAATATGATGATGAACGTGACAGCTCCTGGCCTATTGACTGTATGGTTGTCTTATAAATAATTAGGACTAATTATTAACTACAAAAATAGTCTACGTGACAACTTACTCAAGGGCAGTGAATTGCGCAAACACTACATATAAAATATGATCGTAACTGTGTTTAAATTGTCGCATTGTATGTAATTCTATTGTAGGGAAGTAGCCAAGGTCAAAAAATTCGTGCATGCTCACGTACACGTTTACCGGTCTAATTCTACAATTTTAAAATGAGTCTACACTTTTTACGTACCGACTTTACCGGCATGTTCATCGACTGGTGGGCCCACTTGACCCGATGAGGCCCTGACACAGGTTAATAATGATGATCTTCTAATTATTGCAGAACTCGTTCTGTACAGGGCCGCTGCCATCTTGATTTGTAAAGAGTGAACAAGGTCGATCACGACGTAGTCAAGTTTATCCAGCCTTAGGGTGTATTCGAAACAGTTTTCCGGTGCAGAGAACGTATTGAGAACGGGTTCTTGCCAGTTTCGAACAGTCGAGAATGCGTTTGCGAACACGTTCCCGTTCTCAAATCCCACGCTACCTCGTAAGCTGGTTTGAGGCGGGAACACCATGGCGGAGAAAAAATAATCGCGAGTGCATTTATTATTGATACATATAAAAAAAAAGGCTGGGGCTATTTGCCACATGTGGTAAGACAATTCGGGGGCTATTTGCCACTTGTACGTCTCCGCACAGCAATTATAAACCAATATCCACGAAACTCACAGAATATGATAACATTAATATTATCTCGGAGTAGCCAAAATTTCGACCACTTCCGGTTAGCGGTTTCCGAGATACAGGTTACAGCACATTTCATGTGGCACGACTACAGCCCATCAACCGATATCCATGAAACTTACAGGATATAATAACAATGATAATATCTCAGAGTAGCCAAAATTTCGGTCACTTCCGGTTAGCGGTTTCCGAGATATCGGGTTACCACACATTTCATGTGGCACACCTACAAACCACAATTATCAACCGATATCCACGAAACTTACAGGATATAATAACAATAATAATATCTCGGAGTAGCCAAACATTTCATGTGGCACGCATACAGGCCACAATTATTAACCGATATCCACGAAACCTACAGGATATAATAACAATAATAATATCTCCGAGTAGCCAAAATTTCGACCACTTCAGGTTAGCGGTTTCCGAGATATTAGGTTACCAAACATTTCATGTGGCACGCCTACAGACCGCAATTATCAACCGATACCCACGAAACTTACAGGATATAATAACATTAATAATATCTCGGAGTAGCTAAAATTTCGACCACTTCCGGTTAGCGGTTTCCGAGATATTAGGTTACCACACATTTCATGTGGCACGCCAACAGACCGCAATTATCAACCGATACCCACGAAACTTACAGGATATAATAACATTAATAATATCTCGGAGTAGCCAAAATTTCGACCACTTCCGGTTAGCGGTTTCCGAGATATCAGATTACCACACATTTCACGTGGCACGCATACAGACCACAATTATTAACCGATATCCACGAAACGTACAGGATATCAGGTTACCACACATTTCATGTGGCACGCATACAGGCCACAATTATCAACCGATATCTACGAAACTTACAGAATATAATTACATTAATAATATCTCTGAGTAGCCAAAATTTCGACCACTTCCGGTTAGCGGTTTCCGAGATATCAGGTAATTACCACACATTTCATGTGGCACGCCTACAGACCACAATTATCAACCGATATCTACGAAACTTACAGAATATAATTACATTAATAATATCTCGGAGTAGGCAAAACTTCGGCCACTTCCGGTTAGCAGTTTCCGAGATATCACGTTACCACATATTTCATGTGGCACGCCTACAGACCACAATTATCAACCGATATCCACGAAACTTACAGGATATAATAACAATAATAATATCTCGGAGTAGCCAAAATTTCGACCACTTCCGGTTAGCAGTTTCCGAGATATCAGGATACCACACGTTTCATGTGGCACGCCTACAGACCACAATTATCAACCGATATCCATGAAACTTACAGGATATAATAACAATAATAATATCTCGGAGTAGCCAAAATTTCGACCACTTCCGGTTAGCGGTTTCCGAGATATTAGGCAACAACACATTTCATGTGGCACGCCTACAGACCGCAATTATCAACCGATATCCACGAAACTTACAGGATATAATAACATTAAATGTGTGGTAACCCGATATCTCGGAAACTACTTTCCGGAAGTGGCCGAAATTTGGGCTACTCCGAGATATTATTATTGGTATTATATTCTGTAAGTTTCGTGGATATCGGTTGATAATTGTGGTCTGTAGGCGTGCCACATGAAACGTGTGGAAACCTGATATCATAGAAACCGCTAACCGGAAGTGGCCGAATTTTTGGCTATTCCGAGATATTATTTTTGTTATTATATCCTGTAAGTTTCATGGCTATCAGTTTATAATTGTGGTCTGTAGGCGTGCAACATGAAATGTGTGGTAACCCGTTATCTCGGAAACCGCTTATCGAAAGTGGCCGAAATTTAGGCTACTTCGAGATATTATCATTGGTATTATATCCTGTAAGTTTCGTGGATATCGGTTGATAATTGTGGTCTGTAGGCGTGCCACATGAAACGTGTGGTAAACTGATATCTTAGAAACCACTAACCGGAAGTCGCCGAAATTGTGGCTATTCCGAGATATTATTGTTGTTATTATATCCTGTAAGTTTCATGGCTATCGGTTGATAATTGTGGTCTGTAGGCGTGCCACATAAATGTTTGGTAACCCGATATCTCGGAAACCGCTTACCGGAAGTGGCCATAATTTGGGCTACTTTGGGATATTATTATTGTTATTATATCCTGTAAGTTTCATGGATATCGGTTGATAATTGTGGTCTGTAGGCGTGCCACATGAAATGTGTGGTAACCTGATATCTCGGAAACTGCTAACCGGAAGTGGTCGAAATTTTGGCTACTCCGAGATATTATTATTGTTATTATATCCTGTAAGTTTCTTGGATATCGGTTGATAATTGTGGTCTGTAGGCGTGCCACATGAAATAAGTGGTAACCTGATATCTCGGAAACCGCTAACCGGAAGTGGTGGAATTTTTGGCTACTCCGAGATATTATTATTGTTATTATATCCTGTAAGTTTCGTGGATATCGGTTGATAATTGTGGTCTGTATGCGTGCCACATGAAATGTGTGGTAACCTGATATCTCGGAAACTGCTGACCGGAAGTGGTCGAAATTGTGGCTACTTCGAGATATTATCATTGTTATTATATCCTGTAAGTTTCATGGATATCGGTTGATAATTGTGGGCTGTAGGCGTGCCACATGAAATGTGTGGTAACCTGATATCTCGGAAACTGCTAACCGGAAGTGGTCGAATTTAGGCTACTCCGAGATATTATTATTGGTATTATATTCTGTAAATTTCGTGGATATCGGTTGATAATTGTGGTCTGTATGCGTGCCACATGAAATGTGTACACTGCTAACCGGAAGTGGTCGGAAATTTGGCTACTCCGAGATATTATCATTGTTATTATATCCTGTAAGTTTCATGGATATCGGTTGATAATTGTGGTCTGTAGGCGTGCCACATGAAATGTGTGGTAACTTAATATTATATGTCGGAAACCGCTAACCGGAAGTGGTCGAAATTTTGGCTACTCCGAGATATTATCATTGTTATTATATCCTGTAAGTTTCATGGATATTGGTTGATAATTGTGGTCTGTAGGCGTGCCACATGAAATGTGTGGTAACCTGATATCTCGGAAACCGCTGACCGGAAGTGGTCGAAATTTTGGCTACTCCGAGATATTATCATTGTTATTATATCCGGTAAGTTTCATGGATATCGGTTGATAATTGTGGTATGTAGGCGTGCCACATGAAATGTGTGGTAACCTGATATCTCGGAAACTGCTAACCGGAAGTGGTCGAAATTTTGGCTACTCCGAGATATTATCATTGTTATTATATCCTGTAAGTCTCATGGATATCGGTTGATAACTGTGGTCTGTAGGCGTGCCACATGAAATATGTGGTAACCTGATATCTCGGAAACCGCTAACCGGAAGTGGTCGAAATTTTGGCTACTCCGAGATATTATCATTGTTATTATATCCTGTAAGTCTCGTGGATATCGGTTGATAACTGTGGTCTGTAGGCGTGCCACATGAAATGTGTGGTAACCTGATATCTCGGAAACCGCTAACCGGAAGTGGTCGAAATTTTGGCTACTCCGAGATATAATTATTGTTATTATATCCTGTTAGTTTCGTGGATATCGGTTCATAATTGTGGTGTGTATGCGTGCCACATGAAATGTGTGGTAACCTGATATCTCGGACACTGCAAACCGGAAGTGGTCGGAATTTCGGCTACTCCGAGATATTATCATTGTTATTATATCCTGTAAGTTTCATGGATATCGGTTGATAATTGTGGTCTGTAGGCGTGCCACATGAAATGTGTGGTAACCTAATATCTCGGAAACCGCTAACCGGAAGTGGTCGAAATTTTGGCTACTCCGAGATATTATCATTGTTTTTATATCCTGTAAGTTTCATGGATATTGGTTGATAATTGTGGTCTGTAGGCGTGCCACATGAAATGTGTGGTAACCTAATATCTCGGAAACCGCTAACCGGAAGTGGTCGAAATTTTGGCTACTCCGAGATATTATTAATGTAATTATATTCTGTAAGTTTCGTAGATATCGGTAAATAATTGTGGTCTGTATGCGTGCCACATGAAATGTGTGATAACCTGATATCTCCGAAACTGCTAACCGGAAGTGGTCGAAATTTTGGCTACTGCGAGATATTATTATTGTTATTATATCCTGTAAGTTTCATTGAAATTGGTTGGTAATTGCAGTCTGTAGTCATGAGGATATTATGAAATTATTGCTTACCACATGTGGCAAATAGCCACTGCCAAAAAAAAATAATGCCTTGCATCAATGCATCAATGAAATTACATCACAAAGTGATCCTACACCAGTATAAAAATGATTTCTCTGTTTAAAAGGCTCAATTTGTATGTATATGTATGCCTATGTAATTTAGAGACGATGATGGCAGATTTCCGTGACGGAAACCTGGCAAACCCCCTGCAAAAATTCCCGGATCCGCCCCTGCTTACACGAGCTAGAATAACAGAAAACGCAGTTGCGGTGGTTAAATTTTCCAAATTTTCTCCGGGAGGGTGAGGCTCCCATACCCCGCGACGATTGATAGGTTGTTTGGAATTCGGGTCAGCAGGTAGGCTGTCTTGGACCAAATTGAAGCTGCTTTATTCATAGGCTGGTATAGCAGGAAGGCGCGTTTGCGGCAGTTAAATTTTCAAAAATTTTCCCGACTTCATGGACTGTAAACGATTCATTAAAATTTGAGTCAGCCACCTTAATTCAGCTATATTAGAACACTTTGAAGTTGCTTTGTTCACGGGTTGAAATAGCAGGAAAATGTGTTTGCAGCCGTCAAATATTCCAAAATTTTCTTGAAGGGGGTGGGGTCTGTAAAGCCGACAATTTTTCGGGCTATTCAGGTTCTGTCCCCCTAACTGTCAGCGAGCCCGTACGCCTGTGAATTCAATCCTGCGGTCCACTGCTATAGCACCCCTACACTGTATTATAAAGTCCATGAGTACAGTTAATATATAAAGACTGGCGTGTCCGATCCCTGCATTGGCCGAGAAAGTTCATCTCGATTTTCCGGCGTGGTTTCCTCTTGTCAGTGATGCGGGTTGGGGGGGGGGGGGTGATACGGAAACCCGAGGTCCCGTCTACACATTGGCGTGCACGTAAAAGATCCCTATATCCGTCTTCCATTAGAAGAGTAGGATGTTAAACCCCATTTCATTTCATTTCATTTATAAAGACTGAACAATTTGGCAATGTTGAGCATTGAAATTGAATTTACCCAGAAATTAGAGTTTCCGGATATCTATTATGATTATTTTATTTCATAAAAGGCGCGTAAACAACTGTTTTGATTTACTTAAAAGTTAAAGGGGTTAAACATTCATGTTCGAAACCAAAAACACAATTCAGTGGAGATAGGGCCTATGGGATCCTTATTTACAATACTTAAGAGACAATGAACATTTCATAATCAGTACACGAGTCGTGTATTCTATGGTTTCGGGCGCATGCGCTAAAGTAATTAGTAATGGTTGATTCACAAACGGTAAATTAATAATGAAACAACCGTATGGACTTTAATAACCAGGCGCAAACTGTTAATCGTATTTCACAGTACGGGTCTACATAATATACTTTTTTACAAAATTGAATATAAATCACTCATATATTTATTCATATTGTAAGGTTACCGACACCCTGTGCGTATCAGCGCCTACGATAAATTAAATGTGGGGATGGGAGGGGAAGATCGCCAAAAGTGGGTCTTGTCAGGATATCCGTGCTGGCGTCTGATGTTGTTGTTTTCCTCCTTTCCAGTTCCATTTATGCGCTCCCATCCCTTGTTTATCATTTAACACCCAGCCCAACCTTCCAATATACGGGATCCTTGGAAGCTAGCCCCACGATTGAAGGGGAGTAACTCTTCATTTACTCTACCCCAGTAATTAACGACTAAGGCTAATAGATAATACGTTCAATATGCCTGTTCCTTTATTACGTTAAAAGGATTTATAATATAACAAGGGAGAAATACATTTATATACATGTTAAAATATGGGTGTCCGGCGTGGTCTGAGATAATGTTCGTGATTAGCCTATTTCATATTGTTAACCCGGCGATATACTAATAATAATGGCGGCATATTTAGGGTACTACAAACGAAGGTAATACTTTTATATTCCAAACATTACAGATCCAAGTTCCCTTGCGGGCACGTTTCTCACCTTAAAGGTTACGAAAAGAAGTCTGGTTACGGCGACAAAACAAGAAGTTCCGCTTTTTGAGCACTTTAGGTTTAGGTGGTTTGCCGTAGATACGACGAACCGTTATCCGCCCTTCCGACGTTCCCCCTTTATATAGAAAAATTAAAGTATCACGTGACGTCATTAACCAATCAATTATTGTCCTTTTTGTTGTTGTCGGCACTTCTTTGGCAATTGAAGTGTTCGACGTTAAAATAGTCTATTAAAATAACGAATCGAACTTGTCCGGTACTTGTCCGTTTCACTTAAATTTGACAAGGAATTATTTAATATGTACAACAAAAAGATTGATTATAAAAAGACAAAACGGACAATAACTATCCACAGCGTAATTTTATGAAATGTGATCAAACCACGCGTAACTATATAAGAGGTAATGGGTAACAACATAATCCAGTAATGGACTATGTCAGTCCTGGCCATAAAACATATTAAAACCCGACACAATTATTATAACAACCAAGATAAATTACTATACTTGGCAATGGTGTACAATAAGCATAACCAGAAGACTAATAGAAATGTTATAATATATGTAACAATCTGACAGGTCGTTGTTAAGAACGACGACACATCATGGACGTCTACGTGTTGAAATATAAATGTGCTATTCTAATGCAAAATTGAACGTTCCGGAAAAAGACTATGCAATGATATAATTGACAATAAGTGCAAAAATACGGAAAAGATTATTCGGGAGACACGAGGCCTTGATTTCACGTCTTACAAATAGACTGACGGTAATCACGTTATAATATGTATGTCCGTACCGAAATCCAGGCTACATAGTAATAATTTAACAAGCAATCTAAAACTTAAATAACAATCAAGTAATGCAAAATGATGATAATATGTACAGGGCTGAATTCGATATATTACAATATTACATTATTATTCTTTTAGGACGATTTTCGTTTATCTTACTGTTCCAAAGAATTAAGCGCGCCATTTCTAAACGATATGTGGCCTATTAGTGCCATATTATTAGCAGCACAGGGAAAACTATTCACCTACATGTATATCACAGTCCTGGTACATAATTGATTAAAAATTACTTTATTTTAGAAGATATGAATATTACATTCATATTACATTATTATTACTTTTGGAGCATTTTCTCAATATCGCGATTTTCTAACGCAGTTATGAAACGAAGCATGGCGAGAAGTAAGAGTTCAAGTGCTTACACCTTTGAAAATCATACGAGTTCCCCCAAATTGCCTGGTAAATAGACTGTAATTAATTCTGAAAGTATACATTCACCAAATCGCTATTACAATAGCACTTAGCAATGATAAAACGCGCAGAGTAATCTGAATATCGCGGTAATCTAATTGCGCCACGGTTATAGATATTTCTTACAGTATATTATTCCATGACCAAGCGTTGTCATGACAATGGTATTGGTACGAAACTATTCTGATTATACGAAGGTATGTGCATATGTTAGGGTTATCGGAATTTCTGTATTTTTTCCGAACAACACCAGACACCTGCAACTTAGCCAAATACCCCAATAAGTAACTTCCACACTTTTTGTTGTCGAAGGATACGAATTGTGATTTAGTAAAATGCATGACAAGAGTGTTGATGGTTTCGGCATGGGTTAAACCAAAACTGTTTCGCTACGGTACTGGAAAATTATTTAAGTACATGTATTGCAATATTATTCGGAGAGCTAGCTGACCGTTGTTGTCAAACTGTCGGACAACTGTGCCTGAAGAAGGCACAATGATCAAAATGAAAATTCTGAAGTTGCACACACCCCTGATCTACGGGGAAAAGGCGATTTGATTGAAATTATCGTGGTCAAATTGAATCTTCGCTACATAACCCAGTCAACTCGATCTGCGAAGCAGGTGATTGAGAGAAAGACATGTTAATGTTAACTGTTGCGACATAAAATTAAATGTAGAAAGAACTATTGTAGCCTACACCCGTTAAACAACAAGTAGCTACTGTCGAAAATGAATACACAGCGTGAGTCTTAAGAAAAGAATAACAACACGGACCCATAGCTTGCGGGGAGGGGGGTGAAAAATCGACTCCGCATGGGCGCCAAATGACACAATACGAGGACAACGACCAACATCTCCATATTAGTATGGGCGCCACATAAAGCCAAGTGACATTGATGAGGCGCCTCATAAATAACCCACGCGATAAACACCACAACTGATGGGGCATCCAAAACGGCTTGATTTGTGGGGTGCCTTATAATGTTGGGCCGCACATAACTGAATTGGTTCGTTAACTAATCTCCCATGATTTATCTTTAACAGACCATGTGATCTGACCAATCCAACACCGTAATTTTACTCTATACTTGTAGCTGTAAATGTACATATAATTTTAACAGTGTAGACTTTCCTCATAAATGCAATTACCTGCTACAATTACTGTTTCTTGTATGTTACACAATAGTATTTCGACCTGATTAGTTTCGTTATTTTAACGATCCGTTAAACTCTAGCGGATCGTTATCTTGTTAACGTGTCTTTTTTAAAGGTCCGTTGCATTTCTGTAGCTGGAAATTCAATTTCGTGACCCGTTAGCAATCGGACAGTTTAAAGTTAATCAAAGAAAATACTGTTTGTTCATTTGATGAATTTTAAATTTTTATATTCAATGTAAAATACATGTATAAAACCTTTACAGAAGTTAGTATTAACAAGAAACTTAAGACAGTGGGGCAACTGTGCATTCTCTTCACAAAATGTGATCAAATACAAAAACATAACTGGAGAATTTGCCACAGAAAACACTATAAAGATTATGGGATTTTCATTACAGAACCTGTCGAATATTTGGGACCATTGTTTCCTAAAAGTTCTGTAGGATACTATAAAATTTCATCCTATAGAAAATGGAATACTCCCCCTCCCACTTCCCCCGACCCATTTGTCACGGTCGTATTTCATTAGTATCACTATCGGTCGCCCAAACTCTGCTGCGTGGCTCGCCTAAACTATTTACCTGTAATATATTAAGGCTCGCCCAAACTTTCTACCTGCAATGCACGTGCATACAACTAGTACAGGTATATAAGCCGGGCAATCTGGCTTGTTCGGGAGATGGATTTTGACAGAGGACTCGATACTGCCACCAGGTACTTGGGTGAGTAAAATTATGCTAAACTTTGTTGCCTTGGGTTCCTCGGTGCATGATTCGTGTTTTTACTCATCGTTGTATATTTTTGTGTGGGTAATTGAGTTAGTAGAGTATGAGTAAATTTATGTACAAATGTTGACTAATTTTACAGGTCCCCTTTTGGGTACCTACTGATGATTGTGCCTTGAATGGTATCGTCGATGACGGGTCGCCGATAAATGGTATCATCGAAGTGTGGTCTTGCCGATGGGTGGACAGTTTATTCAGTGGTCTTGCCGATGGGTGGACAGTTTATTCATGGAATGATAACTTTCAAATAGTCGCCGATAAATGGTATCGTCGACAATGTGTTCCTGGAATGGTATCGTCGATGACTGGTCGCCGATAAATGGTATCATCGAAGTGTGGTCTTGCCGATGGGTGGACAGTTTATCCTTGGAATGATATCTTTTGAATAGTCGCCGATTAATGGTATCGTCGACAGTATGTTCCTGGAATGGTATCGTCGATGACTGGTCGCCGATAAATGGTATCATCGAAGTGTGGTTGCGACGGGTGGACATTTTCTTAAGTCATAATTCATTTAGTGCGCGCACTTGTGAGAATTGTTTATGTTGTATTTTCATATTGTACTATATAAACTAATTCTTTTGTATCTTAGTTTTCTTTATTCCCCAAAACGGTCACGCCTCTCCCATCCTGTGACACCATTATCCAACCCTCTAGAATGTTCTATACAAAATTATATTTGTAATCTTTGACCTTCTGCTAAGGATATACTTCAACTTAACTCCGGGTTAACGAATCGTTAAAAGTTAACGGAGCTTTGGGCAACCAGACCTTGGTCATTATCGATTTGTTATAAATACTAAACAAAATAGTGTCAAGGGTGTAGTCTCTTTCACTTAGCTATATCTATTTTATAACGTTCTTGTATTATTAAAATTAAAAAAGACACGCCAAACAAAGTAGACGACATGCTTTTGTTTTACTTGTATTATTGGAATAATAAAATACATACTGTTGGGACCAACTGACGAGGTGATTCAATAATTGATTTTTCTACTTTTGTTCGGTGCTATATAGATAACAATGCCGCACTGCTTGAATGATTTCATGTGATGAGCTATCTTTATTGCTTTAATAGAAGATATCAGTATAAGGAAGCAAAATAAAACAGACGTTGGCCTGTTGAAATGCGCATAAAAATGTTGGAAAAAAATCTACTTTCGAATCGTTTCACGCCAATAATGTTGTCCTGATTAGTAACGCGCACCATACACGGGCCTGTAGCCATGGTGCCCCCCCCCCCCACCGAAAATAAATCGAATTAGGCCCCCCCCCCTAAATATTTCGCCAAAAATAGTGATTTCTTAGGCGTGTTCTTAGTCGGCCACATCATCAGCCCCTCCAAAACATTCCGTAGCGCCCCCACCCCCCACCCCCCAAAAAAACATTCTGCAGCCCCCGCCCAAAAATTTTATGAGCTGGCTACGGGCCCGACCATACATGTGGATGAACTTTCTTGGCAAATGCAGGCATCTAACACCCGATCTCAAGGCTTGCGAGCCAGCGTCTTATTATTTAGTAACTGTTGTAAAGATTGTGCAGATTCTTTGTAAGCCCCAATTTCCATGCAGGCAAAGGAGTCGGTAATGAAATAATACCCTTAGCGTATATTAATTTCCTGGTCTTAAATTTTGATTGAAAACTGCATGTTATTTTGGTGCTTGTTATGTCTCCGTAAAGGTAGACGGGGATTTGAAGGGCGTTCAATTTCTCAATAATATTGGAATCACTTTTAATTGGTCAGGCGATAGTACATTTGGTAGACCATTTTTGATTACGGTAAACGGCGTCCTATTAATATTGACGATGCATGGAAAACCTGAATTGATTATCAATGATATTTTTTATACGTCCAGTCATAATATGAACATATTATGCCGTCGCCCCTGTGTGGGTGCGTGGGTGTAGATGTGTATGTTTGTGCGTCGCGCACAGGTCGCATTTATTCAGGGATCCTCTTAAAACCTTGCAAACTGATACCACACGGACCCCCAGTGGCAGAGTCGGGCGCAATTTTTGTGTGTATCCCCAACAAGTCCCGATATTAAATGGACCATCTTGCATCTTAGAATACTTATAACTATTGCCTTGTGGATGGCAACTATTTAATTTGCCGCATGCCCAAAACACAGGGGCATTGCGACGACCACCGTTTTTCAAATTCGGAGCAATTAATCATTCCACTAACACGATCGTGCTTATTTGTATTGGCCCGTGTTCAGTCTACATTCGCCACCTTTTTATATGCCAACATTTTCATTTGGACGTATATTGTCGTCACCCTTTGTCCGTCCGTCCGTCCACAATTGTTTGTGAACACGCTATAGGTCACAATTTTTATCCGATTTTAATGAAATTTGAAATGTAGGCTTATCACCCTACGATCTCGGTTCCTTTCGATATTGGCATGTATCGGACTGTAACTTCATGGAGATCGGGTGTTCGATCCCTGCATTGGCCGAGAAAGTTCATCTCGATTTTCCGGCGTGATTTCTCCTTGTCAGTGATGCAGAAGGAAGGCCTGACAAGGACAGCAGCCTAGTCGTTCGGGTGGGACGAAAAACCGAGGTCCCGTGTACACATGGGAGTGCACGTAAAAGATCCCTTGGAATTCGATACAAGAGTAGGCTGTAGTAATTCGATATAAGAGTAGTTTCCCTCATAGCACACTGTATGGCGTTTGCCCGTCTTCCATTAGCCCAGGTTAGGTCAAAAGAGTAGGACGTTAAACCCCATTTCATTTCATCACCGTTACACCATAATAACGGTTTAGCTCGAATTTCCTGAAAATCAAACCAAAACTGCCGAACAAAATGACCGCCACTTGTAGGCGAATAGTGTAAAAACCATGTCCAGGTTTATTTATGAAACTTGAAATGCATGTTTATAATCCAAAGATCTTGGTTCCTTTCGGTATTTGCGCATATCGAACTGTAACTTATGTCCCTTTCTTTTTAGCTTGTTGTCGATCCATCTGTCGAAATGTGGGCGTATCCTGCCTGGTAGCCGCTGGTTTGTTAACATGTGGCCACAATCTTTAACCGATCTTTTGGAAACTTAGCATTTATTGCCTCTTTCCGAAGAACGGCATGCCCGACCCCTGGAACGATGTCAGGTCTATTTTCGTGTGTTTATCACCTGCATGCCGCAATGATAAATCATTTTAATAGTAGGATTGTACCTACTTTTATTGCTGAATGCCCATTCTCCCAAGGGAAGTGCCAAACCCTCCTTTTACTTTGTGTGGCTGCAATGTTTCGCCAATCGTTTTGAAATTGGGAACACTTATTGCCTCTACCACGCCCATTTCTTATTGTACATGCCTGACCCCCAGAGTGTAATTATTATGAGATTTTGTTCAGGTTTGGCATGATTATGGTGCATGTCGGCACTATATGGGCTTTTGGTGCATGTCGGGCTTGTTGGCTCTATATGGGCTTCAAATTTAACAGACTATGTTCATATAGACATGGTTATTCATTTCAAATAGAGTATGGAACGTATTGATTTTGGTGAATGATCGACCCCCCCCCCTCCATGGTTGCCATATTACAGACATGATAGCCATTTTCAAAACAATCATTTCAATCAAGAAAGGAATCCGGACTTATCATTATATCGATTAGCGACTTCATCATAATTCTATATTCGCATTAAACGTTGGCGCTTGCTTGTCGCGTTCATTTCATTACGCATAAATACCCACAGACGGTTAGTGTGTTTACCCTACAGGATTAGATAGTTATGGGTATTGTTATTTCTGAGAGCATAGTTATTTTTTGTGTGGATCACATTGGATATTGTAAGCTGTCTTGTGTTTTGTATAAGCCAAAATTAAGTATTGTCTACTTTTAAATTGTTTGGTTGAAGTATTTCCTTTACTATATGTAGAGAGACATGATATTCAAAACTGTTTTGAAACTTTATTCAAGGTTCAATTTTGTCTTAATCAATATTGTCTTATAATCAGTTGGGGTAATTTAGTGGGTAATGGTCGCCCGGATTAGGTGAATTACAAGAAAATGGCGCTGTATTTTGAGATATCGATGTGTATGTTATTTTGTGTATTTACTGCCGCTGAAATAAATAATACAGTTGAATACGTGTTTAAACGTGATACAGAAATGAATAATTTCTTACCGGTGGGAAATCTGCTCTATCATAAACAAATACGTAGCATACTATCCTGTAATTCTGTTTGTGTACAAAATCTTAAATGTCTGTCTGTTACTATCTATGAAAATAGCTGTTACTTTTACTCCACAAGACATCATGGTAATAAAACAAGAAAAACTGGTGCCGTGACATTTATTATGACTACAGGTAGGTTATATGGAGTTCGTAAGTACTTGTCGCAAGTTTTAAAACCTTTGCAAGTTTTAAAAGCGAATATGTTGAAATTTTCAGTCAAATTTCTTCATTCTGGGCCGAGTTATGGCTGATACAATTACAGTGTAGCCTCGACTGCCATTGCTATCGCTGTTACGATAATAAACAGTATCTCGATTATCCAGTTTTACGTTGAATCATCATCAACCGCAAATAGTAATTAAATCTATTGAAATTATAAGTACCCGATGGCATCGAGCGTTGATTATGGCCTTGGTAAATTAAACAATGTCTACTTAATAATTTATATATCTCTCTCCAGGTTTATTAAAATGAAAAGAACTTATGTCATTTGGGTTTGAAATGAAATTTTCGATTTATTTAGGAGACTACGAACTGTCTTAGATGAGACTTTTGCGTTGATATAACCACTTTTGTTTTCCACGGTAAGCCAGGATATAAATGGAATGGGGTTTAACCCCCTACGTTTCTGGTCCGATTCGTCTAATGAAGAAATTAAATGAAATGGGGTTTACCGTCCTACTGCTGGGCTAATAAGACGGGATAAACTAACATGTTAATCAAACCGATTTTCGTCCAATCTAAGCTCTTGTCCAATCACTAACACTTCATTTTGACTTGCATCATATAGTCTTAGCTTATAATTACGAAATCATCCCTAGACTGTTTTTCTCAAGACATAACCAACTCTATGGAAAAGCAATAAAGGGGATATCGGATTAGACAGTGCTCATGTTGTCTGGATTAAGCAGCATTTGGTGGGTTTCCGATAAATACATCCTTTTCAAATCTACTTTATCTTAAAAGATAAATATCCCCAAAAAATGTTACCATCAAAAATTTAGAATTTTATTCTGCATTTAATCTGTCCATCCCCTTCTAACTGACTTCTCGATTTATATAGAGGGTTGCATATTTGTTGCTATTGTAATAATAAATTTACACACAACTATCCTAAATTAATACCCCCTTTTTGCTTAATTATGAACTATCATAAATTAATTACAATTTATTGTCCGGATTAAAACAAATCCGGGGGAAAAGTCAGTTTGGCGCAAATGGCTAAAAATTGCACGAAGCTTTTTTTGTGAGCGTATTTATTCGCCACCACTGTCCATCCATTGGTCCGGCTTCGTTAACGCGATAGAGAGACTATAGTAAGGTTTTTGGGTGATTGCAGACGTCGTGGTCCTTATGGGTGTTCAGTGTTCTGGGACCAGGGGCGGATCTAGGAATTTTGAAAGGGGGAGGGGTGCCGCAAAAGGAGACCGCGGAGACGGGGGACGCCGCTGAGAGAGGTTTTTTTTTGTTTTTTTTTTTGGGGGGGGGGGGATTCCCCAAGAAAATTATCCGTCATTTCCTTGCATCTGTAGCCATTCCAAGAGCTACTCGGCTGATATTTTATTCTAAGTAAACGTTCGGAACGGACATAATGAGTCTGAGAAAGGGCACTTTCAAAAAAAATTAAAAGGGCACTGTCGAAAATTAAGGGGGAGGGGGCTCGCGCCCCCTTGGATCCGGCTGTGGGGACGTATTGTTACTAGATGAAATGTTTTGTTAACGTGACAGAGGCTTGTGTGGTTCGGACGATTGTTTTCAAACTTCGTCTGAAGCATAGGCAGCGTGAGAGACCATGGTAGGGTTTTGGGTGTTGTGATTGCAGACGTTGTGATCTTTATCGCTGTTCCGGTTACCTCCCACTGCTAAAGACCCCTACGCCCAAGCGAATTGTTAAAATAAAATTTTAAAAAAACATATGTTAGTCCCGAAATGACCTAGTTTGTGTTGAGTGGACGTTAAACCCCATTTCTCTCTCTCTCTGTCTTTATCGCTGTTCAGTGTACCGTTTTTGAGTTTCATTTGGGCACCCGTTTACGTCAAACGGTCAAACGTATTGTACAACAGTACTGGACAACAGTAACCCACTTCCAGAAATGTCTCATTATCTAGTTCTCGTTGTCGCTAGTCTCTATCATCCACACAAATATTCTACGAATATTAGTCTGGATGGGTCCTCAAAATTTGACGGAAAATAGGTCATTGTCTGGATTATCCAGTCTTTAAGTTACCACGTACTGAATCTATCAAAACAGCTCGTTTGTCAACAATGACACTCTTTAAAATTTTGTTTGTAAAGGTTTCAATTGAAATGGTAATTTTCTCTCATCATGAATCAGACGTATGGCTTCTCACAATCTTCTTAATTCTTTATCGTCTCTATTTTGTTTCTAATAATAGATGTGCCAAGTGAATTGTGGGGTATATTTCAACCACGCTTTATAGAATCTAGCAAAATCGGCCCGGCGTCATAAGATCTAGCACTTACCAGAGACTTTAGCCAAAAGGTTCCATTGCGCATGCGTAACCAAATGTTTGGTTTTTTATGGGGTAGATTATCCAGTAATTTTCGTCAAAAATTGAGAACCGTCCCAGACCCTCCGTGCGTTGAAGACTAGGAGGTTCTGGGTGACCGAGACTACGTTGTCGCCAATTTGTTTTCAATATATTAAACAGCGCCAATTCATAGAACTAAAATAACCACTATAGACTGATTAACCGTAATGATTTCTAAATTTGCTATAAAGCATTCGAATCAGAAAGGATAAACCCTGTTGATTTTTATCAATTTAAAACTTTCTGATCCACAAATATTGTATGTGTTCGTTAAAGCTTGCGAATTCGACAGAGATTAAATTTCTTGAAAGATCCTAGACCCTTTTTAAGTTTGGTCAACCTTCACGTTTTGGTTAAGCTTCTGTTGGGACATAGCTACTGTGTGGGTGCATGTCCACGCTTTTCCCGGCCTATTAAAATTAAAACTCAGGTTAAATTTAATCTGCAGATCACTGAATTTTTTTATTTCAGATACGAAACTATGGTATGACGGTTATACCTGTAAGATAGAATTATTATGGTGTTATAAATATCACGATGTTAATGTGATCTGGACAGAAGCTCGAGACATTTGTGTAACAGAAGGTGGTAACCTACTGACTATAGATACAATGGAAAAACAGAATATATCTACAGTAACAAGCACTAAAGGTCACCTACATTATTTAAGGACAATATTGGTGTCAGTCATTATCACATAGTATATGACAGACATGGTTAAACACATTTGTCTTCGAAGAAATTAGTAGTGAGCAGAAATTCGCCCATGTATTAGTCGTTATCATCCATACAAATATTCTACGAATATTAGTCTGGATGGGTCCTCAAAATTTGACGGAAAATAGGTCATTGTCTGGATTATCCAGTCTTTTAAGTTACCACGTACTGAATCTATCAAAACAGCTCACTTGTCAACGATGACACTCTTTAAAATTTTGTTTGTAAAGGTTTCAACTGAAATGGAGATTTTCTCTCGTCATGAATCAATCGTATGGCTTCTCACAATCTTCTTAATTCTTCTTAGCGATTCCTCGTGTCTATTTTGTTTCTAATAATAGATGTGCCAAGTGAATTGTGGGATATATTTCAACCACGCTTTATAGAATCTAGCAAAATCGGCCCGGCTTCATAGGATCTAGCACTTACCGAGACTTTAGCCAAAAGGTTCCATTGCCCATGCGTAACCAAATGTTTGGTTTTTTATGTGGTAGATTATCTAGTAATTTTCGTCAAAAATTGAGAACCGACCCAGACCCTCCATGCGTTGAAGACTGGGGGTTACTATTTTAATAATTCCATGAGATTGCTAGCCTCCTTTAATGTCCATTATCTTCTAAATGACTTTCATAAATTTCATTTTGATCAAATCAAAGAATACGATAAAACTGAAATAATGATGAAATATGGTAAGAATTAAAACTATCAAGTCTCTGTTTATATCGAACTTTTATCAGCCGAATGGTCCCTAGCTACAATATTGTCTTATACGCGGCTACAATTGATACACTATTCGAGGTTTTGTGCAAGTAAAATTATGTCCAGTTGCAAATTTACAACAAACATCATCGCAGTTTGCATGGAAATTTAAGTAATTGTGTTATAAATAGTGAAAAATGGAACACTAAATTCTTAACCTTACCTTACCCAACAGCGTTTCTGTATTTTCGATTGACATGAAATCATGCGATTCTGGTTCGGCAGACATTTTAAAATGAACAGAAATTTCGAATAGCAGTTGGGTTTAATTTAATCATATAACTAGACCTGCATGCAGGAATGACGTGTTTCACTGGTGCCACGTTACCCTTGAACATGTCACTTCCGGTGCCAAGTTACCCTTGAACATATGTCACTTCCGGTACCAACGAAACCACTAAACAGGTTTCCAAATAAACATTGCTCACATCAAATAAAATGGACGCAGAATCAACCAAATCCAGCAATATCAATTCATTTTATACATTTGTTACTTGTAAATGATCTTGACAAAATTACATTACTTCCGGTGTTAATGAAAATGTTCAATTAGTTTTATGAAATCAGAAATGGCATAGATATCACATAGTGAACAAAAATTGAATAATAATTGCCACTTTTAAAGACCAAAAAACTTGAAAAGTGACTTGTAGAAAATCGACTATTTCTCTGCAACCGTACAAGTTAGGAACCATTTTGTGGTATATATATGATCGTATTGGTTCATTCTATTTGGTGATTGGCATCAAATATCATAATTTGAAAAAGATTTCAAAACAGACTCATTTGAATAAAATATCTGTTTTGAAGGCTAAAAATACAGTTTTTGCCAAAATGACGTTACTTCCGGTGATAATGAAAATCTTAAATTACTTGTATGAAATCCTAAAATGCATTAGGTATAACATGGTGTAAAGTTTATGAAAATCGAGTAACAATTGACACTTTTATGGCCCCAAAACCTCCAAAAGTGACCTGTAGAAAACCGTCTATTTCCCGGCAACCGAACAAGTTAAAAACTATTTTATGATATCTATATGAACATATGAGTTGTGTTTATATGTGAATTTAAACCAAAAGTTAAAATTATTAATACATATTAAATAATTCTTGGTTGAATATAACATTGATTTAAAAAGTTTAAAATGCAGTTTTTGGCAAAATGACGTCACTTCCGATGTCAATTTTAAATTGTAATCAACTTGATATGACGCTACATGCTTTATGAATCAAATGATGTCACTTTTATAAAAATCCAATAATAATTGACTATTTTACAGGCAAAATAACGAAAATGGTGACTTATGTAGAACTGCCCATTTCTTGGCAACTGCTTATATTAAAAACTAATTTTAACATACATTTTCTTCGTATGGATTATAGCTACAAGTTTATAAAAGTTACGAAGAAATATTTTAAAATCTGAAAGGCCTGAATAGGTTGTAAATAGGTCTTTGAGTCATATAATTTTTCAAAAAAATAATATTTGTTTTCGAAAAATGGTACCTAACTGTCAAAATTGTAGTTTTTGGTAAAATTATGCCACTTCCGGTGCCGACAGATAACACTTTTGGTAATAAAAAAATGACAATTGAGACAACGAAGCATATGAACTTTGTTTTATACAAATCGAACAATAAAAAATTAATCTAGGACTGAAAAACTGAATTAGCCAATGGCGGCCAAGGAAAATTACTGAGACAAAATTTTTTAACATTTTTGCGCTAGTCAGATGAGTCTTTAATTCTGTGCACAATATGACTAAAAAATATTCATAAATAAAAAAGTTTTTTGTAAAATTTTAATTTTTCGAAATTTGGCGCCTAATATCTTCGAAGATTTGTCGAAAATCAAAAATCGAAAGTAGCGTAGCTATGTTCCCTGTCTCCGGCTATGCCAAAATGTATCGAAAGTTAAAATCCAATGATTATTGTTAAAATTACTGCAATATTTTTAAAAACAATAACTTCGGTGATTTCGGACATTTCGCATTGTCGCAGAACGTTCAAAATAGCTTTATCCTCTATGTCACACCCACTTTCCCAGTAAAACCGAAGAAATCGTAACGATGCGACACGTAGTTGCTGAGATCTATTCAAATTGGAATCTGAATAATAATAATAATAATAAGAAGAATAATTTTAACAAATACAATAGTGTTTCACACTAGCTACGCAGTGTGAAACCCTAATTAGGCGGTAAGGTTTAACCTTTATTTCAATGGGAATTGGTATGTTAAGCTATGTATACAGTACAGTTTGAGCTCAGTGTAATTGGAAAGTAAAGGAAGGCCTTAGGACGGTCAACTACTGTGACTGGAGCAAAACGGAAGACATCAGTAGTGGAACCATTTCTAATTGCATGAATTGTCATTTACGATATTGTAGTTCCATCATCATCTTGTCTACGGAATCTTGAACAAGCAAATGAGAAATGATTCAAAACAAACTGGTTCGTGACATTATTTACACGACGTTTCCATGACTCATTCTAAATATCACGAGAATGAACCATCTAGGAAATTGTCTGGATGTGTGTATTATACCATACATGATCCAAGAACTTTAATTTGTTATTTTTTCAGGCAGCCTTCGCTATTTCACGGGAATAAATGACAGAGATATAGAGGGAACTTTTGTGGATATCCACGGCAACCCGATACAATTTCACTTTTGGGAACAAGGTCAACCAAATGGTAAAACCACACAAAATTGTATGGGCATGTCAAGACTACGACCAACGTGGTTTGATGATAAATGTGACGATCCACATGGTTGTATATGTGACATTATAATTCCATGATGTCAAGATATTTGTGATCGATAAAGATAAGTTTCGGGTTAAATAATTTGTCTATGAAAATGATCAACAGAGAATTTTCGTACAGTCGTGTAAAGTAGAATAAAAAAAATGATATGATCTTGTTGGCAAAATAAAGTGCCCAAAATCTAATAAAACACTAATTTTACTCTTCTTCTACTTGAATACCACGACTTTGTTCTGAGTTGACTATGGATTAAAAAATTTTGTCTGGGGCTGCTCTACTTTATGCGACATTGTTCGGGCATCGATGATTTTTGTGAATGCAGCTGCAAGTCTGATTGGCTGTGGTTGGAAATCAGGTCGGCATAGAGTGGTATTTCGGTTACAAAACGTGTCTTGCCTGTGTGAGTCGGGGCATGCAATTGACGTCCTTAGGCTATAAGGAATACATATCCCAAGTTTAAAGACGATCCATTAAGAATCGTGGCCTGTAGACAACACACACAGATACGAAGTAAAAATGGGCATGGCTCTGCCCCTGGGGGTTAGGAAATCACCCAAAACAATAGGGGTCATCTTTAGGGTATAAGGAATAGGTATGTAAAGTTTTAAAAGGATCTGTTAAGAATTGCATCCTGTAGGCGAACACAAGACACAAAAGCATTGGGCGTGGCTCTGTCCTAGGGGGTCCGGCATGCACCAAAAATAATAGTGGTCAGCCTTCGGGTATAAGGAATAAGTATAAAAAAAGTTTTCAAGACGATCGATTAAGAATTGTGGCCTGTAGATGACACACAGACAGACAAAATGAAAATGGGCGTTGCACTGTCCCTTGGGGTCGGGCATGCACCAAAAACAATAGGGATCTTCCTTAAGGTACCAAGAATAAGTATTCAAAGTTTCAAGATGATACATTAAGAAATGCAGCCTGTAGACGACAGACAAACAAATACAAGAAATGGGTGTTGCTGTCCCACGGGGGTCGGGCATGCACCCAAAACAAAAGGGATCATCCTTAGGGTATAAGGAATAAGTATTTTAAGTTTCAAGATGTCCGATTAAGAATTGTGGCCTGTAGGCGACACACAAAAAGAAAATGGGTGTGACTCTGCCCCTGGGGGTTGGGCATGCACCCCAAATAATAGGAATGTTCCTTAGGGTACAAAGAATAAGCATTCAAAGTTTCAAGATGATACGTTAAGAAATGTGGCTTGTAGACGACAAACAAATAAATACAAGGAATAGGCGTGGCTCTGCCATTGGGGTCGGGCATGCACCAAAAAACAATACGGATCATCCTTAGGGTGTAAAGAGTAAGTATACAAAGTTTTAAGAAAATCCAGTAAGAATTGCGGCCTGTAGGCGACACACAGACACACAAAAAGAAAATGGGCGTGGCTCTGCCCCTGGGGGTTGGGCATGCACCCCAAACGATAGGGATCATCCTTAGAGTATAAAGAGTAAGTATTAAAAGTTTGAAGAAAATCCAGTAAGAATTGCGCCCTGTAGGCGACACAGAGACACATGAAAAGAAAATGGGCGTGGCTTTGACCCTGGGGGTTGGGCATGCACCCCAAACGATAGAGATGTTTCTTAGGATACAAAGAATGTGTATGCAAAGTTTCAAAATTATAAGTTAAGAAATGTGGCGTGTAGACGACAAACAAACACATACAAGAAATGGGCGTGGCTCTGCCCCTGGGGTCGGGCATGCACCAAAAACAATAGAGATCTTCCTTGGGGTATAAGGAATACGTATACCAAGTTTGAAGAAAATCCAGTAAGAATTGCGCCCTGTATGCACACACGAAAAGAAAATGGGCGTGGCTCTGCCCGTGGGGGTTGGGCATGTACCTCAAACGTTAGGGATGTTCCTGTATGCACACACGAAAAGAAAATGGGCGTGGCTCTGCCCGTGGGGGTTGGGCATGCACCTCAAACGTTAGGGATGTTCCTTAGGGTACAAAGAATGTGTATGCAAAGTTTCAAGATTATAAGTTAAGAAATGTGGCCTGTAGACGACAAACAAAGAAATACTAGAAATGGGCGTGGCTCTGCCCCTGGGGGTCGGGCATGTACCAAAAACAATAGGGATCTTCCTTGGGGTATAAGGAATAAGTATACCAAGCTTGAAGAAAATCCATGAAGAATTGCGCCCTGTAGGCGAACCACAGACACACACACACACCCACACACACACACACACACACACACACACACACACACACACACACACCATCACACACGCACACATACATACATACATACATACACACAAACAGGGGCGACGGCATAATACGTTCACATTATGAATGTGGACGTATAAAAAGGCGGCTGGCTCCCGATATTTTCTGATTGACATCTGACACGCATGTATCATACTCATAGTAGATGCTCGATTCACAGTCCGGAACGTCCCGAATTGACAGAGTTCTGCCAGTCCCGACAGCTGAGTTGGAGTGAGTATAGAATCGTGACGTATTTTAAGTAACAAATATGTTTCAGCTGTCATAAGTGGTTGATTTTATTTTTTAGCAGACAGCACATGCCCTGTACTCTTAAATTTTCATTTTAACTCGATTGATACCAGTTTTGGAATTCAGAGAATTTCATTCCGGAACTGTGTGAATCGAGCATCCCAACAGAGTCTGCAAAGTCTTTGTTAAGTTTTTTTCGCGAGCAGTAGCGGCGCCAAGGGGGGGCATTTGCCCCCCATAAACCTTTTCTGCCCCCTGTTTGCCCCCCCCCCCCCAATAATTTTAGAAAATAAAAAAAATTGTGATACGTTTTGGTAATCAATACCTTCTACGGTGATTAAATCCCACATACCCACTCAGTCACAGACTTGCATATTGAGTAATTTTTTACTAGCCTATCCAATCTCGTTCCCAGAGGCAGCCGCGGAGCCGAAGGCCTCTGGCACATTAGACCTTCCATTTTTTCCAATTTTTTTCAAACCTAAGCCCCGCCCATTCTGACCTCTGATTGGTCAATCTTTTTGGGTCGATTTCTCGAAAACTAGAGGTCGGATCGTCGTTTCGTTTGTTGTAAAATGATCCTTGAATCAAAGTCAACTCGCTGACATCAAAAATTGGATCCTAAACGAACAAATTCAAGTTTGTGGACTAGAGTGCCGCGCTTCGACCTCTAGCTGGCCGGTCACCTCTTGCTTGCGGCTGTTGTTTCGAGCCCTGGTGTGAGCGTATGTGGCATGGAGATAGCGGCGCCTTCTCAACCTCGTGGGTTTCCTCCGGGCACTCCGGTTTCCTCCCACTTCTAAAGACCCCTACGCGCAAACGAATTATTGAAATAAAATTAAACCATATGTTAGTCCCGAAATGACCTAGTTTGTGTTGAGTGGACGTTAAACCCCATTTCTCTCTCTCTCCGTCTTAAGTGCTTGTGTAATAATGTTTATGATTCAGGCTATTTTCCCACAAGTTGGTCGATAGGCTCTATTGCCCCAATCTTTAAAAAGTGAGATGTTAACGATGCCGACAACTATAGAGGCATAACGCTACTCAGTTGTTTAGGTGAACTATTTTCAAGTATTTTAAATAAAAGATCGATCAAATATGACGCACAGTATTCACTCATTACTAATGCACAAGTCGGCTTTAGAAAAAATATGTCAACTACTGATGCTATTTTTCCCTACATTATCTAATTAAAAAATATCTTAATTAAAAAAACGACTTTACTGCTGCTTCGTGGTTTATAGGAAAGCTTTTAACTTTGTAAATAGACACAATTTATGGTACTCTGTTAAAAATAAATGTAAACTTACAGTGAACAATATGTTATTTATTTAACATAACGCTGTAAAAATACCACTGCATGTTTTTATACAGTAAATTTACTGTATTAGTGAGGTAACATGAGATTAACGTAGAAAATTGGTAAATTAACAATAAAAGGGTAGTTTTACAAGTTAGAACTGTATTTTTATTACATGTAATCTGTAATAATACCACTGCATGGTTTTTTTTTACTATAAATTTACTGTAATAGTGAGGTAACGTGGGATTACTGTAAAATAAAATTGGTAAATTAACAATAAAGTGTATTTTTACATATTATAACTGTATTCTCTTTACATGTAACCTGTATTTATACAACTGTGTTTGTTAACGTACATGTATGTTGTACCTTGACTACTTTTTATGGGTAATTCTACTATTCAAACATGTTTAAATACATGATTTGTGTACAATTTACAAGAAACGTGTAATTCTATATCGCGTTTGAAGTTTAACATTGATAGACACTTTAAGGCTACACTACTTTTCACTATTGCTTCACACTGTCAATAAGAACATTATTCGGGCATGGTGAAGGACAATAAGCCCCCTCCCCGATGAATTTATCGATATTGTAGCTCTAATATTTAGAGGGGTTTTTTTGGAACTATTCAAGAAACATTATACCCCTTTTTTAAAAAATACCTTATTTGGCTACGTCTTGTAGTTCATTTTTCAGAAAACATTTTCATTATTCTCAATACATTTATACCGACTGTCCTCTTTTTCGTTTAAATTTTACAATGCTTCAGTCTCAAGCCGCTGGTCAATGAATTATTTTTAAAAATGTTAATCAGATATCGATAAAATATTTTTACGTACGAAGATTTTTAAAAGAAAAGGAAATTAGTCTTATTGCGATTTATAATGTCTGCAATAATGTCTGCACTGTTAAAATATAATTACAACCCAAAATGCATATTTTTATATTATAAATTCACTGTGATTACTGTAAAAGATGGGTAAATTAACCATAAAAGTGTAGTTTCATATCTGTAACCTGTATTGATAGAGAGAGAGGGGGGGGGGTGTTAACTAACTAGGTCATTTTGGGACTAACATATGGTCTTTAGCAGTGGAAGGAAACCGGAGGACACCGAGAAACCCCGCGAGATTGGTGTATTGATACAACTACGTTTGTTAACGTACATATACGTTGTACTTTGACTGCTTTTTATAGGTAATTCTACTATTCAAGCATGTTTAAATGCAGGATTTGTGTATAATTTACAGAAAACGTGTAATTGTATTTCTCTTTACAACTTTAACATTGATAGACCTTTTAAGGCATCCTTACTTTTCGCCTTTAGTCACAGTGGCTAAGTGGGTAAGACGCTGACTCACTAGCATGGAGGTCAGTATACTTAAAATATCACATAGTTTCTTAACTCACATTTAAAACGATGTAAATGCACATGAATGCAAAGCTTATGTAAGATTACATCAAACTTAATGTAGAAATTCAACCATATGTCAGTTTACATTATGTGAGCTATATATTAACAGAAAAATGCCATTTGAAATAGTATTTTTACAACAAGTTGTGAATTAACTGTAAAATAGTGGCAATACCTGTCATTCCCTATTTGGCCTCATGTAAGATTACATTAAACGTAATGTAGAAATACAACCATATGTCAGTTTACATTATGTGAGCTGTATAGAAATGCCATTTGAAATAGTATTTTTATCAATTTTATGACAATGTCCGGTGCTGTGTCAAACATGATAATTTACTCTCAACAATGTTTTTATATTCAAATGGATTATTTCAAGGCGAGGTTTTATCTTCGATTTTATTTTCCCTGTAAGTGAACGATTGTGAAGAACAATTTTTAACAGATAATTATCCATCTATTAATTTACAAATGACCAATTATGATTTTCAGAAACGGTGGTTAAATAAGAGAAAACGAAATTTGGTTCTATAAAAATAATGTTTTAGAAACTGTCAATGAATTTAACTACTTAGGTGTACTTTTAAATTATAATGGTAAATTTAATAATACGCAAAAACGCTTATAGCGGACCAAGGGCGTAAAGCCCTTCTATAAAGCTTATCAAATACTTGTAATAAAAACCATTTTAACATAGAAACAAAATTATCAGATACGTCAAAAGTATTTTAAATTACGGTGACGAGATTTGGGGCACACATTCGGCTGTTATGAAGATATGATTTTAAATAATGACAGTTAGGTTAAATTTGTTAAAACTGAATTAGATAAAATTGGTCTTAAATATATATTGCTTTTAAAAGTTAACAATGGTACGTTCCAAATTATAAAAAATAGGTTATATCATGAAATCTTTGCCCAAGAAAATATGGAAAAAATAAAATTGTCCGCCAAAGGTTTAATTTCAATCTGTTTCACAGAGAATTACTTACGAATTATCTCTGTAATAGATGACTGTCCACAACACCTGCGTTGACTGCACACGGCGTTAGTCATTGGCTCAACGGCTCGTGCAATGTTTAACACCTAACTGCTTCGGGCACAATGATGCATTTTACTCATTTTAATACCCATTTACACTAAATAGGAAATATTTTTAACTACAAATACTTCAAACGTCTTTATTTATTTTTCTTTTACCTCAAAAAAATGTTTGAGAATTTAATTTGTCGTAGTAAAAAAGTTAATATGCCGTACTCCTTAAGCCTCGTCGATGTCATTCATGCTTATCAGTGATTGTACTATATATTATAGCGGCCAAGCGAATATTCACTGCGGGATCAGTTTGGAATAATTTATCAACATCTAACCGTTAACTTTACGCTGCAGGGCTATTTAAAAAAGCGTTAAATCTATTTTCCTTAAAACTATAAGCAAATTCCGAATATCCGCGCATAATTTAAACATAGAAGTAGGCCGATACAATAAAATAGAACGTAGTGAAAGAAATTGCTCACTTTGTAAGGTAAATGACGTAAAAGACGAATTTCATTTTATTTTAAGCTGCCCTTGCTATAATGAATTGCGTCACCAATTTATCAAACCATACTTTTTTACGAAATCCTAATATATTTAAATTAATTCAATTATTAAAGGAGCTAAATCGCTAATATTTGGGGCCTAGAAATTGACACAAATGGGTCGCAAGCCATATCATAATGTAATATGAATGTATATAAACTGATTTACATTCAATCGTTTCCGTTTTTACTGTAATATCAAATTAGTTATGTTTGGCGAAGTACACCAGACGTCTCAATTGAAATACAATATAGCGTCTGGATATTCCAGTCTACATAGTATTTATTGCGCATGCTATACCTAGTCTTGTTCTTTGGGTCCCTAGCTGAAAATGAGTCTGTATGTAATTACAATGTTTGTATTTACTTGCCGTGTATATATATTGTGTTTGTGTATATAAGTTATCTGATGAGTCAGTAGACTTAAAGAAATAAAGAATTGAATTGAATTGAATTGATCAATTAAAAAATCCAACATTTGAATTATCTTGATGGCGGTGAATTTGTTTTGGAAACACTGTGATTCTTAACGAAATATGAAGAATTGTAATGAACAACTACATGTAAATATTGATATCTAGCAGTAGGGGAGAGCGGGGCTCAGTGGGCCATGGGGCACAGTAAGCCAGGCTTTGTAATTTTACACTGTTTTGGCAAAATTCAATTGTGACATCACTGAGGAATTGCCCTTTATAGCCCCCATTTGTCCTCCTAAATTCAATAAATTTATGTAAACTGATTGATATTTATCAGCCATTAACCGTTTTTGTGACGCAAAAGTGAATTTTTGGTGGACTGGTTAAACTGCTTGGCTACCCCAGATTTTGTTAGAGCCCACAAACTTAATATTCCAGGTGAAGGAGACAGTGATTGACTCTCATTAGGAATATTTTGTTTCATAATACTATCACATGTCTTCCTGCCATTTTCGATTTTCTGTCATGGTTGATGACGGGGCACAGTGGGACACACTTCAGAGGGGCACACTGGGCAGAAGCATTTCGAGTTTAGCTAAATATCATCTGTCCATTTTCACAAGAATCTGGGTATTTGAGCTGTTTTTAAAGAAATATTGGACCTAGGATACGAATCGTTACTGACATACAAGTCATAGGAATTTTTCGCATAAAGGATTTTTTTTCTTCTGTTTAAGAATTTTTTATTCAATGTTATGTTGGGATTTTTTAATTTTCAGATGTGCATCTGTGTTCAAGTTTTAAAACAAATTCATATTTTGAACTAAAAGATTAGTTTTTACATTCCTTATGAGTTTCAGTCAATTCAGGGTGTTTTCTATGCATTTTTTTTTAAGAAACATACTTGATGGCCAACTGTGTCCCATAGTGTGACCCAGTGTACCCCACATACGGGGCACATTGGGTCAAAAAAAAATTTGGTTTTACAATGATCTACACAGAAATAGTTTCAATTTATTAACTTTTTAACAGCACTATTAAATCAAACATATGACTGGCTTCAACTGAGTACATAGTTTGGTTCTCTGTAGGATTTCACCTCTGGTCAATTTACTAAAAAAAGAAATCATGCCCACTGTGCCCCGCTCTCCCCTACCCGATTTAGACGAAAAGACACTATGAATTTTTTCGTTCAACCGGGCTTTTAATTTACTATGGGGAAGTTTCGTGGACAAAGTAGAAAAGTCAAACGTTTGAATAGATGAGACTGAAGCAAATGTGACAAAGTAGTTTATACATAGAACTTTGCTAGATTTGACATCATATTATATTGGACGTTTTCAACTATATACAACTTCTGCTAATGTGTTCAATATGTTATTTACGGGCAACACACGAATGACCTCTGCTCTTTTTGACAAAAGGCACGATCTCGTTAAATATCTTATTTATTCATATGTTATTTATAACCTACACATGATCTATTTAACACTTTAAAGGAAAGATGCAGTGCAGTTATAGAAACTATAATCTCAATTCCAAATAAGTTAATCTGTCATGTATCATTATTCTTAATGGCCGTAAGCTTTATAAAGCCAGAATTAACTGACAGTAAGTCAGACTTGAATAGAGCTCCTTCCGATCTATGTCTATTCTATGTTCTCAATAAAGATCTACCAACTATGCTGATCGTCTGTTATCTGTAGTGTTACACAAGGGATCTAGATTGCAAACCATCAAGTAATTCTTTGGAATTTTTTAATATCCACATTTGATTTATACCACTACGAGAGTATATTTTGTCACAGTATTTTTGAATACCAGTAAACATACACAAACTGGAATTGACTACACGTAAGTGAGTACATGTAAGTCACAACACTCGTATGTAGGGCATACTATAAATATTCGAAACTGATAAACTCATAGACACTCGAGGCCACTTCCTTCGCCAGTGACAGTGGCAGTATACGCGACTAAATCCAAAAGTCTAAAAAGAAATAACACACAAGTTAATTGTGGTCTGTATCCAATTCAATAGGCTAGTTGCCTCCCTTATTACATTTCAGTGAAACAGAATTGTGTACGACGTAGGACTACTTTAAAACAATTATGGGTAAACTCTGTTTTCGCCATTTTTTAACATTCTTAATTTTACGTTTTCAAAGAATTGAAAATCAGACTTTTAGTAAAATCTGCATTTAAAGGGGTGTTTATAAGTTTGAATGACCGAAAGGGTCAGTAAGCGCACAGCGAAGGTGCCAGTTTGTTATGGTTGTGGTCAGTTGTGGATATGTAACTTTGCTTGCTCACTGGGCTAAGTTTGAAATTTTGGGTCCATTTAGACAAACTTCAGTGAATTCGATACCAATTTTTGACTGAATATCTGTATTAGTGTCTCTATATTATAATTATTCGGGCTTTACTAATCACCAACAGGAGTATTTCGCCAATATCGTCCAAAATATTGCATAAAGTGACTGACAAAGAAAGATAAAATTCATGTCGCTCAAAAAATGATATTTTGAATGGAACACAACCTTTTTGCCAATCAAGAGAGATGGTCTCGAGGCTAGTTACTTTTACTAACAATAAGACCAATATTTTGTTGTAAGATTTGTCCTTTTCCGTTTGAAACCTAAAATCTTGCACTGTTTCACCATCTTGTAATTCTTGGTTTTTCCTCTATAGCCAATCAGCTGTGTAGGTTTCAGCCAAAAAACAGACCCATTTGACACAGGTCTGATTTATTGATTCCAATTACTATTGAAGTAAAACAGACGATTTCCGCTTTTCATCTTCACTTCGGAAGCTGACTAACATGTGTTCTACGTCATAACAAACTGTCAACTAAATCCATCAGTTCTCCGCGTTTTGTAAACTTGGTCATTGTTTTGAGTTAATAAGCAAGTGATCTTTACTTTTACCGCCCTGTATAATCGAGGGATAATGTTAACCATATCGCTATAGGGGGGTTGGGATGGCCTAGTGGTCTGAGTGCCGCGCTTCGACCTCTAGCGGGGGTTGGGATGGCCTAGTGGTCTAGAGTGCCGCGCTTCGACCTCTAGCTGGCCGGTCACGCGGCTGTGGTTTCGAGCCCTGGTGTGAGCGTATGTGGCATGGAGATTGGGGCGCCTTCTCAACCTCGTGGGTTTCCTCCGGGCACTCCGGTTTCCTCCCACTGCTAAAGACCCCTACGCGCAAGCGAATTATTAAAATAAAACCATGTGTTAGTCCCGAAATGACCTAGTTTGTGTTGAGTGGACTTTAAACCCCATTTCTCTCTCTCTCTCTCTCTCGGCCTCTAGCTGGCCAGTCACCTCTGGCTTGCGGCTGTGGTTTCGATCCCTGGTGTGAGCGTATGTGGCATGGAGATGGGGCGCCTTCTCAACCTCTTGGGCTTCCTCCGGGTACTCCGGTTTCCTCCCACTGCTAAAAACCCCTACGCCTAAGCGAATTATTGAAATAAAATTAAACCGAAATGACGTAGTTTGTGTCAAGTGGACGTTAAACCCCATTTCTCTCTCGCTCATATCGCTATAGGTATTGTTGTAAAGGGCGTGGTTTCAAGAGGTTATTATTTTTAGGGAGCCTTGGTGTTTTAGCGTGTATTTAAATTGAATTTCAATATATTCCTTTTTCATTATCTATTCCATCAGCTCTTTAAAATATTATTTTAAAACATGGACTGTGCCGCGGTAGCTCAGTGAGTAAGAAGCTGGAACGCTAACCTGGAGGTCTCGGGTTCGCCCCCGGTGTTGACCGAGAAAGATCCTCGGGTCGGGCTATTACGGGGCATTTTCACCTTCGTCTTTTGTGCAGGTCGGAGGACTTGACATGGACAGTGTCTAGCCCTGTTGATGGGACTAAAAACTGATTAGTATGCACGTAAAAGATGCACTGACAGTTGAAATTCGAAATAAAAGTAGGTCACAGCGCTGCTGTCCGTGCAACACCAACATTCCCTTATAGCACAATGTATGGCGAAATCTCGTTGTCATTAGCCCAGTCGGTGCATGCAGGAAAGTAGGACGTTAAACCAGGGGCGTGGTGAGGGCAATTATTGAGAAGAAATTATGAGTAACAAAAATGATTTTGGCACAAAAACCCTTTTACTGACCGCGTGCGCCGAAGGCGCGAGCCCGCGGCGGGGGGTCCGGGGGGCCCTCCCCCTGGAAAATTTCGAAAATTAGAAGCCCAGAAACGCAATCTCCAGCAATCCGAGACAAGAAATACGGTAATAAAATATGATTAAATTTTCCAACTTGACTCTTTCAAAATTTTTTTAATTGGGTCAGATGAAACAATTTTTCCACTTACAAATGTTTTTCATTTTTTGAGTAATTTGATTGTGATTTTGGCGCAAAAACTTTTTGGCGCATGAGTATGGCTACTCATGAACTCATTCTCACCACGCCCCTGCGTTAAACCCAATTTCATTTCAATTGTTTGACTGTGTGAAACATTACACAAACACAAAACTCATTTTCACTCACAATATACATATGATATTGTAATATGTCTGCTTAACGTTGTGTAGACATTTACACAGATGATATTGTAATATATATGTCTGCTTAACGCTTTGTAGACTCGGCCTGCATTCATTTTTATTACTTATAAAATCTTTCTAGCGATAGTGATAAAATGTATACACTATCACCTTACGTCAATACAGTTAACCTCCTCGTTTTAAGAGATATAGCTTAGTTGTAACGAAGGTTTCTATTTTGTATGGTGGGGGTTCCCCATATCTTCTCTCATTAGCATACCAATCATCGAGTAACACCTGGGTTACGTCATAAACACCCAACATGCCTCATTAACACGCGAAATGGCCGTGCACAAATTGTTGAACATGCTATTGTAACCTTGTTAATTGCATATTAAAGAGATAATTCCCTAAAATGTTACAAAAGTCGTATCTAAAGGCAGTGGCGTATACATGTAAATCGAAAACATTTTGCGGATCTACTTCCATAGCGTACACAAAATGATCTCTTTTTAGATTGGTTCCCCACCTGCATACAGAATTCCTGGACCATATTGTGATATAAGCCAAAATATGTTGTATTTTGAGAACATGGAGCTTGTATTTTATTTGAGAAAACATATTCATTTATTTATAGGAACCCATTTATTTATAGGACGTTAAACCCCATTTCATTGGATTCGTATCATATCAGCTCTATTGTTAACTAATACCGCAATATTACACAACGAGTCAGTTCTGTAGAGTTATTACAATCATATTAGTCTGGCTATTTTTAATGTCGTGAAAACAAACCTGAGAGTCACGGTGGCTCGGTAAGTAAGACGCTGAGAAAGCTCATCTGGCATGATTCCCCGTATAGTCAGTGATGCCGTAGCCCCTGCTATCCGGGCAAAATTTCACTCATGACACACTGTGTGGCATATGCTAGTCTTCATTAACCCAGTCGGAACAAAACAGTAGGACGTTAAACCATTTCATGTCATTTTATATCATTTCATTTCCGTGAAAACGTTCTTAAATGAAGCAAGTCGTTAGTTAACACAATACAACCCACGGTCTTCGATATTTCAGCCACAACTTTTGGTCAATTTAAATCAAAATTACCGTGAAAAGGTGGACTTCAGATATCCAATATATTTTTTAAAAATAATTTTAAAATTGTCAGAGTGCTTTCGTGCGCCATTTATAATGACGCAACTAGATGAACGAGGCAAAACATACTATAGCGGAGAACACTTGTCGATCTCCAGGTGCCAAATAACAGCGATTTCTTCGCCTAACAATTTCGAAAAGTTTTGAGAAACAAGACAAAAACCTCACCCATACGAGTACAATATTTTCAAAATCGTCGGGCGTCAATTAATTGTATTCAGTCGCATATCAGATTACTGTGCCCAGCTAAAAATCATTTACATCAGGGGAAATAACAAAAATTAGTTTGGAGAATACGATCAAAGTATCCGTTTATACTTTTGTACGAACTATTAAAGAGCTTTGTGAAAATCTGACAAGAGTCCTAAGTGTGTAATATAGGTTGATCAACGCAATAATATATCTTAAAATATTTTATTTCGCACAGATAAACGGACAGGGAGACGACATACAGGCGCTTTCGCACAGAAGATCGAAAAGATGTATATCGACCGGGTGATTTCTGAATTAGATAATTTTGTTCCGACTTTTTCGTAACCGCACTTGTTTTTGTTGTGCTCGGTCATCCTTCCGCTCCCTTGCCTTCATCCGAGAATATCCATTACTTATCGAACGACATGGTTATCATTCTAACTTATTAATGTGGAAGAAAGTGATTATGAGTGATATGAGACAATAACCCAAGCTAACTAGAATCATTCCGATCATGACCCCATTTCAGTCATATCCCAGTAACCACTTTTACAAATGACTGGACAGGATACGATTGTCCAGACTGCTGACATTGGTATTCAATATACATAATAGGCCTTGTTGATCCGGATTAAACAAGGAAAGTAACAGTGTGAAAAGAAAGTGTAGACTCCGATTGATCAGAGAGTGGCCGTGAGATGGCGCTATTGTTCGCGGTGATGTGTAATAGAAGAAGTTCACGTGCTGAGGTGAAAGATCAAATATTGTCTGACAGTTGTGGTAATTAATCAGAAGTCAGACCATCTAGATGATTAATAACTGCTCCCTGAGATAAAACATGGCTACCACTTCTTCGTCGTTTGATAGCTTCAATTTAAAGAGGTTTTCTTTTGGAGATGCCTTTATTTTGGTGGAACAAATTAGACAATCCCAATGCAATACTATTCCATGACGTATGCAGCACTCCTGAAAGAAAGCTTAACAAAATATTTTGATTAAACTATTAAATAGACATTCCCAAAAAATGAATTTCTGTTTACAGTTATTGGAAGGCATTAAAATAGCGTCTTTAAAAATAGAAGAATCGGAAATAAGGACCGACAGTAAGGGATCGTAATCCCTTTAATTTGCAACTGTAAAGGACCAATATATAGTATTCATAATGGAACCAATGTCAATAATATGTTTATATTACCTGCTGAGTATATGTCAACATTTTAGCAAGTATAATACTACTAATAGATGTATTCATTGGTCAGTATTTACCAACGTGTCTCGAGTAACTATAACTCAAGTGGAAAAGAAAATATTGCAGGCCAGTGTTAAAAGAATATCTCAAGAGCCAGAAGTATATTGATTCTATGAGACGGACATTTGTACGGTCAAATTAAAGATAAATTTTAGACAAACGCCACACCAATACAAATTAATTAATATTATAATATTTCTGACGAGGATCTGTTGCAATGATGGGACCCATTTCGCAAAGCACAGGTCTTGAAATGCATTAACCTCTTTGTATTAAAATTGTCGATTTCAATGGATTTTATGAGTTTATTTGTTTTGTAGTTGCACAATTTACTCGTCTATGGATAAAAAATTATTTAAAATGAAATTAGTCAATTAGCTGACTTCCAATCAATCTTTTGAAATACAAATTTAATTGTTAAGCTAAACTTACAAAAGATTGCAGTTCCCTCAAAGGACAATCAGCGTCATTACGGCTACATCCTCCAAGGGCGTGAATATTTAGGTCTAACTTTAATTTATGGCACGAGATCTTTGACACGGTTGACGTGAAATTGCTCTCATTATTGTCAATAGTTGACATTTAATAAACATTAAACAATAATTGATCATTATTAGAGAAAGTGGTAAAATTTTAACTTATATATTAGTACTGGCCCTACCATTCCCGTAACTTCCGGTATGAGAAGTCTAGTAAGAACATGACTGTAAATCGACGTCAAATACGAAGTCTACAGAGATGGCGTAATTGCTATTACACCATAAATTATGTGCGTTGACGTATTGAACTGTCAGTGAAAGATGTCTTCCAAGTGTTCTTTTGCGTGCACGCTAATGTGTAGACTTTTTTTTATCCCACCCAAACGACTATACGTTGTTCCTTGTCAGGTCCTGTCCAGCACCACTGAAAAGGGGGAACCACACGAATATATCAGTGCATTAGTTACCACTATGCACACATCTTTTCAAAACAATATACATTGATAATTTGGCTAAGAATGAAGTAATTTGACTGAAATTTTCAATATTTTCTTTTTTAACATCTGTTTTTGAATTATTATAGCAAGAATCACCAACTCTTTATTAAATTCTTAACTAATGTATCTTTAAACAATAATAGGGTGAACAGGTGTTTTAAACCAGTGACCATAAATTGTTTACACTTTGGTTATGTTATTAGATTACTTATAGTTTTGCTTTGAAAAGTCCGGAGGTGAAATTATAATGAGGGTCTGTCTCTGCATTCTGAACACAGTAATGTATTTGAAACCAACTTGTGTACGAAACTATCGAGCGGAAATACAGTATTTCCGCTCGATAGTTTCGTACACAAGTTGGTTTCGATGCAAATAATGTTATGTAACAATCGAGACAATCGGATATTTAATCCATTAAGTGTTTATATATTATTACAAATCCGACAAGAAAAAGTAAGATTGGTATTTTATACTTTCGTCATGAAGATGTTGGATGCCAAAATTTTATAAAATGAACAATAATTACTTTTGTCAGACTTTTAACAACAATTAAATGGAATGTGTGACGATAATTAACTAAGACAGGGACATTGCATGGAAGCCGTCACGTTAGTACATAGATTAAAGGAATTCCTTGTTAAAAGCTTGAAGTTACTCGGCTGATTAATATCGTGTTGTTCTGTGTTTATTGGGTGTAATGAGTGACGTGCAACACGATCGTCCCAAGGGTATCTGCAAGGGAGATAATAGGGGTCACGAGCACTTTGGTTCAATTACAGGGAATTAAAGTGTCAAACCCGACAACACGAGGTCTTTTGATCTTGAGTTCTTTCCTGATCTTAATTATAAATTACATGGATTTTACGACCATTTCCTTTAATTTTATCAAATGTTTATATCTCTGCAATTAAGGACACGGAGATCGTGTCTCGCGTGCTGAAAGGAAACCGGGGAGCATGAAGTAAAGAGAGAGGTCTTGGACAAGATAACCATTTACATGAATCCACAATACGATTGGAATTCACAGAAAATAATGTATATGATATAGTTCATTTCGAATATTTACTGATACTATGATACAGACAAATAAGGGGATTAATAACAAAACCCATCAGAAAGTACACAGCATAACGTAAAGTCATACATTTTAACATACTATTTACAACACATAAGATTAAACGCGTGCAAATTTATGCATACCTTTTGAATAGTGCACGCACCTAAAAATATCGTAACCCTGTATAAATATACAACAAATACAGCACCGCCCACTCTATTGGCCATAATCTAATATTTAAAGTTAATATTACATTCCATGACAAAACGAAAGTGGGAGACAGTATTGTATCATGGTATCAATGCATCTTTCATAAATATTATAATCATCGAGTTATCCTCCCTCCCGAGTCGAAATTAGCAAGACACGTACGTAATGCATGCGTTTGAGAAAGAGTGAGAGGTGAATTTAGAATGAAGTTTTGGCGTGAGGTCTGGGGATTTAATTACCCGTAAACCAGGCGTGGATCCATGATTTACGCATTGTCTCCGCCCAAACAATCCAAGGTTGCAACATATTGCCCTTTGCTCCAATGTGTGCCCCCCCCCCCCCCCCCGATGACAAAAAAATTCTGGATCCGGGCAGTTGAGTGGATACAGTTGAGTGAGGCTAAAACGACGACAATGCTTCATATATATTCGTTTATTCGTCGTTATTTCGATGAATGTAGGAGAATTTACTCGGGTTAGGAGAATTTACCCCTTGCCAATCGCTTACACGTGCCAGAGACCCATTGGTAGTTGAAATTAGAAGAAAACCGACTTGATAACAACGATGATCGGTAAAGACATAATCTGTTATAATGCAAGTTTTAATAAAACCGAAATAGCAGCTACAAGGCCTCTAGTCACATGGGGTTTAACGCTCTTCTGTTCTGCTCCGGGCAGCGACATCGTCACACGGGACTGATAGTGATATACATAGATATGGTTCAAAGTCACAAAGGATAAGTTTTGAAGGTTTCTTAACTGTTTCCGGATAGGGATACTAGTGATACTATCATACCATTTTCAATATACCGATAAGTGCAATGATGCACGCTTTAGGCTGTAATAGCTGTTTCTTGGAACCTTTTACCAATTGCGTACATATATATAATCAGTTTTGCAAGTTTTCCAGCTAGACGAATTGTCAAAACCCCTTTAGTGACGTCTCCGGAGAATAAAGGGTGGTGTATTAGCATGTGATATCTGACCTGTGTATCCTAATATTGTTGTTAGAAGACTAATATTAGTTTATAATCGGAGTATGAGATTACCTGGGGGATTAAAGGGGATTATAGACATATGTTTCTATTTGTACCTGAGTTTAATGTTATAAAGGCTAGGATAGTGGAGATAGTTGATGAAAGCATGTAAACTAACATCGGCTACATTCCTACCAGTCTGTTAGTAATCTGTATGTCTGTATACACGTATAATATTATACAATACATACAGTCACATTATACACAAACACCCCCAAGTTATATAATCCCTTCTTCTCTACACCATTGTGACGCAAATCTACCAGATAGTCCACATACAATCTAGTAGAACCACCCTTCTCAACTACAATACAAATATGTAGCATAACTCTGCCACACAAGAAACACATAACCGGAAGTTACTTTGGGCGCCAATCATTCTGGATGGCAGAAAGTCGCTACAATCTGATGTGTATAGGCTACGTTACGTTTAGATACTTTGAATCTTACTTTGTTTATTAAAACATACATTATGCAAGAGCTAAATCTACCAATTGCGCGTCATCTTGCTTTAGGCATGTAATCTTCTCTAAATTAGTAATTAGACATTAATTGACTTTTTCAGACCACAATCATCATTCGATGTCATCGCTAGCCTGTGATATTTACTGGATTAGAACCCAGTCTGCTGTTGACGAAGTAACAAAAATGGATAATCGAGATTTTGTTTTTTTATCTTACCGACTTTAGTAATGATGACCGAGGCTAGACCCAAATACTCGGCTTTGAGTGGATCAATTTGACTGAAATGTTCAATAAATTCTCTTTATATTATCTACTGTTTAACTATTTTTGTGAGGACTGCCAGCTCCTTATCTAATATCCCACAATGTATCTTTTATAAATGAATGTAAGATCATTTTATACAAGTATGTCTTATTAAACTACAAATATTACCTTTAATTTGTGTAAAACAAAGTTTTTTTTTTTAAAATTCTATCCGAGATTCACATTTGCTTCTAAAGCGTGAATTCTGATTGATTAGTAAACAACTCCCTTACTTCGATTAATGTGTAACCATTGGCGCTGGTGTCAAGTAGAATTCATAATTGTATTTAGGTGTTCAGGAAATTGAAAAGAGTGACAATTATCAATGGTTGTATTAAGGAAAATAGGTTGCCAGGCAACGAACCACACGCCGACGACAGCTAAATCGCCCAGACAGTCAACAAGAGTTGTCCCATATTAAAGTAGCTAAGTCTCTAACTCAATATCATCGAAAGTCTTCGACGTTGAAAACACAAATTATTTGTCAATTTAAATCAACATTGATGGTGTGGTCTTACCGAGAAAAGATGGGCATCTGATATCCAATATTTGAAACGAAATAATTTCTTCTACCATTGGTACACGAATCGTGCACCATACGGCGTTTCAGACTCATTTTCAGCTAGGGACCCAAAGAACAAGGCTAGGTATTCTCCACATTACATCTCAAACGGTGAGCATGCGCAATAAATACTATGTAGACTGGGATAACCAGACGCTATATCTATTGTGATTCAATTGAGACTTCTGGTGTACTTCGCAAAACATAACTGATTTGATATTAGAGTAAAAACGGAAACGGTTGAATGTAAATCTGTTTATAACATTATTACATTATTATATGGCTTGCGACCCATTTGTGTCAATTTCTAGGCCCCAAATATTAGCGATTTAGATCCTTTAAGTAATTATCAGAAAATCATTAGAATTTGTTTGGTTTTTATAAAGTTCTGCCCCATGTAATATTAAACTATATAACACATACTAATAGAAGAACAATTACTGATTTATTTAGGCGACGTTTCGAAGAATATTCTCTCAACGTTTTCAAGCAAGTATTTAGGCGACGTTTCGAAAAGTATTCTTGCTTGAAAACGTTGAGGGAATACTCTTCGAAACGTCGCCTAAATAAATCAGTAATTGTTCTTCCATAAGTATGTGTTATAGTTTAATGCGCCTTCCAGTTACTAAATGCCTCTAAAAGATTAGTCTGCTCCATGCTAACGTTTTGTATACGAAACATCTAATATTATGGATTTAGCTGTTCAAATATCGATTTTCAAGAAATTCAAACTCAACCATCATAAATGTGTAACAGGGATGTATTCAAACGTTTTTCTTTTAATTCGGAATAAAATTGTGACCTCGATAGGGTCCACAAGGTAAAAAAACCCTGATTTTTCGTAACATCAGGGGCCATAACTCAGGAAGTTATGGTCCAATGTCCCCGAATATCGAAAGGAACCGCGATCTTTGGGTTATAAACTTACATTTGACCTCTACCATATTTTTACACCATTCGCGTAAAAGTGGCGGCCATTTTGTTTAGCAATTTTGTTCCGATATTCATTAAATTCTAACCGAACATTCATTATACAGTGTAACGGTGATATTATCGAACTTTTTTTAAATCAGGTAATAATTGTGACCTCCAGACCCCCAGACCTCAAGATAATAAAGGCGATTTTTCGTACAATCAGAGGCCATAATTCAGGAAGTTATACAAACTGATATGCGCAAATATTGAAAGGAACCAAGAGGGCGATTTAATGAACCAAGAGATTTGGGTTATTATACACGCCAATATCGAAAGCAGCCGAGGTCTTATGGGGATAAACCTATATTTCAAGTTTCGTCAAAATCGGATAAGAATTCTGACCTGTAGAGAGTCCACAAACAAAGTGTGGACGGACGTCCGGGCGGACAAGGGCGACGACAATATACGCCCACATGAAAATGTCGGCGTATAAAAATGCTGTAGTTTAGTTTTGTCTATTGGTGCCGAGTTTCTCACGTTAGCTAATGTCGCATATTCCACCTTATGACTAGCCGAACAATTCCGGCTATTACATGTATACACACAATAACACCGTAGATAAGATTAATGGGCCCTGAATGATCAGGTGGAATTTTTAGTGTTCTTCTGTATGACCATCCAACTTCATTAGCCCAGTTTAGGAGCAGAATAATAGGACGTTAAACCCCATTTCATTTCATTTCCGTACGATCATAGAACAATCTCCACAAGTTTGAATATAAAATCTCAACATTCGTGCCATGCGCAATAACTGTTTAGTATCGATGCGCTTCACCAAATTTTGACACGGTTCCTCAGTATGACTAGCTAAGGTTTAAAAACCTTTCTAGATTATTTTTTTTTATAAGGCGAAACAGAGACATGTTTCGAGCGACTTTGAATTTAGATTCATCTGGATGACTACACGTATTATAATCTTAAAACTTACATGTATGTGACGTCAATTCGTCCAAATGAGATGTGACCCTAGAAAGTCGCCATATGTCCAGCGTTTTAGTGGCGGGCGATGAATTTCTGGAAATGCAGAAGGATTAGGTGCGCGGGAGCCATGAAGGCGGGAGGTCGAGTCCTCATGAAGGGCGTAGGGAAGAGGTTCGTGTGAGACAGGATACAAAGGCAGTGAAAGGTTGGTGGGAGGCGGAATGGAGACGTAGGGTGATCAGGGTAACGGGAAAATAAGGCTGTGCAAGACAAGATAAATACAAGGCTTTCTTTTAATGTACGGCCCTCATTTTCGGAAATCCTAAATACACCACTGATAATTATATACAATGCTGTTTGCAAACGCACTTTTGGTGGCTTTGGTTGTCTGAATTGCGAATTACTTCGTCGACGAGTGCAAGTACACAACAATAAATGGGGACATGATGATCAATCTAAACAGTCAATAACAAAAGGGATATGGGTATTAATATTCACACTATATTAGATATTGATATTGAACGAGAATGCAGTCAGTCGGTGCAGATAGTGTAATGTCAACTATCGGATTAACGTTGTTCACCCGCTCACCTTTTATTTTAATCCGATATAATCACGCGCGTGTAGTGCTTAAAGTTCCAATTTCACATTTTCTAAGAAAGTCAAAACATAATTATTTCTATGTCTTTTGCTCAAAAGGTTGTCAACTCACTATTATACGGTCCTGGGCAAAATTTTTTGGGCATTATAAAGGGTGACACAGGGTGATTGAGGAAATAGTTACTCAATTACCTCCCTTGTTTTCCCATTCCTCTCCATGGACGGCCATCTTCAAACGTTTGAATTTGAAGTTGAAAATGATATTTTTGCCAATTTCTCAACTGGCAGTACTGAATTATAGGATTAATAGGATTATTCTTTAACAAGGTAGGACTGTTTATAGGTTCAATCTATTTTTGGGCTTTATTTTCATACATTTTAAAAATATAACTTAAAAAAATGCTAATATAATCATACGAAGAAGTGCTAAATATACTGGGAATCTGTTTTAATATATAATGGGTTATTTTAAAATAAAATTTATTTATGTAGGGATGAAAGTTTAAGAACGATACATCATAAATTTCGCATACGTATACAAAGGGTTAGGCCAGAACGATATAGAATTGATTAATCAGCCAAGAAAATTTTTTGAGCACTTCAGGGAAATCATTTCCTGTCGAAAAAAAGCCAGAATAGGCTCTTATCAACATGAAACCATGCTCCCGGTTTTCAACACAGTTAACTCACGAAAAAAACTTTTAAAAATTCGGATAGCATCTTTTCTATTATCGTGTACTTAAATAAATTACATGTGATGACAAGCATACAGATAAACTAAGATAATTTATTACTGGTCTGATTCCTTCTCGTATAATACCGTTTCTATTTTACATAAACATTCAAATGGTAGATAATCAGAAAAAATTACATCGAAAATTCTTTGTTGAAAGACGCAAATTTAGCATATTTGTGAATTTATTTAATGGTTTATAGATGTCTGGCTGTTTAAATGTAGGTTGATGGATAAGTAAAATTAGTTGGTTTTTAGAAGTTATCTCCTGATAGTGCTAAGTTTGATGTAATGGAAAGTACTACAGCAACCCTAGCAGGAGCCCAATAAATTCCAGTGTTCCGCAGTCTATGAAATGATGAAATGAAATGGGGAATAACGTCTTACTGTTCTACTCCGACTGTGGCAATGAAGAGACAGAGAGAGATGGGGTTTAACGTCCACTCGACACAAACTAGGCCATTTCGGGACTAACATATGGTTGAGTAGTGGGAGGAAACCAGAGTGCCACATACGCTCACACCAGCGATCGAAACCACAGCCGCAAGCCAGAGGTGACCGGACAGCTAGAGGTCGAAGCGCGGCACTCTAGACCATTAGGCCACCCCCCATCCCGGTCTAAAGAAGAAGGATCTGCACTCTACAGGCGCGGATCCAGAGGGGGGGGGTCCAAGGGGTCCCCCCCCCCCCCCTGCTCAGACTTGAAAATTTTTAATGCGATTTTATTGGCGATTTAGACCTGTAATTTTGGAATTTACCTTCCGGAAATACGTCAGAATGAACCAAATTGAATCTAATTTACCAATTTTTTCTGGGGTTAATCGGTTGAGCGCAATTAGTTAAGCAATTATCAAACCTAGACACCCCCCCCCCCCTGCAAAAAATCCTGGATCCGCGCCTGCTCTATGGAATATTTACAATATTTGTTGTATCGTTACAAAGCTAGTTCGTTAATTCATATACTTCGGTTTTATTAAAAATAAAACAATAACATATTCATAATTTCGAATTTAGTTATACACGTATATTTAACGATGGGTGATGTAAAAACTAAATCTGTCTTTACCCGGTCATTTTTCACCCTTCTAATGTTATATAAATTATTTTAGATATCATTTCATATTACAAGTCAAAATAACCAATGCTCTCGCCGTCGGATGGCTGTGGTTTTAAGTGGATCAGACACCGCCTGACACATTATGGTTCTGGACAATCGAGAATATTTACGCTATTTTTTTGTGAAAACTTCAATATTCATTAATTTGCTTAGGATATGGTAATTTTACTGAAATGTGAAATACATTTATATTTCATTATCTATTATTGATCTAGTATAGCGAGAACATAATGCATCTTTCACTGAACTGTTAAAAGTGTAACGAGTATTTCGCTTTGCGTGTGTAAGTTATGCCCAATTTCAATTAGTTAAAGTATAGATGCGGCGATCTGTAGAATATTCATAATATAATAACATATCTTTCTTTGTCGGTAACTTTCTGCCATACTTTGATTGTTTTTGATAAAAAAAAACACTCTTGTTTCTTTGTGTCTGGGAATTCCTTATCTGTCGTCACATTTGGGAAATGAAATTATGGGTTCCTGTTTGTATCTAAAACAACATGGTCTCTAAATCTAATCTAGGGCGATGTAATTGTCGAAATATTCTAATGGTTCCATCCTAGGTGGGCGACCCATGGTTATGTTTTCACTTGTACTTTTCACACACCTGCTCCCCGTTACATAGGGTTGCTCTTTTTTAAAACAATTATTCAGTGTATAACATCTGCGTTATGTATCTATTGCTTGTGTATCTCTTGTAGAACTCGATATCGGACTTTGTCTTTGATCTGTTGATAAGATCTAAACCAGAAGTTAATTTAGATGACCTTTATTTTTCTCAGAAAATACTAGTAAGGTGTGGTGTAAGGTTATGTACTCATGTAATATAAATCCAGTAATTTGCCGACAAGTCACGCCATTTCACACTCTTACCAAAGACGAAAGACGTTTGAAGAAGGTGACAAGAGCTCTACAAACTGGACATTAAGTGGACATTGGCAATACAATTATCAAACAAACACTTGAAAGAGAGGAGGAATTATTTTTGGCCGATTTTTCAACAGTGGCTTGGGTTTCTTTGTTGGTTTTTCACGTTTCCATTAACTCAAGTTAGCGGTTGTTTCTGAAAGAAATGTGGCCATTTCTCTCATATGGTCGGTATTTGTTGTCGAAGCTATGATTTTGAGAACATTTTAATCGTTACAGCCGTTCATTTCTTTTCTGTTGTCCGAACTGAGAGAGGGAGAGGGGGTGCTTCTATTCAATAAGAACTGGACCGGATGGCACAATTTTATTTCAATAGTTCGTTTGCGCGTAGAGATCTTTGGGGAGAGTGTGGCGGACTCAGAAGCGGGGGTGGGTGGGGTGGGGTTAATCCATGAGATTAGGCAGGCGAACCTACCACTTGATCGGTTCCTGCATAATTTGTCTTTCGTAGTATCCGACGGGTGATAGAATGTGTTATTTAGTCTGAATTCGAAATGAAATGGGGTTTATCGTCAGTCTGCTGAGGGAAATTTTGTCCATACAGCGGCATTATGGACGACTCTTATAGCGAATTCCAACTGCCAACGGATTTTTACGTACACGCCAATGTGTACACGAAGAGGGGATATGTCAGTCTTAGAATGGTAAATGCCTCCTTCCCCTAAGGCTTTTCTTTTATTTGCATGGCATCTGTTTTAGCATTAAAGGATTCAATATCACCTAGGCCTACAGTCATCGACATCGCAAACACAACTTGTTGGACAATTTAAATCATCATTAATGTTGTTGCTTTACCGAGAAAAGATGGGCTTCAGATATCCAATATTCAATACAAAATAAACATTTTAAATTTGGCACACGAATCGGTGCCAGGATGCTTTCGAGTGCAATTTGTAATGAAGTGTTTTAAGGAACGAGGCTTAATAATTCCACAGGATCAGTTTAAATACATGTACATTCATATTAAATAATACTATGCGTTGCTACACATCTGTGTCCATTTCAAAATGGTGGGGTGGGACGGCCTAGTGGTCTAGAGTGCCGCGCTTCGACCTCTAGCTGGCCGGTCACCTCGGGGTTGCGGCTGTGGTTTCGATCATTTGTGTGAGCGTATGTGGCATGGGCGCCTGCTCAACCTCGTGGGTTTCCTCCGGGCACTCCGGTTTCCTCTCACTGCTAAAGACACCTACGCGCATGCGAATTATTGAAAAAGTTAAAAACCATATGTTAGTCCCGAAATGACCTAGTTTGTGTCGAGTGGACGTTAAACCCCATTTGTTTTCTCTCTCTCTCTCTCTCTCTCTCTCTCTCCATTTCAAGATGCCAAAAGATAAAGACTAAGCTCCTTTAAATATGCTGTCGTTTTTTTTTATGAGTGTATGATCGTGTATCGTGTAAACCTGAAGTATAAACCCAGTTTACTTACTTTTCATCTATCAAAAATAATCTATTTAAGATAGCATCAAATAATAAATATATCAGAACCAGAAAATCAAAGAACTAACTTTCTTTAATTTAGAATAAAGATAAATAGCATTTGTCATTTTCTCGTTGTATTGGTTTGAGAAAAATGATTTTTCTTTGTTCAAATCTTTATCAGTGGATCAAACAACCATCAAAGACCATGTTGTATAGATAATACAAGCAAGAACAATATCTGAAGTTATCCGTTTCACCCATTCTATACTTGTCTTTCATAGATTAGCCATTTACTGTAGATTAATCATATTTTTCTAGTTTCTTGTTTAATCTCCTACTGTATAGTAGGGATTTTTTTTTAAAGAATATAATCGATTTTGTTTACAAACCAGAAATTACCGTTGTTTCATTCTTTCTCGACATAAAAGATTCTCAGTTTTGATTGGTTTGACTTACCTATTTGGAATTTAGACAATGTTGAGTACATGAATATTTCCGATTATCAATCCCATGGTATATTTCTTTACGATAATGTGGGTCATGTAAAAGGGAGTGTAACAATTAAAAAATGAAATGGAATGGGGTTTAACGTCCCACTGTGCTACCCCGTTTTGGGATACGGTGTGCTATGAGCGAAATTTTGTCCTATTCTAATATAGACTTCCAACTGCATGGGTTCTTTTACAAGCACTCCAATTTGTACGTAGTACATAACAGCTACTTCCGTCCTGCATCACTTGTTTCCCCTTCTCAGTTATGCAGGACGGGGGGGGGGGGGCTGACAAGGACAGCTGTCTAGTCGTTCACATGGGACGGAAACCGGGGTCCCGTGTACACATTGGAGTGAACGTAAAAGATCTCTTGGGGAATTCCCTCATAGCACACTGTATGGCGTATACCCGTCTTCATTAGCCCAATTTAAGTTAGGAGCAAAACAGTACACGTTAAACCCCATTTCATTGCATTGCTACTTTGAAACCGTCAAAAGTACGAATTTTATTATGTTTAAAAATAATGCTTGATATCAGTAGCAAGCAACATAAAGATACATACGTTACTTATTATCGCGAGTTTCTTTTTTATCTAAATGGCGTCTATCTTTGTCAGAGAAGATTTAAATGTTTTTGTGATGGAATGTTCTTGGCATGAAAAGTTGTACATCTGTTAAAGTAATAAATTAAAACAGAAAACCACCTACATGCATATTCAATTAATTCGAATTTATTTATCTAATATTGTAATTTTATTGACCTTTTTTTAATTTTTGCGTCCTGAAATGGTGTCTTATAGAAACCAGGCTCATGTATGAATTTTGTCGAAGAGTATTATTTACTCTCTGAAAAAATACGCCAAGAAATATAATAAAAATAATCGTCGATGTGTTACTTAGACAGCTAGGATCTGATTGTTTGAAAAATCGGGTACAAAATTTCTACTATGCTAGATGTGTGGAAAGTGTCTGATACTCTGAACCCTGATTCTTAAGTTGCAGACCCCCTTCCCATGGGATGGTGGATCCAAAAAAACGTCGGATTATCGAGTTTAATTCGACTTTTGCGTACAACAATCACCTTTCGTGCGCAAGTCGACCAACTTTAGGTGTCGCCAAAAACACTGCTGAAGAAGACACCGGACCCTTCCTTCCTCCCTTAAGCACACCCCCTTTACCCCGTTGAGAGTGGGGTAAATTCGACTTCCCCGTACAACATTAATTAATTTTTTTTCACGTCAATTTTTTTTCACTATTGGACCACACTAACTTAAGAACGCGAAATCCCCTTTTATCTCGAATAATGTGCCAAGAGAAGAAACCTTGAGTTCGTGAAACTCGTATTCGACAGCTTTCTACACCACAGGATACATCACGACAACTTCATACCATTATTCCTTTGATCAAACAATGCATGGAATCCCCATATTTCACATGGACAGAGTCCTTTATCCCCGCTGATTTCCGAAATTTACATCTTGTCATCGGAAAAAAGGCACTCGAGCGGCTCCTTTTCAATCTAGTTTCTGGTTCAGAAAGACGAACAACACTCTCGTTATGTTACATAAATAAGTTGATACTGTCGTCCACCTGAATCACTTGAACAACCAACATCCAAGAATGAAGTTCACAGTGGAGATGAAACCAACAGCAACCTCTGTATATCGACTACAAATCTAATCACTCAAATTCACGAAAAAGCAGGCATTGGTTTAAACAGTATTTATTTTGAGAATATTATACACTGTAAAAAGCATAAATAATAGGATACAAAAACAAGCAAAGTAGGCTTTTATATTACTTTACTTCCTTAAGGCATTATCACCACCTTATCACCAGCAGGCATTATAACCATCTAAAGAGCCAAAACCATTTGCTAACCAAAATCCCCAAATCTGGAAGTACAATACCTAAAAGACGTCTTCATCAAGTAACATACCAAGATGGCGTTTCTTTTGCTGCTTAGTTTATCCCACTCGTTTTATTTTACTTTCTTTTTTAAAATTGTGATCATATATCTTGACGAATTCGGCATCTACTGTAGATGATGTGGCACATAATGATTTTACTTGCTGTGGTGAATGCAGGTCTCTAACATGAAGTAATTTTATAAAAGCTCAACTAGGCCACTTTTTACCTTTGGCCTTTCTACTGTGCGAAATAAGACATAAATTCATTGCATAAAAACGCCCACGGAGGGTAGGATACAATTACATAAATCACATGATTACAATACACCAATCGGATTAAAACACGGATCCTATTTCGTTTTTAATGGTTCAGAATTACGTTTGGAACACAGACGTTGGGTTCCGGAATCTGTCGATGTTTGCCGAGTGGTGTCTCCCCCACAGATTAACACAGGGGGCAGTTGGGTAGAACGGAATGAAACCACTGGGGATACCGAGAATGTTAATTACCCGGAACCATCTATAATAATTATCTTGGGAAAACCGCTCACAGTCTTTGTTATTTATTGGAATAAGTATAAACTAACGCGATCATCAAGGTCAAAATTGGCAACCTTAAATCTGAGTATGACAATTGAGAAAAAGTTGTTATCTACAATAATTATGCATTCGATTATTGAGTTCATTCAAAACTGATGATGTCAATGGTCAATTCTGATCTTCCATGTATTGTCAATTTTGTCTAGACAGCGTTTGCAGTTATCAAAATTATGTAAACAATATACTATCGCCTATCTATTACTAGAAGTTCATGTCTGTATTTATTTGGTCTCATCTTAATTTTTGATATGAAATAGTACCAGTTTAGTCCTATTTATTGAAGTCGTGACTTGACATCAGTATTAGTTCAATGAATTTTCCATTCGTGTCAATGCTGTGATTTGTTGTGTTTTCAGGGGTTCGATGAATGGTTTGGGCCAGTTTGGGGGTCTTCGTGGTTTCGCCCACTGTTCAAAACGTTGCAGCAATAGACAGTCACCCGTTTCTCTCAAATCCATTTAAAGAGTCTTCTTTTTCTACTCAAATTAGTGTTGTACGCGGAAGTTGAATTAACTCGTCTCTCGGGTGGTAAAGGGGGTGTTCTAGGGGAGGGAGGATGGGTCGTGGGTCTTCATAAGCAGGGTTTTGGTGATATCTGATTTTGGTCGTTGTATACAAAAGTCGAATTAAATCGTCATTTTCTTCATTTCAACCATCACTGATCAGTCATCCCCCCCATTTTGACATTCTTAGGGGATTTCGCGTTCTTAAGTTGTGATATTCTCGCGGATCAGTAGTCGAGCTTTTAACGAAAAAATGTAATTTTGTACGCAGAAGTCGAATTAACGCCGCTGAGGGAGGGGTTAATTCGACTTCTTCGTACAACATTAATCTTTTCGTTAAAGGGGGCCCCATTAAAAGGGGGGGGGGGCTGGGGTCTTCTGAAGCAGTGTTTTTGGCGACATCTAAAGTTGGTCGACGTATACACTGTTAGACTTTTGCTGAGAATTACCAACATTACTTCAGTATAAATTGAATATCAATAACCCATTTGGTAGACGGGGCATTGTTCCAGGCTTTCAGATGCAAGTTCGCGGTACTATCTATTTGCAGGCATCAAAACCCTGCTTTACAGACAGTCCGTTCCAACTTGAACTGGCCAATCTGTTTAATTAATCGTCTTCAAGCGATTTTGAAACCGAGATGATACAACGATCACTAAGTCAAAACATTTTTCTTATACATTTAAGAAAAACGTACAGACTGATTAACGCACGCTAAATATTAATACACTTTATAGATTTTACAAATAATGGAAACAAGCTATACATGACATGCAATATACAATTATTTACAAAATGTGATTGACCATATTATGGTTATCAAATTGAAATGAATACTACAAGAAGATAATTATAAGGAATGTTTTGTTGCTATATGGAATAATAAAATAAAATAAGAAATAGTAAATTTACCGATTACGAGAACCCCCAATGAGTAAATTTACAAACTTACGTTTCTAGACGTCAATCTGAAAATAACATGCTGGTTATGTTATATTCCGTTCAATTTTGAAATATTACATAATAATGTGCCTTGTGAATATTGGTAAATATTCCTAATTCGTTTTAAAGAAAAAGCAAATACTTTAACTGCTTTAATTTTACCTATATTTCGTGCCTAAAAGTAAATTACATAATAATGTGAATAAAAGTTACATGCCCGCTTCGTTACTTTCAGCTCAATTTTATTACATAATATGTAAGAATGTACTTTTTAGCGGACTTTGAATGTCTTTGATTTTATCGCTGCACGAAACTCGATAAACATACACGAAACACGGTAAAAAATACATCAGACTTGGTAAAAATACACCAGACTTGGTAAAAGTAGTATATTATGTTGTACAATATACCGACAATTGCGGTGCAAAATCTACTATTTGGTTGTGGACTTCACTGTTAATTGGTTGTGTGTTGAGAAATCTTAACAAAAATATCTCAATTTTGATTTCATTACTACTAAATAAAACGTTTGTTTGATATCAACTTTTTAGTCATTTTTACGACAACCAATTTGGGCTACGACGATACATCTTGATACGGTTGGAATACACTGTACATTATTGTGTCGTTACGTGGGTAAAATCACCTGTATAATGTGGGTATTTTTACGTGTATTAGTACTATCACTCCTATTTTGCTGTGATAAAACATACATATGTAAAATAACATACAACTACGTAAATATTTTACCATATTCTTACGGTAAATTAACATTTATTTCTAACAGTGTATACAGGAAAGTTGATTGTTTTACGCAAAAGTCGAATTAAACTCGAAATTTCGCTGTTTTGACGGACCCCACCCCACCCCAATGGGAAAGAGAGAGAGAAATGGGGTTTAACGTCCACACGACATGAACTAGGTCATTTCGGGACTAACATATGGTTTAATTTTATTTCAATAATTCACTTGCGCGTAGAGGTCTTTAGCAGTGGGAGGAAATCGGAGTACCCGGAGCCACGTACAACCCGGGATTCGAAACCACGCCAATTGACTCAATGGCAGGTCGTATGATACAGCGCGCGTACGCTAACCATTCGGTCACCATCCCCACCACCCCCACCCATGGGAAGAATCAATGTTCAGAGTATCGGACACCGCTGTCCACTCATCTAGCATAGTAGAAATTATGTACGTGATTTTCTAAACAGTCTGGACCTAGTTATATAGATGTTCATGGGTTAATTCCCACTAACACAAAAACTGGGACATCAATTGTCTTTCATTCCTGAAAAGTGACAAAGAAAACTAAAATAGAAGGCGAACAACAGTATTAATTTCATTAAAAGGTATATGTAACCAACTGAATAAAATTCGAATGTTTCAATGAAATATGTATTATAATAGACAACGGCTATAATCCAGCAAAAGGAAATTGACAATCTGTGTTTGGGATAGGATTAATTAAAATTGTGTCGGTCGACCTGATTTCCCGCCAATGGACCGCCTAAACAGAAATTCAGAGCCTATCCTAAAAGCGCCGTTTCAGTTTCTTTCCGACTACCGGAAATCACGTCGGATATAACGTCACGGCGCGTGGCTCTTGGTGATTTGAATAGGCGGAAGAAGAAGCTGAAGTAGACATTGTGGAAAATGGCCAGCGGTTCATTAAAACGAGCTGAGCTATTTGAGATGGCTATCAAGTAGCCGTACTTACCTGTCACTGCATTGTTTGATATCTAAATAGAAACGTAAAATGATATCAACAAAGTCTTCTCGGTGATTTGTTCAGCTCCTTGACCGACGATGATTTTGCTCTGTTTCGCATCCAGTTAAAAAACGGCGGCAATATTTCCCACGTTAGTTTTGACAACATAATTTCCAGGAATGTACTAGAGAACAAAATATACTTGGCGTTAACAGAGGAGGGGGTGGGGTCCGAACCCCATGGACCCCTCCCCTCCACCACTGGACCCCCGCCTGGAAGTACAGTGATCAAGGGAAAGCGCTAAAGGCACAAAACGTCAATTATTCTGATACAACCTTTCGAGACATTCCTGCTTAGTAAAACGGCGTCATAATATTAAAGCGTCTTCATTGGGCAGGTTGGAGCAGAAAAAAATATAGAAGGTTATGCCTCATTGCATTCATTTATTCATTCATAATAATATTAAAGCGACAGAGGATCATTTTCTCACACCGCTGTCTCAGACACGGGTTCACATTAGCCTATGAAACAGAAAATCTTTTTAAGCTCCCGTAACATAAAACACGCTTATTTTGCTACCACTCGGATCCAACTCGCACCTTTAATGCGATTTAATTTTTCAATGTCCCCAATTATATCGTGTTATTACGGAGAGGTGTGAAAACTAAAATTGTCCTGCTCCGACTGGACTAATGAAGATGGGCATACAGAATGCTACGACGGAAATTTTGTCCTGGCAGCGGCACTATGGTCTACTCTTACGTGTATATCGAATTGCAACTGTCAAGGGATCTTTGAACGCCAATGCAGGGATCGAACATGCGACCTCCACTTAGCCATCGTGGTGGCTCCCGGGTGAAAACAAAGGATTATAGACTGTATCATCATTAATTATTGTCCATCAAGTTAACGGTTATATGATTAAATGTGTCATCGGTTAGCGAGTATCTTTAATATTATTCATTTATCTTGCATTCAAAATACACTCACGAATCAATCAAGTTGGCTTGTAACTCACTATTACTATATGATAAATGTAGAAGAAACATATATCAAGTTGTTTTTTGTTGAATTTCCTATCCTGAGAACAATAGGGGGGGGGGGGCAAATCAAATGGGTCAGACCAACTTACGTGGACTAATAAAAAAAATACAATGATGGAATTAAGTTATCTTTGCACATTCCAGATGTTCATTTTACATCTTGTAAAGAAATACAGTTTTTTTATATTCTATTTTTATAGTGATAATGTTGTTTTAATAAGCATAGCCTCATAACTAGATAATTAAAACCTAATAAACTGGATTCTTTATGAGAAAAGTTAGCATTTTATTCCAGGTCGAAACAGTGGGAGTTTCGTTTATGCTTCTCATAAGCAAGATTGTATTTTAGTTAGTTGTGGATTTGTTGATAGCATATTATAGGTAATTTACTTTCTTGTTATTTGGTAGGGAGGGGGTGCTCGAATGACCTAACGCACCCCATTAGGTCATTGAGCCATTTGTCGTTGTTTCGATTTGACACATTTTGATATTTACAAGCTGTTCTATGGGTATATTTCTTCAAAATTATCATGAAGGAAGAGGATAAAATATGTTGGAATGATTGTAACGATCTATCACCCTGTTGCCCTAATTGTTCAGATCTATTTATTAATACAGGTGTACGGCTATACTTGTAGACACTATTAACAAGAGATGTAGTGTTTATCCTAGGTTATTAATGTGAGAAAGTAAACAAAATCCGAGGTAAACAATAGACAAATATAAACATCATTTATCAGAATATCATGATACAAGACATACACATCCTATAGACGTAGATGTAATATTTATTAGTGCTGAGCATCCCTGTGTATATTAATATAATATAATTAATTAATCATCTATGTATATAACAATGAGGGAGGGGGATATTTAACGTCCACTCGACACAAACTAGTTCATTTCGGGACTATGTAACATGGTTCAATTGTATTTCAGTAATTCGCTTGCGCGCAGGGGTCTTTAGCAGTGGGCGGAAACCGGGGGATCCAGAGAAAACGCACGAGGTTTGACAGGCGAACCTGCTCCTTGCCACGTAAAACCACGCCATTTGACTCACAGGGGGGTTGGGGTGGCCTAGTGGTCTAGACTGTCGCGCTTCGACATCTAGCTGGCCGGTCACCTCTGGCTTGCGGCTGTGGTTTCGATCCCTGGTGTGAGCGTTTCCTCCCACTGCTAAAGACCCCTACGCGCATGCAAATTAATGAAATAAATTTAAAACCATAAGTTAGTCCCGAAATGACCTAGTTTGTGTTGATTGGACGTTAAACCCCATTCCTCTCTCTCTCATTTGACTCACTGATAGACTATGAAACAACGCACACGCGCTAACCATTCGTCCACCCTGTGTATATCACTATGGTTCAAGTTAGATGCATATTATGTATATTACACTGTTTAAAGTTAGAAGTCTGTGTATATTACAATGGTTAGAGTTAGATGTGGTGTATTACACTGTTTAAAGTTAGAGAATGAGAGAGAGAGAGAGAGAGAGAGAGAGAGAAATTGGGTTTAACGTCCACTTGACACAAACTAGGTCATCTCGGGACTAACATATGGTTCAGTTTTATTTCAATAATTCGCTTGCGCGTAGGGGTCTTTAGCAGTGTGAGGAAACCGGAGTACCCGGAGAAAACCCACGAGGTTGGACAGGCGACCTTACTCCGTGTCCCGTAGCCTACATTTAAAGTTAGAGGTCTATGTATATTACAATGTTTAGAGTTAGGTATCTATGTATTTTATAATGTTTCGAGTTAGATGTATATGTATTGCAATGTTTAATGTTAGATATATGTGTGTATTGCGATGTTTATGGTGTATATGTATATTACGTGGTTTAGAATTAGCTGTCTATGTATATTAGCTGCCTATGTACAATGTTTAGAATCAGCTAAAATGTGTGTTACATTTAGAGTTAGATGTATAGTGCATTACAATATTTAGAGATAGCTTTTACATTCCGGTTTTCCGTTGTGATTGTGAAGTGTTATAAAGTTTTGGTGACGATTATTCTGTGTTGCCGTTCCGAGTGTTATTTACCATGGCGCCACACTGAAAAACAAAACCGCAATCTTGTCCGATGAAATCACAAAATTTCTAACTGGATACAATTGTACCAACCGCCAGGGTCTTCTGGTGTGTGACAAACTGGACAAGGACTAGCCCCTATTTAGACCTCTAGTCATTACAATAAGATTAATTAAAGTAGATTATCGCCAATTATGTCCAGCTTTGTTGGTCAGCTGTCCTTGACGAGTCGCAGCATGTGATCAGTCTTGGTTAGTTCTAATGACAGACCCGGACCTAACATCAATCAACCCCCGTTTAATATCACTTAAATACATGTCAGCTAACCTGTCAGACTGGTCAACGGGGGGTAGATAGTCCAGATCTACTCAGTCATTTGATATGTCTTTTCTTTTGCTAACATTTTGTAAAACTAGCGTTTAAATGTCAACAGTATTGTTCTTTTACACGATTATGCATTGTTGACTAATGTCATTTAGCTACAATTTTTTATGGGTAAAGCGTTGCTAATCTGTATTAGCAGCCCCGGTTTCTCCGAGTCATTCGTTTCCTTCCACTGCTAAAAACCCCTACGCGTAAGCGAAATATTAAAGTAGAATCGAACCATGTGTTAGTCCCGAATTGACCTAGTTTGTGTCTCATGGATCCCCCCCCCACTCTCTCTCTCTCCCTCCCTCTGTATTAGCAGACTAATCAAACTGGTTGTACTGGTATGCAGGGCTGGGTATGAATTTGGGTGATTATGGGGTTATCAGCATTTGGAATACAATTGTCCGGAATGAATAGAACTCTTTGTAGTAAAAGTAAAACATCACCTTACAATGTAAAAACCTACCATATTTGAAATTGAAAATATAAAAAATTGAAATTAAACGAAACGAAACTACAATATATTTTATTATCAGATTATTTGAATACAGAAACTGCAGTGTGTTAGCGATTTGACATAACAAATCGAGATAACAATTTATTGTACCAGATAATCAAGACTAAACCACCTTTGGTCAGTGCAACTGACCGCACACGCGCATGATGTCCAATGCTGTCTTTGAAGTCCAGCTAATAATTACCATTTATTTCATCAGTCTATCAGACGGTTCATAGGGTGAGGATGGGGTGGTAATTTATCACATGGTCGCGCGTCCCGGGATACTTTTCTTTTCATTTTTATCTGAAGTCAATGACCAAAACCACGCCCTCTCTGGAATACAATACCAAGACTTCGAGTGAATAATGACAGCCACTTATTTGTTGTATTACTTGATTAAAATTTATTGGTTATTTATTGTTATCTCATTTTAATTTCCAATTTATTCTTACAGAAGATACAATAGAGAATCTATTGTTAAAAAACCGCTTTAAGCCCGACCGAAATGTTTGTACATTACAATGGCTTTTAAACTGAAAACCGATCATACCCGAAAAATGTTCAATATGAAGTCCAAGACTTTTATTTTTAAAAAAAATGGGGCCCAAAATTATTCTTCAAATCAATCAATTCTAACTTTCGTTATGACCATTTAATTTAAGTTTTACCATATAATGGATTTCTATGGCCATTAAAGTTTTACCGTGATTTCTATCGTTTTCACACCGCCATCTTTAGCTTTTAAATATGGTAATAATAATTTAGTTGGTACAAGAAGCTTGCATCACCGTGAAAGTATTTTTTTAATTACCTGGATGTGCTTTGTTACATAATAACAGCAATCTTGTAATACATTTTACTATAGAGAAATAGCTATCTGACTTGCGGCAATGAGAAGTCCCTTAAAATAAAGTTACCATTTGAGTATTGTCACCAAAACGATACTAATGCCATTTATCGTCATTTGAGAGATGTTGAATCCCTTGCAAACTTTAATATTATGAATGTTGAATCTCTAATAAAAGGAATACCAGTTAAAAATTGGTTCAAGCCCTGTTAGTACTTACCAAGAAATGATTAATTAAAAATGTCTCAATATCCGTCATCCCATGTCAAAGATAATAATAAAACAAGCTCGGGCCAGTTACAAGTGTTGGGTAAAATATCTTTTTTGATGCGCCTCCTTCTAATCTTGGGGAATTCAAGACGAGGATTATCAACCGTATACGTTTTGTTTGTTTTCTAAATTAAATGTTAAATAATATATTGGAGAACATCTTAGCATGGATTTCAGCGGTGTAAAATTAGATATCCTCCGTAAAATGGACGACCGGGATCAGCGATTTACGCCAAACAAATACCGCCATGGGCAGATTGACGTAAAATGTACGCAACAGATCATGTACTCTAAAAATGTATCATTGAATCACTTAACTTCGGGGTTAATAATAATGTTCATTATAGTAGACCTATCTACAGAACAAGTTCTGTTACATCATAAGCTTTCTTTATAGTCGTGTGATCAATCAACACTTACAATTACACGAACGGCACGGCACAATCTGTTCACTACTAATACCCTCATGATCCCTTTAACCGACGACAAACACTGCACGTGCTGTTTACCTCTACTTTACCATCTTTACACCGGTCGTATAGAAAGATGTCTTTAAAGTGACCGTCACCAATGATTTAGAAATTTTCAAATAGAACAACAAAAAACAGTCTGACTCTTAAATTAGTTTGGGTCTGTTACGGTCAATGTTTAGGTCAAAATTTCATTGATAACCGAATTTTACTGCTTGAGAGTAGAGTGTTATACACGAAGAAATAAAATCGACGATGGGGTGGGGATATTCGTTTATACAAGTGCTTCCCAAATTGCCAAGTCTGGTAAAAAGGAAACATGAATGATTCGATTATTACAGCAAAAACATAGTTCATGTGGTCTCTAGGCCATACGGTAAAGTTTAATAAAAGCCACAATCTATATTTGGTATGTTACAAATCCTAATCTCATTTCTAACTCCACACCCCACGTGAAAGTTTTCATGAATGAAATTTTTGTGTCGATTTCACTGGTAAACTATTTGAACAGCGTTAACATTCGATCGTTCGCTCTTTTCCTCCAAATATTTTAACAAATGAAAGTCGGTGAAGTTTTCATGTTTGGTTGAACGAGACTCGAACTATATTTGATATGAAAAACACGTGCTGAGTGTTTGTGTATCGCAATTCGGGATCAGTTACCAGTTGTCCGGCAGATTGCACGCATTGACCATAGTTTAGAAGTGACCAATGTTTCCAACCATGTCTCACACCCCGACCCACCAGCTAACCGTTTAACCGTCTATTTTTAGCCGAGGTTGACCGAACCAATGAGACGGCGGACCAGACATGGTTTTGTGAGCTCATGGGTCGGTGAATGGTAGTAAGAAGTAAACACAGTGAGTGATAAAGAAGGAAAAGTTAGGTAGAGTTAAGACAGATAGAAAGTGTAAGAAAGTTAGTACGTGTACGTTGATGCGGATTGTTCTACTAGTATAAATAGCTTTCAATTCATGATCATTGGGTTGGATGTAAAAGGTGCGCTGGATATAAAACCGCTATGAAGAGAAAACGATGCAATGATCACTTACAGGCCTGGAGGCCGAAACCTTAAAAAAGGAACTTCAAGAATTATAATAAGAACGAAGGGAAAACTTGCGTTTCACTTGACTGATAGACATCAAAGAGTGAAGACCGCTGTCTATTATTACGATAATCAGCTATTGTACAAGTCAGACCAGTAATTGTATTTTTCTTACGGCTCAATTCTACTTGATTTGTTTCGTCATGGACTTAATTTTAGCAAATCAGATAAAACGACACGAACTTAATTAACAGCGGAATTTTAAAATGTGTTTCAAATTTGAAGAAACCGTGTGTTCATTTATGGACTGTGTTCACCTGCGATTGGTGATAAGCGATGAGGATAGGGTTGTTTTATAATCCGAAACACAAGTTTGTATATAAATTTGATTGAAATTAAACCGTCTCGTTTGGACAATGATATATAAACTATTAGATTAGATATCAGAAATTTATTGCACCAATTCGTAGCCTTCAGACAGAATACAAATACAGATAGCTAAAAACAGCGAGGAGTGCCGAACAGCAATTAAACTGCTCTTTTCGTTTCATTTGTTCTAACAACACTTTGTGATATTTTAATCTTTAAAAATATCATTGAACGAGAATAATTACACCGAGAAGCAACCGCACAGGGGACACGTGGATTTAGTGTTTAACCTTTGTAATTATTTAAAATATGTAGTCACACATCGATCGTGAAATTTGTCATAAATGTTATTGTTTTGTTAAATTTTTCTGAAATCTATCAAGTTGTGACTGTCGATGATAAAGTGACCAATATTCATGGATGTAGGCCCAAAATGCCATGGTTACTATGTATATCTGTATTTCTCTGTTACATACCGCCGATATACAGCAAAGCAAAGATAGAGGATAGTGCGAACATGGGCACGTGTCCTCCGAATTCAAACGTAAGTAGTTTAAACGTATTAAAATGTAGCAATGACAATTTAAGATTTTGAGAGCAATAAGACCCTCTATTTTTTTTATCTCCTTTTCACATCATTGTATTGTTATAAACAATTTTATATACCTATGCGTGTTTATCAATACTTCAATTTTACGTTACGCACTTCTTATATTTTGTATAAAGCGGAATGTCTCTTCCCAAATATTCAACCTGTTGGGATCTACAAACGTATAGATAACTTTAGATTTACCTCAGTTTGCGTGACGAAAACAAATATCGAGAGAAATCCGCTTTTGAGGACTTGAAAGAATTTAAAAATTTTCTCAGAGGTAATGATGTCATACTACAGTGCAATATTAAACGTACAATCTACGTGGAACGCCTTTCACAATGATAATATCATTACGACCGTTATAAAAATGGTTATGGAAAATTTCAAAAAGAAAACAAAAGTTTCAGAGAAATAATAATAGAATTAAGAATAGCCTGGTCTTCCTTTTGTGCTAAAGATGAAAAACATGCAATTAGACATTTTAGTAATCATCTTGCTTGACAACTTTTCTCAAAGAAACAAATCTTTAGAAGACCAAAACCAGTTCGAAAAAAAGTTGACGCAAACTATTTCCTATGTATTCACTAAAAAAACTATTAATCGCTTTAATTCATGATACAAGAAAAATATATATATATAGACAATGAAGCATTAAGCAAATAACTAACACTGTAATTTTGCCTAAATCCTTTGTACAAAAAATAAAATCTTGTTAAGTCGCAAGATATGCCATGTAGCCTATGCATACAACTAATAAAAGTTCCCCTGCTTCATTTTCCCAGTAGGAGTAGAACAGTAAAAAGTTAAATCCTTTTGGTAATACTCCGGCGAGTTGCATTGCACTATTTCCTATTTGGAACTTTCAGCAGCTATAGACCTCCCAGAGTGAACAGTTTTGTTTCGGTATCGGTTGAATTGGTACTTGCCAAAATTATGTGGCTTTTTGACCACACTAATGACAAACGGCATTTATATTTAAGATATCCGTCTCAAAATAGTAATTTCATTTTTTATCCTGACAGTAACCGTTATATTTTAAACGACGATCGTTTATTAAGATGATTCAATTATTATTATAATTGAAAACTTTAAAGAATGTGGGAACCTGCTGTGGTGTTTTCAACTTTTGGTGCATTTTAATAAATTAAATCAGTTGGAAATACAAATAGCGCAGAACAGAAAAAAATCTGTAAAGGGATTTTTGAAATTTGTAGGAAATTCTGTGGCGGGTAATGACGCACGCCCCACATTCTCTTAAAAACAATTTTTACAAAATACATTTCCGTTTATAGTAGTAATATAATGTTTCTGTGAATAATAATATTTGCATATTTATTAAGCTGCCATAAATGTTCGACATCCAGGCAATTAACTCAATGTACAATTAATTTGTAGCTTGTTTGATTATAAATGCACGCTTTAAATGTGTGAATTAGATCTGTTTGACGCACTGGATTATAACGGTACGCAGTCACAGTCACGCGTAGGCACACATTTTATACCCCGATCATAATGCCCGATTCAGTTTTAAATACCGCTAAATATCTTTTTATAACGACAGCGCGTGTCGATATTACCACATATTTTAATGATACTTATCAGTTATTTTTTTAAGGTGGGTATTAAAACTTGTAAGACATCATTTCACTAGAACACCGTCGATTTATTTGAGCAGCTTATCTTTAAAATGGCGAGGGTTGAATCTATAGACCTCTCCAATTTTATCTTTTATATTTATTCAGTTATTATAACTAGATGTGTTTTATCTGAGTTTACATTATTTTTCACAAGTTATCGCTATTTACTTTTTACTGTTTAACACAATTAGCACAAATACACCCAATATAATGTAGGGATATGGAATTTCAATTGCGCTTTCAAAATACCTGACGGCGGCGCTCTTTGATGTTCGCGTATCTTTGTTGTCGAACGAGGTAAACAAACAAAATTCCATTGTATCGGGGGCTAGATATGATGAGGGTTTAGTCTACTTTAGACCACGTGGTGTCTGTAGAGATATTATGATTATCGCCATTGACTGGCTTGTTTATAGCAATGTAAGAATAATACACTGTATTTCGGTACATTTTACCTACATTTTGTCGTCTATCTTTATATAGTAGACCAACCAATACAGCTCCAGACACGTGTTTTCTTCAGTCAATGGCAAAAACCAGTCACCCCTAAGATTAGAAATATAGCTTTGATGCAAATAAATACATGCAGAGACTGATCAATTTTAACCAGAAAATTGAAAACCAAAACCTGCTAGAAAAAAAAAATTCTTGAAAATGATGGTGCCAGGACCAGCATTATGAGAATTTTATGGAGACTCTCTTCCTAATACAAAGTACCTTTACAATGGGAAGTATAAAAAAACAGATTACTGAACAAGATCTCGAGTAATGCACCTACTTCCACACTCTTTATTTTCTTGATGTTCCAGCAGGAGTGCTTTTCATATATAAGCAATAAAGGGGTTTGATCTCAGCTTTACCTTGAAATATGTTAATATACCTTTAAGTATATGGAAATCAAATTTCAAAATATAAAGAAACTCTACTTTGTTTCAAATTTGCAGAGCATGTTTTTTGGAAGGAAAACTCTATCAAAATTTAGAATTTTACTTGTAAATTTCTGAAATCTTTTGAAGGCGATGAAATTTGGAGAGAAAAAAATTAGTGACTTTGTACATTAGGCCACAATTAAGGACCCCATTAAAATTCAGCTTTTTGGAAAGTAAATTTATGATGTATTTATAATTTAGGACAGAATTTATAATGGAATCCTTTAAAAAATGGTTGGCTTTTTTAAAACCAAGAGCACTCAGCAGGATTTGTTGAATGCTCTGAGAGAAAGTGCAATGACACTGCTGCTTGTGGGGTGTAAGGACTATCTCCTATCTATGTTTGATCGAATCTCATGACAAGAAATAAATCTATACTGTTCTTTGATCAAGTGTTTTGACAGAGTCTACAATATAATAAGCGAGAAAAGATGAATAAAATTATAGTTTCCATTTCTTTCGGTTTTTTTAAAGGATGTTATTAAAAAAAGTATACTAAGCAAATGATACACCATATTCTTTTCTTGCCTAGATTACTGTTTTACAACGTCAAAACATTGCTCGACATGTTTAAGCATTTTCTGTAAATGTAAGTTTTCTAGGACTTCAAATGTAGACTATGATGTCATAAATACAACTAAATTGGAAAAAAATGTGAACTTTTACAGTAATTCATTTTACACATAACCCACTTCATTCCAATTGCCAAATCTTTTTCAATTTTTTCTTCCCAAGATAAAAAAAAAGATGAATTATATTAGCATCTGTGACTTTTTTTGCCAAAATTTAATTTTTATGTTACATTTACTTGGCTGAAATTTGAATTGTTGGTGGGAATATTTTAAGTTAAGATATTTTCGAAGAAAACAATGTAGTCACAGATAATAAATCTATGGTGTGTATAAGGCTTGAGATTTCATCATCATTGTTCAAGAGCTTTCTTAATCAACTCACAGATCTTAACAGTTATAAACATTTTTAAAAGTGTGTAGTTAATGAGCTGGGATAGAGAGAGATAAGAGTTCCCCCACTATTCATATTACAACTGTGTCATTTCTAACCCACCGTGACTTGACCCAAAGGGCTTTTATTGTATAACCTACATTAAGGCAATTTTTAAATTTGTTAAATCACATCCCCTACATCACATATATATATGTTTCTAAAAAAAAATGACATTACATTGATGAAACTACACACTGAGCTATTGCGATCCAGCTTCGTGTTTTAGATATTTTGCAATGTACATGTTTCAGCTGCACTGCTCGGCCAAAATGAATAAGAATAAACTCTATTGAGTACACTAAGTGTGATAACCTGTCATAGATATCAACAGATCCACTGTTAAAATTAAAAGTTTTGGGTAATGAAATGAATTTGGGTTTAACATCCTATTGGGCTATGAAAACAGAAGTTCTGGGTAAATGTATCTGAAAACAAATCCCAGCTTTGTGTACAGTGTATGCCCCTTTAGCTATTTGTACCATGCACACAGTAAATCTTGTTGGTTATCAGTAGTAGACTTGATAACCTTTACTTAGACCAATTCTAAAGGTTATCCAGACGAAATTTATCTTGCTGGCATCAACTGTAGAGATTGAGTGTGATGTTTCTACACCAGTTGTTGTTAAAGTAATGTACTATACATCAATCTACTTCTATACTTTATAATTTATGACTAAGTACAGCTTACATTTGTATCTGTAATTCTACATCATCTTACTTTCATAATTAAACATCTAATGCTAATGTTCCAAAAATCAATTAACCCTTTTTTGCCCACGTTTTTACTGGATTAATAACAATCTGAAGCCTTAAGCCGTCGTACTTTCTGGATTTCTTAAATTTATATCAGAAATATAATTAAATGTGGTTTTATGTCCTACTGTTCAGGGGCCTATTTCACGAAATTTTAACTAAGATAAAATCCCAATTTTAGTAATTTGATTGGATAATATTAGATTGATTTTAGTGCTTAGCCAATCAAAATTGAAGTATCTACTAAAATTGGATTTTATCTTAAGTTAAAATTTCGTGAAACAGGGCCCAGCTCTTATAATTGGGCTAATAATACAGTGTGCTGTGAATAACACTAATAACAGTAAAAAGGGCTACTCATATATTTAATTCCAACTGCCAAGGGATCTCTTAATTGCATGCCAACATGTATGTACAGTACAGTGCAATGTACCTTATTTTTTGCCCCATACATTGCCCCTTGCCAAGCACTCTGTCCTGTACCACTGACAAGCGGGGAACCCTGCCGCAAAATCCTAAGAAATGTTTTCAGTGATATCAAATTTGCGCATATAGCCACCAGTAATAAAGTCTTTTGGATAGGACAATAATTAAGCTTGATTTCTACTTTCAAATGTTCGTTTACGTGCACTTCCATGTGTACACATGTGGAGCTCTGTTGAAAAATAACAGGATTCTTCTTGTTAAGAGTCCAGTGCCATTACCATTAAAATAACACAGTTCCTGCATAATTTTGGTTGATAAGATTATTTTTGGCCAAAATGCAACTGTGAACTTCATCTGTGATCTGAATACTTGTCACAAATTTACTTAGGTAGATGAAGACCTACACAGACCTTTGGATTTTCAAAGTTTCCCAATTTCAGGAATTCTGGGAGTAATTTAAGGATCTACATTAATCTCATTTCATATTTAAAACTTATTTAAAGGGGAATGTTACAGATTATCAGTTTTTCATCATATGATAATAACTATAGAAACTAGCTAGAACAACGTTATATTCTATATCATTATACAGATCATGGTGATTAGTCTCAGATGATCTTTGGACAATTCATAAGGAAATACTGATTGATGGTCACAGATATATTATACTTAATGAAAATTAGTCACAATTTCTGTGTATGGAGCACATATCCTATAGATAAAACTAAACTATTTGTGCCAAGTTGAACTACTGTCAATACAGCCAAGATTATTCTTGATCATAGAGCAGTATATAGTCTAAAAGTAAGTGCAGGAGGACTGCACCACACAACAATGCACAAGACATACCCATGGACAAAACACACAATATATACATAAACAAGAAACTGGTTATTCTGTTTTATGAATTAATTTATTCTTTTCTTTTCTTTCAGCAAAGTGAATTAAATTCGTTTTTGTGGATAGTAAAGAGAGATCCGCCATCTTACTTTTTCGGAACAATTCATGTTCCTTATACACGGGTGTGGGATTTTGTGCCAGAGAATACCAAAAAAGCTTTTAACCAAGCAGAAAATATCTTCTTGGAACTAGATTTGACTGATCCGTATACAATATCAGCGTTATCAAGATGTCAGCTATTACCGCATGGGGAAAATTTATCCAACGTTTTACCCGTGGATATATACAACAGACTGAAACGCCATCTGGACTATGTTCGGGACGCCCTTCCGGAGTGGATGACAGCTGACCAAAAGGGGAGGGGCTTATATCCAGATTATTTATTTAATGCGATCGCGGGGAACTGGGAACGTAAACGTCCAGTGTGGGTTATGTTAATGGTGAACTCTTTAACAGAAGGAGATATAAAGTCACGTGGTATACCAGTGTTGGATTTATATTTAGCTCAGATGTCCGAACGCCAGGGAAAAGTTACGGGAGCGGTAGAGCGGGTGGAAGAACAATGTGTTCCTTTAAATGAACTAAATTTCTCACAGGTATGTGCTTTCCCTTTACCTATAATTAGTGCTTACTCCTTTATATCTAAAAGTGATTATAAAGAACTTGTAGTATTATTCCATTCTGAAGAAATAATGTATGGTATTAAGCTGGTAATGTTACATGCTGATTGGGTTAAAATAATCGGACAATGTGATAGAGAAACCAATCAAATTGATCATTGTAACCAAAGCTTTAGTTAGTGTACATATAGTATATCCATAATTTTGTTAACAATTCTCAATATAAAAGTTAAAGACATTTAACTGTAATCTTTGTGAAGAAATCATCATGTTTGATGTGTGTTTTTTTCATTTATTCGGTGATCAGCTGCTGTAGTTCACGTAGAGATATTCTATGACTTGCTTTCAAAAATTTGTTTACAAATGCTTCCATACAGAACGTGATAGTTAAATATTAAAGGACCACACATGATTTTTAAAAAAAAAAACAAGTTCATCATTTTGCTGACTTTATTTATTACAGGGATTGAAAATAAGGGTCATAGGTAGACAAGCTTTATAAATATGATATATTACGTGAATACGCTATTTAGATTATTTGTTAGGGTATAATAGATAGGTATTTTCTGCCATAAGTTACTTGTTCTGTTTCCGCCTCATGGGCTGTGTGGTATAATAAAATGTGGGTGACATTTTATTAAGGTATAGAAATTATATTACATTGAAAACAGATGATATTTACACCCACTGCACATAGATATCTCTCTCTGTGTAAATGTGATTAACAAAATCTAATATACAATGATTACTTTCTAGAACACATGATTCCACCTCAACTTGAGGTCTTCAAGGTTCAAATAGTTAATTGATATTTGTTGGGCCTTTGCCTTTAATCAGTTGTCCTAGTGGGTTATAGTCTGAAGGTTATCTGCTACCATGTAGCTTCATCCTTTACCCATTTGCTTTATCTGCTATCTTCTACTCATTTACTACATCTTCTACCCATTTATTTCATATTCTACCCAGTAACTTCATCTTCTACCCAGTAACTTCATCTTCTACTCATTTACTAAATCTTCTATTCATTTTCTTCATCTTCTACCCATTTACTTCCGCTTATACCTATTATTTCATCTTCTACCCAGTAATTTCCTCTTCTACTCATTTACTTTATCTTCTATCTATTTCTTCTACCCAGTAACTTCCTTTCCTACTCATATACTTAATCTTCTACTCAATAATTTCATCAGTCACCCAGTAACTTTGATTTCTGACAATATAAACTACCGCTCCAATAACTGTAAATGGTCAAAGGTGTTGCATACATCTATGAGGCAGCCAGACAGGGAGGCTTACTGGTACTTGTTCTTGGAAACTGGATTCCATTTTTAAAAAACATAACAAAAAATACCATATAAATTTATTCCATCTTGTGGAAATCTAATACACAATTATTAAAATTATCTCGATAAGATCAATAGAGCAAGTAACTTTAGTTCGATCTTACATATATTTCACAAACAATCTTGAGATTTCAGTTATCAAATAATACACACCCAATAAAAAGTCAATAATATTTTCTACAATATTACCAAAAAATACTGGTACATGTTTCTCAAATGTTAGATTAATAAAACATGACCCATTAAAAGCAAGTAATACTTGGAGAGCGCTTCACCTGTTGCTTGTAATTGTAATTTTTACCTGAGAATTTGGTTGTAGTGAGGATTATAACATCATGTACTGAATCTGTTTTTAGTCAGTAGTGTAGATAGTAAAAATGTTCACACATTATTAAGCTTCCCTTGTATTCAGTCAAACATTCTCTATTTGTTACTCAGTATATACATGTGGACTTTTAATACATTTCTTTTCTTGAACTTTTTGAAAGTTTCTTGGAACCTGTAAAAAAATTGTCTGGATCAGAATTATTGCCCATTTTATCTGTGGTCATATTAGAATAAAAGTTGTTTTTTTTGCATTCATGGACGTTTTATTTTGGTTCTTGTTTGTACATATATCTATTGTAGAACTTTAGGCATACAACAGAATGGTCATGTTTTTTTGCGATTGTTTATTCGTACTTGCTGGACGTAATCTGATCCATATCTAAATCCAGAGTCACTTGTCGATTTTTTGCCAAGTTATTCCTCCTGCCATGAAAACATTGCAGTTGCCCAAAGTTTTAAAGAAATTCTTTAACTGGTCATACAGGAGGCAGACCACCATTAATTTCCCCATTGACTTCAATGTTAATTCTGGACTCTTTGCCCACCTCCAACTTTTCCCCAAATTTTCGTTGGGCGAAATGCTTTTCACTACAGACAGAGGAACAAATGGCCATGTCTTTGCACTAAAATTTTTATGAGTTTGACCACCAAAATTTTGAGATACACGAATTTGAAGAAGCATACTCAAAACATGTATCTAGTTGCCGTACATATCACCGTAGCCAACCTCATAACGCCGTTATCCTTCCGCCTCAAAATCATGAATATTTACCAAAACCTGGCAGAAAATATTAATTCAAACCCTCTTAGTCCATTCTAGACCAAAAAATCAACAAAAATGGGCATGTAAAAGGGGAGAAAAGAGACAGAGAGAGAACTGCTATAAATAGACGAACTACAATTTGTGGGTACCGAGATGGTGAAATTTAATGATGCTCGCCTCCATAAGGTGGGAGTTGTGTGCCCTTGTCATGAATACCTTATAACTACTCGACAGGTCACGGTTTTTGTGATTTTGTTTTCAAACTTTGGCAACTAGAAATGGACACAAAAAGGGCCACAAAGCATATGAATGTATATAAACAGATTTATATTCAGTTGTTACTGTAATTTCTAATTAAATTGAATGGCAGACTTTGACACCCGGTTATTCCAGTCTACACCATTATATTCTCCCTTGGAATTCGTTTAACCTCATTCATCGAGTTGCTTCATTACAAATGGTGCTTGAAAGCTTTTTGGAACGGGAATCGTTTGCCAATTTTAAAATTTTTCATTTTGTCTTTAATATTGGATATCAGAAGCCCATCTTTTCATGGTAAGATAACAACATCAATGTTGATTTAAATTGACCAATATGTCGTGTTTGCAATGTGGAAGACTGTGGATGATATTGAGTTAGAGACTTGCTTCCTTTAAGAATAAATAAGACCTGTAGTTATTCAACCGTCTATTACACTGGTCATTGAAACCTTGTGATCAAAGTAAAAGTCTTTTTTCTTTAAACTTGCTGGGATTCTGCGAGAAATTGTTCATATCAAAGCCTTATAAACAGTGCAGATGATTAAATTGTTGGTGGATACATGTTTCGTTGCCTGGTAACCATACTTTTACTATCATTTTGTTCATTAGAATTCCTCCATATTGCCAAATGCATCAGCACATATCTTTTCCATATACCTGTTTGCATTCATGTAATACTTATCTGAATAAATTCTAAAAAAAATTCTTATTCCTTCATTTTTTTTACAAAGAATATATGTAACCCACATATACAGAAATTTTGAGAAAAACTGATGTTACGTCAGACAAGTTCTACAATTCTGTTCTAATAGAACAACATTTTTTATAGTAGCTGTCTGCTTTATTATTGTGATATTTTATTGAGTGGGTTTTTTTTTTACTTCTGTATATTGGTATATATCACCATTGCAGTAATAAGATATTGTTTCTAACTACCGACTTAAATGTACGTCTCACCCAAGTTTTCTATCTCCGTGTGTTAGGTGTTGAATGATTTATTTTTGAAGTGTTATAGAGGTGTATTTATTCATTGCCTTGTTTATAACATCATCCTTTCATCTCATCAATATACTCCAAAACAAACACGATTCAAATTTCACCCAAATTCCAACACGATGGCTCTATGATGGAATAAGTGCCAGCACTCAGAAACACCTTGTTTAAAAGATTAAAGAAGTTGCCGCTCCACCTTTGACTTGAGTTCTAATCTTTCTTACCTCTATGTCTGTAGGTAGGTAACTATAGAAGCAAAGTATATATCATAGACAAACAGAATTCTCTAAAATAAAAAACTGATCAATGTAAACATATACAGAGAATTTTAGACTTGCGTAGTTTTTATGTTATGGGCTATAAAATCTTTAAGAGTATTTTTGAACTTTGGAGATCTTTGCCATTAGGATTCTCATTAACATTGCTTTAAAGGACAATTTTACATGTGTTTTAAAAGTAGTTAATCACATTCCAAATATAATTTTAACATAGAGATCTGTGCTACTGTTCTTCTGAAACAAAGATGTGATATATTTTGGTGGTCATTTGTTTCATAGACTGGCAACCCAGCTTTCCTGGAAACCTTCATTTTGTTAGATTGATCTTCCCCCAATAGATCTTGATTATTAAAACTTCTAAAAGGTTTTTTATGCATCTCTTAAGTTCAGGTTCACTCATAAATTTGATCAAAAACATAATTTTTTCGTTCTCTCATTCAATCAAATTCTTAATGTATTTTTGTGGCTGAAAAATGAAGTATTACACAACTTACCATGTGTAGGTATGAAAATATTTACTTAGCATCTTGAGGTAGTATTCACACACTTTTAGAAGAGGGTTAGAGTAGGCTTTACATTATATAGGTATATTATATATGCAATTATATATATATCCTAAGCTATTTATTACAGTCCTTAACAGGTGTTTACGTTCCAATATACCACAGTCAGTTTTATACATTGCATATTATCTAGATTATTTATATTGCTCATGCTCATGAATTCTGACATCAGGAACAGATCGGTTACAGATATTCGCAAATTCCATCTCAAAGATCTTTTTCAGAAGGTCTTATTAAAGGCGCATTAGTGTTTTTGAAGTTCTTCACTGGTCGTTAAAAGCAAAAATATTTTGATTTGCCATGATTTGTCTGTCCATCTTTTGCGAAATGTGGACTATTTCACTTGACAACCAGTGGTTGATAATTAGGTGATGTTTGAGAGAGAGAGAGAGAGAGAGAGAGAGAGATATCCACTGGACACAAACTAGGTCATTTCGGAACTAACATATGGTTTAATTTTATTTCAATAATTCGCTTGCGTGTAGGGGTCTTTAGTAGTTGGAGCAAACCGGAGTGCCCGGAGGACACCCATAAGGTTGAAAAGGTACCCTATCTCCTTGCCACATCGAAACCACAGCCGCACGCAAGAGGTGTGATGTTTAGGAGATATTAAATACTGTATTATTCATAGTTTGTTGGTTAGAGTGATAAAGTCAATTTCAATGAAATTTAAAATGAAAGGAATGGATAGGAAGACGAGACGACAGACGGACCTAGTGACGATAACATACTCGCACATGGGCTAAAAAAATTGGGGTGGTCTATATTGTATGGTATACCTAATTATTGCTCTGTATACCATAGTTATATAAAAGTAGTTATTATGGCTTGTATTATAAGTGGTTGTATATTATAGAAAGTATGTTTGTTTTACATATACTATAAACATCAGATATTTATATAGGGGGGTGAGTAAAGATATTATATTGGACTGCATGAGATTTTCTTCCCTGCAAAGGAGATTTAACACATATTTCAGGTTGCTTGAACACAATGGGGTGAAATTACCAGAAACGATTAGAGGCTACTCAATGTTACTTCAAACAGATGATTGCCTTTACTATACAAAAACGATAAACCTGGTATATTTTCTTAGTTTAATTTGAGACGTGTGGCCTTCAATTAACGCTCCGTTAAGTTCAGTATCAAGTTCTCAATGCGAGATGTTCAATCTATCCCACCGATTCATGGTTGTGTGTTGGGGAGATTATTAGAGAGGTTTGTTTCAAAGTAAACAAATGCTTTATTATCTATTGTTGACATATATTTGATATGTATTTCTTAGAGATAGGTTTTTATTTTTAAATCAACAAAATAGATGAAAGTTGTTATTTTAATATCATAAACTTCAGGCTGTTCATGGCTGCACACAAAATGTGAAAAGAGTAAAATTAAAACATAATGAAACTACAATTTTTTATTTGATCCTTTGTGAAAGTTACGGATTCATTCATTTTCCACAAAGAAATAAAGTAAAAAGGTGTAATTGAGATAGATCTGATGGCATGTAAAATGGACTCGTAATATGTTTTCTTTTAGTCACTTCATATTGATTTGAAATGTCCAGTATTCCTAATTATTAAAACACAGTACAAAATAGGTGGGAAATTAATGAATCCTGATCATCCCGTTCCAATTTTTGCTTTTGCCGTTACCACTGTTTGACAAACCTAAGACACTGCTGTTGTATGAATGATAACCTGTTAAATGGATATGTGATAGAATAAAATGTTTATTAGCATATGAATAGAATCTAAATGAAATAGGGTTTGTAATCTTATTTTTCCCCGCACCTACTGGGTAAATTAAGACATACAACATGTTTTGTTCTTCAAGGGTAATCTGTTAGCAGACAGGGGGGTTGGGATGGCCTAGTGGTCTAGAGTGCCGCGCTTCGACCTCTAGCTGGCCGGTCACCTCTGGCTTGCGGCTGTGGTTTGGCATGGAGATAGGGGCGCCTTCTCAACCTCGTGGGTTTCCTCTGGGCACTCCGGTTTCCTCCCACTGCTAAAGACCCCTACGCGCAAGCGAATTATTGAAATAAAATGAAACCATATGTTAGTCCCAAAATGAACTAGTTTGTGTCGAGTGGACGTTAAACCCCATTTCTCTCTCTCTGTGTTAGCAGACAGCGATGCTACGGCCAGCTTTTCCAGCTGTTATGTGATCTTTACATCCCATCCGAATAACTAGATGCTGTCTTTGCCAGGCCCTCCATCCTTCACCTATTGCAAGGGAAAACCACCTCGAATATCCTGGGGATCCAACCCCGGACTTCCTTGTTAGTGAGACAGTTTCCTTTAACCACTGAGCCAATGTAGTTTTTCATAGAGGGGAATAGATTACAAGTAAATAAAAATTTGAACATTAATTTATAGAAATTGTAACTTTTTAACTCTTTTGTTTTAAAACAAAACATTTAATCAGTCGATCGAAGGACAAAATAAATTTACACAAAACATTCCAGAAAGTTTCGAATTTATAAAAAAAAGATTTTACACCTGACTTACAACAATGTTTGAAAATGTCATCAAAATGTCTTGTTAGTGACAATCTTAAATATTTTCCTACAAACATTTGTAATGTTTTAAAAAGTGAATGAACAAAGGCATATTGTCATTCACTGGAGGAAAAAAATATTTGACATGTTTTAAATAGTCATTGTACAGGATTTTTTGTCAAAGGATTGATAAATATATTGTTTAGGAAAAGGGTCGATGCATTGACTTTTCACTGATTTAAAACAATGTGGAATGCCAAAAAAGTGAGAGCTGTTGTACTTGAAATAATAGTCTCAGGTTTGTTGATGTCCCCAAGTTCAATATTTAACATAGAGGTCGTATGTACCCTAATGTTTTAACATGTAGACAGGTTTTACATGCCTTCTATTTACCTGTTAAATAACATAGAAATGTAGACAGATTTTACATGACTTTCATGTACTTGTTAAAATTGCACAGAAATGTTTTTAAAGTTGAATTTATTTTTTTTTTTTTTTACAACCAAATGATTTGATCTGAGTTTATCATTTGAGTTGGTTGGGTTGAATATTTGAATTATATATTTGATGATAGAGAGCACCCATGCTCATCGAACTTTTAAGAAAAGCATCAATTCAATGAGTGTGTAAAATCTGTTGTTTTTTTTCTTTCAAGCAGTGCTGCTATCGTGAATCTGTGCTCATCACATGTACACTTTTTTATGCTATCATGGCATCAGTGTTGTCATCCCAGCTGCTTTTGTACCACAAAGACTAATTAGTAGATCTTACTGTTCGAGGATAAAAGGTAGATTCATGCTAAATGCCAGAATCTGTCAATAGTAACCGCACTACCTCTGAATGAGCTCCAATCAGGTATATTTGTTAGATTCTGAAATCACTTTTGTGCGTTCTTTGATTTCTTTGAAGGTGTCACTTTAGCCCAATATCTTGTGAACCTGCAAGTACATGAGGAGGGATGAAAGATTTCTGAGAAAAAGGTCAAACCGTTTTGGCATAGCCAATTTCTCATGGCCAATGAAACCGCATTTAAGTTAAATAAAGATAGGGCATGTAGCTCTTTTCAGTTGATGCAGTGGCATATTAATTTCTATTTCATTTTTCGCTTAGAGGGAATATTGCTTGCTTGTTAATAATGACCTCTAGTATTTCTACAGCCAATTTCTTTGTCCAGGTCATCTGGCTTACTCCCACTACAATTACCCCTACACAGAAGCAAATTATTGACATAGAATTGAACTATAAGCTTATGTTTGTCACAAAATGACCTAGTTTATGTTGAGTTCAATCACATCTCTCTCTCTCTCTCTCTCTCTCTCTCTCTCTCTCTCAATATTAAACTGTGGAAATATACAGAGGACACAGTTTCATTAATGTGAAATAATTAATAGCCATGACAACACCTTTATAATTGTTAAACCCATGTGTATCTCCAGTAAGATCAGCTCTATTATATGCTGAATACCAGCCTATTATTAAAATCACACATATGCAATAATATGTTTTTTCCGCTATAGTGATAAAATTGTCTTTTTGTTGAAAATTTGAATTTTGTGATGATATGGATCTTAAGGAGAGTTTTATGGGACAGTAAATCAGAAGGATGGTGTATGAATTTGACAGATTGGATTAGATGTTAAAAGATTCTACACTCCCCTCACCACTTTTTATGTTTTTGTACTGTACTTGATTAAACTTCTTACAATTAAAGATAATTGACCTTTTAAAGTAGGGAAGGAAAGGTATGGTTGAATAATAAATGATATATTCACTGCAGCATTTGGTACCAAAAAACCTCTCACAAATGCATATGAACTAACATGGTTGAGAATTTGTTATGGTTGAATCATAGATTGTATCCACGTCAGAATTAGGCACCAATACATTCTCACAAATGGATTTAAACTTAGATGGGGACGCCTTCTCAACCTTGTGAGTTTCCTCCGGGCACTCCGGTTTCCTCACTCTGCTAAAGACCCCTACGCGCAAGCGAATTATTGAAATAAAATTAAACCATATGTTAGTCCCAAAATGACATAGTTTGTGTCGAGTGGACGTTAAACCTCATTTCTCTCTCTCTTGAACTTAAATGAATAGATCTTGTACATGGTTGTTAATGTATTAACGGGGGTTCGTGGGATTAAATTGTATTAGTGAACACCCAATTTGATTGAAACACAGAGCCTTTTTCATTTCGATTTTATAGTTCAAAATTTTGTGTGTTACTTGTTTTTACTACACTAGGATCTGGAATTGTTGTTATCATTGACATTTTCTGGATGATGTGCGCTCAGAGCAAAAGAATTAAGTTCTGATTGGAACAATGGTGTTGGACTAATAATTCTACTATCAATTTTGGCACTGAACAATTTTACAATGGACCACCAAAGCACTCTAAAAGATAATATATATTGTCATCTTGTATCTTATAAAGATGTGTTGATAAAATAAAATGAATGGAGTAAGGTTGGTTGTTATATTAATGCTACTAATAGAGACAATGCAGCCTTATGAACAGAGTATAATTTTTGATCTGGGGTCGTATTTTCAACCTTAAATTTATTTGAGTTTACTAAACATGAACAGTAGTTTCATTGAGAGAGAATGTCAGTGGTTAGGGTCTGTGTAGTTTATATTTCATGCCAGTCATACAATCTATTGTGAGTATAATTACCCCTGACAGAATAGGTAAGCGATACTTTAAACTGTATATCATACCTGGCTGACATCAAAGGACAAAAACCAATGAAAAATGAGACCCAGTCAGATATTTTTACATTTTAGGTGGTTTTATGACAGTAGGTATTGTAACATTAGATGTGAATCAAATGTATCAGTCTATTTTAGACCCAGTTTAATCATTAAATACGGTCTACAGGACTTTTTGTTTCAACATAATTTACCTACAGATGAATTGCTCCTATCTTTCTTGGGCACTATGTGAAATAAATACTTTAATGAATTTGAATTACCAGGTATACAAAATTGAATTTAGATATCAGTGGCGCCACTGTAGACTTTGATGGGCTGATTGTGTTGCGGCTTCACTTATTATAAAGCAAGCAGAAAACAATGAAGTGAGACGGAAATATGGGTTTAATTTCCATACAACACTAGCGTGGTCATTTCAAGACTATCATGGCTAATATCTTTACAAATAGGAAGAAACCAGGGGCCTATTTCACAAAATTTTAACTAAGATAAGATCCCAATTTTAGTAATTTGATTGGATAATATTAGATTGATTTTAGTGCTTAGCCAATCAAAATTGAAGTATCTACTAAAATTGGATTTTATCTTAAGTTAAAATTTCGTGAAACAGGGCCCAGAGAACACAGAGAAAACCCACAATTGTTGCATATAAGCTTCGGATCAAACTATGATGTTCATGGATCCCAGACCTTATGATCTATACAGCTACAATGTTCGCTTTAGATCACTAGGGCACTTAACCCTCAGCAAAACAATGATGAGCTAAAAATTTGGACTAATGTCATTGTGATATCTTAAATTATGTGCTTGAAAGGAAATGTTTTGGGAGTTTTTCTCTCTCTTCTTCTAAAGATATTACTGGGGCAACTATTCCCCTTGTAATTCCTTACCACTGAAAATACGAATCGTTTTTGCAACCTTGAAGAAATGTATATTTGTCGAGGCATCTAGACAGAATCCTGGCTAGGACACAGAATGAGATCAGACGCTATACAGTACTACGAGGCTAAGGAAAACTTAGTTTAAATTTGCTGTGAAGATAAGAATGTTAGTCTGATATTGATGTGTGAAGAATGTTGTAGTGTTGTTAGTCACCAGGTGGCAGCACCTGTTTTAACAGTTGTATCAATACAGTAAATATATCATTACTATACCGCACAACAGGTGAACAACATCAAATATGATAACATTACTTTTGAGCTGCTCAGTCTAACAATTTTTCATTTTTTACCAAACATATTAACATGCACTAACTGCATAGTTTCTGATACTGCTATCCTACACTAGAATTTAAAGGATTTTTTTTTAATTTGAATCCCGGTGCATGTTCAGAAATATCACTAATTTATCAGATAGTAGCATCCATATCCATATGCATGTGTGGGGGATGACTTGGCTAAGTGGGTAAGAAGCTGGCTCGCTAGCCTGGATGTCGGGTGTTCGATCCCTTCATTTGCCGAGAAAGTTCATCCAGATTATCTGGCGTGGTTTCCACTTGTCAGTGAAGCAGGACGAACAGTTGTCTAATCGTTTGGATGGGATGAAAACCGAGGTTCGGTGTACACATTAGCATGCACTTAAATTATCCCTTGGCAGTTGGAATTCGATATAACAATAGGCTGTAGCACCGCTGCCTGGGCATAATTTGGCATATGCCCGTCTTCATTAGCCCATGGCAGGTTAGGAGCAGAACAGTAGGACGTTAAACGCCATTTCATTTCATTTAAAAGTTTATATTGTTTCTTCTATGACAGAAATAGCCACGATGGATCAGTGAGTAAGAGGTTAGTTCGCTTACCTGGATTTCCGCGTTCGATTGCTGTGTTGACCGAGAAAGTTAATCAGGGTTTTCTGATGTGGTTCCCTATGCCGAAGGGTCTGGCTATAGACCCTCAGATGGGACAAGACGAAAAACTGTGGTTCTGTGTACGTACACATTGACGTGCATGTAAAAGAACCCTTGTCTTATCTGTATATTTGTTTTTGTGTATAATTGTGTGTGGTGCAGTCCCCCTGCACTTACTACTAGAGTAGACCATAGCCCCCCTGTCCACACTGTATGGCATATGCCCAGTCGGAGCAGAACATAAGGATGTTAAACCCCATTTCATTTACATGACAGACACACAAGTACATCTACCGTACCTGTACTGTAGTAATTTGTTTTCTAGTCGTGTATAAGTTTTTTTATGGTGTTATATATAGAATTAAAGTGTAATATTGATATGCACCTGATAATGTACTATAATCATGTAGTCGTTAACAGGGAAATATTTTTCACTATCGAGAAAGAAAAACAAAGATATGTAGACAGTCAACAGTAGCGTTTTAACAAGTAGTGTACAGCATATATGTTCAGTCCTCCACATAGTTTGAACTAACTGTTTTCACGTCAAATATTACTCCACTACTTATCTCTCTGTTTCAACTTTATTTTCTTAATTTAAATTTACATTCAGTTTCAAAAAGTTATCTTAGGAAAAATTAGAGAATGAGAAATATTTTCACAATATGAGGAGGAAGAGTTATGAATTCTTTTTTGTAAAATGGAGTGTTTCTGTTATGTTTATTTTGGAATTATTCAGTTATTATAAAATATTAAAATGGGTCTGTTTATTTGTATAAATGAAAATTATTTTATTTCAGTGTGGTCTTACAGTCTTATATAGAGTAAAATCTCATTTTGTTCTTTTGGTTGTGTGGTGTTGGGTGGCCGAGTGGTTAACGCGTGCATATGTTGCATCATAAGTCCGTCATTGAGTCAAGTGGCATGTTTTTTTATTCCTGGCTTGTGCATGACAAGGAGACGATTAACCTGTCCAAACTTGCCAGTTTTCTCCAGGCCCTTTGGGTTTTTTTTTACCACTGCGCAGGCAAATTAACGAAATAAAATTGAAAAAAATGTTAGTCCCAAAATGAGTGAAAGCTACACCTCATTAGTTCCAGAAATGAAATGGGGTTTAACTTCCTACTGTTCTGCTCCAGAATGAAGATGGGCATATTCCATAATGTATGCTATAAGGGAGATTTTGCCAAGACATCGGCACTACAGCCTACTTTTACATTGAATTCCAACTGCCAAGGGATCTTTTACATGCTAGCCAATTTGTATACAGGAACTCAGTTCTTTTATCCCATCTTAATTAATATAGTACTTTTTCCCCGCCAGGTCCTCTGTCCTGCAACTCTGACAAGGAGGAAAATCATGATGAACTTTTCGTGGCCAATGATGGGATTGAACGCGAGACCTTCAGGAATTAGCGAGCCAACGTCTTACACACAGAGTCACTGTGACTCAGATTAGAGACAGAGAACTGCACCAACATGAATAAAGATACAGAAACACATAAAACAAATCTGCAATTTAAGTCCCTAAACAAACATACAACAGACTTCACTCAAACTGAAATCCAGCTCACAATTGGACACAGATCACCAAATATTCACGAAACAAGGGCGAAAGTTATTTTTAGTCCTTCTCTCCCTTTCCCTTTTTCCTCCTTTTGCATGGCGATTTTTGTTGAATTTTGGGTGTAGAATCAAAGAAAAGGGTTTGAAAATACATTTTCTGCCAGGTTTTGGTGAATATTCATGATTTTGAGGCGGAAGGATACAAGAGTTGTGAGGTTGGTTACGTTGAAAGGGAGGGCCGAAAATTGCAAGGTTAGCTGTCTCTACTTCCAGCTTGTCTATCTCAAGTTTTTCATGAAGAACCTCATACATGCTTTTGGGCAAGAGTCTGCCACATGTTGCTCCATCTGTGGCAGAAAGCGTTTTTCCCAACGAATATTTGGGAAAAAGTTACAGCCGGTCTAAGAGACGAGAATTAACATTAAAGTCAATGGGGCAATAATTAGTGTTCTGTGGCCAATTACTCTGTACATTAATTTGGGGTTTTCTCCCTTGTCTGTGGCACAGGACATAGGATCTGGCAAGGCAAAAGTGTTTAATTGTGCGAGAGAGAGAGAGAAATGGGGTTTAACGCCCACTCAACACAATCAAGGTAATTTCGGGACTAACATATGGTTTAATTTTATTTCAATAATTCGCTTGCGCGTAGGGGTCTTTAGCAGTGGGAGGAAACCGGAGTGCCCGAAGGAAACCCATGAGGTTGAGAAGGCGCCCCTATCTCCATGCCACATACGCTCACACCAGGGCTCGAAACCACAGCCGCAAGCCAGAGGTGACCGGCCAGCTAGAGGTCGAAGCGCGGCACTCTAGTCCACTAGGCTATCCCAACCCCCCTTAATTGTGCGAATGACATGGAAAACCAAGCATGTGTGTATAGTATTTGTTGTATGTTAAAGATCTCATGAAGTTAGAAATCAAATTAAGAGTAGGACATAGTGGGAAATTTCACTTGCAGAAAAATAAGATTTTAAACTTTATTTCATTTCATTTTATACGAGTAAAATATTGATACAGTTATAGTATGTATAAGAAAAGTAATAAGTTTTGAAAGTGAACAAACCAATGTCCAGCAGTAGGTTATCCTACATTGACATACGCAATGAATTTGACCAAGGAAAGACAACCTTGATGTAATAGATTGTTTCAATACATGTACAATGTTTTACACAAATAGATTGGCTCGAGAGAAGAGTTGCGATTAGCTTAAATTACAGAAGTATGGTACCAAATTAGATCTTATTACGATAAATTGATCTCATTTAGTTGAGCTGTTAAAAGATGGTGTAATACGACTAGATAGACCCTAATGGTAATTTAACTTGAAGAAGGCAATATCTGATCCGTTTATCCATCTCAGTAAGAAATTATTACACCACTTTATTTTAATTTAAGATAGATTGATTACACTGTCAGTAGATTTTGCCATAAGCTATCGGTCAACAGTAACTTGATCACTTTAGTAAGCTATGTTAGGTCTTATATATAAATACTTGCATACAGTTGCATGATTGTTTTAGTGCCACAGAATAGCTGAGATATTAAATGGATTAGACAATGTCTGCCATATGATAATTTAAAATAAAAATGGACGTCACTCAATAAATTGACAATTGAGATTACGTTTATTACCATGGTAATGGTACTTTCGACAATAGATTAAACACTATATCTTTACTGAGTAATGATCATTTGACCATAATTTTCAATCTAATCATTTTTCGTTATCTACTTTTGAACTCTAAATCTTACATAATGCATCTCTTAAAGTAGCTAAGTCTTTAAGTCAATATCATCCAAAGTCTTCCACATTGAAAAGACAAATTATTTGTCAATTTAAATCAACATTGATGTTGTGATCTTACCTAGAAAAGATATGCGTCTGATATCCAATATTTAATAAACATTTTACCATTGGAACACGAATTGTGTACCATAATGTGTGTCGGAGCTATTTGTAACAAGGGATTCGAAGAACGAGGGTAGAAATATTCCACAGGTCATATCAAACGGTTCCAAATATTAGGGAATTAGCTCCTTTAATTAAAGTATTCAAATTGTTTGGAAATTTGGATGGTCCCCTTAACCTCAACCCGTGACTCTGTCAACAGTTTGTCATCGCCCCTGTCCGTCCGTTGGTCCGGCGTCCACAATTGCTTGTGGACGCTCTATAGGCTAAAGTTAATATCCGATTGACTTTAAATTTGTACACAGTGTTTAAGGTCATGAGAGGAAGAATCCTATTGTTTTTCAACGAATTTCTGATAATAACTACCAGAGTTATGGCCCTTGATCACTTCAAAAAATCTTGTGGATGCTCTAGAGGCCAAAGTTAATATCCGATTGACTTTAAATTGATACACAGTGTTTAAGGTCATGAGACGAAGAAGTCTATTGATTTTCAGCGATTTCCGATAATAACTACCAGAGTTATGGCCCTTGATCACTTCAAAAAATCTTGTGGATGCTCTAGAGGCCAAAGTTAATATCCGATTGACTTTAAATTGATACACAGTGTTTAAGGTCATGAGACGAAGAAACCTATTGATTTTCAGCGATTTCCGATTATTAGTGCCAGAGTTATGGCCCTTGATCACTTCAAAAAATCTTGTGGGTGCTCTAGAGGCCAAAGTTAATATTCGATCGACTTCAAATTCATACACAGTGTTTAAGGTCATGAGATGAAGAAGCCTATTGATTTTCACCGATTTCCGATAATTAGTGCCAGAGTTATGGCCCTTTATCACTTCAAAACAAACAAATTCTGATTATTTTCTGATAATTACATAATGAGTTGTTACTCTTAATCTGATTTTAGTGTATTATAAATGTTTCATTACCGAAAAAAGTAAAAATATGCGACAACTCTTGTTGACTGCCCGGACGATTTAGCTGATGTGGGCGTATGTTTCGTTGCCTGACAACCTATCTTTTTAATATTATGATTGGTTGTTTTATAGATTGATGAAAGTTTTCATTGGATGATTAAAATGAGACGAAGAAGTCTATTGATTTTCAGCGATTTCCGATAATAACTACCAGAGTTATGGCCCTTGATCACTTCAAAAAATCTTGTGGATGCTCTAGAGGCCAAAGTTAATATCCGATTGACTTTAAATTGATGCACAGTGTTTAAGGTCATGAGACGAAGAAACCTATTGATTTTCAGCGATTTCCGATTATTAGTGCCAGAGTTATGGCCCTTGATCACTTTAAAAAATCTTGTGGGTGCTCTAGAGGCCAAAGTTAATATTCGATCGACTTCAAATTCATACACAGTGTTTAAGGTCATGAGACGAAGAAGCCTATTGATTTTCACCGATTTCCGATAATTAGTGCCAGAATTATGGCCCTTTATCACTTCAAAACAAACAAATTCTAATTATTTTCTGATAATTACATAATGAGTTGTTACTCTTAATCTGATTTTAGTGTATTATAAATGTTTCATTACCGAAAAAAGTAAAAATATGCGACAACTCTTGTTGACTGCCCGGACGATTTAGCTGATGTTGGCGTATGTTTCGTTGCCTGACAACCTATCTTTTTAATATTATGATTGGTTGTTTTATAGATTGATGAAAGTTTTCATTGGATGATTAAAATTAGATTTACTATACCTTTGATAGCCTTTTCATTGAATTAGAATTTAAAAGTAAATTAGCTGATATACTGTAAATGGTTTCCTTTGAAGATATATTGAAGTACTAACAATGTTTTTAAAACTATAAATATTATACCACACAGCAGCTTGGTAACACTAATTAACTAAAAGGGGTACTGCCATATATTTTAATGTCTATGTGAGGTTTCAAAATAAATGACAAGTGGTATATGTATTGTAAGAAAATTCAGCAGAGCTGCCATGTCACTGAAGCTACGGTACTTGCAGCTACATGGAGTACTAATGTGGTGCTATATTTCATTGACTTTGTAGAATACAAAACCTTGTCCCAAGCATAGAGACTGAAAATAATTATAGCAGAGAAAGAAATGGTAATTAATGTTTCAGGACTTACAGAAGTTCTCGGTGCAGGACAAGGAACAATGTCTAGTGCTAAATTTCCTTCATTAAGCCTGGTTGGTGCAGAAAAGTTGGACTTTTAGAGTATTTTAAACCCTATTTCATTCGTTCAATAATCCCCTTGTGCACAAGACAGTGTCAATAGGAGTAGCATGAAGCCAGAATAGCAAGAGAAGATCCACGAGGATAGGCATGTGAACCTTAGATCAAACCCATCACTTGCGTATATACTTTATGATCTACTTCCCGTAGAGGGGATTACTGTGGCGAAGTGGGTAAGACGCTGGCTCGCTAGCCTGGAGGTAGGGTATCATATCCCTGCATTGGCCGAAAAACTTCACCAAGATTTTCCGGCGTGATTTTTCCCCTTTCATTATTAATGTCTAGTTGTTTGGATGGGACAAAAAACCGAGGTTCCATGTACACATTTCCGTGCACGTAGAAGATCCCTTGGCAGTTGGCATTCGATATAAGAGTAGGCCCGGGCAAAATTTCCCTCATAGCACAATGTATGCCGTATGCCCTTCGTCATTAGCCGAGTTTAGGAGCAGAAGAGTAGGACGTTGAACCCCATTTCAATTCATTTTACTTCTACACTCCATAGAGGTTTAATATGGATGATCCGCTTTATTCTACATGTACATTAACTTCATCAGTTGTATAAAGATTAAATAAGCATGTTGGTTTCATTAATGGAAAAATAATTTGATCAAATATATAATAAATGTGGGAGAGAAAACGGTTACATGCTATGATAAGAGAAAAGATTGCGCTCTAAAGTAAATAAAATGGTGATTATGTATAAGATATACACACCTGCCAAAGTGAATCATCTACAACTCAGTGAATTTAGATGATTTAAGGAAATTCTGGAATTTATTGATTAACATATTATATTCTAGGGGGAAAGTTTACAAAATATTTTTTTATGCAAAAGTTTCTTTATAGCTGACATGCCCTATCTCATGGTTCTGAAAGCTTGATTAGCTTTAAAAATCTAGTTGTTCATAAATACACAATGTAATGGTAAAAAAAAGTTTCCCTGAGTAATATTAAAGGAGAAGATAGTACCGTAATCGAACATGATAAATGGCCTCTGCTTTCATTAAGTGACCTGACAAAGAGATACTAAGAATGCAGCAATAAACTGCATAACAGAAAAAGGTTGCCACTGCACGAGTTGTAGACAAATTTATCCAGACAGTATGTGATGAAATAATATTTCATTTATTTTTCAGTTTATAAAATGATGTGCTTATACTGGTTAAAAAATATTTTCATCAAAATATATCTTCATTTCATTTTATTTTCATTTTAATAAATAAGTTTAGACTTGTATATTAAAATTTTATTAAATATAACCCAAAAAATATTCTCTCTGTTTCAGGTTGTGTTCGCGTTAAATCAGACCTTGTGGCAACATGAATTTTATCGACAGGGGAAAGAAACGATGCCATATACCACAGATGATTTAATAACACATTATAATTGTGGAGATTTGAACTCTATAATATTTAATCACGATACAGCCCAGGTGCCAAATCTAGTAAATACCTCGCTTCCACCTCAAGATCTGCGAACAGCAAAAACTATAGATGAATATTTTCGTAATGAACTGATAGATAAACGAAATCAACGAATGACGGAAAGGGTGATACATTTATTAGAGAAATATCCTGATAAAAGTTTCTTCTTTGCTTTTGGTGCAGGTGTGTATTTTTTTTTGTTATCATCTTTGCGCACTTTCATTAAAATGATATAACTCGCAATTTAGATGGCTGTTACACCTGTACAGTGTGGTCATAGCATGTACAAGTCCGTGACTAGTCAATCAGACTTGTATTTGGGAATGCTTGGAATATTTCGGAGCTAGTGAAAGTTATGAACACAAGACAATTGTGAATATTTGTATTTGTGAGGTAGTTTAAATTCTGTTTTCGTAGTCCATATGTATTTCATTAAACATAAAGACAAGCTGCTGTTACTTATACAGTCTGTACCTGTTTAACCTCCAACAGAAAAAAACTTCTTACGACTTGTAACATTGGCTTGCTGTTCATATAGAGGGTGTGGACACGGCTATAAACTTTTTTTTTCTGCCAGATAAAATACAGAATGATTACAAAAGTGTTGTTCTGTTCTAATAAAATAGACTTCATGTCCGACCCTGTACTACCAGACTTTATTTTAGACTTTTATTTCAAATATCTGAGACAAGCTTCTCTCACTACTGTTTTCTTCTGATATTTTTTTTCAAGGACCTTTGTCATTTTGTTTATGTCGATCCCAAACATTATTTTGAAGTTTTTCCTTATAATGTATTAGTTTTTAAGTGGAATGTTACCTCTCCCCGGGCCGTCTCCCTCCAGAACACAGAGTTAAAGTATTAACTAGTTATACTGTTCTATTCAAAGTAATAAAAATATTGTGAAAAAGCCAATCTGCCGATTGGCAGGCAATCCAACTCCTGTGCTTGATAACGATAAGAGGATACTTGTCAAAACGTCGTGCTTCTAGAATAAACCAGTGATTTGTTTCCCATAAAAATTGTGTTCTGTTAATCCTACTCCTCGTTAATTGTACATACAAGTCAGGGATTCAAACTACAGCACCTGCCCCAGTGACAGACCTTGTGATCTAAAGCAGACACATTAGCCTACACACTAGGCCACCCTTCATCCTCTGTGGCATAGAATGTAATGAGTTAGAAAGATCTAGGCATATGTAATGTATTACTACTGCCATAATATTTTGAAAAAAAAACCCAACATTTTTTGTAATTTGACTTAGAGAATATTTTTCATTTGAAATGACTTGAAGCCACTGATCATTAAGTGAGGAATTTTAAATCCCTTGCAAACTTCTGTAGTGAATTCTCTAAAAGGAATGAAATGAAAACATGAAATGATATGAGGTTCTATGAGGGAATTTTGTCTGGACTCTATTATTTTGAATTCCATCTGTCACGTGTTCTTTTATGTGCACACCGTTGTGTACAAGGGATCTCGGTTTTTCATCCCATCCGAACGACTATATGTTGTCCCTTGCCAGGCCTTCTGCCCTACACCACTGAGGAATGGATCAAACATGGGACATCCAGGAGTGAGCCAACATCCAACTCACTGAGCCTCTGTGTCATCCCTAAAGGAATTCAATACAATAATGATTTAGATACGTTCAATGTTTAAAATATATGATAGTGAGAATACTGAGCCAACATCCTACTCACTGAGCCACTGTGTCTCCCCTTAAAGGAATGTAATACAATAATGGCTTAAATAAATATGTTCAGTGTTTACAAAGATATGATTGAAAATGTCCTAACATTCACCATTCTCTGCACACAACATTAACAAGCCAGCACCATCTTTTTGTGATGATAAAATCTTTAAATGGGTCTATATGTTTAATCTGAGTGAGTTTAAGTCCTAATCTAATTTACCATTTTGTTCTGTTTTCTTAATCAAATTTAAGTACAATATTGAATGTTGCCCAATAATGCAAATGGCGATCAGAAGCTTTAACCGAAGAAAAATGCTAATACTTTTACATGGTCACGGTTGCTAAGGGGGTAAGGCGCTGGCTTGCTAGTCTGGAGGTCGGGACTTTCCGGCGTGGGTCCCCCTCGGTAGTGGTGCAGGATGAGGGCCTGACAAGGACAGCTGTCTAGTTGTTTGGATGGGACGAAAAACCAAGGACTGTGTACACATGGTCGTGCAGAACAGTAGGATGTTTAAACCCCATTTCATTTTATTTTATATGGTTATAGGAGTTGATAAACCTATTATGATTTTATTTTTCGTTTTTAAAGAAGATAAGCAATTACTGACAATGTTTGTGTGTTTTTGATATGTTTTGAGTGTATCCATACCACATTTTTTAGTTATTTAACGTCTTTACATGTGATCTTTACAACATGTTGCCATGTTTGTTTATAGTTACATCGTGATTTGCTTTTTTACAAACATGTTGGCAACTCGAACCAGGTATTTTCTCCATTAAAACCTAGGTAGAGAAACTGGGCACAAAATCCTGACCTTTTAAAGAAAACCGTTTTCCTCTGCGATTTCATTGCTTTGGACAAAAAGTCTTATGTTATAATAACCAGTCATGATAATCACATTACTGTTCATACACCCTCCACTGGCCTCCACTAATCTGTGTCATGATTTTGTATTTTTCCTTTGTCTTTTATACATAAAAATTTCCAACGATTATGAAAATTGTTTCAGTAAATCATTGACACTTTGTTAGACTTATAAGATGTAGATTTCATTATAGACATCAAACTATAATGTCCAGATTTTATTTTGGAAAAATGACTTACAGAAAGCCATATTGATAATATTATCATTACAAACAAAATGCAAAATGTTTTAAAATATATTCAAATTAGTTGATGGAAAACACCAAAAAGGGGACAGGATATTTTGAACTGTCCACTGGCATAAAGCACCACAATAGCAGATATTTTAAGATTCAGAACAACTTGCCTATCTTTAAAACAGTTATCAAAGGGAATCTGATGTTGTAGGAATTTAAAACAATTTTTGCAATTTAAATGAGGGTTTTTTTGATCTTCAAACAGTTTTTTTTATCTTTATAAAAATATTGATCATTGCTCCAAGAAGTATCTGTAACAGTATAAAATACATAAGACATGAAATGAAATTAAAGTAGAATGAATGTGATAATTAGCCAAATAAAACAGAAATTATTTACGAATTTGTGACATTGAGTAAAAATTAATACTGTTTTTATCAGATTACCTTGGTGGTAAATATTGAAAATGGTGCCAGATTCTGGTGGTAAATTCTATTTATTCCTGTGTTTTGTTCAAGCACTTGCAAGAAAAAAAAATGGGAAGTGCCAAGAAGACATGCTTTCAAAATCATCTTGGTGGTACGGGGAATAAGTAATCACCATTGGCTTGTTTTGTGTCTTCAGCAATCACATTTGCCATAATTCAGATTTTTGCTGCTTGTTCTCTTTATGAAAATGTGTCTTTTTATTTTTCGCATTGATAAATAAATGAAAGTTGAATACTAAATAACTAAAGAGAACATCTTTTTGTCTTGTTTTCATGATGAATCAGCCCAAGGTTTGTCAGTAGGTGCCTGTAAAGAAATAACAGTTTGATTAAATACCTTAAGCATTTTATATTCTCTGACACAATCTTCTGTTTTCATTTTTTTTGTTAATGACTATAGCTTTATTTGTCTAATCCAAGCCATTTTGTCACCCTAAACTCTTGTCCCCTCCACCCAAAAAAAAACAAACCCCACTTATCTCACCTTCATTCTAGTATCACCTTAAACTTGTGTTTCGCCTAATTTCTAGTCTTACTCAAACTCTTAATTATCTTAACTAAATAGTTTCTTGTCCAAATTCTTTTCGGGCACCACAGTTATTTATCTAATCTATCCTCAGGGTTAACCTCAACTTAAACTCTGAATGTTGGTCTTACCCAAACATTTGTTTCACCCAAACTTTGGTCCCACTTAAACTCTGGCCTTGGTCTCACCTAATCACTGATTGGTCTCACATAATTTCATGTCTCACCCAAACTTTGGTCTTGCCAAAACTCTGATCTCACCCAAACTCTGGCCCTGAGTTCACAAAGCATTTTCAGACTTAAGTTGAGAATTTACTCAAAATTGTTTGCCTTATGTTAACTAAAATATAGCTCTTTATAAAACTTTTGTTGTTTTAATGTATCAAATACATCAATAAGAAACTATGTGCAAACTAAACTTGTGTGCTTCTGGATCAAAGATATTTCTGACAAACAGCTATTGAAAGTTGAGAAAATTCTCAATTTAAGTCTGAGAATGCTTTGTTGACTTGGGGCCTGGTCTCACCTGGACCAATACCCCCCCCCATCAATTGATATTTCTTTAAATATAGATATATAAGTAGAGAATAGTTAAAAATTGTTATTGAAATATTCCCATTATAATGATTGTTGTAATATACATCTGGTCAACATGTGTAATAAATCTGAGAACAGGTGTGGTGATATATGTCTGATCTGGCCGTCTGCCATTTCGAACATCAGTAAGATAAAGGAATCCATCATATTTTAGTCTAACTAGCTGGCCATATGTAGAGATAACTATCCCTTTCTCTCATCAATCTCTTGTCATCAAGAAATTTCATATAAAATCTTTCAATTATAAATGGATACTGGGTATACATAGCAGTATAGATACACATGCACATTAAGGAAGGGATTAAAGACAGAAAAGTTGTTCTAAGACTAAAAAATTAAAGATATGAAACCTTTGGTTTCTTTTTGATGTTATATTTTAAGATAATCCATTTTAGTTAATTGGTAAGCTTTCAAATTAATTGGATCACATTTGTTGTCTGAATATTTACTGGAGATACTTTTGGTCACTCTCATGCATGTTTCAATGGTGCCTACAACTATGGTTTTAGAGGTTTTATTAATCACCGACATGGACCCACAGGAGCGTTTTTTGTCAGTTTTGCAAAAGGTGATTGACAAGGAATGCCTATTTTATAAAAATTAAAATGATTTCATAGAAAATTGACCAAAGTGTGGATAATTGAAATATTGGCAAACTCAGTCTTATTGATAACTGACATGCTGTATTTTTTGAATAGTTTGGACACTATATGACCAAAAAATGCTCATGTCAGTCCTTGTTAATGATTTGTAGGACCAGATTTTTCCCATTGATTCTGGAGATTGGCAAACGATTCTGTAGTGTCTTATTATCAGCCTCAAAAATCACCAACAGAAATTCCATTTGAATATTAAAAAAACGCAGGAAATTACAAAGAGGACACGTTTCTGTTTATAATGAAGAAAGCCTTTTAGTTATTTCTGAAGAACTATCTTTATCAATCTTTCCTTTGAACCTCAAAGTGTTTGTCTAATAGGAATTCATAATAATCAAATCATTTACCCTTTTATATTAATGACAATGATTTTCATATCTTTTACTTTCAATATTTCTACTGGTATAGAAACAATATACTTTGTTTATAGATAAAAGTCAAGAATTTGAGACACCAGAGAATTCTTGAAATTATTCCAATAGTTTTTTTATTCCATGATTAGATCAGGAACATGTGATTTTTAACATTTAATAGATGAGAAGGTAATATAAACCTAATAGTAACGGTAATAGAATCATCCTGGAACAACAAAATCCTGATTCCACGGATATGAAAACATGTGAGAAACAATCATCTAAATGATATTCACCTGCCCATATAAATATGATGACTGCCAAATCTCACTAGGGAGGAGACTTTACAATAATACAAAATGGTTGTTTGATCAATTACATGCTGTGTGTATTTCATCTTCTTGCTAACACAGATTAAATATGGCTGAATAGTGAATAAACCCACATTTTTGGGTGATCTGATGTTCTGGTTAACATGATTTCAAATATGGTCAGTTCGAAGATTGTGGTCAATATTTGTTCAAAGTTGCAGGAAGGCTTTTGGTGGTCAATTTTCAACATTAATTAGGACAGATTTTATTTCATGCAAATATTTACATCTTGAAAGCACTTCTGGACAGCTTAGAGAACTGAGCTGCTGGTGTGTGTATAGTGCATTAGCTGGCAACCTATCTTTTCATAACCGATGAAATTTGCCAAATTAAGATCTGTTTTAGTAAGTGATGGAAGAACTAGCATCTGCTTGGCTTTTGATGCCAATTTTTTCTAGCTATTAATGACAAAAATATCTTTCAAATGTAAAAGTAAAATGGAGAGTTATGGTTTCTGTCTGGGATCTAGACTATATTTAGGAGTCAGAAAAATTTAAAGTTGGCATTAATTTCATTTATTTCTTTTATTTAAAGAGATTGTAAAATTATAATACAGGAAAATTAGAGACAGTCTTTATCTTAATTGCCCGATTATGCTCGTTTTTCAACAAGATCATTACTGTAACGAGAGTTATCACCCTTCTTATCCACTTCAAACGAAACCTGGATGTTTTAAGTGCCAAAAAATGTGCACCTTTTATTCAATTGGAGGCCATTAAGTTATAAGTATTTTAAACTGTCTCAAAAGATATTTGGTTGTAAGTATTGAGTGTGCTTTATTTAAAGGATAGTCTGCGCTTTCTCTTCCTGTTTTTTTTATATTGTGAGATTTACCCTTGAGAAATCTTTTAATTATTCATTTTTTGCCATAGTGTTTCTTCTTGATTTGAGTAAATCAAACAGAAAAAAGTATAAATTCTATATACTTGGTATGTATAAAAATTTTGTGGTAAGATTGGAAACTACTTCAGAATACATCTGAAGATTCATTGTATAAATACTGGCGTTTTGATTTTTAAAAAAAACCAAACAAAACTTAATTGTTAGTGAATCTTAACATAGCGAAATTAACTACTGATGAAAAAACAGACTAACATAAATAAAATTTAATATTGTAGGGGATCATCTGTGGCCAATTAGAGTTATGAAATTAGTTTGAATGATGTCTGGGGTATTTCCAGTAACTCATTTGTCATATATATAAATTGACAACAATTTAATGATCTTCAAACTCAGGTCTAGTCTCGCAGCTAGACAATTAAAAGCTCACCGAAAAGGGGCCATTTTGTCACAGTTTTCATCAGGGAGTTTAGAATTAGATAGTGGTCTGTCCATCTGCTTTGTCTATTCCCAATCCAATGGGGTTGGTAGGAAACAAAATGGCTATCAATCTGTGATGTAAGTATTATACACGTGGAGATCATGTAACATGCTACAGACATATGTCATATATTATATAATCTTATTTATAAACATTTATAGGTAAACTATGAATTATTTACTATACCTATCAACAACATCACTTATATACACCTGATTACCAGCATGTTAAACCGTAGGTATCAGATATAACTCCCTCATTGTTTATATCATTAATCCCTTCATTATTGAACTCTACATACCAAGTTTCAACTCTGCCTAATTAACATATGAATATTTATCAACACCTAATAGCAAAGGAATTTGTAAATATACAAATCGTAACTACTTACTAACAAACTGATCATTGACCTATATAGATAGTAAACAATTATTATAAAAATAGAAATTGTTGTTTTCTTTCCATTGCACATTTCTGTAATAATATATAGAAAGGATATCATCTGACATTTTTTACTTTTAACTTTGAAGAGCAATGGTAGAGAGTCAGTAATAAGTTTGGTGTATTTCATTTTTCATAACCTTTTGATGTATTTTGAGTTAAATATTTTATTATCCAGTCATGTTTTGAAGAAAGCAGTGAACTACTAAAATAAGTCCGTCCATCTGTCTGTCCATCCAACATATCAGTACTTTTGGGGATCTAGGTTAGAACGTTTTAACTTGGTTTACCGGTAGGTCTTCATCTGAGGTGGGAACTTGAGTTCTGTGACTCAGATTTCAAGCTTTGAGAAGACTTGGGATTCAGTACTAAAGTCATCAATTTGGGACTCAACTTTTTCATTAGATTTTAGTGTCTTGACTTGAGTTCAATAAGAAAAATTTCTGCTTATGTTAAGCAGAGATAAGCGATTGGTTAGATTTTTAATCAATGAAGATTGTGCAAATAGTTAATCTGTTTTATATATTTTTTTTAGGGGGGGGGATTAATGAATTGAGACGTCGGTCTGAAATTTGACTTTTGTTTCATTATAAAACAAAAATCAAAATGGTGGGGGTGCCCAATATTAGATTTGTCGTTGATTGCATAAAGTAGTTAGGTTTTAAAACATTAAATATTGTATAATTCAACATGGTGCCCAATGGGGTTTAATAGTATATAGGTACACATCAGTACCAATAGGTTTATTTATATGAGAGTCACTGTTTGGACTATGCCTTGGAAATCGGAAGTAGGACGTGTATCTTTTCCTTTCATCAGCTTAGACATATATTGCACTTAGAATGAGTGAATTGCATATAGATGATTACATTATGCTTAAAGTAATACATCTTTAAACATTATGGTAATACATCTTTAAAGTGGAGATATTTCGGTACAGATTATGTTTTATGTATTTTGGTAATTTATTTTATGTTTATTGAACAAATGTTCTAAAAGCTTTAAAATAGAAATGACATTTCATATTATGTAGATTACATGGATGAAATTAATGTGAAATGTAGAGAAATGTATGTGGAGATTATCAGTTTGTTTATGTAATAGTTAAATATTAAGATATGTTTATCAGGAATTACTCAGATATCTCCTGCTTATCTTCCTCAGATTCAATATAAACATTAAGATACATCTATAGCCTATTAACATTTATATAGAAAGGGGAGGTAAAAATAGAGCTTTATATTAACACTAATGGATTCTTAAAAGCATAAAGGAGTCTTTAATCTGTTGATGCCACTTATCTGCATTGGCGGATGTTAGGGTGTGGAAAAATTAAGTGGATGTGGGCAGAAAGTCAAAGATTTATAGACTGAGAAGCAGGCCCTTAGCTAGCACAAAATTGTTTGGGGGCAAAGGCTCATAGGGGTACTGATTGGACTTCTGAATTCCCCCTTTTAAGTGTAGGTACATCGGTGCCCATTGGTGGCCATTGGGAATAGCCGATTTGTTCCCCAACGGGTGCAGGCGACCATTATTTCGGGCGGGGGGGGGGGGGGGGCAGCTTGCAAATCTTGCCCCCTCCAGCTAGGCCTGTGAAGTATTTTAAAAAAGATTTTTAAAGTATAAACTGATCACCTGGTTTTAGATTGTACCATTTAGTTATTGCACAAGATGAGGAATTTTGGAACACTGTATATAACTGTAGCCTATGACTTTCTTCAGCACTTTGTATGGACTTCTAATTGGAAGCTTTTTTTGAATAAAGTGAGATGCTCCACTCCACGCCCCCAACCCAACTAACTGAACCTCGAGATTAATGTTTCTGTTGAATAAACCACATGTAGTTGTAACATGGAAAATCTCTTTAAAAATGACATTAAACAGTGCTCTAGAGAGTCGTTTCAAACCAGTTGATAATCTGGATTACGAACATAAATATAATAGACTTTACTTAAACATTATACTTAAAGGAACTTATGAAAGACATTTTCCATGTTGCGGTGGCATAAACCACTCTTAAATATTCCATTGAAAAGTTGAAGTATTTAATTAGAATGTAAAATTAGAATTTAGCTGTTTTAAATTGTGTGACAGCTGGCTTATCCTTGTAAAGTTGATATAAATTAATTTCCACTTTAAATCTTGGTTAGTAGTAATAATTGGCTACAATGTTGTTAAAGAAAACATAATTCAAGCAGTTTGAGTTAGAATAACAATACTATCATTGACATAAAATGGTTTCTATGGCATTGTTTGGTTACCATGTAAACATATCATCATGGATACACCCTCCATATTAGACTCATAGTGACAGAAAACTTCAGCGATTGATTGAAATTGAGTCTTGTTTTTTCCTACCATTCATGTTTATATATGCTTTGAATCTTTTAAAGATTCTCAGACAGAAAATTGAAACTTCTGTCAGACAGAAGGAAGAAGTAATTATAAATCCTGCGATAATTGATTTGAAACTAGGTATATATAATGTGCACATGTTAAATTCAGCATGCTCCAACAAGACAGACAATGTATATTACAAGAGAAGTGTTCTGTATTAGACATCAGCCAAATCATGTGCTGCAACAAACAAAGATGAGAACTAAAATACAGTTTTTGCTTTCCTTTTGTGATTAAATGAAATAAAACTTTGCAAATGTATAATTCTAAAATTTTGGTTTAACCTAATAAATAAAGTTGGCTTTTTGGTAAAATAATATGATCCTGGTTTTAGTTCTTTCTGACCAACGTGGTAGCTTCTGCGGAATTGTATCATTTTAATATGACCAAATGGAAATGAAGTAGTATAATGTGGGCGCACTATCAGTCAGGCATTCCATTGTGTGGAAGTATATAGTCTGTACCCCTGTCTGTCTGTCATTCTGTCCACCATCACATTGTGGTAGTATATTGTTGCCGTTGGCACCCTGTCTATCTGTCATTCTGTGTCCACAATTGTGGGTGTAAGCAGAACAATTTGTTCTAGCTTTACCACAATCTTGAACAACATCAGTACTTTTGTTGTGTGTCTAATTGTGTAGCTCTTTTTTGTCTTATTTAATGTGAAGGTGGAAATTTGTCTATTTTCAGGTCACTATCTTGGTAATAATACAGTAGTTGATAGAATGAGGTCAGCAGGTTATGATGTTCAACATACAGGGCCAGATTATCATATACCTGAGTAAGTATAAAAGTTTTATTATATACACAGATTATCATAGTGAATATACAAGTATTAATATCAATACGGATTATCATTTACCAGAGGGAGTATATTAGTTCTTCTATTACAGATCTGATTGTTCTCAGAATATTTTGACTGTCAATTAGAAATCAATGTCCTATTTATTAGTTTTATGAACACACCGGTTTCAATTGTCTGATCTGTTCTTCCAAATTCTCTCCAGTCAAATTTATTTCAAATTTATGGGAATTGTTGGAACACTACAGAAATTAAAAAACTTTGCAGATCATGCAGCTATCTCTCCATTTACATCCTGGCCAATAAAATCTTGTGAGCATGACATAGGGACAGTTCTTTGAGGAATTTTAAAAACATGACGCAATTGTTAGTTGAGACATCAGAAAGAATTTCAAGGTTTCAGAAAGACAGATTTCTGTTCACATTTGATTTTTTAGAGTTGGTGAATACAGGACAAAGGAATTTGTTAGTTTCTTTAGAAGTGTCAAGTTCTATTCACTCACTGAAATTATCTGAGAACTGTTCCTTTAATGTTTGGTGGGACTGGGATTGTTCACTGATGCAAAAGGAAAAACAAAGAAGACATTCAGAGCTTTTTCAATTGTCAATGTTTATATACTTAAAGGGCCAATCCCGGTAACTTTTTGGGGAATAAAACTGCTTAATTTTGTGTTAAAATCCCTTATAACCCATTACCTAAGGCCGACCAACTAACCCGATATTTGTGATATGCTTGTAAATAACTTAAACCTGACTGTCTTCAGACCGTTGTATTATACAATATCTGGATAAAACCAGACTTTTTTCTATAAAAATGATATGTAGGTGAAATTTACCTTTTGTTATCAAGTACAGTACATGGGTCATTCACTGTATAGACCTCTCAAGAAACGGGAATTGATTATTAGGTCAGCCAATCAAAAAATTGACCCGAAATCTTAAAAGGGTTACGTGTCCGGATAAGCAGTGTTGACGTTAACGTCAAAACGACTCAATATTTTGAGCTGAAACTTTGAGCCAAGGTAAATACACCATGTCTCTATATTTTGGTCCATAAATTTCGTAAATGCTCGGACTTTAATTTTTGAGACTCTGTTCTTATCGGGATTGTCCGTTTAAATCACGTGAATGAGATACAATACATTTTTTGTAGTGCAAGGTTAAGAATTTAATGACAATGATGATATAGATACAGTACAGACTTTGCCGTTGGTTTCTGTGGGGCGAGACAAGCTCCTGTGATTATTAATTTCCAAAAAATGAGGAAATTGGCACTTTTAGGCCATTAATATTTCTAAAAGAGATACATACAATAAACATTCTCATATGCATCATCGTCATTAGTTTTATCCTAGAAATCTTAAAATTCCCTTCTAACAATTCTCTCTTTTAAAAAAAACTTTGATTGTATAAATTACTAGACAAAGATTCTGATTTGGAAATGTACCAAACTTTGTCTGATAAAATAATTAGATATGTTTAAAAGAAAGGTGTTAAAACAATCGTCTATTCAATATCTGCCAAGTATATATCTCAATATTTACGATAATAAGATAGAACACGGAGCGAGGTATACGCTATTCTCACCATTTGTTGTTCAATGGACATGTTGTGTGATAAAGGTATATATAAAGTAGACTCTAATTCCAGGTCTATAATTATATTTAAAAGTTTATGGAATTATATTATTTGAAAATAGAAATGGTAGCATTTCTTCTGGATTATCTGTCAATAAAACTGGGTAAATTGTTCAGAAACGTGGATATCCTGAATTAAAGATCAACTGCATTAAGATGAAAAACAGAGGATTATTAAAATGGGTTCATCCGCCATTCTCATTTTTTGGTTCCTGTCTTTCAAATAAAGCAGGGGACTATTAGAATGAGCTCATCAATCTGTTTGACTTCTTGGAATGCAATAATATCCTGGGTTTCTAACTGAGGTAGAATGATTAAACTTGGTGCAGATGTTCATCAGGTGAATGTCTTTAATGCGTTTGATGATGAGCGTTTTCTGCTTATTGATACTTTGGAACACAACAACCATGAGTCTAAATGAGATGAAAATTGGTGTAGTTTCATTCCTTCAATACTTTGACAAAGTTTGTTAATGAGCATTTTCCATTAAGGGTAAGCAGAAATGTAAGCAATAGGGACTGTGGGGAAAGGAGTGATCAGAAATAGATTTTGGGAGGTCCGTCGGGCTACTTTTACCGATTTTTTGCAAAATCAAAATAATGATAAACAATAGTGTGTTTATGTAAATACTTGTGAACTCCCTTGCTACATGCTTCACATGCAATGTGTGTGAATAAAAAAAACTAGATGCAAATAGGATTTAGAATCCAGATGCAAATAGACTTCTATTTGTGTGTCAGGAGTCATTTAAATTGAATGGGTTTGTTTCTTCAAATATCTTCTAAAATGAGAATGGTATGGGTTTTGTCTGCATATTTTAAAGTGGGTACTTTACATGGTGTCTGTGCTATTATCAGTTTTAAACACCCTACTATAAATTACATGAAAGATGATGATTTTGTTTAGAATGTGGTTAGCATGCAATTTAATTCATTGTATAAACACTGTGTATTGCTGTACCATTTTATTGCCAAATTCATTTAAAATTTGTTGCTTGTTATCCTAAAATAAAACAGGGGTTATGTACAGTTTAATCTATTTGATCTATATTGTGAAGCAGAAAGTTAAAATGTCATTTCTGTATGATGGTCTACCATGGTTCTTTTAACACATTGGTCAAACAAACCAAAGGGATTATGTTTGTCACTAATGTCTTTGATAGTATGTTGAGGGATTTTTGATTGCTTGCAAACTACAATGTTGTAAATGTTGAAAGGCTTGTCAGTCCAAAAATAAACAGATTCTGTTTTGTATTTCTAAAGAGATGATGAATTGAATAACTTGGCATCCATTGTTTATGATATCAATGGGATATGAGAAAATAACCGAGTGGCACTAATTATCTTCACTAATATCTTCTGATGGGCCTCTTTTTAATTTGATTTAATCAAACTCTGGAGATTATCTATCGTTGATATTTTGATTTTATTTTAAATGTTTAATGATAAATTTTTCATGGATTAGCTATGAAAATTTAGATATTTTCTGAAAGTTGCCAATGGTGATCAGTGGCTGTAGCTGTCCAGTTTGCCAGCAAAAACAATTAACCTTTGATCTGCAAACTCATGTTTTATTACCAATTTATTTTATTATTACTTTTTTTAATTTCAGTATTGTTAATCCTAATCCCCAGAAATCACCAAGAATAAGAAAGAATTATTTCTCAGATATGAATTCAGATTTCCCCCTCCCCTCTGATGTAATCTATGGTGATGCAAGATATCTCTTTAATAAACAGTAAGTAAGAGAAAATATTCTGGTGTAAGTCAACCTAGACAATAAAAAGTAAGGAGTTGAGGAATGAGATTTGGGTGAAATTTGGAAACGAGAAAAAATGTTAAGAAATACCTTGCTGGTTTACTTTTTAACAGGGTTCTTAATCAATTGTGAAATTATAATAATTATAATAATCTTCTATTCCCTTTAATATTATCATACTTTAAGAAAAATAACTCCTGGTATTTTATTATGGAAAATGTCATATTCTAATGTATGCGATTACCACAAAAATAGGTACACCTTTCGAAACCTTTTTTCATATTTAATTTATGTACCAGCTTGAAGTTCACATCAGTAATATTCCTGAATAAATTGCTATCTTTGTTTATTTGATGTACAAAGCATTTAGTTTATCAGTCTTTCGAAGTTACAAATTTTCTACTAATGCCAGCCAGTATAAGAACATGCTATAGCCAAAATAAGCTGAGAAAAATAATTAAGAAATATCTTGCTGCTGTTAATAAAGCACATTTGGTTGGGAAACATTAGGTATGCAAATGTTCTAGGCACTTCATGGAACTAGGTGTTTATTACAGTGAATACAGAAATAACCCAATATGGATACAGCTGTACAGAAATGAAATAAAATGGGGGTTGTTGAGCATCTTACTGCACCGACTGGACTAATAAAGATGACATATGCCATGCAGTTTGCTATGAGGGAAATTTTGCCGTGTAGCTTAATTCAAACTGCCAAGGGTTTCCTTTCTATGCATGCCAGCTTGCACACATGACTTCATTTTTTTTGTCCTATTTGAACAACTAATGGCTTTACAGTAATTAAGTTCTTTCTATGAAAAATGATTTACATGTAGGTTTATCTGGAGAATTTAAAACCCATTCATTTTGGAATTTAATGAAGGAATAATAGTGTACAAAGATTGGAATACTGAAAAACAAGAAGTACTGTATCCATAGAGGGTCAACATAAAATGTGTATTGAAATCAATGTATTTCATTGCATTCTGCTGTCTTTATGAAATCAGGGAATCTTGTAGATTCAATAATGACATGACTTTTACCAGATTATGTACTGAAAACTAGAGTCAAACTCCTATGGACCTTAGTATAAACAATATTTTATTCAATAAACTGAGACAATAGTTATTAGATAATTGCATGATTGTCATCAAGGGATTTGGTTAACAATTTATTTATAAAATGTATATTTCAGGTATAGTTCTGATTTAACAGTAAAAGAGAGAAAGAGATTACTTCGAGCCAAAAAGCGACAGCAACAATTAACACAATTGTGGAACAGTCTCGAAACAAATAGGTAAATTGTCTTTTGTTCCCAGCATTTGGGGAAACCATGGTGGCTCAGTAAGTAAGATATTTGGACCATGTCTTGTTGTTGCCTTTGTACATGCCAAATTTCTATAGCGTACTGTATAGCATATGCCCGTCTTCATAAGCCAAGCTGGTGCCGAAAATTAGGATATTAAATACCATTTTGTTTCTCTTCATTTCCCCATGTTCCCTAAATATTTCCTGATCATTAAATATTTTTTTTTCTGTTAATATGCTGTCAATAAGATGTATAATAGTTTCTATAGTTCTTTTTATATTTACAGTCAAAACAATCAACCAAAGAAAAAACGTAAAAAGAAAAATCGCAACCATAAAACTTTTAATGACCTTTGGGTCAGAATGGATGCAGAAGGGTAAGTACAATATATTTGTCTTTGAATATATATATATTGCCAATTCATTATGTTGATAATATTGTGTTTTAGGCTGACAATATTTCCAAATTTGAGTTAGGCAAGTATAGATTTCATAATCTTGGCTGGGTCATCTGTTACAGTTTCATATTTTTAGACAATTGGCTTACACTGACATCTAGCAGACGTTATACATTCTATACTTTGTTGTCAGAACAGCAAAAATTAGCCTAAATGTTTGAAATGAGAGGAGGGTCTATCAGCAGGACCTCAAAGAACACCTTGGGTTATGGTCAGTCTTTTGTGAATTATTTAAATCTTTTTATTCTTTCAGTGCCAATTTTCTGAAAGTATTACCAGAAGAAAATCCTCATCAACTCCAGGCTACCACGATTCCAGATATCAAGTATTCCTATTATCACAGTCACTCAACCAATCACAGCCCTTCAACGCTGGTGATATATGTTGCTATGATACTGTTACTATGTACAAGAAATTCAAATGATTGACATTCAGTTATATTAACTTGTTTGTGATTGGTCTGTGTGATATGGTTGTGAACCAAAGGAATTCCATGTAATTATATGTAATATGACTAATAATTGTATGTGTATATATCTGCATGGAAGACGGTGACGATAAAGACTTAATATTGAAGTGATATGTGTACGTTAAAGGAGGATTTGAGGATATTAATATTAAAGCCACCTATAGGTCTATTGTTGTGTTAAATGTTGTAAAATAATTTAGATGTAAAAATCAAAAAGTTTATTTATATTATTGTAGTTATCGAAAATTATATTGAAATGTAAAAAAAAATAATAAATAATCTGTAAAATTCAAGTGTACTCACATAAATTCTATGTGGGAATTGTATAAAAAAACCTATAAAACTGATGTAAGATGTATATACATAAAGACATGGATCATCTTGATTCCAAAGAATTTATTTATATTACCGGTAAGTAAATTACATTTATGTCACTAAAAGTTTATGAGCATTCAGCCGATATCATAGCCCAGTCAATTGTAGGGTCCATGGTCCATGCCTGTCATTCAATTTATATTTAGTAGGCCTACTCTCTAAACTCTCACGTCAGACATTAGATCTTACAAAGCTATTGCTTGGATATTAAAAAATAAAATTTTATCAGTTCTGATAGAATTCAGCTTACGAATATATCATAAAGCAGAATATCAGAATTATCTGTTGTGAAAATCAGAGTTGTCTTTCCTAAAAAAATTAAATCCTCCGATTGTAATAAATGCTTAGAAATTTAAGAATTGTACAGAATCGTCTCAGCTGGTATAAAATCCACTGCCCTAAAATTACCCCTGGCATTTAATAGACGCTTGTGTTGTTTGATCCATGGGGCATTAGAAGATTAAACGACATTATGCATCAAACCTTGCTGAACAAAGATTATTTGTACCCAGTGTGTTTCTGGTGCAATCAACTATCCATGTAGCCATTTTGTTTAGTAGTTATTAAAAACCACATTAACCATTTGGGAAATTTGTTAAATGGAGACTACAATGCAGGTCTATTGCCATATAAATAAATTGTTTACCGCTGAAAATTTAAGTCCTTAAAACTGAATATAAAGATATGACTACCTCAGTATACAGATTATGAATATTATTTGTTTCTGCCATATTATTATATGTTCTGTATTATAGATGACAATCGGGATAAAATTGTTACTTTATGTCAAACATGTGGTATATTTTTTTATAAGTCCATATTTAATGTGGATGGATGGGTGTGTATTGTTTTCACCTTCTTTGTTGCCCGTCTACATTTTCTTTTTACAGATTTTCGGCAGCATTACAGTGATTATTCATTTGGTCCAACAAATTCAGAGTTATTCTATTTGATTATCCAGGGTATTCATCATCAATGTTTATAACTCATCAAAACAGTTTACATAAAATCACACAAAAAAAACCCCATTGGGATAGCCAAAATATTCATTCTGTTACTATTACTGTAGTTTTGCTAAAAAAACAAGAACAGTATATCCTTGTCCAACCATCTCCAATTTTTTTTTTGCCAAAATCACTCACATACACAATGGAAGAAGAGCCAAATTATCTTGAAAATAACTGTTTATTTCAATTGGATATAAATGATCATAGGTAGTGATTTTATGACAATATATTATTTAGCACTAAGACATGTATAGAATGGTTTTACATTTATTCAAGTTCTACTTGATTGAAATATTTGAACTCCCAAATAAAGCTGATTAAGAAATATTATGTGTTTTATAACAATGAATAACAGTAATACTACTCTTGTCCCTACTGAAGACCGGATTATGGTATCAAAATATGATCAATGACATTTAATGGTAATATTTACAGATGCTAATTTACATATCCTTATGTACAATATTAACTATACATTTGAACAAAAACTCTTCATTAACACATCCAAATAATAGGTCTGATATTATTTGTTAAGAGAGAATTCTAGAAATATGAATTTCTTCATCTTTGAAATAAAGATACAGTTAAACATTTCATTCATGCTTTACACACAATAAATGCGACTAAACAAATGTATGTTGAAATTCATTCAATGCTATAGTCAATGCCAAAGGTTTCGAATTCTTGTTTAATTTGATTCCTTTCCAGTCAAAACCCAAAATCTTGCTATTAATTTTTTTTTTTTCAATCAGATTTTTCATTATTTACAACTAGAGTTCCATCAGTTGGTGATTTGGTTGTAAGTGGTGTTCCATCAGATGGTGATTTCTTTGCAACTGGTGATTCATCAGTTGGTGCTTTCTTTAATCTTATTGGCTGGAATTTAATGAAATGAAAGGTTTTGAAAAACAACCAGGGGTCATATATATAATCCATGAAGTTTTGATCCAATCCATTTCAACATCAAAAGGAAACCAGATCTAAGAATTTGACGCACATCAAGAATTGCAGGATGACAACAATATACGTCCACATAAAACTGCTTAAAATTGTCCTGCACCTCCCCTATTGATTTCAAGCAACTTTCTTTGAACATAATCGAAAAGGTACCAAAATATCTTCCAATTTTGATGGTAAATTGATCAGCAGATTATGAAAACCAATAAATTTTCCCCGTATATCCCAATCAAATGCATATCTACCAGAGTGGGTGTAATCCATCAAGTAGTTACCAGGAGAAGTAGCAAAATCATAAATTTGCAATATCAAGATCTATTATTCTTATTATAAGAATCAAATGATCATTTCAGTGTTACAATCATAGAGTTATATATAGTTTCTATATATAACTCTATGGTTACAATGCAGGAAAGTAAGGGAGGTAACTCTAATTAATGGTATGCATTTCAGGTGATTATTTGGAGTCTAATTTGCCTTAAATGCATATTTATCAAAATAAAGCCTCATATTTTCTAATTTCTGTTATGATACTCTCATATCAGACAATGACTTGACATTATTTTTTGTCTTTTGAAAATTGAATAATTTAGTCCTCCCAGGGGAATCTAATCACATTCCACACAGTCAGTAATTTTTAACAAAAAAAGAATATAACAAGTTAGAACATTTTTTTACCTGTTGAAAGCCTCTGGTTTTCATCAAATAATCAACTTTAGAGTTATAGAAATCATAAACAAACTGTGCCATCATGGGCATATCTTCTATTACCATAGGGGTGGTTATTGGATGTTCCGTATTCTAAATAAACAATAGAATATATTTAACAAGTATTAATGTCGTAGGTGGTATATAGCTGGACTTCTCACTGTAGGAATCATGTGCTCGGCTGCTTTAAAGATAAACACAGTGGCTTAATTGTTCCCCAACCAAGTCATTATAATCACTTTCGCCAAATTAAAAGACGTTGCATAAAAGTGTGACATCAAGACTTACCTTTCTCCTTGTAGGATAGGAATCTTCCGGTGTAATATGTAACTGTAATGGTCTATTTAACAACTACAAAACAAAAATATATATAACACATTAAATATATGAACAATTGAAATATATAATCTTTATCACCTGATATAAAATTAACTTAGGGGTGGGTGAGAGAAATGAGGTTTAACATCCACTCGACACAAACTAGGGACTAACATATTTTATTTCCATAATTCGCTTGCGCGTAGGGGCCTTTAACTTAGGAATAGAAAGTAAAAGGAATAATATAATATATAATTAATCAATCATGCACTTTTAAAAGTAAATATTAGCAGGGTGTACTTACTCTGTTGAATGTTGGTGTCAATTCAAAACAGTTGCTGAATAGAGATGCTCTAGCAAATATATATAAACCTAATCTAGCTCGAGACATGGCTACTACAAGACGTCGTACATCACGAATATGTCCTACTGTTTTTGTTCGGACTAATGACAATAAGATATAATCATTCTGTTGACCTTGATATCTATCTACTGTTGTCACCTAAAATTACGACAAAAAAAACCCATTAATGTTACACATAAGCTACATGTGTATGAAAAAAAAATTCTTCAGTCCAATTTTACTACAGAGTTGAGCATATATTCACATAGAACTTGAGTGTTCCTTGGGCCCACTTCACAGACATGAATCATTTAGTCATGTTTTCAGAAAGAACTCAGATCAACTCGTATTACATTTAAATTCTTTCTGTATCCTGTAATTCACAAACAGGGACACATTATTGACTTACCTTATGAGGACGTCCAATAAATGGATTATTACCACATCTTTGATAAATAACATCCCGCAGTAAATGTTTTTGACCATTATAAGTGGTTAGAATAGATATTTTCTCAGCAGGGTAGCCCATTAATCTCATATACATAAATACAGCAACTACATACTCTGCTTCTGCTAGATTCTACAAAAATATACACATTTTATTCAATATTCCATCTATAAATTGAAGAATACAACACAAATTCAGTGAAAAAGATAGGTTGCCAGGCAACGAAAACATACGCCCACAGCAGCTAAATCGTCCGGGCAGTCAACAAGGGTTGTCGCATATTTTTACTTTTTTCGGTAATGAAACATTTGTAATACACTAAAAACTGATTAAGAGTAACAACTCATTATGTAATTATCAGAAAATCATTAGAATTTGATTGCTTTTTATAAAGTTTTACCCCAAGCTAACCATTAGTATATACATGAAACATTTAATATCATGGATTTAGCTGTTCAGTTATCTAAATTCATTGAAAATCAAAATACTTGTTCGTTTCAACACCTTAAACTCTATGTATCAATCTGAAGTCAATCGGATGGTAACATTGGCCTCTATAGCGTCACAAGAATTTTTGAAGTTATCAAGGGAGATAACTCTGGCAGTAATTATTTGAAATCGCTGAAAATCAATAGGCTTCTTCGTCTCATGACCTTAAACACTGTGTATAAATCTAAAGTCAATCGGATATTAACTTTGGCCTCCAGAGCGTCTACAAGATTTTTTGAGGTGATCAAGGGCCATAACTCTGGCACTAACTATCGGAAATCGCTGAAAATCAATAGGCGTCTTCGTCTTATAACCTTAAACACTGTGTATAAATTTAAAGTCAATCGGATATTGACTTTGGCCTCTAGAGCGTCCACAAGTTTTTTTGAAGTGATCAAGGGCCATAACTCTGGCACTAATTATCGGAAATCGCTGAAAATCAATAGGCTTTTTCGTCTTATGACCTTAAACACTGTGTATAAATTTAAAGTCAATCGGATATTAACTTTGACGTTTAGAGCGTCCACAAGATTTTTTAAAGAGATCAAGGGCCATAACTCTGGCACTAATTATCGGAAATCGCCGAAAATCAATAGGCTTCATTGTCTTATGACCTTAAACGCTGTGTATAAATTTAAAGTCAATCGGATATTAACTTTGGCCTCTAGAGCGTCTACAAGATTTTTTGAAGTGATCAAGGGCCATAACTCTGGTAGTTATTATCGGAAATCGCTGAAAAACAATAGGCTTCTTCGTCTCATGACCTTAAACACTGTGTATAAATTTAAAGTCAATCGGATATTAACTTTAGCCTGTAGAGCGTCCACAAGCAATTGTGGACGCCGGACCGACGGACGGACCGACGGACCGACGGACGGACGGGGGCGACGACAATATACGACCACATTTCAATGTGGGCGTATAAAAATTACATACTAAGACATTTTCATTAAAAAAATACCTATTTAATTCAATCATGTTGAGCCAGCCTTTCAGTTAAAAATAAGTTTGAGAAAATCAATGTTTTCTTCAAGACAATCCAGTATTCATTTGAAACTCATAACTCTAATTATTCTTTGCGGTTCTGGACATTTTGTTTCCCTCTCTCGATCTAGAGCAATTAAAATAAAATCACAAATGTAAATCTGTTCTTTTACCTGATAAAAATAAGGATTGGGTTCTGATTCCCCTACACCATTAAAATTCTGGACATCAATGAGCTGATAATCAAAGACAAAACCAGAATTAGCCAGCTGAAATTCTGGTTGAACAAGGACATGAGGTAGACTTCCCAGTTTCTTGTATCTCCAATTATACAGACTAGCTAGGCTATAGAAAAAACACAGAAAAAACTCCTTCATAATGCAGAAATAACATTCATTTTCAACAAACATATGTTGACATTTAGAGTAATAATTACCTAAAAAAAGTTCTCTTATGACATCTTGTAGTTAGGACTTCCATAGCAACAGAAACAAAGGTTGATATTGTGTCCGAACAGCAGCGCTACAGCTTACTCTTATATCGGATTCCAATCGTCAAGGGTTATTTTATGTGTACAGTTTTCTATGTACCATCCTAACAACTACACATTGTCCCTTGTCAGGCCCTGTCCTGCATCAGTGACAAGAAGGAACAAAGCTGGAAAATCTGGATGAACTTTCTCAATAGATTGAGGATGAAAACTCCAGGTTAGCGATACCACGTTTTATTCACTGAACCACCGCGGCTCCCTTGAATCTGAGGTCAATTTGTGGAAATAGTGTTATTCATCAGTTTCATTTATATTTATGTTGTTATTCTAAATTGTGAATATCTTACCTTGCTCTAGCCCTTCCCTGGGCATCCAGATCTACAGTAGGAACACCAAGTCGTACAAATCGTGTAAACAATGATTGTTCCATATTAGAGAATTTCTGGAAGGCCATGTTTTTAATCACGGGTGGCAACTGATGATGATCACCAATCATAATCCAGCGCTTTAAACGATTATTACCATCTTCAGGATTCTGATGAATATATATTATGATCGAGTATAAGTATTTGAAATTAATGTAGACTATAGGTATTAATTTCAGGCTAGATGATATATTCTAGTTTAAATATCAGGGTTCAGCATTATACACCTAAAGGCTTCCATTGATTTGTATATCAAGATTTTAATTAAATATAAATGTCTCAAAGGGTTTAATAACACTTTTGTTAATAGGAATCACACCTGTAAATAATTTCTTTTAATAAATAAATTTACCTGCAGCAAGAGTGGTATAAATGTTTCAATCTCCAGAATCTGTGCAGCTTCCTCCATTAAAATGTTATCAAACTGTAAAACAAAGAATATAACAATGTTAATAGTCACAAGTACTTGACGAAAACATATTAAGATATTATCTCCTCCACCTTAAAGGGTGTATATAGCTTTACTCTTTGGAAGTATAAAATAGATTAAAATTGGTCTAAAAGCACTTCATGTAATGTGAATGTACACAAAGTGATTTACATTCAATTTTTAATCAATTATGTGCGATGGAACCATCAAAATTGAGCAGCAGTGGTTTATGCCTGCTTCGGCCAATCCACACATTTTTTCATATTATTATTTTGTGGTTTGCGAATCAGCCAAAGCTAATTACTTCCCCATAGCCTTGTACAAAATATATTTTCCTTTGGTCATTACAAATTGGTCCCGAAACCATTGACTAAATGATCTAGTGAAACGATTTTGAAATGTCCATTGTGTCTTAAATATTCAACATTATGATTCTATACTTTTATTAAATCCAATAATGATATTACGCATATTCTATACCTTGAACCCTACAGACACCATATCTCTTCGTTTTAAAGCAGCATGGGTACAGGTCATGGCAATGATTTTAGCTTCTTTTATAAATAAGTATTCAGCTCTGTCCGATCCACTCCGTAATAATTCAAATGCTCGAAACTCCTGTAAAAAATCATCGCACCCCTTTCATTAATAATATAACGCTATGAATTTCAATATAGAACAAGCCAACAGTGAGGCTGATGTCCCCCGCCGAAATCCCAAAATAAATAGAAGACACATATTAATTAATCGCACATTTATTTTTTTCAATGTATCGAGCAATCAAACTGTACACGAAGTGTCATCCAAAAGTGTTTTATAAAGAAAAATGCTAAAACCGACGAGAAAAATAAAAATAAACCCTAGTTAGGGGGACCCTAAAGGCAGACAAAAGGGCCCCTCTGGCCAAGGCAAAGGGCCCTCGTGTCCAAGTCAATCGTTTCTATACACTGTTACTGTCGAATCGATTACTAAATGAGAACGCAGTCATTGTATTGGCATAAAAATCATCAATCAAGATGAACCTAAGTTATCTTGTCCCAAAGTATCAACCAATCAAATTGATCATCTCTGCTTACCCTAAGCGGAAAATGCTCATCTTCGAACTCCATCAAGGCATCGACCTAATAAGCATATACACCAAGTCTGAACATTTTAACTCAATTAGAAGGAGAGTTATTGTGTTCCAAAGTCTCGACTACTCTCGACCAATCAAATTGCGTATCGCTCTGCTTACCTTGAGCAGAAAATGCTCATTATCGAACTTAGTCAAGGTATTACTGTAATGAAACTATACACCAAGTTTCATCACTCTCACTTAATTAGAACTAAAGTTATCGTGTCCCAAAGCATCAACCAATCAAATTGCTTATCTCTGCTTACCCTAAGTGGAAAATGCTCATCTTCAAACTCCATCAAGGCATTGACCTTATAAGCATATACACCAAGTTTGAACATTTTTACTCAATTAGAAGAAGAGTTATTGTGTTCCAAAGTCTCGACCAATCAAATTGCGTATCGCTCTGCTTACCCTAAGCGGAAAATGCTCATCTCCGAACTCCATCAAGGCATTGACCTAATAAGCATATACACCAAGTTTGAACATTTTAACTCAATTAGAAGGAGAGTTATTGTGTTCCAAAGTCTCGACCAATCAAATTGCTCTGCTTACCCTGAGCGGAAAATGCTCATTATCGAACTTAGTCAAGGTATTACTGTAATGAAACTATACACTAAGTTTCATCACTCTCACATAATTAGAACTAAAGTTATCGTGTCCCAAAGCATCAACCAATCAAATTGCTTATCTCTGCTTACCCTAAGCGGAAAATGCTCATCTTTGAACTCCATCAAGGCATTGACCTAATAAACACATACACCAAGTTTGAACATTCTAGCTCAATTAGGAAGAGAGTTATTGTGTCCCAAAAAGTGTGACGGACAGACGGACAGACAGACAGACAGACAGACAGACAGACAGACAGACAGACAGACAGACGGACAGACGGACAGACGGACAGACGGACAGACGGACGGACGAACCCATTTTAATAGTCCCCCAACTTTCTTCAAAAGGCGGGGGACAAAAAGTGACACATGTCGAATATATATATAGAGAGAAAAGGGGTAAATTTTGGGACTAACATGGTACAACGTTAATTTGTTCCAACGCATTGAGTATAACAGTGATGAATTATAGTAAATAATCTCCAACATAAACTAGGACAGATCAAAATAGTCTTTCCTTCAATATAGATTATTTGAAATTATCAGGTCTAATGTGAGCATGATATTTATGAGTTCTTATGATTATGAACATTATTAACAATCTACTGAATAAAAATCCATTGTACAGAAATGGAAGAACCATGTATTTACTGGTCTCATTCAAGCAGATTGAATTATTGGTTCAGCAAGACTATCATTTAATGTTTATCATGTTGAGTAGTCAACATTGACAACTGGTTCAGATATATCTTTAATACCTACTTTGAACATTCATAGGTCATAGTATATGACTGCTCTACATGTGTAAACAAAACCAACGTTCTTACCTCCAACTGTGTGAATATTTTTTTTATGTGTCTAAAACATCCCTCTGCAATATCTAAATCTTGACTATAACTTCGCCCTCCAAACAGAGGTTGAGGTGCATTATCAAAAAACTTTGTGAAGGGAAACAATTCTCGAATTTTAGTGGGATTGGCTTCCTACAAAAAGAAATTTCACATCAACTGAATAAAATCAACAAACCAATATCAATTGAGCATTTTGACTTTAGGTTTAAAAGTCATTGAGTAACTGGATAGAGCAATAAACTACTTATGGGAAACATATTAACAAATCAGTAATTAGTTACTCTTACTCACTGTGCCACTGTGGCTCTGTGATGTATAAAAGGCATCATTAGCATTTTTACTTCAAATAATAAACAGACATCTGGATATAAATGAATTATTAGGATATTTATTGTTCATACCTTATCCTTGATGTTCTGTAATTTACTTAAAAATTCTTCCCATCTGGACAAAACTTGATACATATAAAAATAACCAGCAGTTTCAGCCGTGTATGACATATCTCCACTGGCACTGAGACTTGTCTGTAATCTACCTACTTCCTGTAACAGTTCTATTCTCTGAGCCAGTACATAATTAACACGTCCATATCTGAAATATAATAAGTTAACTATTTTAGGATAAAATAATCTATGATAACAAAGCTTATCCATGTATATGACATCTTGATGACTTAAAAGTTTCTAAAAGTTATGCAGGATACGCCTACATTTTGTAAGAGATGGACAGAGAACAAGTTAACCCTTAACCGGTCAATGTCATTTTGACGTTATGACATCAAGTGGTCAGGCTAAAAAAAAAACTAACGTGAAATATTTTGTATGCCTATTACAATCGACTACTGCCGGATAATTATAAGTGATAGATTCTTGACACCAATAAAAAAGTTGAAGAGGATAAGTTGATCTATAATTTGCATATCATTTTCATCAGAAATATCGTCTTTAGCATCAGCGTAATCGATATAATCCAAGTCAGAATCATATATAAGCATTTCAATGACTTTGAGGGTCTTTAACATTCCCAACATCGTTAAATTACTTTTTTTGTCAAAAAATGTTGAACGAAGACATGTTTTTCTCAATGTTATTGACAAGACAAGTTCCTGTCGGAGACGCATGCGTGGTGATATCAATTAAATACGAAACTACATACTCAAATGCGGCTTATAAAAAAGGTTCTTGCTATGGTCGCAAATATGCGACCGTGACCACTTTTGGATATAACGTTGTGGTGCAAATATGCGACCGTGACCGGTTAAGGGTTAAAAAAGCAATTTTTCATACAATCAGGGCAATAATCCAGGATTTTACAGTCCAGCATGTGACAATATCAAAATTGGATAAAATAATGACCTCCAGAGTGTCCACAAGTCAAAACCATGATCTTTATTTGCATGGCTCTTTATTCATCAAGATCTTAAAAAACTAAAAATCAAATTGGTTTTTCATTATGAATATTTCACCTGCTGAAATCTTTTTCTGTTTCTAGAGCTTCTTCACCATGACCTAAACGTAGTAAATGTCTCTCATCAATATCTAATGCCATAATCTTCTCAAATAGCTGATTCAATGCCTTAAAAATTTAAAACAAAATGTAAGATGAATTATCAGTTAACAGTAGTAGGCCATTTCAAAATGTATTTTAAGATGTTAATGGTCTTGAGCTTACGACATATTACTTAATATCTCGCTCTCGGCCATTAAACAATACATAGTAATCATTCTAGCATTTAAAAACACAATGGAAACAATAGAACAATTATCTTCTTGGTTTCCTATACGCTTCATCGAATTGGCAAAGGTCACCATCGATTTTTCAACTTAAAAATGATATATTTGCCAATTTATCAACTGACAATCGTGAATTGTATGACTAATAGAATTATTCTTTAACATAATGGGGCTATGTTTGGATTCCATACATTTTAAGGTTGTATTTCAACATATTTTAAACATATGACTTAAAACAATGCAACTATCACTTTCATGCAAAATGTCTGAACAACTTTTATCCCAATGAAAAACATTTGAATCAATTAACCAAATTCATGCCAAACTAAGGTAGATATTTTAGGACAATTCCAGTTAACTAATTCCAGTTGGGTAATGTAATAATATCAGGCATTTAGTCTGCAACAGGAATCAACAGCCAAAATCTGACATAACATTAACTAAAGTGAGCTCTTTGAGCATATGTTTTTGATTAGTTTCGTTAATCTTACTCTAAAAGCCTGTAACATTGTTCGACAATAATAATATATACACGTACCTGATTAGAATGTGTAACTATCAATGTACGTTGATCTGGAAAGTTATGATATATATTTGAGATGATCTGAACAGCTACATCTGTTTTACCAGTACCAGGTGGACCTACAACCATGGTCAATCCAGGTTGCATCCCAGATCGTATTGCCTCTATCTGAGTAGGTGTAAACTGAATACTGTTTCTATTTAAACAAAATTAAAGGCAAGAGTTGTAGAAATATAAATAAAAACTCCTAAAATACTATTCGCACAAAAATTACTCTTTATCCATGGTTATATATTTATTATGCACATGGAAATTTGTGTCATAGAAAATTTAATGAATAATGTATGACAAGCATTGTATGAAATCATGACAGCCATAGCATATATATTTAGTTTTTACATTCCCAAAATTGGCTTTTTTGTAAATGTACAACTTAATTGCAGTAGGGAAAGGGGTTTTACAAAAGCTAAGCCTGTTCCACAAGCCATTAAAAAAACTTAATTGCAGTGGCTTGATATAAAATATATGGAAAACAATTATTTTCTTACTTTTTCGGTTGACTGTATTCATATGGACCTCTATTTGGAATAGTATGCGGTTCAACTTCTATTTCTGTTTTACTTTTCACTGTCTCATCTTTTTTTCTTTTCTGACTTTTCTCACCTTCCTTAAAATTTAATCTGAAGAAGAAAACAATGTTCAAACAATGCCACCCCCTCAAAAATACTTTCTTTTATCCATTGATTTCATGGTTAAATCCAAGATATTTTGTGGCTTATAACTTTTTGGAGGAATTTTCCATAGATTTAATCATTTAATCCACAAAGACCCAAATTTGTCACATTCATCTGACAGAAATCTTAAATAGGTTTGACGGCCTAAATTTTGTAATAATTGGGGCATAGATGTGTAATTCTTCATTTTTACCTTATTACGCTGGCAGAATATCTAAACTTAAACAACCTAGTCCATCCTTAGGTGAAACTGTTACTAATAGTAGTATTAGAAGGTTGTACACAAACATTTTTAAGAACACCCATTAGCATTTTCCAAAATTCTATCCGGATTATTGCCCTTATTGTTAACTACTGGTAGGCTATAGCAATTCAGAAGACGTCCACTGTCAAGATCAGTTGCATTACGTCTTTCTTGTAAAATAATTTTGTATTTTTTAAATTCTGAGCAAAGTCTGGGACTGTCAGCACAGTGAATGCTCACAACTGATCCCTGGATCCATTCACTAGAATTGATAATAGTTATGTTTATTTCTTGTCGGTTTTGTTGTGTGGTTTCCTGAACTTACTATTAAAAATGTATATAAATCATCGAAAACTATACCTGAATGGTGGATTATTTTGAACAGTTTCTTCTGATGTTATCTTGATATCGTGTTCAGGAAAACTAGATTTAAGATGATCTAATGTTAAAAATGTATCGTTCCAGTCTAATTTCGAAATTTTATCTGACATTCTGAAACAGAAAAACAAATATGACAGTTAAGATCTGTATGTGTTCATGTCTGAATTATCAAATATATGTATATAAACTTTTATCACTCAATAATACATTCTACAGTAGATATCGCTTGTATGATAAACTTAATAATCTACTGCGATATCTCCATACATGAATTTAATTGGTCAGTTAAAAAGGTAATACCTTTTTTTTATTTTCATTTCTTTATTAAAAGTAACTTTCATTTTTATCTAATTGACCATGATGCAAACACTAGGTCAATATAACAGACTTTGCAATGGTCGAAACACTGCCAAAACGATGTATCACTACGCCGGTACGCCCTAATGTAATCAGGTTTAGTAAAGTGAAATCTATAGCAAAGAATTATATTTATTTATAAGAAAGGATTGGGTGATAAATAGAATCTCCTAAATCAACACTCTGGGTTTTTTTTTTATATCAAAATAGACTCGTAGGAGATTCTCTATTTAGTATATTAATCTCATCTATATACATGCATGATGGTTGATGAAATCTACAAGTAACAATGCACGGTTGAGCATAAGTGCTATGAGCACGACAAAAATAGACTTTAAGGTTATATAAATGGACTTATTATTATTTATTATAATTTCAAAGGTGAAAGTTGATTTGAAAATAATAATTGATATCCTCCCTCTGTGTCCTTTGTCTACTGTCACAAATCGGGCTTTAACTCTGAATGCACCTAATGCAAGTGTACAAATAAAAATTCATTCGTCCGTTCATGGGGTTTTACGCCCATTTCCACCTCGGATGATATGAGAGACAAAAAGTATTAATGTCAAGAAGATACATCCAAATAGAATACAGCAACTTAGGGAAACAAATATGATGACAGCTGTCATGAGGACACAACCATATAATTTTCAAGTAGAAGGGTCAATTTATAGTTTAGCAAAACAGCTCTTTCACAATTAGGAGTAAATATGTCTATGTTTGATTAATCATTAGTTCTTGTGGGATAACACTTAACCCTGTTAAGGGATAATAAATTGGAACATAAAATAATTCACATCATAAAAATAACGAGCCTAATGCGAGATATGTGTAAAAGATGACACTTACTTTGCATAATGTGCTGAGTCTGGTTCCCCGTATCCCAGTATTAAATCATGTAACCAATCAGGTACAACACAATCAGTATTCATTAAATCTCTCATTGTCTCTAACACAGCTTTAAAATTATTCTCTTTTGGTTTACGTCTCATTATAATATTAAATGTTTCATATACATCCTGCAATATAGAGATATACAGTAGTAATAATAATAATAATACTGTCGTCTTATGCTAATAAAATTAATGTGTTAAAAATGGTATGAAATGGGGATTAACAGCCAACATTTCTGCTCCAACAAAGCTAATGAAAACGGTGGTGTTTCTGCTTGTGATCTTTTATGTGTCCACCAATTCCAACTGTCAAGCGATCCTTTAAGTGTACACTTGGGAATACATGTCAAAACTTATTGAATCAGGGTTTTTGTGTCTTAGTGATTGAGTCACTGTTGTTCCCTCTGTACAATGGCTGCCATTAACGTCTTGACACTTTTTTTCCTACTGGGCTCATCGGTCTGTATCAGTGACAAGAGAAAACTGGGCTTGAATACCCTGAGGAACCTTCTTGGTTAACACTTGTACAAAATCCAGGGCAAGTTAACAGTATCCCCTTGCTTACAGAATGAAACAGAAATTATGTCAGACAGTTTAGATGAGAAAATCATAAAAATTATAAAACAATACCTCTTCTCCATTGACAGTTCTAGTCATGTCTAGTTGATATTGGTTTGGATCCAACCAAACTCGGAATGTTCTGGTATTACCGTGTAATTCTGGTTTAGGATCTGGACCTTTAAATATATATTAATGTGTAATAATTTAATAATTAGAATAACTAAAAATGAGAAATAAAAAAGCAGAAGAACATTCATATATGAATGCATTTGTCATCCCTTAAACAAGAATAAAGACTAAAAATTCAACAAGTTTATGCTGTAAAATTCAAAAACAAAGACCACCAAATAATCGTTTTTTAGGTATTACATTGTGTGTTTAGAAATCAGATTTCCATACATATTTGCACAAATTATTTATCAAAATATTAGGATAGTGTTATTCTACAGCTTGAACAGGCTACAACTGACAATATGAAAAGTAGGTGAATGAAATTGTTCAGCTTTTAACAGCGTGTCATTAACTGTAAGAAATAAAATGGGGTTGGATATAAAAACTTTTCTGCATCAAGTGTTGAATACACAGCTATACAGCATGCAGTGTGATATTAGAGGACACTGTTCATGGACAACCGTGCTACAGGGCGTCTTTAACTTCAGGTTAATGGTAAATGTGACCTAGCTTTTTGGTCCATTGTGAACCCCCCGAGTTTGGGGTCAAACCAGGACATCCTGTTTAGTGAGTCAGCACCATACTCAGTAAGCTTCCCCTAGCTTATAAAAAAAAATGCATTTACTTAATCATTAAGAAAATCTCAATGCAGCCTCCCAAACTATACTATGATTTAAAACTGTAATCTGGAAATCTGAATATTTACCTTCTTCAATAACTTTTCCTGTTTCATCAAGCATGCCTTCTATCTCACATCCCCTCACATATGTTAGTCCAACTTGGGGTATAAAGTCTGCTTTATAATCATACTTGGTTCCTATTGGCTGAGTAGGACGGACTGTTATCAAAAAGGCTACATCATGTTTTCTCATTGCTGAAACAAAAACAATACAATAACATAAATCGATGGAGACCGAATCAGTTCCAGTAATACTACCAACCCAGCTTTATGGATACCAATTACTAGCAACTTTTAATGGAGCATTGTTTCAACAAGTATTCTCTTGTCGTTATTCCAGTAAATTAAGTTAGATACAAAACAATTGTTTAGATTAAGTTTAAAATAGATATTGAATATTAGTAAATAAAATTGTTATTAACTAACCTTCCCATTCAGCCTTTATTTCTGGTCTTACACTAAGATTCATTGTAACATCAGCTCGTACTTGAGCAGGATGATTCTCACCAATTCTTGGTTTTGCTACCTATCAATTATAAGATATTCAATAAATAGTCGATCTCTCTTTATTGAATTCATCAAAAATAAAATGAAATGGGGTCAAGTACTTACAAGGTAAAACCAAGCTTGAACAATCCATAGAAACTGTCTCGACCAACGAAGTTAGTGTTTTTTAGTTTAGTTCATCCATGCCTGACCTCTTTTATCAATAGCCAATTATAACATGTCCTTAACTCTGAGGTCTAACTGACCATATAAATGTTTGTAAATAAAAAGACGAAGATTACCTCTACTACATTAAACCCAACAATACTTTGTGCCATACGAGCCCAGCCTCCAAATAGACAACTGCTATCTTCTGCTAGCCTAGAAATAATAATATAAATATTTTATTACAAATTTGATACAAAATATACAAATCATAGAATAAAATAGAAAAAAATAAAAATATTTCTGACAAAGTACTTGTTTACATACCATGGTTTCATATGACTGACAGCATCTTCAATATCTTGTCGTATTTCATCTAAAATATAGAGATAAAAACTATTGATATCAAGACAATTTGACAAGTAATATCAAAAACAGAATTATGACTTACGGTTTCTTATTTACATACATATCATAGAGAGATTTTAAATACATATATCTATTTGTGTGTATTTCAAAACAAAATAATCATCCAATATATCATGTCAGCTCCTCTTGTTCTAACATGTTTTCCAAATGACTTTGCATAGAAAATCGTCTAAAAACCAACTCACATGTGGATTCTAATCTAAAAAGGTTGAAATTTTTCAGCAAATAATCATGTAGGGTCAAAAACTGTAGATTTAGCTTTGGTAATGCCAGACAACCTGGAATATAAAACAATGAATTAGGAATTAAGGAATGAAATAAGGTTTAACATGGGCTGCTTTTAAGCACCAACAGGGCTATTGAAAACATATAAGGAAAATGTTGCCCCGACCACAATAATTGAATTGCAACTGTCACTGGGTTTTTTTCCATGTACGTCAAGATGTATAACAATATTGGACCTTGTTTCTTTCTGTCCCATCAGAACAATTAGACACTGTTCCTCACCAGGCCTTCGGTCCCGCATCACCGAAAAGTTTAATTCTCAGACAAAGCCAGGATTGAACCCTGGACCCCTGGTTAGTGACTCAGTGATTTAATCACTGAACAACTGTGGCTCTGATATATTATCAGGTCAGTAAATAAAATTATACTTGCTGATATAATGACATTGGGAGCTACAGCGTTCAGACAAAACATTTATTGTTATTAAGAATGACAACTGGTCAATATACTTTGTAACTCATGTTACATAAAAGTGTAAATTTGGGGGACCATGTCTACATAGGAGATAAGCACGATTAAAGAGAGAGAGAGAAATGGGGTTTAACGTCCACTCAACACAAACTAGGTCATTTCGGGACTAACATATGGTTTAATCTTATTTCAATAATTGGCTTGCGCGTAGGGGTCTTTAGCAGTGGGAGGAAACCGGAGTGCCGAGGTTGAGAAGGGGCCCCTGTCTCCATGCCACATACGCTCACACCAGGGCTCGAAACCACAGCCGCAAGCCAGAGGTGACCGGCCAGCTAGAGGTCGAAGCGCGGCACTCTAGACCACTAGGCCATCCCAACCCCCAAGCACGAATGAGAAAAACATATTTTTGCTTACTTCCTCCTGAATAATATTCTGATGGCACAATATTCTCATCCCATATTATTTCTTCTGTTGGATAGAGAGGCATTTCATTAATAGCTTCTAGTTGAGATGGTCGCTTTTCATGTTTAGATACCTAATAACAAAGAAAATAATTCTATAATCATTGATGTACATAAAATGTTATATTTGTGGGTACCGATAGTAGTGATAGGTACTTACATGTACAAGGTTATTTTCATCTGAAATCTAATTTTTCTAAGGGCCAGAATGAATGAAATAATGCATAGATGGAATTGACATTTGAACTTGGGCAAGTTACTGTGATAATGATGGTTTATTCCATGTTTATCTAAATCCATTCAATAAAAGTTATTGCATTTCCTTGAGAGAACAGAAGGACGGAAATACTCCATTTAACAAAGGGGGACATTAATAATTATATTTTAGCCGGTCAACATGTAAAATGGGTGAAAAATGACAGGTCGCACCATCGTGCAGTAAACATCAAAGATGTAATATGTGATGTAGAACATTGTATCTGTAAACAATTCAAAAGACATAAATGGTGGATGTTTTAAAACATCTTTGTTGAAATTCAAACACTATTATCCATCAGTTACAGAAGTGATGACATCAATTATTAATATCTTAGCAGTAAAATATTATTATACAGTTTTACATCAAATTAAAAATATATATTTAATGGATATAATAGTTGATATAATTAACTTAGACTTTTAAACTTAATGTACTTGCCAATAGCTCAAGTAAAAATTCTGTTGTATATTTCTCTTCTTGGCCTTCTTCCGGAAAAGGAAGGTAATTTAAGTAAGCCAATATCTTATGTAGGTCAAAATTACTAAAAATAAAAAAAAATATCCAAGAAATGAGAATATTTCCACCTACATATACAGAATAAATGTTAAACACATTTAAAAGTACTACCATGAAAAATCAATTAAATTCTACAATGGTTCTTATTGCACAAATACCGCAGCCATGCACTTTCTGTGTTTTAGACAAATAAAGTAATAATAATTCTGCCATCTTTTTGGTTCAAGCCAGCCCATTATTCATGAAGTCTTTTTTAATACTCTGGTGTTTTAATAGCATAATAAAAAGGCCTTACAATCATCACAAGGTGTGAGAAAGTTAAAAAAGCAAATCAAGAACAATGTCATATTATGTGAAAAATTGAAGCATTCCTAGGTTAGAATTTATTATATAACCATTATATAAATCTCTATGTAATAATATTATATGTACGATTCAAAATAGCCTCACCTTAGATCACCTAGATATTTTAACAAAGGTTTTCTTGAATCTATACTGGCAATATTCATGATAGCAAAATTCTGTAAGTCTGGATAATGTTTAAATACTACTTTCTGTAATTAAAAAACATCATACGATGTAGATATATCACTACAGTGAATCTAAAATATCTAATTCCCAGCTAGGCCAATTAAATAACACAATAAGTTCATTACATAAGCTTATTAATTAATATCCACAGAATTATCATATGGTTTTTATGTTCATTTTTAAATATAAACTTAAGTCACAAGAATCAATCTTTCAAGTATAATCTACTGGATTGCTACATTTTTTACTCAAATAATTATATGTATACCAGTCACAATTCTATGGAATACAATGACTGTGTCTTAATGAGCTACCTTTTGACTAGTATTTATCAAGCAATGTCTCATAACATCTAATATTTTATCATTGCTTATTAAAGACAAGAGAAGCCCTAGTCGAAACATTGATCATTAATAAGCAGTAACCATCATCTATAGAATTGTGACATATTCCAGTTCAATGACTAAATACCAATAAGCACACTTTATTTATGTATTCTTAATCAACTAACCTGTAATGCTAAAACTCTATTATAATGTATATCTATTCTATCATGTATAGTCAGTGCTTCACCAGTTCTTTCATCTATTTCAAACTCCGCATAAACACATAACATATCTAATAGCTAAAAAAAAATCCCAACACATAGTAAAATATGAAATCAATTTTGTTTCTACAATATTAAAGATATTTACTTTCAAGCATATCATTAAAGCTTTTTTGCTTTGAAAGAAGGACATGACTGTTTAAAACAATCCACTTGTCTTACAATTAAAGTGACTTTGTCATTCCTAAAATGCAATTGCACCACTATCTGTATTATTTTCCAAACAACATGCAAGTATATTACGACCAATACTACCAATCCATTTATAACATTTCAAGAAATAGATCTAGAAATACCTCAGTAAATAACTTTCCTTCATCTCTTTTTGTTAGATTCGACAGTTTACTTATTTCTACAACATGATGGTCATCCATTAACACATTGAAAAATCTTCGTGTGGGTAACTGTGCTTCAATATCAATCATCAACTCCATAAATCTTTCACAATAATTGACTTTATCTTGGTTTAATTTGCCTGATTAACAAAACAATAACTTACAATCAATTTTATAAACATAATTTGAGAATAAAACAGAGCATGTGCACATTACAAGCATCAACAAATCATTTTAATAATCTAAAAGAATAATCTTATGAACTTTTAGCTTGTAACTGAATGAGACAAAACACATGTGATTATATGGAATACAAGTTACTTAGAAGATTTATTTCTGGCTACTTATCAAGCATTTTGAGGCGGAGTTGGGTTGACTAGTGGTCCAATAGATCAGAGTCACAGAGTTAAATGTCTGTGGTTTCAAAGCTTGAAAAGAAGGGTCGCCTGCCTAATTAAATGAATGGGCTTCCTCCAGGCTTTCCAATTGATAAAGTGGCATGGGTGTAAATAAATTCATGAAATCAGTAAAGTGCAAATGAATGAACAAAATTAGTAAAAATTAAACATGTGTTTGTCCCAATTGACTGAGTTTAAGAGGATTGAACAATCCCTGGACCCCATTTCTCTCTTTACAAGACAATATACATCCACATGAAAATGTGGGCGTATAAAAAGGTCATCAGTTTCACTGCATTATAGAATAAAACAAACCTTTTTCTGGAATCTGTTTCAGAATACCAAAATATTTGTGGATAGTTTTGGATAAAAATTGGCGATCTTTTTGCACAGTTTGTAATTTATCTTTTTCCATTTTGGCATCACTCTTTTTAATTATGTTGAAAACTTTCTTATATTTTGTGTTGGTTTTGAAAAGTTCTTCACGTCGTCCCTGTAAAATAAAATACCAGGTTTGATACAGTATCAGCTATACCAGAAACAGAAGTGTTAATTTTTATTTCTATAAAAACACATGTAAAGTGAGCCAGAGAATTTACAAAAGCAGCGACAGTTCTGGCATGTTCCTGAAGCAATCGAAATTAGTGCTGAAATATTCAGGGTATTGCGTGAAGGCCTTGAAAAAGTGTACTTAGATAAAGCTAAATCAAGATTTCTATTGAAGATGCAGTTCTGGTTGATTTTGTTGGATTTCTTCATGCATAATTATTTGTATACTACCATGATTTTCTGTTTCACCTGAATGACTAGAGACTTGACGTCTCAGCTCCACAGCAGACGCATTACTATATAAAATGGAGTTTATTGTCCTACCTTTCTGCATCAACTGCGTTATTTAAAACAGGCATATATATATGCCATGCAATGTACTGTGACTATCAGGAATATGGAATATGAGAGAGTATGAGGACACCCCAGCATTTGAACAAGATTCCATACTGACAACTTAACTCTCGATTACTATTTTCTTGACATTATACTTACAGGTAATATATTTTCCCAGATAGGTAAAGAAACTAATTTCTGAATCTGTTCTCTTATCAAATCAACCTCCTGTGAGCAAATAGAAATAACTAATCATAACAATACCGCACAGCAAATTACTAGGTTCGGGTGAGTGGTTTATCACTCCAACAATATCTTGAAACAAATTGATTGTATGTTAACTACGTACTAAATTATTATTAATCAGAGAATTACGTCAGTTTTGCTTAATATGTATTCTAATTAATACTATAGGTAAATAAAACCAAATAAAAGAACTGAAATATACTTACCAAACTATTAAAACAATGTACAATAAAAACTAGTAGATTTGTTTGTTCTTTAAGTGATGGACCAGACTCGGCTAAACTTAGATCTAAAACTTTATGAATGAAGGCAGGAAAATGAAGGGGTTTATTCGTAAAAGCCTAAAAAATATTTTTAGAAATTTTATGCCTAAAATAATCAAATGAAAATAATACTTCTACAAAATATATCATTGATTCTCTGTAAATTCTTGGATTGGCAACCATGAATAATCCATGATTAATTGCAATTAATCAGTATATTATGAAATTTATATGATCTTACCTCCCAAGCTGGTACATGCTCTCTCACTTTTTCATTAACAATAACGGCTATAGACATTATATGAGCCAATGTTGACTGAAATATAAATATAGAAAGCACATTGACAGGAAATTCTATATTATTACCCTACTAGTTTCGTTTCTGGAGCTTATCTCAAAAAACATTCAAGATAGAATCTTTATACACAATAACCTACTATAGTAGTTGTGCCGTTTGCTAATCTGGAATATAATCAATTTTGTGGTTCCATGAAAAAAAAATTTAACTGAGTTTATTCCGGAGCACATCTTTTCAAAATATGTTTATAAATGAAATGAAATGGGGTTTAACGTCCTACTGTTCTGCATTGGGCTAATGAAGACAGGCATATGCCATACAGTGTGTTATGAGGGAAATTTTTCCCGGACAGCGGCACTACAGCCTACTCTTATATCGAATTCCAACTGTTAAGGGATCTTTTACGTGCACGTCAATGTGTACACCGGACCTCAGTTTTTCATCTCACCCGCACAACTAGACAGCTGTTCTTATCAGACCCTCCATCCTGTATCACTGACAAGGGGGAAAATTGCGGAAAATCTGGATGAACTTTCTCTGCCAATGCAGGGATCGAACACCTAACCTCCAGGCTAGAGAGCCAGCATCATACCCAATAAGCCACCGTGGTTCCAGATATGTTTATAAAACTTTGTACAAACATCAACCTAGTATAGTAGTGTGGTGTGCCTTTTGCTATTAGAAATCTATACTAACATTTATACAAGGATGTACCCTACTAGTAGTTGGTTGGTGTTTCCCAATAACATTGTTATGGTCTATTCATGTACATTTCAAAACATTTCCAAGTGAACAGAATGTGGAATCAAAGTTCTGTGTTCTAATGGTTTTCAAATTTGTATAGTATTAATATAATGCTTCGTAGCTAGTTAGATCAAGTTATATATTTATAGTAATTTACATACCTTGTTTGGATCATAATTTTTCCACAAATAATTCTCAAGAAAACGGCTAAAAGAAACAAAAAATAAAATAATCAAATCAAAATTCATCCAGTTTAAAATGTTTTACAATACATTTTTATTGTATTAAATTATGTGTATATCCAAAGAACTTTTTTCCAAAATGCATATCAATTTTTATAAAATTTGTTCTTGTTCATAGAAATGCTGTGCGATTGATCTGTGTTACTGTTAGGAGCAAAAATTTTTGAACAGATTTTCCAAAAAAGAGAGAAAGATAGGAATGGGGTTTAACATCCACTCGACACAAACTAGGTCATTTCGGGACTAACATATGGTTTAATTTTATTTCAATAATTCATTAATTCACTTGTGTGTAGGGGTCTTTAGCATTGGAAGGAAACCAGAGGAGCCGGTGACAACAAACGAGGTTGGACAGACGACCCTATTGTGTTCTAAAGACTTTATTTAAAACCTTTTTAAAGGGAACTTTTTGAATCATTTGTATTAGTCAGAGCAATCCAAACTAGTATACGTAAAATACACCGGATTTAACAATGTGTTGGGTCTATTGCATAAAAGCCATGACATGTTGCAATTTGTATGTCTTTTTTAATTTATACTAAATATTCCGATAGGTATGCATAAAAATAATATTAATATATTTACCTAAATTCCAACATCATTATTCTTTTCGAAGAAAAACTAAAAGCAAATAAAAACAATTTCATTAAGAATCAATTAAAAAGCAAATAAAAACAATTTCATTAAGAATCAATTATTCTGAATAATAATCTTCGAAGTCCATAGAAATAATCTTGATCATTCTAGTAAATTTCTTAGTACCATTTAATGATATGCTGTACAACAGTGGTTTTGTGTGCTTAAACAGTTTAGTTAAGAGAGATGACAAAGACCGAATAATCTTATTAGGTCGGTATATATTTAGGTGTCGGTAAACTATAGGGACTATGTATCATGAAGTGATTGTTAATGTTTATAATTTTTGGAGCACCGAAATAATTGTGTTTATTTTTAAGTAATGTAATCAGATGTTGGTAAATAAGTTTTTTTTTCAAAAATATAATCTTAGACACTGTTGATGAAGGTTTCAGTTTCCACATTTTTTCTCTTATTATTTCATTATCGACAAATCTATGATTTACATTTTGCTTCACAAAGTAATCTTAGTATTATACATGTATAGAATATAACATTTCTAATTGATTGATACTTACTTGGTTTTAATAATTTCTTCCTTGTATATCTCTTCAATAATCTGCACAATAAAAATCATAAAGATATAAGGGAATTCTAAAACTAAAAGATAATTACCATGAAATAATATATAAATTTAAGACATAACTAATATTAGATTCTGGCAAACATTTATACATGTATATGCATAGTACATACCCCAGGGTTAAAGGCAGCACCATTTTTTATTGCTTCTGATGACCAGAACTCTTGTGCTAACTGAAATAAATTTACACAAAATCAGTGAAAAAAGAGATGGATTTTATCCAGCCATTGTAATGAATCTATGTCCATGGAGCCTACCACACACCCATAACAGGTTTTGGTCCTTGTGACAACACAGGCGGAAGTACATTAATCACTAGTATTCTAAGGAAAACTTAGAATATGGTCCGGGTAAGTCTAACTGACCTGAAGAGAGATCAGAGAGGCAGAAAAATAGGGTTTAACGTCTATTCGACACAAAGTAGGTCATTTTGGGACTAACACAAGGTTTAATTTAATTTCAATAATTTGCTTGCACGTAGGGGACTTTATGGCAGTAGAAGGAAAGTGGAGAACCCGGAGAAAACCAACGAAGCTGGAAAGGCAACCCAATGCTTTGTCACGTACAATCGAAATGTAGCCAGTTGTCTCAATGACAGACCTTATAATACACACCCCTCTTCTCCCGCAGAGAAATCAAAAATACACTCTTTTACTAATAGCCTACTTGATCGGGAATGGCAGCCTGGGCATAAAGATAAAACATAGGACCTTCATGGTATTATCGGTCATTTGTAAAGTTTAGAACCATCCACATCAGCTACGAAAGAATTATTTGGATTTAAAAATCTACCTACCTGTGTTATTTTATCTGATTGGATCTGTTCCACTGTTAAAGCACCTCGTTTCTTTTCTGTCAGTGGTTGCTGTCCTCTTTCATTTTTAATCATTCTGACAATGAATTGTATCTATCTTAGTTGGATGTACATGTATTTGTCTTTAATGGAATACAGACCAATATTAGCACCTATTAACATGTAATTATATGTTTAAATTAGATACATTGAGTACCGGTATGCACAGTTTGGAACTGACCTGCTACTCTATTGCTGAAACACAAAAAAGAATGTTTTAAGATACATTATGTACATTCTTAAACTGATAATCATTAAAGTAGCTACATCTCTAACTCAATATCATCCAAAATCTTCAACATTGAAAACACAAATTATTTGTCAATTCAAATCAACATTGATGCTGTGATCTTACCGGAAAAGGATGGGTTTCTGATATCCAATAATCAAGACAAAATAAACATTTTACCATTGGTACACGAGTCGCGTACAATGCATTTCAGCCCCAGTTCCTGCAAGAAACTTGAGGAACGAGGGTAGAAACATTCCACCAAATCAAACGGCATATGTAGACTGGAATAACCAGATGCTACAAATTTGCATTTGATTGAGACTACAGGCTTATTTCGCCAGACATAACTGATTTCAAATTAGAGTAAAAAACGGAAACCACTGAATGTAAATCAGTTTATATACATTCATAGTACAGTATTCATATGCGATGCGACCCAATTGTGTCTATTTCTAGGTCCCAAATGTTAGCGATTTAGCTCCTTTACGTCATCAATTTTTACTTTAGAAGACTCGGTCACTCTGTGATGTCCATTTCAAATTTGTACAAAAAGGGCAAAGACAAAGATTTTCAATTCCATTTTTTATTTTCTAAATGGTGTGTGTATATATATTTATTAACCAATTCATAAAATGTTTATCTTCATAAAATGCGACAATTGGCGCTGTCCAATGTCTTTCGAGCAGAACGCCAGAGCAGCGCAGGGCAGAACTGAGAAATGTACATTATATGAACTCATACTCATGTCATGTAAACAGTACTCTATGTAGAATATTTTGTAGTTTACTAGTTAGCTTTATTACTCTTATACCTGATTTTGATAACAGACTCCTTCAGAACCGTTTCTATAAAGGAAGGTTTATATATTTACGTAAGTATACTACTGTATAAGTTTAGTTGTAACTTTTTCTGCTTCTGTTGTTGTGAACTTATACCATTTTACGATTTGAAACGATTTCTTGTTTACAACAAACACATGTTCCGGTATCAACTTTCGTATCTTTTCTTTACGAGAGTTTTACAAGTTTACGTTTTGGTCTAGGGGAGAAAACTTAGGGGAAACAACTCCATTGTATGATGCCTTGCTGGAAGCAGACAACCATTGACGTCATATTAGATAAACGTATGCAGACAAACCATTAACTTGACAATTGACATGCCTAATTTTTCCCAAAATTAACGTTGGGCTGAACGCTCCCAACCACAGATGGAGCAACATGAGATTTGCCATTGCAAATAAGAGATAATCGTAAAAAGTTAAATGAAATTATGGGGCCTAACATCCGACTTTTTTTTCTCCAACATGAGTGAATTACTGTTAGGTATGACTGGAATTTCCCCTGGACAACAGTGCTATTCCAAATCTCAATGGTGTTTTTGACAATGTGTTCCGTAGGCAGTACTGGGGCCGAACCCAGGGCGTCCAGATTGAACAGTTAACAACATAAATTACCAGGATGTTCTGTTCCAGTTGATCATGAGATACATATAATTACAGATCTGAAAATTAAACTTAATTTCAAAATATCTAAACTATTGGCAACTAGATATTCAAGATACATTACATCCATCCATAGTACTATTAGTACATAATTTAGTCAATTTTGGGACAGAGTAATTGATTAAATACCAATCCATGTAAAAGTATAAAATATGCTCTAAATACCTACATATAGTGTCAAATCCAGACCATTTCATTCATATATTGATCAGACTGCTGTGATTGTCAGATTTACATGGATCGGCTATTACATGTAATTTCTTACTGATCGCTCACATGGACGTTCGGTGTTGACCCAGAAAGTTCACTGCATGGTTCCCTTTTATCAGTGGTGCAGGACAAAGGGACTGGTATTGAACAATGTACCTATAGTCATGCAGATGGGACGGAAAACTGAGGTCCTTTCCTGTGTAAACATAGGCGTCTAGTTAAAGAGTCCTCAAAAGTGGCACCGCTGTCTGGGCAAAATTTCCCTCATAGCACACTGTAGGCCTATGGCGTTTGCCCATCTTCATTAGCCAAGTCGGAACAGAGAGAGACAGAGAGAAAGATGGGGTTTAACGTCCACTCGACACAAACTAGGTCATTTTGGGACTAACATATGGTTTGATTGTATTTGCACGTAGGGGTCTTTAGCAGTGGGAGGAAACCGGAGGACCCAGAGAAAACCCACAAGGTTGGACAGGCGACCCTTCTCCTTTTGACTTACCACTGGGTATTCAAAACCATGCCAGTTGACTCAATGACAGGCTTTATAATACAGCATGCATCTCCCACTCCCCCCAGTCGGGGCAGAACAGTAGCATGTTAAATATTCATTTACATCCTGCTGAAGTCACAGACTTAAAACAGACACTTTTTTTTAATGACAAACAATAACAAGCTCATTTCAAAACAAATTTAATGTTTTATTTTTGAAATCATAAAAAAACTTTCAAAAACATATATATTTATAAAAATAATACTAATTAATTTAAAGTATAATTAGTTTAGAAATCAACTCTGTCTAAAAATCAAAATCTTTCTAAATACCAGTACATGTACTAGTAAATAAAGCTCAATTAAACAACCATAAACATAAAATTAAACATGACTAGTATGTAATTGTACACCTTGGACAGTATTCATGATCAGAAATCTAATTTTTATTAAGAAGATTTTAACTACTTGGATTAATGATGTGGATGTATGTATATAACAGAATAGCACTATATTTTTAAAAATATGTAGTTTCTAGTGGTTGAAAACAAAAAATGAGAATTTCAACAATAGTGATTGCCATTTGATTGTAAGCAATATGCTATAACCTGCATGATTTTAAATGACACTAACAGTAATAAACAACACATATTGTTTTCGTTTCTTCAAATAACAAATCAACTTATATCACCCTTTAATTTCACATGCTATTTGACCCTATATATTTGGGATGGTTTATTTGATTGTATCTCAAATGATCATTTTATAGCTATAGATACAATCAGTTCAAATGCATAAGGCAGCTATCAGAAGTCATCGTCTGTTAATTATAAAGATCAACTGCATAATTCATCCGTTAACACTGTATTCTTTCACCTTCTTATAGTTCCATTATAAGATTATTAGATTTTTATTTATTTTCATTTAGCTTCTCTTAGCACAGATGCCAGTCTTTCAAAAGCCTGCAATGATACATTAAAACAACTGAGATCAATTCAATGAATATAATATTTGTTAAATTATTTCAAATTCTCATACATACATATAGGGGGTACTTGATTTGTGAAATTATTTCAAATTCTCATACAAACATACAGGGGGTACTTGATTGAATGTTCTCGAATTGAAGTCTCTCAATCTCAAAAATAGTGACAATCGTGTGAAAAGGTGGATTTCTGGCTACAACGCATGTGTCGACTGAATAAGTAAATATCTCAACAGCCAAAACATATTTGTTGTCTTTAATTACATCATGATTCTACTCATACCACCTATGTGGTCGGGTCTGACAGAACTGTGACAGGACTGAATTCCACATTACTTGATTGCACGTCCGTCAATTCGAGACATTCAGGACTGTGAAACGAGCATCCCTATATACAACTTACCGGCTATAGTAAAGATAGGCTGGCACTGCCAGGCAGGATACGCCCACATTTTCGAGAGATGGATAGAGAACAAGCAATACCTAAAGTGATTTTTCCTACATCATTAAGTCCTGTATTTCATACTGTATTGGGAGCAGCCATTTTGTTGGTCAGTTCCAGTCTGATATTCATGAAATTCAAAGCCGACAATGATTATGGTGTGACGATACACAACCTAGAAATGTGACTTTTCGAAAAATCGGATAAGAATTGTGACCTGTAGAGAGTCCACAACCATGATATACCATAACTTTACTCTATTCGATTACAAACGGCGACCATTTTGTCCGGCAATTTTGGTACGATTTTCACGAAATTCGAATAATTCAGGAAGTTACGATCCGATATGCGTAAATACCGAAAGGAACCAAGATCTTTGGGTTATAACCATGCATTTCAAGTTTCATCAAAATCAAATTAAAATTGTGACCTATACAGGGTCCACAACCATGATATACCATTTTTTAACAGTATTCGTGTACAAACGGCGGCCATTTTGTCTGTCAATTTTGGTCCGATTTTCCCAAAATTTGATCTCAAACCTTCCTTAAGGTGAAACGGTGATATAATCAAACGTTTTTTTAAATCGGAAAATAATTGTGACTTCCAGAGGGACCACAAGCTAAAAAGGGTGATTTTTCGTACAATCAGGGGCCATAATTCAGGAAGTTATGAATCAATGAGCGCTACCAACGAAAGGAACCAAGATCTTCGGGTTATAAACATGCATGTCAAGTTTCATCAAAATCGGTTCAAAATTGTGACCTATATAGGGTCCACAACCTTGATATAACATATTTTCACACTATTCGCGTACAAACGGTGGCCATTTTGTCCGTCAATTTTGGTTTGATTTTCACAAAATTCGAAGTCAGCCTTCATTACCATGTAACGGTGATATAATCAAACGGTTTTGTAAATCGGATAATAATTTTGACCTCCAGAGGGACCACAAGCTAAAAAGGGCAATTTTTCTGACAATCAGGGGCCATAATTCAGGAAGTTACGATCCGATGGGTGCAAATATCGAAAGGAACCAAGATCTTTGGGTTATAAACATACATGTCAAGTTTCATCAAAATCGGTTCAAAATTGTGACCTCTATAGGGTCCACAACCTTGATATAACATATTTTCACACTATTCGCGTACAAACGTCGGCCATTTTGTCCGTCAATTTAGGTCCGATTTTCAGAAATTTGAACTCAACCTTCATTACCATGTAACGGTGATATGATCAAATGGTTTTTTAAATCGGATAATAATTTTGACCTCCAGAGGGACCACAAGCTAAAAAGGGCGATTTTTCGGACAATCAGGGGCCATAATTCAGGAAGTTACGATCCGATGGGCACAAATATTGAAAGGAACCAAGATTTTGAGGTTATAGACATGCATGTCAAGTTTCATCACAATCGGTTCAAAATTGTGACCTCTATAGGGTCCACAAGCTAAAAACATGATATTTCGCACAATCAGGGGCCATAATCCATGAAGTTCCGATCCGATACATGCCAATATCGAAAGGAACCGAGATCTTATGGGGATAAACCTATATTTCAAGTTTCGTCAAAATCGGATAGGAATTGTGACCTGTAGAGGGTCCACAAACAAATTGTGGACGGACGGACAGACGGACGGACAGGGGCGACGACATAATACATCCACATGAAAATGTGGGCGTATAAAAAAAAGGCGATTTTGCGTAAAATCAGGGGCCATAATTCAGGAAGCTACGATCCGATATGCACAAATATCGAAAGGAAGCAAGATCTTTGGGTTATAACCATGAATTTCAAGTTTCATCAAAATCGAATCAAAATTGTGATCTCCACAGGGTCCACAACCTTGATATACCATTTTTTAACAGTATTCGCGTACAAACGGCGGCCATTTTGTATGGCAATTTTCGTCCGATTTTCCCGAAATTCGAATTCAACCTTCCTTAGGGTGTAACAGTGATATAATCAAACGGTTTTTTAAATCGAATAATAATTGTGACCTCCAAGCTACAAAAAAGGCGATTTTGCGTATAATCAGGGGCCATAATTCAGGAAGTTACGATCCGATATGCGCAAATATCGAAAGGAACCAAGATCTTTGGGTTATAACCATGAATTTCAAGTTTCATCAAAATCGAATCAAAATTGTGACCTCCACAGGGTCCACAACCTTGATATATCATTTTTTAACAGTATTCGCGTACAAACGGCGGCCATTTTGTATGGCAATTTTCGTCCGATTTTCTCGAAATTCGAACTCAACCTCCCTTAGGGTGTAACGGTGATATAATCAAACGGTTTTTTAAATCGAATAATAATAATTGTGACCTCCAGAGGGACCACAAGCTAAAAAGGGTGATTTTTCGGACAATCAGGGGCCATAATTCAGGAAATTACATTCCGATAGCCGCAAATATCGAAAGGAACCAAGATCTTTGGGTTACAAACATGCATATCAAGTTTCATCAAAATCGGTTCAAAATTGTGACCTCTATAGGGTCCACAAGCTAAAAACGTGATTTTTCGTACAATCAGGAGCCATAATCCATGAAGTTTTGATCCGATACATGCCAATATCGAAAGCAGCCGAGATCTTTTGGGGATAAACCTATATTTCAAGTTTCGTCAAAATCAGATTAGAATTGTGACCTGTAGAGAGTCCACAAACAAATTGTGGACGGACGGACATCCGGACGGACAGGGGCGACGACATAATACGTTCATATGAAAATGTGGGCGTATAAAAAGTATACACCTCATATGAAGCAATTTCTCGAAGCTAGGTTTCTACGACTCTTCATCGCGGAAAATTTCATGTATATGGACAAAACCTTTTGAAGTGCCAAAATGTAAAATAAAATTGTTACATACCATGTCCATTTCTTCTGGTGAACTTTCAGAGTATGAAGCTCTAACATATGGACATGGTTCTTCGCTATTTAACATAAAGGCATTTCCAGGAACAAACAGGACTTCTTTTTCCCTTGCTTTTTCTGTAATAAGTTTATAACTGTCCGGAATTCCTATTAACTTCATCCATAAAAACATACCACATTCAGGTACATACCATTCAGCTAAACCTGTAATTAAACCATTGTGTATATGTAGCTTTATAATATTTCTGATCAAGGAAATAGGTATGGAAAATACCACGAGGGCATGAAGCTCCCCTAGCTAGTAATAACACACTGCTATTTGAACTAGGGTTTGCCATTTTACCACTGAATTATGTTTGAGCAACATGAAAAGCCTTCCCATGTAAATTTCATCTTTTCTATAATTACCCTTAATATGTTTTTCGGCAGATGTTAAACAATGATCTCGTTGTTGTTGATAAAAACTTGCCACATTTTTAACATGTTCTTTAAAACCATTTAAACCCATTTTCTCTAGTATAGTATACAGCAGAACCTACAAAACAATAATACTTATATTAAAAGCATGTATATACTGTATCTGGCTGCATTTGGGTGTTCCATAAAAAAATTTGCTGCCATACTGAAACAATTTCCATAATGTTTAATATGAATTAGATCAAATAATATTTTGACCTACCTGTGACATGCCACTAGCATGTACAACAGAAGCTTGCATGTGAAGAGCTATTCTATTAATTATAGCTTTAGGTCCAGTTATTATACCAACCCTCATACTGAAATAAATAATGTACGTATGGGAGTACAATAATGGTAGTTTTATATTGTTTAAAATTTAAAAATACTAACATGAAGGGAGCACATAACTCTAATATGTTTCTGGAAGCTCTGAATTATTATTCTCACATTCCAAAATAAATTTACTTTGTCATTTGTCACCAGATACAAAATCATACAATATTTACCCTGAAGATAACAGTTTAGAGAAAGAATCAAATCTCAGCACTCTACCATCAACATCCATCGACAAAAAACTAGGTATATAGGGCTGAAACATTGAAAAAAAAACCATTAAGAAATACAAGTAAGATCATTAAAAATAACTGCAAGTTACAAGCTTTATCTTAGGAATTCAGAAAATGTGGTAAATGCATGTAGAAGAAAGCTGGGGACTATTGTCATTCTGTTTATCACAGGGACACAATAAACAACTCTGCTTCTAATTGAGCTAAAATGTTCATACTTCGTATAGATGTGCATTACTGTCATTAAGTGAATGCCTTACCTGAATTCAATGGTGAACACTTTATGCTAAGAATAAGCAGAGATAACTTTGGTAGAAATTTTAAGACACAATGACTCTGTCTCTAACTGAGGTAGAATATTGGTGGGTCTATATCGTTACCTGACTATTCTGTAAGTAGAAATAAGGATCATCTTCCATAATTAATAAATCATACTCCTGAGCTATTTTATAGATCTCCTGCCTCCGCTCCAGAGTTAATCCATGGCCTGTGGGATTACCCCCATTAGGAATACAGTATAAAATCTTAGGTATATCGCTGTTTGGATCTTTTGTATCTTTTGGTGACCATTTAGAAAGAATTTTTCTTAAGTGACTGGGTATAATACCATGTTTGTCTGTTTGAACACTGAGTAAATTGGATCGCATAGGCTTCAACTAGAAAGAAACAATTGTTTGAAAGATTTCATGACAAAGGGGCATAACTCTTAGAGTTGATCGTAGAAAATGTTGTAAATCAAGAAGCTTCTTCATTTCAATGATATATACATTTTCAAAAAGATTAGATTCTACCAAAAAAATGATAATGACAGACTGAGAATCAGACATTTCACTATTCAATGTCCAACAAACTGGACATGTGGAGACTACATAAAATCTGCAGATTTTTATTTCTGGTTTGGATTGTAGTTAGTGGATATTGCAGCCTTTTATTTCAAATACTTACGATAGCTAAGGTACCAGAATATGTTGGTGATTCTATTAAAATATTGTCTTTTTCCGTTACAAATGCTTCAAATGCCTAAAAAATATTTAAGAAAAGCTATCAAAAACACAACTATTTACTATTAGTATATGATTAAAAGTTTTTTTTTAGGATCATCTACATGCTAAATGGTGTTTTCCTTGATTTGATTATATAGACACACATACCCTGGGTAGTTTTATTTATTTTGTATTGGCTGCCTTGTGTATATCGAACTGATTCTAAATTTCACCACTACATTTCATCTGGCTTTATATGTTGAAACTGATAAAGATCTTTTGAAACCTTAAACCCCCAATCCTTTAACATAATATTGTCAAATAATACATTAAGTCATCAGATAAATGTTGTGGCATAATAATTACAAGAAATTGTCACAATTTTTATTCAGCTAAATAATTAAAGGCAAGTGAGCAAGGGCCTTTACTGTTAAAAGTAATTGTACAAGTTTGGTTTCGCTGACTAAAATATTACTCAAGAATATCGCCCAAGAATATCAACGACATAGAAGAAATGAAATGGGGTCGAACATCCTGGCTAATGAAGATGGGCATAAGCTATGCAGTGTGCTTTGAGGGAAATTTTGCCTGGGCAGTGGCACTATGGCCTATTTTTACATCAAATTCCAATGCCAAGGGATCTTTTCCATGCACACCAATGCTCATACAAGGGTCCTCGTTTTTCCATCCCATCCGAGCAACTAGACAGCTATTCTTGTAAAGCCCTCCATCCTGCATCACTGACAAGGGAAAACCACGTCAGAAAATCCTGATGAACTTTCTTGGCCAATGCATGGATTGACCATGACACCTTCACGCGACGGATGGACAGGGAGATGAAAATATATGACAGTTTAATGCAGGTGTATAAAAATAGGTTGCCAGGCAACGAAACATACGCCCACACAGCAGCCAAATCGTCCGGGCAGTCAACAAGAATTGTCGCATATTAAGGAATTATCAAAAAATCATTAGAATTTGTTTGGTTTTTATAATCAAACGTTTTTTTTTAAATCATATAATAATTGTGACCTCCAGAGGCATCACAAGCTAAAAAGGGTGATTTTTCGTACAATCAGGGGACATAATTCAGGAAGTAATGACCCGATGGGCGCAAATATTGAAAGGAACCAAGATCTTTGGGTTTAAAACATACCTGTCAAGTTTCATCAAAATCGACTCAAAATTGTGACCTCTATAGGGTCCACAACCTTGATATAACATATTTTCACACTATTCGTGTACAAACGGCGGCCATTTTGTCCGTCAATTCTAGTCCGGTTTTCATGTAATTCAAACTCTCTCTTCTTTACCATGTGACGGTGATATAGTCAAACGTTTTTTTAAATCGGATAATAATTTTGACCTCCAGAGGGACCAAAAGCGAACAAAGGGATTTTTCGGACAATCCGGGGACATAATTCAGGAAGTTATGATCCAATGGGCGCAAATATCGAAAGGAACCAAGATCTTTGGGTTATAAACATACATGTCAAGTTTCATCAAAATCGGTTCAAAATTGTGACCTCTATAAGGTCCACAACCTTTATATAACATATTTTCACAATATTCGTGTACAAACGGCGGCCATTTTGTCCGTCAATTTTGGTCCGATTTTCACAAAATTCATACTCAACCTTCATAACCATGGAACGGTGATATAATCAAACGTTTTTTTTAAATCGGATAACAATTTTGACCTCCAGAGGGACCACAAGCTAAAAAGGGCAATTTTTCGGACAATCAGGGGCCATAATTCAGGAAGTTACGATCCGATTGGCGCAAATATCAAAAGGAATCAAGATCTTTGGGTTATAAACATGCATTTCAAGTTTCATCCAAATCGGTTCAAAATTGTGACCTCTACACTGTTCACAACCTTGATTTAACATATTTTCACACTATTCGCGTACAAATGGCGGCCATTTTGTCCGTCAATTTTGGTCCGATTTTCACGAAATTCAAACTCGACCTTCATAACCATGGAACGGTGATATAATCAAACGGTTTTTTAAATCGGATAACAATTTTGACCTCCAGAGGCACCACAAGCTAAAAAGGGCGATTTTTCGGACAATCAGGGGCCATAATTCAGCAAGTTACGATCCGATTGGCGCAAATATCGAAAGGAATCAAGATCTTTGGGTTATAAACATGCATTTCAAGTTTCATCCAAATCGGTTCAAAATTGTGTCCTCTACACTGTTCACAACCTTGATATAACATATTTTCACACTATTCGCGTACAAATGGCGGCCATTTTGTCCGTCAATTTTGGTCCGATTTTCACGAAATTCAACCTCGACCTTCATAACCATGGAACAATGATATAATCAAACGTTTTTTTAAATCGGATAACAATTTTGACCTCCATAGGGACCACAAGCTAAAAAGGGCAATTTTTCGGACAATCAGGGGCCATAATTCAGGAAGTTACGATCCGATTGGCGCAAATATCGAAAGGAACCAAGATCTTTGGGTTATAAACATGCATTTTAAGTTTCATCCAAATCGGTTCAAAATTGTGTCCTCTACACTGTTCACAACCTTGATTTAACATATTTTCACACTATTCGCGTACAAATGGCGGCCATTTTGTCCGTCAATTTTGGTCCGATTTTCACGAAATTCGAACTCGACCTTCATAACCATGGAACGGTGATATAATCAAACGGTTTTTTAAATCGGATAACAATTTTGACCTCCAGAGGGACCACGAGCTAAAAAGGGCAATTTTTTCGGACAATCAGGGGCCATAATTCAGGAAGTTACGATCCGATTGGCGCAAATATCGAAAGGAACCAAGATCTTTGGGTTATAAACACACATGTCAAGTTTCATCCAAATCGGTTCAAAATTGTGACCTCTACGCTGTTCACAAGCTAAAAAACGTGATTTTTCGTACAATCAGGGGCCATAACCCATGAAGTTACAGTCCGATACATGCCAATATCGAAAGGAACCGAGATCTTATGGTGATAAACCTATATTTTAAGTTTAATTGAAATCGGATAAAAATTGTGACCTGTAGACTGTTCACAAAAAAATGTGGACGGACGGACGGACGGACGGACGGACGGGGGCGACGACAATATACGTCCACATAAAAATGTGGGCGTATAAAAACAGCTCAAAACTCATTTCTCTTTGTAGGTATTTAATTATTTCATATCCTAGAAGTAATAAGTATGATCTATATTAATGATTCATGTTAGGTCATAATTATATATATTCTTTGTAAATTGTAACATGCCTCTGAACAATTTGGTGAAAGGAGTGAACTAGAAACATATGTCATGATGATAATTTTAATAAACACATCTATATCACAACAACTATTTTTACCTTAGATAATCCATCTTGACTACCTGGAATTATCAACATATCTAGCTGTTTGTCAACGTCACTACTATTCAATGTCGGAGGATTGTGGACATCTTTTTGTAGATTTTTTACCCAGTCTAACATTTCATTAAGTCTACATGAAAAAATAATACACAAAAACACATACTTATGGAAGAGTATTCTCTCAACGTTTTCAAGCTAATACAGTAAAACAAGAATTAAGTATCTGTTTTTCCTTAAAGATACATTATGGGAGATTTTTACAAGGAGTTAGCCATTCTTGCTATAACAGTTCAAAAATAGATGCTGAAACAAGAATATATTGAAAATTTCAGTCAAATTACTTTATCCTGAACAAAGTTGTTACCACTATAATTTTTTACTAGAAATGGGAGTTAAATTCATCGACACCCTTTTCCCATTATGGCCGATTGTTGATTGACAGGCGTTAACTCCACCTATATAGTCTCGATTATCAAGTAATGTTTACAATGACTAGTACTGATAGCGTATTCGGTTTGAGACAGGACTGCAATTCAATTCGTATACATTTATTTTTTACTATAAATTAGAATTAAGATTTTAATATATAGATAAGAAGAGAAAGTCTGCGATAGGATATTAAAGTTTGAAAGGAATGGGCCAAATCAAGTACTCTTTTGTACTTCAGGTAGGCCTAAGCGACTCCCTAAGCAGACGAATAGAAAACAGTCCGGAAGTATGATGACGTCAACGTCACGGAGAAGCCCCGCCCACGACGCCATAGTGATTAAATCAGTCAACGAAATCCTGTTTTAATCCGAGCCCAATCCAAGCCATCCGTGGGTCTACAGAGTTCATTTTAGGCTTGTTGTTTAAATAAAGATCTAATTTATAATTTCTATGACTTCTGAGGCCCAAAGGAAGACCGACAAAAGTCTGTTTTTGCTCTCCCATAATGTATGTTTAAGTATGTGTTTTTGTGTATTGCTCTATCCAGTTACTAAATGCCTCTAAAAGATTATGAAAAAATAACTTTGTAATATTTAAGTACCACTACATAGTACATGACCACCAAGTACCACTATATAATATGACCATGTTATTAAGTAAATATCATTGAGTTACCTCATCTCCTAAATCATCCTCTAATTGGTCATCAGCATCAGAATTGTTTAAAATATCATTTAAATGGTAGATTGAAGAGAATTTTGCCAAGACATTAACAATTATTAAGAAAGCCTATTTTTTACTTATTTCTATTTAAATAGATGATAGAAAAAATATCCAAAATTTTACCCTGGTGTAGCAGAATACTGTAAGCCTTTCTGTACCAGATTTGGTTCAATATTCACCGTTGTACCATCCCTAAACAAAATACAAAAAATATACAAATAATAATTTAAAGCATCAGACCTTGTATTGACAATAAGAATAGATAGATTCTGACTAATGGTAAGAATACAGAAACATATCAATAACCAAAGAAGCACAATATTGGTTCCCAGTGATAAGTTAATAAAAATTTACTCCCCCAATTTTAACAAATATGATGTCAATAAAGGAATCCAAACATACTTAGGGGATCACATGGCTAAGTGGGTAAGACGCTGGCTCACTAGCCTGGAGGTCAGGTGTTCAATCCCTGCATTGGCCCGGAAAGTTCATCCAGATTTTTTCGACGTGGTTACCCTTCTTGTCAGTGATGCAGGACAGAGGACCTGACAAGGACAGCTGTCTAGTCATTCGGATGGGACAAAAAACCAATAAGGTTTTGTGTTCACATTGGCGTGCACTTAAAAGATCCCTTGGAAGTTGGAATTTCGATATAAGAGTAGGCCGTAGCGCCGCTGCCCGGGCAAAATTTTCCTTATAGAACACTCGGCTTCATTAGCCCAGGATAGGAGTAGAACAGTAGGACGTTAAACTCCATTTCATTTCATAAAAAAAAAATCATTTCATTCCAACATTCTCAATGTACTTCAGTGGTTTTTAAGAAAATGTATTGAATCATGGGGTACCTGAGGGATATTGAAACACCTTTTATAGGAAAAAGATTGGGATTTGGTCGACCTCCAGCCATACTGATCATTGTTGGTGGAGCCTGTTGCATAATACCAGCTGAAACAATAACAAAAACAGTTCAATTTCTCAATTACCGTTCGATTTTTTTACACCACTGTAAAACTAGAATATCATATCTTGAAATGAGATGGTAATTAGAACCTTAATTTAGAATGTACAGTGTAGCCATATTTTTCTGTAGGGTTTGGCCATGCGCAACAATTTTAAAGGTGCTAAATCGCTAACATTTGGGACCTACAAATTGACACAAGTGGGTCTCAAGCCATATAATAATGTAATATGAATGTATATAAACTGATTTACATTCAATGGTTTCCGTTTTTACTCTAATTTCAAATTAGTTATGTTCGGCGAAATAAGCCAGCAGTCTTAATCGAGCGCACATTTCTAGCATCTGGTTATTCCAGTCTACATTTACCGTTTTATTTGGTGCAATGTGTTTAGCCTCGTCCCTCGAGTCTCTTGTTAATACTAGGGCTAAAACGCATTATGGTACACGATTCGTGTACCAATGGTAAAATGTTTATTTTGTCTTAAATATTGGATATCAGAAGCCCATCTTTTTCCGGGAAGATCACAGCATCAATGTTGATTTAAATTGACAAATAATTCGTGTTTTCAATGCTGAAGATTTTGGATGATTGATATTGGAGTTAGAGATTTAGCTAATTTAAGTGTACAGGATCCTAACAAAGGTCTCTTATATAGATTCTTGTTACTTACTTAACACTCTGATTGGTGATGGCTGACGAGATAGACTTGTTAGATTTAAATATCGACTGTAATTCATGATGATTATAATAAAATACAGTTACCACCTCTGTAATAAAAATATAGATGATTTATATAGCTTCAGTGTTATACCGTAATTGACTGGTCCACAAGGTAAAGCTCATTGGCCTCCTGCCCTCCTGCCCTGGATTATGGATATGTCCAGGAATTTGAGCAGCGGTGGATCGGATGAGTCCAAGGTGCATACATTTCAAGTTTGGTGTGATGTCTGAGGAGGAATATATTACCCACTAATTTTATTAAATCATGTAGATGCATAGGCCTAAAGGATTATTTTGTTTTTCTCAACGGATAGGAGAAACAAATACATGCAGTGTGAGCAGGAAAATTACATCTAGATCCAGCCCCACCTGAGATCCTTCTCTTGACCCGCGGATGCGACACTCACAACACTTTTAAAAATGATTTGATAATATTTTTCATTGTTTATTAATTACTTACATACAGCTCTTTGCATGCGTTATGATATGATCTATCAATTCCTCTAAAAATGTCTTGTGATCAGCTGTAAACTTTTAAATCACAATGAATGTGAATTCTTGTTTTTGCTGGTAAGACAAATCTGAAAGGTGTTGTCATATAATAAGGGGTATGCCCGTCTCCATAATTTATTAGCCCAGTCGTAGTAGGTTCATTTGTTTCATGTGCATAAGAAGTTTATGGAACACATTATGGGATATCAATTAAAAACCTCGAAGTACACAACGCTGAAGACAAAACTTACTAAAACAAAATACGATGTGCTTGTTTTGGCTTGAAACGACCCTGACCCCTTAAGACACACCCCTTTACAATTTGATAAGTATGGTGTTACGATGTAGCCACAAAAAGGAGCACAACAGATAGTGGGAAAATGCTCACTTAGTTTATGCCTAAAAGTGACCGAAATAGTTAAAATGTTGACAAAACATTGTGTTTTGAGGTTTTTGGTGGGTTTCTTTTTTTTTTACTGTTAAAGTTCCAATTTCATATTTTGAAATGATATTTTTAAATGTATTAAAATAAAGCCCTAAAATAGATTTCATCTATAAACAGTCTTACCTTGTTAAAGAATAATCCTATTAATTCTATAATTCACTATTGTCAGTTGAGAAATTGGCAAAATATCATTTTCAACGTTTGAGATAGCAATTCTATGATGGGGAATTGGACAACAAGGGAGGTAATTGTGTCATTATTTCCTGTGTCAGCGATTTCAATGTCTGTGAAATAACGCCCATGATCGTATAATAGTGAGTTGACAACCTTTTGAGCAAAAGACATAGAAATAATTATGTTTTGACTTTCTTAGACAATATGAAATTCCCGCTTTAAATGGGCCTACTGGATAACGGGATAAAGTAATTAAAGGGGCATTATGGACGATAAGACAAAGAGTTGACCGCTATAATCAGTAAAAATTAGATAATGAAATGGGAATCGGTTGAAAACTCTAGTCAAATTATTTCATTTTGAGCCGTTATTCCAGTGAATTCCGGCAAAAGCGTTTTATAGCTGAAGCACTGGACGCGCAAGCTTTCTCGCGAAAAAAATCAAAGAAGATGGAAAAATGAAACGGGTGAAAAATGATAAAAGCGATGAGAAAAATGAAAATGTACCCTAAAGGCAGACCAAAGGGCCCCACGTCTGACAAAAGACCCCCTCTGGCCAAGGGAAAGGGCCCTCAAAATAGTATAGCCTCCGCCACGATAAACCTTAAACGCTTGGTCAAAGCATAATAATTTATATTTAATCAATAATTAATATTTAATAATAGTCTCCTCACTATTCAAGATTATTAATCTAAATTAAACTACATGTATGTACAATAATCTTTTACAGTCCACGAAGACGGGAAAATTCAGGCTATGAATACAGCAACTTCAATTTGGTCAAATACAGCCTACCTGCTGACCCGAATTCCAAACAACCAATCGTCGCGGGGTATGGGGGCTTCACTCTCCCCGAGAAAATTTTGAAAATTTAAATGCTTTTTCTGCTATTCTAGCCCGTGTAAGTAACTTCAAAAGTATCCAATGGTTTTGTAACCGAAATCCCACTCCGAATTCCAACCATCCAATCAGACTGTTGCAGCTGCATTTACATAATCGGTGTCTGAAAAATGTCGCACAAAGTAGAGTGGCTCCAGAAAAAAATGTTTTAATCCATAATCAACTCAGTACAAATTCGTGATTTTCAATTAAAAGAAAAGTAAAATTAGTGTTTTATTAGGGCCCAAGGACAGTTGGGGAAGCAAAACTAAAAAAATTAGTGTTTTATTTGATTTCGGGCACTTTATTTTGCCAAGTAGATGGAATAATTGTTTTGTTTCTCACTTTACCTGTCTGCCCGAAAAGTCAGTTTGACCGAAAGTTAGGGGGGGGGGACGGGCAATTCCTCCCCCCCCCCCCTGGCTCGTACGCCTATGATTTCCACAGAATTGTAACCTGTATACTCCAGTTCAATTACTAAATGTCATTGACATAATTTGTCAAACATCCCGAAATCATTACGTCACTGGAATGGTCACGGTGAACCATCGCGTATAAACAGATGCTTTTTCAGATCGACGAAGAGGAATTTAGAAAAATATCAAATAAAAATACACTCAAATAAAACAGGTTCTCAGTTAGTATTTATTTGAACAACTTTTTACCGGGAAAATGTTTCACATGGACGGGTCTCCCCGTCACGTTTTGAACACTGAAGAGATGTACGATATCTTTTCGTCTTCCAAGATTTCCGTTTCGATAACTTTCCAGATTTCGCTTTAATTCTATTTCAAGCAATTCAGATGTTTTGAAACTTCGATCTCCGCTAGTGCAAGTGGAAGGAGAGAGTATTGATAGTTGAGTTTTCGATTTTCCGCCATCCGTTAAATAAAGTTCGTTTGCGGATCTACTGGAACCCGACTGAGATCCACGCAAAACTGGACTTTGTCCGTTAACATTAGGAAGAAAATTTATACGACCACCTGGATAGAAATCCCCGTAGAGATATATGCCCGGTCCATCACCGTACTGATCTAGAAATTGGGCCACTTTTTGTGATTGCTGAAAATCAAAATGCCGTTTACGTAAAGTAGAAATTCGACTTTCGGCTATCGACGATGTCTGTCGAAAATAATCCAGATCTCGTTTCACCTCTGTGTATTTATCTAAATATTCTCGACGTTTTATTCGAATTTTTCGAATATCGGAAGCCAAGGCTTTTTTTGTTTTTTCTATCAAACTGGCCTGTCTTTCGAAACGTCGCTGCAGTTCTTCGTGTTGTTTATACACAATAGAGCTGTATCTAGATTGTCTCATAGCTTGATACCGCGCTTCTTGTTTAGCATCGAAGTCAAGTTGGGTCTCCTTCTGACGATCTCCATCTTTGAACCGGTTCATTTCTGCACTATGCATATACTCCTAAAATAAAGTCTTCAGATTTTCCACAAAACAGCAACCAGACAAATATATGTATTTAGACACGAAGATACCACTGACATATTCCATGCGACCATTTTAGGTTACAAAAAGAACATAACTTTTTAACAAATTCAGAGCACAAAACAAAAACATTGATCAATTACAATATATTCGATAAGTGTTCAGATCCGACATTGCCGTCTTTGTCTTGAAGGTAGCAAATAAAGTAGCACAACGTTTGCATTTCTAATCTGTTTCATTGAAGGGACAATTTACAGAGAAGATATTAATTCTACGTTTAGTAAATAGAAAACTCCTAAATGTAATAATAATAAAATCCGCAGTAATGTCCCCTTAAAAAGTTTTTCATGAATTGCCCAACAAGTATTTATTAGCTATTATTGACTAGAAATATATTATTCACAACCATTCACTTGCATTATGTTACACTGCTTAGCCATTAATAAAATGCATTTTATATTCTAAGTTAACAAAAATTGTCGTAAGGTATTGATTAATTAGAACTATTGATCAGAAACTGCTATTACAAATAATGGATTGATTATATAGTTTAGAGTTGAGCAATGTTTACATCTAATTTGTATATCACTATATATTCCCCAAATTTCCCAGAAAAACTCTTTCTGAGGACGCGTAGATTGTGACTCGTAGCCGCATAAAATCATGGGGATCGGACGATCAACACTTTTTGCATATTTGAACATAATCGACAGGCAATATCAAATAATGGAAAGGATCCCAATTAACAGCCAATTTGCTTATTACACTGTTTTGCCTATACCGGTTCTTTTTAGGATTTCCTATTTTGTCTAATGGTTTGGGTGGTTCGTACTTGGTATTATTTTATCTGTTGCAGTTCTTGAAATAAGGATTTGTCCAAATATCACTGCAGGAAATGCCGTAGCTACTACTACAACACCATGACCTGACAAGGACAGCTGTCTAGTCGTTCGGATGGGACAAAAAACTGACGTCCCGTGTACACATTGGCATGCAGGTAAAAGATCACTTAGCAGTTAGATTTCGATATAAGAGTAGGCCGTAGCGCAGCTGCCCGGGCAAAATGTCCATCATAGTACACTGTATGGCGTATGTCCGTCTATAATAGCCAAGTTTAGGAGCCGGACAGTGGGACGTTAAGTCTTTCATTTATTTCGAATGTATGTAGACATAGCGTTTTCGCATCTCTGCTCATTTGTAAATTGTGTATGCTTGATAAAGGCTGTAATTGAATTGATAACGCGACGTGACGCATTTAGCCGAAACACATCAGCTCTATGGTGGCCCACGGTTATCATAGAGAATATGTAAAGAAAAATCCCCCCAAAAAGTAAAACCCGTAAAAAAAAGAAATATAAAAATAAAAATTAGCCAAAATATAAAATAAAAATAAAAATTTAAAGGAAATGAAATCACAATTAAATAAAATGAACACTAAATTAATTAAAATAAAAACTAAATTGAATAAAATTAAAACTAAATTAAATAAAATAAAAACTAAATTAAATAACAATTGAATGAAATAGAAAACTAAGTTAATTTTTTAGATAAAAGAATTAAAAAAAAAAATTAAATAAAATAAATGTAAATCAAAAAATTAAAAAGGAAATTGAAAAATAATGAAAAAAAAAAAATTTTAAAACGAAAACTGAAATGAAAAAAAATTAAAATAAAAAATAAAAAAAGGAAATTGAAAATTTGCTTTTTTTTCTTTTTTTTTTAAGAAAAAAACAAAAAGTGAAAATGAAAACTAAAATTCACATGTCTCGACGTGGCCCATCGTTATCATCAGCCCATCGTTATCATTTAAACGGAAAAGTAATCGAACGCGCCTGTTACGTTTTGGCTATATTAAACCTATACTGATCTGTCAAAATGTTAAGTGCTGTTTATCGTATTGTGAGACTACCCCTTTGTAACTTATTCATTGTCTTGCAGTTGTGAGATTTCCCCCTTTACTTTATTTGTGAGTTATCTCCTCTTAGAAAATGAAGTCGGCGCACGACGAAATTATGATGTCTGTAACTTTTCAACGTTAATTCAAAGAAAAAGGACGTGGTCGTCAACAATTCGGTAATTATACATGCAAACATGTCATAGGCACTTCTTAAACAATAATTTAGCATATGTCACTTGTATACATGGTCAGAAACCGCATTTTGATTGTCACCGCATGGTTTTTGTCTTGGTTGGACTCCGACCATAGATTGTTGTTATTTACAGCACGTGCAGATTTAAATAGAAAGTAGACGTTTCAAGTGTTTTACGTTATATTTGTTATTGAATGTGTAATCAAGCAGGAAGCTGAACATTAAATGAAGCAACGAATATTTGTGAAACAAAGAAAGATTTATTTTGTCAGTTTAGGATTTGATTACTCAAAATCCTTTATTTTCTTATATTTTTCAGTTAATCGTCACCGTCACCGTCACTGTCATCGTTATTTGTTATTGTTATCATTGAAATTAAAGAGATTATACTTCATGATACTTGTTTTTGATGAGTTGAGAGAACTGAGAATTAGATTGACGCATTATCGAATATTCAAATATTGACCTTGAGCCCTGAAACTACATTTCATTAACGAATTGACGAATTTAAGATGGAAAGTGAAGACAACGTCGTTGCTGGCTTGGATGATCATACCGAAGAGCAAAAAAGAACTAGGAAAATGACAGAAAAAGCTAGATTACAGAAGATAGAACAACTGGCTTTGAAAAGAGATGTGTCATTTACCAGAGTTAGGGGTAAGATGAAATCTATTAGAAGCCATATGAATGAATACAGATATGAACAAATGGTTGCAGACCACCGTGAGTGGCTCTGCCATGTAGAAGATTTCCTAACAGCCCATGATGATTATAGCAAAGTGCTAACTGATCCTGAGCGTGAAAAATATTTAAAAGATTGGTACATTACTAGAGATGATGAGATTAAAGATTTCAAAAATAGACTTGAAGCCTGGTTTAAGGAACATAAGAAAGAAGATGAAGAAATTCAACCTACCGATAGTATTTCACAGACAGGCCCCAAGAAATCTCGACATGGTTCACGGAGTTCAAGTTCGAGTTCATCTCTATCATCTACCAGAGCGAAACATGAATCAGAAAAGGCTGCATTATTAGAACGACAGAAACGACTTAAGGCAGCTCAAGCTTTAGAAATAGAAAAGATAAATCTCAAACACAAAGAGGAACAATTGAGAATAGAAACAGAAATAGCAGTCGCCCAAGCAAAATCGAAAATAGTCAATGATTTTATGGAACAACATTCTGATTCGAAACAACCAAAGGGACAACCCATAATATCGCAGCCCCAAAATGAATCAACAACTCCTACTAACCAAGTTATAACCCGCCGACCTGGTGCTGAACAAGAAATGGAGCCTATCAACAATATAAATGTTTCGACTTTGAATAATGTCCCCACATGGAACGCAACAGAGTCTGAACCATTGACTTCTACAGTAATTAAGAAATTGCAAAGGCCTGTTATAGAGATTAAGAGATTCAGTGGTGATCCTATAGAATTTAAGAAATTTCTTCGACAATTTGAAACAAAAATAGTAGCCTACACCACTACAGATGATGAACGAATGGGATACTTGGAACAGTATACTGTAGGTCAACCTAATAGAATAGTGTCAGGATTCAGCTATCTTGATGCTCATGTAGGATATTCTGCAGCAATGAAGGCTCTCCGTGAAAGATATGGACACCCAGACATCATGTCAAGTGCTTTTTTGAAGAAAGCCTTAGGCTGGCCACCAATGAAGAATGATGACCCTACATCTTTAGATGAATACGGTATCTTCTTAGCAGAATGTGAAAATGCGATTTCAAACATCGAGACTCTGAAGTCATTAGAGCACCCAGATAACATGAAACGCATGGTACAAAAACTGCCATATGGTTGTACGATAAATGGAGAAATATATACTATAACACTGTCCAAAAAGAAGAAACTGTAAAATTTGGTTTATTGGTAGATTTTGTCAAGAAAGAAGCCAGGAAGATAGTTGATCCAACATATGGAAAATTAGCGATGATGGAATTAGATAAGAAACCACAGGTACACAATCTGAAATTGAGTGGTCGTCCTAAAGGTAATTTTGCAAGCAATTCGAAGGATAATGGTCAGAGATATAGTACCAGTAGTCAAGAGAAGAAAGATTACGAGAAATCTAAATTCTGCTATTATTGTAAGGAGGCACACGTCATTGGTGACTGTACCAAACTAAGTCAACTAAAATATGAAGATAAGATTGAATATTTAAAATCTAAAGGAATCTGCTATGGTTGCTTAGAAAAGGGTCATATGAGAATTCGTTGTGGTAAAAGACTGACTTGTTCTAAATGTGGTGCTACACATCCTACAGTTTTACATGATGAAAATAGAAGAAAAGATATAGACAATAAAAGAAGTGTAGAGAAAAAGGAAGAATGCACAATGACTGAACAAACCATACCTCTGAAGGCGAATGCGAACATGCTGGTAAAATCCCCCATGGGAGCCGGTGATTATCAATATGAACATTGTACATTAGCCATAACTGCAGTGAAAGTGAAACGTGGAAACAGTTTTTACCCTATCACTACATATGCATTCTTTGACACTGGCAGTAATATTTGTTTTATCAGTACAAGTTTGATGCAACAACTTGGTATTCAAGGGAGACAAATCAGAATTAAATTAGAAACCATGGGAGAAAATGTATGTTTAGACTCCGCTATAGTGAAGCAGTTAGAAATCTTCAATTATGATTTATCTGATGGTATTATTATTCCAGTTTGCTATGCCAAAGAAACAATGCCTGTAGATTCGAGGGATATTCCAAAAGCTGAAGATGTAAAACAATGGTGTCATTTGAATAATTTACCAATTCCTGATCCAGATTGTTCGATTGGACTTGTAATAGGAAACAACATGCCGGAAGCATACACGCCCCTTGAAACAGTCACTGGTCCACGTGGTAGTCCTTACGCATCAAGAACAGCCCTTGGCTGGATACTATGGAATGTAATAAGAACAAATCCTGAACCATCTGAAGAATTTAAAGTTAATCATGCTGAAGTTGTAGCAGAACATGAACACTTGAATGAACTTGACAGAATGGTAAGACAATCGACATCCTTCGACTTCCCGGAGAAAACTATAGACGATAAGGATGAACATTCTGTGATGGACAAATTATTCTTTGAAAAAGTAGAAAAATCTGTAAGAATGGTAAATGGTAGATATGAAATTGGTTTACCATTCAAGAATGATGAAATGGTACTTCCAAACAATAGGAAACAGATATTAGATATTCTGAGAAGTTGGAAGTCACGATTAATCAGAAACGATGAACTTTATCAAGACTACAATGAATTTATGAAGAATTTGATTTCCAAGAGATACGCTGAAGAAGTTCCCAGTAAGGAACAAAAAGTTGACAATAGCAGAAGGACTTGGTATCTTGCCCATCATGGAACCTACCACAAACAGAAACATAAGTTACGTGTAGTATTTAACTGTTCTCTGAAGTTTAATGGTATATCACTGAACGACACTCTTCTCTCGGGTCCTGACCTCGCCAACAATTTAATTGGTGTTTTAATAAGATTTAGGATTGGGAAGATAGCAATCATGAGTGATATAGAAGCCATGTATCATCAAGTTAAGGTTCCCAGTAAAGATAGAAATAACTTACGGTTCTTCTGGTGGAAAGATGGACAACTCGACACAGAGCCAACGGAATACAGAATGACGTCACATCTATTTGGCGCTGTATCTTCACCGAGCGTTGCAAACTTCGCTTTAAAACGAATCGCTTCAGATTTCAAAGATTTATTTGAAGAAGAAGTAAGAGAAACTATATTATTCAACTTTTATGTAGATGACTGTCTTCGATCCCTTGACGACAAAGAAGCAGCAAAAGAAATGGTCCAGAAATTGACTGAGATTTGTGCCTTGGCTGGATTTAGACTACATAAATGGATCTCTAATGACACGGAGGTCTTGAACACTGTACCAGAATCGAGCAGAGCTACCTGTAAACAAGCATCACTAGGAGAAGAAAATTCAACTGTCGAAAGAGCTTTAGGTGTTTACTGGGACGTAACTTCAGATTGCTTGACATTCAAGATTAACATTAGAGATCAGCCAACAACCAGAAGAGGATTGCTCTCTATCATTGCATCTGTTTACGATCCTCTTGGACTCATCGCACCTGCTATGTTGCCACCTAAACTTCTGCTTCAAGGTCTCTGTCAACAAGGTTTATCATGGGATGAGAACATAAATGAAGAGCAGAATAGATTATGGACAAAATGGTTGAAAGAATTACCGATTTTAGAAACGGTAAAATTGCCTAGATGTTTGAAAACACAAGATTTTGGAAAACAAATATCAGCTCAACTACATAATTTTTCTGACGCAAGTCAACACAGATATGGTATTGCTAGTGATTTACGACTAGAAGATGATGAAGGGCGTATTGTCTGCACACTTGTACTCGGAAAATCGCGAGTTAGCCCATCGAAAAAAGTCACAATACCCAGATTAGAACTGACTGCTGCAACTACGTCTGTAAAGCTCAGTAAGAAGATTTCAGATGAATTAAGAATTAACATTGATAAGATATTCTTCTGGACAGACAGCACGGCTGTACTGAGCTATATAGCAAACACGGCCAGCAGGTACCAGACTTTCGTGGCTAATCGAGTCTCATTTATCAGAGAATCAACAGAGCTTGATCAATGGAAATATGTCAACACACACGATAATCCAGCAGATGACGCCTCAAGAGGACTCACTGTGGCAAATCTTGTTAAACAAAGTCGTTGGTTTAATGGACCAGAATACTTAAATAAACCAGAATCAGAATGGCCGAATAATGAAGTTAATACAGAAATTTCAGAATCCGATGTGGAATTGAAAAAGATTAGAATATCGTGTGCTGCTGCTGTAATGGGACTTGAAGATCCAATCGAGAAACTTCTGAATTATTATTCTACATTTAACCGTCTGAAGAAAGCTGTAGCTTATCTACTATGGATCAAACGAGAACTAAGACAAAGAATTAAATGTAGAAAATCCAAAACAAAAGAATCAAAGAAAAATCATTGTATATTGACCGCAAATGATTACGTTGAAGCTGAAGAATGCTTAATTAAACATGAACAAAACAAATACCTAGGTGATTTATCGTCAAAGAAGATGAAAGAACGATCTATCCAGAAATTAGATCCTTATGAATTGGATGGAATTACAAGAGTAGGAGGACGTTTGGATAGATCATCTCTAAGTCTAGATTCCAAACATCAAATTATCTTGCCTAAGCAATCCAGATTGTCAGAACTCATAGTAGTCCATACACACAATTTAGTTGGACATTTAGGAAAGAATTGCATCCTGTCTGAATTACGAAGAAGATACTGGATAATTGGAGCCTCTGCAATAATTAAGAGAATCCTGTCAAAGTGCGTGATATGCAGAAAATATTCAGCACGTACCAATGAACAAAAGATGGCGAACCTTCCTGCCACTAGAATAACTCCTGGAGGATTACCCTTTGAATACACCGGAATGGACTTTTTCGGCCCCTTTGAAGTCAAACAACGTCGAAGTCAAGTCAAAAGATATGGAGTTATATTCACCTGTTTCAACAGCCGTGCAGTTCACATAGAAATCGCCCATACAATGGACACAAATTCATGCATTAATGCTATCCGACGCTTCATATCTAGACGAGGAAACCCCAAAATCATCAGATCAGATAATGGAACTAATCTAGTAGGAGCGGAGCGGGAGCTCAGAGAGGCCATTGAAAACTGGAATCATCAACAGATTAATGACGAGCTTTGTCAACAACGTATTAAATGGGAGTTTAACACCCCTGCTTCATCCCATCATGGAGGAGTTTGGGAGAGAATCATTAGGACCGTCAGAAAGGTTCTATACTCGCTTCAAAAAATACAAATGGTTAGATTGGATGATGAATCATTAAATACACTTATGTGTGAAGTAGAATCAGTAATCAATAGAAGACCCATCACTAGGTCATCAGACTTGCCAGATGACGTAGATACTTTAACACCTAATCATTTACTTTTAGGAGGAGAACAGAATGAATTCACTCCTGTCAAAACTGAACCCAATAATCTTTATGTACGACACCGATGGAAACAAGTACAGTATTTAACAGATTTGTTCTGGAAGAGATGGACAGCCGAGTATCTTCCAGTACTACAAGAACGGAAAAAATGGTTACAACCCAAAAGAAATGTTACCATTGGAGATATTGTAATGGTCTATGACAACAATTTAAGAAATTCTTGGACTTTAGCTCGAGTGATAGATGTTAAGCAAGATAAAACTGGCTTAGTAAGAACAGTTACAGTTAAAACAAAAACCAGTACTCTAGATCGTCCAGTTACTAAATTATGTACATTGTTGGAATGTGATACTTAAAATATTGTGAAAATCAAAATGTGATATGTGATGTATAATGGAGGAGACTTTATTTTAGGAATGTGCATTGATTCTATCCGTTAGACATTATATTATCGAATAAGAAATTCGAGGAGAAAATTATGTTTAGTGTAATTGCATTCAAACATGTGCTGCAATTAGGGAGCCGGAATGTTACGTTTTGGCTATATTAAACCTATACTGATCTGTCAAAATGTTAAGTGCTGTTTATCGTATTGTGAGACTACCCCTTTGTAACTTATTCATTGTCTTGCAGTTGTGAGATTTCCCCCTTTACTTTATTTGTGAGTTATCTCCTCTTAGAAAATGAAGTCGGCGCACGACGAAATTATGATGTCTGTAACTTTTCAACGTTAATTCAAAGAAAAAGGACGTGGTCGTCAACAATTCGGTAATTATACATGCAAACATGTCATAGGCACTTCTTAAACAATAATTTAGCATATGTCACTTGTATACATGGTCAGAAACCGCATTTTGATTGTCACCGCATGGTTTTTGTCTTGGTTGGACTCAGACCATAGATTGTTGTTATTTACAGCACGTGCAGATTTAAATAGAAAGTAGACGTTTCAAGTGTTTTACGTTATATTTGTTATTGAATGTGTAATCAAGCAGGAAGCTGAACATTAAATGAAGCAACGAATATTTGTGAAACAAAGAAAGATTTATTTTGTCAGTTTAGGATTTGATTACTCAAAATCCTTTATTTTCTTATATTTTTCAGTTAATCGTCACCGTCACCGTCACTGTCATCGTTATTTGTTATTGTTATCATTGAAATTAAAGAGATTATACTTCATGATACTTGTTTTTGATGAGTTGAGAGAACTGAGAATTAGATTGACGCATTATCGAATATTCAAATATTGACCTTGAGCCCTGAAACTACACGCGCCCCTAACTTGTTGTGGACGAATAACTCTGATCATAAGGTGATATTTTACATCCAGTTACTCGCATAATCGCATGTATATGGAATCACTATGACTCAGTGAGTAAGACGTTGGCTCGCTAACCTAGAGATCCCTTGCTCGACTCTTGCGTTAGCCGAAAGTTTATCGGGATTCCTACCTTGGTCGAGAAAGTTCATCGGGATTTTCCGGCGTGGTCCTCCTTGTCAGTGGTGCAGGACAAAGGTCCGGGTAAGAAACAACGCATTGTCGTTCGGACGAGACAAAAAACGTGTACACATTGGCTTACAAATAAAAGACAGTTGGAATTCGATATCGTAGCATCGCTTTCAGGGCAAAATTTCCCCAACTGCGCACTTTCAGGGCAAAATTTCCCCAATAGCACACTGTATGACGTGTGCCCGTCTTCGTTAGTCTTGTCGGGTATAACAGTATACATTATGACGTTAAACTCTATTTCATTTCATTTTCGGATGTATATAATGATTAGAAGTCTGTGCGATGAGGGGAACAGGAATGGAATGTCAATGAGGAATATCGGAATCCACAAGTCTCAACCCATTTAACTGGATTATAGGCCTACTTTATTTTTCCTACTCTTATTTCCACGTATACCAATAAAATCGGCTACCAAACTAAAAGTATGCAAAAGAAAGTAGGCCTATATATAATCCAGTTAAATGGGTTGAGACTTGTGGATTCCGATATTCCTCATTGACATTCTATTTCTTTTCCCTTCATCGCACAAACATCTAAATATATGAGAGAGAGAGAGAGATGGGGTTTAACACTCGACACAAACTAGGTAATTTCGGGATTAACATAGGGTTTAATCTTATTTCAATAATTCGCTTGCGCGTAGGGATCTTTAGCAGTGGGAGGAAACCGGAGTACCCGGAGTAAACCCACGAGGCTGGACAGGCGATCCTACTCCTTGCCACGTACAACCGGGGTTTCGAACTCACGCCAGTTGACTCAATAGCAGGCTGTATGATACAGCGCGCGCACGCTAACCATTCGGCCATCCAACCCATCTAAATACACAGGAAGCCACGGTGGCTTGGCAGGTAACAAGTTGGGTCGATAACCAAGAGGTTGCGTGTTCTATCCCTGCACGGCCAGAGAGTTCGTCGGGATTTTCAGACATGGTACGGTATATACATCCGAAAATGAAAGTGCGCAGTTGGGGAAATTTTGCCCTGAAAGCGATGCTACGATATCGAATTCCAACTGTCTTATATTTGAAAGCCAATGTGTACACGTTTTTTGTCTCGTCCGAACGACAATGCGTTGTTTCTTACCCGGACCTTTGTCCTGCACCACTGACAAGGAGGAACCACACCGGAAAATCCTGATGAACTTTCTCGACCAAGGTAGGAATCCCGATAAACTTTCGGCCAACGTAAGAGTCGAGCAAGGGATCTCCAGGTTTTACTCACTGAGTCATAGTGGCTCCATATACATGCGATTATGCGAGTAACTGGATGTAAAATATCACCTTATGATCAGAGTTATTCGTCCACAACAAGTTAGGGGCGCGTTCGATTACTTTTCCGTTTAAATGATAACGATGGGCTGATGATAACGATGGGCCACGTCGAGACATGTGAATTTTAGTTTTCATTTTCAGTTTTTGTTTAAAAAAAAAAATAAATAAATAAAATAATATTTCAATTTCCTTTATTTTCATTTTAATTTTTTTTTTCATTTCAGTTTTCGTTTTAATTTTTTTTTTCTTTTTTTTAATTTTCATTTTTTTTTAAATTTTCATTTATTTTATTTTAATTATTTTTTTTTTATCAAAAAAATTTAATTTAGTTTTCTATTTTATTTAATTGTTATTTCAGTTTAGTTTTTATTTTATTAATTTAGTTTTTATTTAATTTAAGTTTTTTTTTATTTTATTTTATTTTTTGGCTAATTTTTATATTTCTTTTTTGTTTTGTTTTTTTTTACAGGTTTTATTATTAGGGGAGAATTTTTCTTTTCACATTCTCAATGATAACCATGGGCCACCATACAGCTCCTATAACTCCCGTATGTCTATCAGAGTTTCCGTATTCCAACAAGGATTGTTCTTGTATTGAATCAATTTTACGAATGCTAAAAAAGATTGTAAAGATTTTATTCAATGATTTTTTTAAAACTACCTGAAATATTTTTTTTATTTTTATTTTTGGTTTTGTTTTGTTTTTCAATTATTGTCTATTTAAGATTCGATTTGCCGATAAGGAGTTTTATTTTTATAAAATAGAAAAGCATGTCGTACGGCAGATTTATTACGTGGGCACAGATCTACGTGATCTCTACGACAAATTATATTTTGCAGTAGCAGATAAAAATAATTACTGAGTAAACTGCTGCGTGGTATTAGTAAACCAAATCTTCAATATCGTATATATCTCCCGAAAAAAAACTTTTCGTAAACACGTTTATCATTGAAAAAATGCATCTATTTATACTTGCAGACGTTTTTGTTTGTCTAACTTAAAATCACATTAGACACTGTGTTATCATCCGTATACAATCTGATTAAAACACAGTTCCTATTTCGTTTCGCTTTTAGAGTTCAAAATTTCTTACTACACATATGTAGTGTAATCGGGAATATAAAAAAACGAAACGAAATATAGATCTGTATATTTTAATCACATTGCTCCTTACAAAGTTCTATTCAGGATTTAGTCAGGACCAGGGCCCTGTTTCACGAAATTTTAACTTAAGATAAAATCCAATTTTAGTAGATACTTCAATTTTGATTGGCTAAGCACTAAAATCAATCTAATATTATCCAATCAAATTACTAAAATTGGGATCTTATCTTAGTTAAAATTTCGTGAAATAGGCCCCAGGGTTGTAAGATCTTGTTTTATTAAATGAAATCGGTCAAACAGCAGGATGCAATGCTGTGCGGCATAAAATAACCCATAAAACTCAATACAATGTTTCTACTGAATACATGATTTATTTATTTAATTAATTAAATCATAGAAAGTAATAGACAAGTTAATTTTTTTATCAAAAAATGTGTTAAACTTGGTTTACCAGGCAATGGTCAGTCTAAAATGCTAAACTTGTGTGCTGTAAAAGTCTCTTAATATCCGATTATGACCAAAAAGCGCAACCTAAGTACATGTCGGTAACCAAGTCTACATTATATCAACCATGAGAACCATAGGCATATCGTACATGTACAACAATTAATTGAAAACTCGGCGTGTATGCAGTAGTATTTAGCAGTGAGTGGAAACCGGAGGACCCGGAATTCTTACTACGAAGTAGGACGGTGACAAACTGTCCGAAGTAGTTCAAATAGACATAAAAAAACCTATTAAAATTTCAAAAAGATTCCACGATTATAGTTACATAATAGAGTATTAACAAATCATTAACAGGAGAAATGACGCCTGAAAGGGTGATCTAAAATATACGATCAAAAATATGGGTGTATAAAAACGTGTCGTGTTATTTTTCAGTCCCAACATTTGTTAGAGTTCCACAAAGTTTAACATGAAATGACCGAGCAAGCTTCCCCACAACGATCCCAGCTACACACACTATTAATACCAAGAAATAAACAGTTACAGCAGTGAAATGCTTGCCACCAGAGACTCTTGAGAAATTGTTCTTATCTATAATAGAAATAGGATTACCATTACTTTACATTGGAGAAAAAAGACAAATATGTTCGATTAATCAATTTAAAATAAATATTCAATGTTCTTACAAATTTACGCGCATGCGAATTATTGAAATTAAAATAAAACCATATAGTCCTGAAATGACCTAGTTGTGTCCAGTGGACGTTAAACCCCATTTCTCTCTCTCTTACAAATTTAAATTATACGACATTTAAGCAAATTGCACTATCGATAATCGATATAGAACATTAAATCAATTTAACGTAACGTTTTATTTTTACCTAAATCAAAGGTTAGATCTAATTGATAAGGCCAACTTCAAGTTTGGTCAAAGGCCACAATATGTAAACGAGGTTAACGCACCTACTTACAATGCTTATCCCAACCCTAACCTTCAATCTCGCCAACAATCACGTGCACTAACCTTACTTACATCTCAGTGACCTTGACGAAAGTTGAGTTGCCCTTAACAAATAGATCTAGGTATAAACAAATGGCCCATATAGCTTGTCTTCGATTCATAAGTAATTGTACATGTAAATGTATATTTGCTTCCTCAAACATGCAACTTTTTATGGTGGTTGATTGGTATCATGTCGTCATGTCGTGGTGTGACCCTTCATAGGGCGACAACCCGACATCACGGCAACCCGACATCACGACATTTTAACCCGAAGTGGCTTCTCCTTGTCGGTAGTGCAGGGCTAAGGATCTTGCCATGAACAGTGTCTAGTTGTTGAGAGGGGACAAAAAACAAGTTCCCGTGTACACATTGGCGTACAAATAAAAGAATTCTTTTGAGGCGCGACACCACGACATGATACCAACCAGCCACTATAACTTTATGCGTACTTTGTGGGGATATCTCATCGGCAAATCTAAAAGCAAAGACGTCATGGCTTACACGCCATTTACACAACTAGTAGCAGAGGCATATTTTCGAAAGATAAAGCGACTATTTACATCGAGATCAAATTGGTTTCTTTTTTTAAATGCACCTCTTGCGACTTAAACACCACAATGATAACACAGACAATGGGCTATAGCTTGAACGATTGTTTTTAGTGAAAAAATTAAAACAGATTCAAACGGCTAAGATAAAAATAATTAGAAGAACAAAATTACCTGTATGTTTGTCTTTCTGTGTTTTTGGTATCAACAGTAAATGAGCTGATGCTTGACCATTCTGTCTATTCTGATTTGTTGATCTTTTGGTTTGGATTCTCGAGGATGGTTCGCCCGTCATAAAACCACACCTCTATACGGATAAACAAAAGTTAATATTTTCCAATATAGTTGAGTACGTAGTTGAGCCCACCATTCAAATATTTCAGAAAATCAAATTTGATACTAAAACAAACAGAAAGGAAACGGATCTATTCTTGACCCTATTATACTACGGATAAAATTGCCAGATAAATAAAATGCTCACCATCCATCTGATTAGTGGATACGACACTGATACCGTTTCATACACACCTTCCAAGTCAACCTGTTTCACAGAGAATTACTAACGAAATATCCCTGTAACAGATCGCTGTCTAAAGCACGTGCGTTGACTTGCACGCCTCGTAGTCATTGGCTCAACGGCTCGTGCAATGTTTACTTAACACCTAACTGCTTCGGGCAAAATGATGCATTTTACTCATCTTTATACCCATTTACACTAAATAGGAAATATTTTTTAACTACAAATACTTCAAACGTCTTTATTTATTTTTCTTTTACCTCAAAAAATGTTTGAGAATTTAATTTGTCGGAGTAAAAAAGTTAATATGCCGTACTAATTAAGCCTCGTCAATGTCATGCTTATCAGTGATTGTAGCGGCCAAGCGAATATTCACTGCGGGATCAGTTTGCTTCCAAGTAATTAATCAAACTTCGTAGTGTATTATATCAGGTCTCCAAGGCCGGTAATCGGTGTAAAAGAATGTCTACGGGCATCCCCCTTAGCCATCAAACGTCCCCCGCCCCCCCAGGCGCGGAAACAGGATTTTTTGCAGGGGGGGGGGGGTCCAGGTTTGATAATTGCCACCGCCACCATTACCGGGAGGTTTGGGGGCCCTCCCGCAGAAAAAATTGGTAAATTAGATTCAATTTGGTGCATTCTGACGTATTTCCGAAAGGTAAATTCCAAAATTACAGGTCTAAAAATCGCCAATAAAATCGCATAAAAAATGTTCAAGCCTGAGCAGGGGGGGGTCTGGACCCCCTGGACCCCCCCTCTGGATCCGCGCCTGCCCCCCTCCCCGCTTTTTTCCCTCCCACTAAAAAGACAATTTAATGGTGATGACGTATATATTCTAGACTGACACCAGAAAAAGATCTTTTATTAAAATATAATAATATATTAATATCTAACGCATTTCACTCAACGTCTCAAGGAATAATCATAGTTCCCAGAGAATATTCTGCCACCATGCCGTACTATTTTGTCTAATGTGTCTAAAGGTTTGCACGAAACAAAGTAGTACACCAACATGCACCATCGAAAGGTTGCATTTGTGGGACAAAACCAGATATTAAATCGTGAAAATATTTGGAACAAAAATTGAGAAATCTTTTAATCAATCTAATTATTAGTTAGAATACCAAGTTCAATAGACCCAGTCGTAAAAAAACCGAGCAACGGATAAGTGGACTCGCCACATACTTAATGTGCTACACATACACTAGCGGTCATGTTAAATGGAAAGTCAAGTATGATTAATACAGATTCCAAAATAAAAATAAAACTTACATCAGCACACCTCGTTTCATTTATTTCAAAACAGAATTCAAAACTACAACTAAAGACGACATCTGTTTGGTCTTTAATTGTGAAAGCATCAAATATATTTGATGTCACATAAGAGATGTCCTTCCCGGTTAGAGCCGAAACAGGTGAATATGGCACAGGGCATCTGAAATACATAGACTTCAATTTATATAAACCAATATTTCACCTAAACATTATATAAATTAAAAAAACACGCGGTTGCCATGCAAGATACGTCCACATTTCGAAAAAAATGTACAGATAAGCTAAAAATAAAAAGGCGATTTTACGAGCATTCGGGTGCCATAATTCACGAAATTACTATCCGATACCCGCAAGTATCGACAGGAACCCAGAGTCCATATTGGTTTGTTGCTTAATATATTTAGAAATTATCTGATGGGCAGTAGCAATTCCCTTCTTTTTATCTCGACTTAACGAGGAAATAATTGCATTATAAGGTTCTAAATCAATAACAAAAGAGACAAGCCAACGAGATCTCGATGTATTAAATTCACTTATTTGTCGAAAGACAACATTTTCACGAATAAGGAAAGAATTAATACCGCCAAGAAAAATGAAAATGAGTAAGAATTTCATCTTAATCCTTCAAATAAAAAAATACCGCAAAATAAAATATAAAAAAAAATTCTAACATATATACAATGATAACATTTGAAGCTTACTTAATCATGCCAATTATACTCGTAAGTAATTGTTTTAAATTAGCATTAGGATCTTTATGGGTATTCGAATTAGTTATCGCAATATCAACAGCATCAACGTCCATGCTTTCTTGAACGTATTTCAACACATGTCTCGAGCTTATCATCACGGCACGTTTCTAATTGATCATCAGTGTATGTTTCGGATTTCTCATCAGACGTGTGAGGCAGATATGTTTCAGATGCAACCCGATCTCTGTTTCGAAGGCGTTTGGCCAATTCCATGAGCGGAATGTCGTCTTCGTCTGATGAATCATCACGTTCACGTCTATATTGGTCAGTGATATCAAAGGGTGTAGGGTCAAGATCGTTTACATGATCCATATCATCATCTGAAGAATCGTCAGGTGGAACAACATAATTAGCTTGCCTTAACTTTGTCATAAGTTTGTCAAGAAGGATGCCATAAAAAATTTAATAGTATGATGTCAGTACCAGAATTTAATGGTAACAGGAAGTGTACACTTAGAATGGTATCGTCCTACAAAAACTTCTAGGACCAAGGTTGTTCCAGACTTGTAATATAAATATATATATATATATAATCGCGTGTGTTTTCAGTATATCATATGTACTGTTATTATTTCATGTGTACTGTTATTATATCATGTTTGCTGTATTATATCGCGTGTGCTCTTCCTAATTCGTGTGTAATGTAATTTTATTGTGTGAAACACCAATGTATACAGATGAAGACAGTGTCTCACATATGAGAATTGTGTTTGTTATGTCCTTTTGGTACATAACTCATGGGTGATGAAGGAATGTGACAAAGTAATTTATACAGAGAACTTTGCTAGATTTGACATTATATTATATTGGACGTTTTCAACTATACACAACTTCTGCCAATGTGTTCAATATGTTGTTTACGGGCAACACACGAATGACCTCTGCTCGTTTTGACAAAACGCACGATCTCATTAAATATCTTATTTATTCATATGTTATTTATAATCTACACATGTTCTATGTGTTTAACACTCAGCAGAACTTCGCGACTTTAAAGGAAAGATGCTGTGCAGTTATAGAAACTATATTCTCAATTCCAAATACGTTAATCTGTCATGTATCATTATTCTTAATGACCATTTTCTTTATAAAGCCAGAATTAACTGACAGTAAGTCAGACCTGAATAGAGCTCCTTCCGATCTATGTCTATTCTATGTTCTCAATAAAGATCTACCAACTATGCTGATCGTCTGTTATCTGTAGTGTTACACATGCTAATATCGAAAGGAACCAGGAGCTTATGGCGATAAACATACATTTTAAGATTCTTTAAATTCGGATAAAAACTGGAACCGACGGACGCCCGAATGGGGGGACGACAATAATGCGTCCACGTTAAACGTTTGAAAAATAAATTGACCCCCCTCCTCCAGTGAGTAATAGTTCTTAATTCTGGTGTCAGGATATAGGCTTGAATTTGTTTTTAAAATCATTGACAGTTATTCGCCCACCAACTACCATCGATTTTAGATTGAACAAATTTCTGAATTTATATAGAAATCTTCATTAGCCATAATACCCCCAGAAATGCATCTAAACCTCTGTCCTGGGTTCTATCATATATCCAATTGCAAGAAAATACAGGACAATATGCGCCAAGTGATTACATAAAATTCGCACCCATTAGAGTCTGTGAGCGGATGAGATGAATTCCCATTAGGTGTAGAACAGGAACAGTTGAATGGTGAAATACCTGTAATAATAAGATTATATCTTACGATAATTATCAATTGATTATCTCGTCATAAATGCCCCAGGAATAACGATATTTACGGTGATAAGGAATATGGAAAATTATGTCATTTAGTTTGTTTAAATATTCACCCAAGTCAATTTTAATATAATTTGTTAATATTAATATTAGTAAAGTTTGATTCCCACTCCAATTGAAATAACAGTAGATCAATTAGAAATTATTTTGATTGTAATTTTGTCTTTCGGACGAATTGTTGAAATAAAATTGAACCATGCGTTAGTTTGTGTCGAGTGGTCGTACCCCCCCCCCCCCCCCCCGCTCTCTCTCCCTCTCCCCTATTAATAACACACTGAAGTGTAAAGCACCATATATCAGTATTCACAAAAGTCTACAATACCTAAAGCTGTAACGCCATCGTGTTTGTGTAATATCATTGCAAGTTTAATTCTGGATCCAACTGGTGCTTGGATTAAGCGTTTTAATGTTACTGGGTTTTGAATGATCAACTGAACATCCTCAGTAGTTTGTGTGATAGCCACCTTGCTCTTTTGATATGTCCTGAAAAGGGATACTTTTAGTACAATACAAACATAATCCTTTACAAGCATTTAACTTTACAAGCATGTTATTTTTCGTACAATTTTAGTCTTGGTCACACAGAACCGCTTAGTCTTCAACGGTCCGTTGTCAGTATTGTTGTTTCGTACAATCAGGGACCATAATCCATGACACCACGGTCTTTCTGAGATCTATATTTCAAGTTTCGACAAAAATTATGACCTGTAGCATATCCACAAACAAATTGTGGACAGACGGGCGGACAATATACGTCCACATGAAAATATGGCCGTATAAAAATGGCTTGTGTATATATGTTTATTATACACACATACAAGACACATGAATTACATGGTTCCAAAAGTTTCGACTGTTCCCTGTGAAATTATTAGCGTTATTTTTAAATATTGTACTTGGAATAAGAAAAATCTGGGTGGGTTTAGTTTTGCTTGGATTTGTATTGAACATTAAGATTGATGATAGGTTAAAATCGTCACTCTATTATTGCATACCCTCTAATAACCTGTTTGTTGTTTCTTGTCATAGTTTCTGCTGTTGTAAAATCACAAATCAGTTCATATGCTCTGTCATAGTAACTGTTGAAACCAGCTATTTCTTCTGTTCTTAGTTTCCATTTAAAGACTCCTACACCTGACTTAAAACCAAATACCTTCATTATACAAAGCATTAAAAGTTTTTTTTTTTAGGATGATTCCACAGTTTTGCTCGAAACAAACAACACAATTTGTATGTATTGACAAATCCGATAGAAAAATGTCGTTGATTTCATAAATTTATTATTTAATAGGGTGTATTTGTGTCACAGATTGAATAAATAATTAAAGTGGATTTCTAACTGTATCCAAATGTACTGATAAATAGAAACTTTTCTGATAGGAATGAAACCGCAATAATAGTATCATTCGAAGGTCATCAAAACTCGACACACAACCTTTAAATATCAAAATTTATTTCTTAAATGAAAACTAGCATACGCCATGCAGTGTGCAATGGGGGAATTTGGCCGGGACAGCGCGCCAAGGGACCATTTACGTGCACTAATCTATACACGGGACCTCGGTTTTTCATCACATCCGAACGATTATACGTTGCCCATTGCCAGGCCCTGTGTTCTGCACCAAAGACAAGGAGGAACCACGCTGGAAAATTCCAATGAATTTTTCTCGGCCACCGCAGGGATTGAAGACGGGACATCCAGGTTAGCGAGTCGGCATCTTACAGGGCCACCGTGGCTCCCTTGGCCAGATGTAGCGTAGAATGTTCATTAGCGTAGCAACGGTAATTTACAATCGAGTCTAAATCTTGCGAGTTTTCTAATCCATTTGAATCTCAGACATGAGATGGTCTAGAGCGTCGATTATAGGCTTTTGATGTTAATAAATATCTCAGTAATAATCTATGTAAGTCAGAGAAAAAAATCTGCATAGGCAGATTCGGCTCTTAAATACACAACGAATCTTTAATTTCTACATTGCCGATATCTACATGTCTACGTACCTTGGTGTGTGAACAATTAGGGTTGGCAGTACCATTTTCTATTAATATTTTAAGGCTTAAAATACCCTCAGCATTTTCACTAAACAATCCTTGATCACATTTACTAGATGCTCTATGACCGTTGCCATCGACAAAGTATATTCCATGGAACTTGACGTGTCCTCTGTCAACTCTTAACAGAGCATATTGACCTTCGTTTGTAGAATTAATGCAAAGCAACGCCACTGAAATACATGGCCATACACGGAGCTGAGGATGAGATAAATGAAATGAAATGGGGTTTAACTTTCTCCCTTTTCTGTGCTGAACTGGGCTAATGAAGACGGACATACGCCATACAGTGTGCTATGAGGGAAATTTTGACGGAAAGCGGTACTACAGCCTACTCTTATATCGAATTCCAAATGTCAAGGGATCTTTTACGTGCACGGGAGCTCGGTTTTCGTCCCATCCGAATGACTAGAAAGGTGCCCATGTTACATCCTCTGTCCTACATCACTGGAAAGAGGGAACCACGCCGGAAAATCTGGATGAACTTTTTCTGCCAATGCAGGGATCGAACACCGACCTCCAGGCTAGAAAGCCAGCGTCTTACCAAATTAGCCACCGTGATTCTCGCGGATGAGATAAGCCAATGTTAAGTGACTCAGAGGCGGATCCCCCCCCCCCCCAATTTTCGACAGTGCCCTTTTTTACTGCTGAAAGTGCCATTTTCAGACCCAAATATGTCCTCTCCGAACGTTTACTTAGACGAAAATATCAGCCAAATAGCTCTTGGAATGTCTACAGATGCAAGGAAATGACGGATAATTGTCTTATGGGAATCCCCCCCCCCCTCAACCCCTCGCAGCGGCGTGCCCCGTCTCTGCAGTAAGTGCCCTCGTTTTGCGGCGCCCCTCCTTTTCAAAATTCCTAGATCCGCCCCTGTGACTAATATTGGAAAGCATACTATGCATCATACACGAACATGTGCATGGTCGGCGATCATAGGCACATTATTAACATAAGGTGTTTATAATTCTGTGGTTTGATCTTGATGTGGAAATTCAAAACAATCATATATATAATGGGCTTTTGTTGGGATTTTATTTTGTCTAAGAATTTATGGGAACGTGTAAACTAGTATACAGGCCCGGGACTGTACAGCGCAGTGGACGCTTACGGCTGGCCCCCGGATCCATTCACTTGATTTGATATTTTCCGCAGGTTAATCTTATAGGTTTTTGTTTTCGTGTAGTGCGGTCCTCCTGCACTTACTATTAGCTCATATTCCCGAAGCAATGGCCCGAGAAATCCCTCTCTGACCATTGCTGGAATAGCGTCTGTTTCTTGAACTTATGCGGGAGTGTGTCTATTCTTTCCGTTCAATGAAAGCTATCACTTAAGTACAGCAACATGACATCCCTTCGTTTAATCTGGGTCTTCCCTAAAACTTTGGACAGTGATTTAAGGTATTCAAAACGGTGAAAGTATGTTCGTTTCCAAACAGTATTGTTTACATTTCATTCGACTTGATAGCCTCGTATGTCACGCAATTAGTTTTACTGCAGTATTCTGCTATGCACGGGTTAATTAGGCATAATAAAATCGTGAGTCATGACGTAACGTTATGTAAACATATTTGGTAAAATATTGGCAGCTAGTGATTGGTTGGTAGACGGACTACTGACAAATCAAAATTTAAAACAACAATATCCACTCATGATAGCAGTGTGTAGTTGGATTACCTCTAATCAAACGCAACACTGCCCGGAGTATGACCTTAGCTATGTCCCAGTCCTCTCTACCTTTGTATACTATTAGATAACGTAAATGTATTTTTTTAACATGTCTAAATATTTTCTTATATTAATAATTCGTTTACCTTTTGCCGGAGCCTTCACTGAAAGCAAATCAGAAATACACACAAATTTATCACCTTTTTACATTTGGCATTTATATTGTCAACACAATTGTTTTCTTGGGTGAAAATCAATGAAAAGATTGAGCTGTCGGTCACTTTGATGCGTTTAGATAGTGGACGTTCAACAATTGGAGCAGAAAGGAACTCATCTGTGCTTAAATTATGGTTAATGACATATTAAAAGGGACATATACTGAGCAATTTGACAATAGTATTCTTTCTCACAATTTGTTTATGGAAGTATGAATATATTGTTCACCTTGATCGCATCTGGATCCCATCCACCCTTGTGCGCATCCATAGTCGCATACTCCTGTATCTACATCACATTGTGATTGGTAACAATGGCATCGCTTATTACAATTTGGACCATATAGTCCCTTTTCCTCACATTCTGCAATGTAATAATATAATTGGACATATGTTACACATGTATCAATTATTACACGATTGATTCTCGACAGGGTTAGTCCTCGGGTGCGCCGATTTGTTCAAATAGCCTCTATCGCGTTCACAAAGATTTCCGAAAAATAGGTTGCCAGGCACACAGCAGCTAAATCGCCCGGGCAGTCAACAAGAGTTGTCGCATATTAAGTAATTATCAGAAAATTATTAGAATTTGTTTGGTTTTTATAAAATTCTGTCCCATGCTAACGTTTAGTATACGAAACATTTAATATTATTTATAAAATTGGATAATAATTGAGACCTCTAGAGGGACCACAAGCTAAAAAAGTCAATCAATTTTGCGTACAATCAGGGGCTATAATTCAGGAAGTTACAATCCGATATTATCCGTTGAATATCAAAAGGAACCAAGATCTTTGGGTTATAAACATGCATTTCAAGTTTCATCAACATCAGATTAAAATTGTTACCTCTAGTGCTCTACAGTGTCCAGAACCTTGATATACCATATTTTTTATAGTATTCGTGTACAAGCGGCAGCCATTTTGTCTGTCACATTTGGTCCGATTTTCACGAAATTCGAACTCAACATTTATTACATTGTAACGGTGATATAATCAAACGTTTTTTTTTTAAATCGGGTAATAATTCAAGAGGGACCACAATTCAGGAAGTTATGATCCGATATGCGCAAATATCGAAAGGAACCAAGATCTTTGGGTTATAAACATGTATTTCAAGTTTCATCAAAATTGATTTAAAATTGTGACCTCTACAGGTTCCACAAGCTATATACCATATTTTTACACTTTTCGGGTACAAGCGGCGGCCATTTTGTCCGTCAATTTTGGTCTGATTTTCACAAAATTTGAACTTAACCTTCATTACCATGTAACGGTGATATAATCAAACGGTTTTTGAAATCGGATAATAATTTTGACCTCCAGAGGGACCACAAGCTAAAAAGGGCGATTTTTCGGACAATCAGGGGCCATGATTCAGGAAGTTACTATCCGATGGGCGCAAATATCGAAAGGAAACAAGATTTTGGGGTTATAAACATGCATGTCAAGTTTCATCACAATCGGTTCAAAATTGTGACCTCTATAGGGTCCACAAGCTAAAACATGATATTTCGTACAATCAGGGGCCATAATCCATGAAGTTTCGATCCGATACATGCCAATATCGAAAGCAGCCGAGATCTTATGGGGATAAACCTATATTTCAAGTTTCGTCAAAATCGGATAAGAATTGTGACCTGTAGAGAGTCCACAAACAAATTATGGACGGACGGACGTCCGGACGGACAGGTGCGACGGCATAATACGTCCACGTGAAAATGTGGGCGTATAAAAATACGACTAACTTAAGGACGGAAGATCCAATTTGCACAAAAATTAAACTCAACTAAGATCTGTTGATGGAACATAATATATTAAATTGTGCAGGGTCAGTATCTAGTATTTCGGATTTAAATTGTTTGTCCACTCGACACAAACTAGGTCATTTCGGACCAACACAAAATACCCGTGTCATTTAAAAGTGTGAGCTTCTTGATTCAATGACACGCATTATGATCTAAAGCAAACGCGTTTGATCATTTGATATTACAACGAAAATAACTTACCGGTCCTGTGAGTGGTGTAGAAAGCTCTAAATTCTTTAAGTCCATTATCGCTATCTGAATTGAATATAACTTCAACCTTATTAGAAGTGGTATTGATCACATATGGGGTCTCAGTGGAACCACACAGTGTATCTAACAGCGCGTTTCCTTCGTAGATTTTTATGTTATTATTTTCGCAATCGGCTTGATATTCCGTCTAAAATATAGCAGAAATTAAAGGGATTTCAGTTTTTGTAATTCAATTTATTTAGTCCAACGATACATTTATGAAAAGTTATGAAAAGTTGGCCATTCTTGCTATAATAGATGATAAAAAAGACAATATTGAAAATTCTAGTCAAATTACTTTTACTCTGAGTCTGAATGGAATTGTCACTGCTTGAAGTTTGGACTAGAAATAGGCATCAACTGTGTCCGCACCGTCTACAAAAACTGCCGGTAACTCAACCAAAATTCCCCAAAGGCTATGATGCCCTCGACTGACAGGCATTTTCCTCGACAGTGTCTGATAGTGACGTCAAGAACTAACGGTAAATTTTGAGCGTGTCATGTAAATAAAGCCTAATTATTAATTTCCATACTATATCTGAGGCCTAAATAATGACTTGCAACAGACAGATTTAGCTCTTGCATAATGTTTGTTTAAACTTCAGCTAAAGTTGACAACACTAGGATAATGTAAACGATAGACACACAAAGCGTTTAAATACGGTTATACACTGCAGCTATGTCTCCATAGCAGCTCATCCGAAAGGACGACTTGGATGTGGACAAAATTGTATAGTATTCTATAATTCTTCGGGAAATCTATAATTCATATTATGTTTACACAGTTTTTTCGAACACAGATTAGACGAGGTCGGAACAAAAGGTTAGCTCGTGTTAGTGTTAGAGTTTGTGTCAGTAAAAGAGTTGACCATTTGAAATTCAGGTTAGAAAACATCGGATAGTTTTGGTTTTTAATTAATTTAAACATGATTGCCAGTTACTAATTTAAAAGGCCATAATTCAACCCACAAAGAAGTAATTTAACTGACATTTTCAACATATTTCGTACGTTAAAAAAAAAAATATGTTCATTGATCCTTATCTCGCCCTCCAACATTATTCTTACCTTTAGATCTGCAAACGTTAAATTGATTTTTTTCTTGGCATCAACTTCGATGGCATAAACACATGTCGTGCTCGCATGATAATTAATAGGGTAGTTTGGTGATGAAAAAGAACCATTGCTTGCTGTAAATTTCTTATAACACGCTGGAAAATGTTCAATAAAGAATAAACCAGTTTGAATATGTGCTAGTGTCTGATCACATGTTAGTAAAGGTACTATATTATATACGTTTGGAAGGTATTCCATCTTTCTAAATTGTGTCGAGGAAACACTGAACTAGCAAAGAAAGACACAACCCGGAGTTCCAAGTAGATGATTTATTCTGATTCTGTTGAGTTCAAAAAGAGAGGCAGGAAATGTATGAAGCCAAAAATAAAACAACTATGGCTTGTACGGTTCAATAAGAAATCCTGCAGTTCAGCTCATATCATTGCATGTTCAAGTTGTCCATAGAGTATAGAGACGTCGAAACAGTGAAAAATACCTACGTCGCGATATCCTTACTCTATCCGCCATCAACAAGTGTAAATTTCTCTCATCTGACCACCAGTGAAATTTTCGCTATGTTCAAATGATGATGTCCACTAATGTTCGAAGGATGTTGACCCAACTGTCGTGCAATCTATGACATACCAGCAATACTCACAGCAACCAACTACCAATGGCAATGGATGTTGTCAACGTGTACACAGGACCTCGGTTTTTCGCCCCTTCCGAAAGACTAGAAACTATTCCTTGTCAGACCCACCATCCTTTACCATTTGACAAAAAGAACTAAACCAGACTGAGGCCGTCTAGTCTAGTAAGCGAGCCAGTTTCTTACTCCTGAACCACCTCGGTTTTGATATAATAAAAATATTGCTTTAATTCTTCAGCGAAGTTTATTCCTGAGCTGAGGCAGCAAAAACTTACCATTACTTAATGAAGAGCTTGCAGTGGGGTACATCTAACCTTTCTATATATACCGAGTAGCCTACTCAGTAGTGAAAATAGACATGATATGTGCCATGCGGGAAATGACACTCGAACAGCGACGAAACCTAAATATTAAAAGTTCTTACGTGAGCGATAACGTGAATATGGGATTTTTTCGCTAAATAACTATAACGCTTTTTCGTGAGTGACAAGCTGTTGTACACCACTATCACTGACGAGAGATAAACAGCTGGAAAATCCGGAGCTCCTGGTTAGGCCCTGGCTCTTGTGAACTGAGCCATTAGGCCTACTAACTATCCCCTGATAGTGATACATCACAAAGGTAGATGTATACACATATATTCACATGTAGGCCTAGAGTACCTGGTATTAAAATATACTAAGGCTATGTCGGCTTGTAGCACTAGCCTACACACTGTTTAGGCCTACTTACCCTGTAGAGATCCCGGAATAAAAAGTACAATGACCAAAAGACAAAACTTCAACATATTCCTTTTCTCCTATGATCCAGAGTAGTATTGGCTGTTTTCTGCACCTGGGTATTATGTTACAGAACCTGTACAATACGATGTTAAGCTATGGAAAAAAATACATCCGACGTCACTTTGTTTTAAAAGACGTTGCCCTTGACAACTGGATGCTTTACCCTCCACGTCATACGCCGTTGCTTTTTTGAAAGAACTTTCATTGACGGTGTGCGCGGGTGACGTAGATCCTAAATATCCACGAATTCCTGCCGAAGATGACTTTATATACATCAATGTTTACGTTTAACAGATTTAACTTAGATTACAATGACTACCTAAGCTATATTTCTACTTCAGAGAGAGGCTATATAGGGCCTATACATAATATTATGTCGCACATAAAATTTCACACCCACCTGTTCTTTTCAGAAAATGTCATCATTAAGGAAACTAAAGCCTAGCTCACAACTTCTCGTTTTGACACACACAATTCGCGGGGTTTGGTAGCTCGCAGGACAGTCGCAAGAAACCGGTTGAAAATTTTGTATGTGCAGGACCAAAAGTCTCCACGACAACGACAAATCTGCAATCTTCTACGGTTCCGAACACACGGAAGTTACGCGTAAGTCTCACTCACAGGTTTAGTAAAGTTTACTAGTAGCACATACTGCGGTTTGTGAGCCTTAAAGTTCCAATAGCATATTTTTAGGTTATATTTTTAAAATGTATTAAAATAAAGCCCTAAAATAGATTGTACCTATAAACAGTCCTACCTTGTTAAAGAATAATCCTATTAATCCTATAATTCACTATTGCCAGTTGAGAAATTGGCACAAATATCATTTTCAACTTCAAATTCAAACGTTTGAAGATGGCCGTCCATGGAGAGGAATGGGAAAACAAGGGAGGTAATTGAGTTACTATCTCCTCAATAAGCCTGTCTCAACCATTTTAACCCCCATGAAATTTTGCCCATGATCGTATAATATTGAGTTGACAACATTTTGAGCAAAAGAAATAGAAATAATTATGTTTTGACTTTATTAGAAAATATGCTATTGGAACTTTAAATGACACATGGCCTACTATTGAGATATTTTTTCCGGAACATTTTTAAACCATATGCACTGCCTCTAACAGGTGTCAAATTACCTCGGACGACAAACACTTCTTTGTAAAATATGCCATATATCCGACCTAGTTTTTCGACACGGAGTTTTCTCTCTTAAACAGCTTGGAAACCGTGGTACGCAGGGGCGTTTTAAGGTTTATCATGGCGGGGGCTATACTATTTTAAGGGCCCTCTTTCGCGGGGGTCGGGGGGGGGGGGAGTGGTGTCTTGATTGATGATGTTCATACCAGTGCAATGACTGCATTCTCATTCAGTAGTGGATTCGACAGTAACAGTGTAAAGAAAACGATTGACTTGGACTCGGGGGCCCCTTCCCTTGCAGAATTCTGATGGTCAGAAAACATTTATAAGAGGAGTAAAATGGGGTATTACGCATGGGACATATTATATCTTCGATTTATTGTTATGTTGAATATACATAGATTAGCAATGTCCTCATATGTTCATCAAGCGTCTGTGCTAAGTCAAATTTGACAATCTATCGGCAAATTTGTCAAGATCGATGGTGTCCGTCTTTGATTTATTACTGAACGCATAACAGACTTTACTAATTTGAGCCTTGAAGAACCCGGCGCGTATTGTGATTTCAAATCTCATAAAGCAAACATACGCATACATAGACATATTGATACATTATATTGGGTATATGTTCGTTTTGGTGTTCGTTTTCGTACCGATGCGAAGGTCCCTATTACATTTTCTGCTAACACTTTATCCTGTAGCAATTTCGCAGGTTCATAATTCATAAAACTCGTATGATTGGGTTCTTCTATATTCCGTAATGGACAATTCCATCAGGTTGTTTAAATTCTCATCGATAAATCTGACTTGATCCATTCATAAATCAGGGGCGGATATAGGAATTTTGAAAAGGGGGGAGGGGATTTTGAGGGGCGTTTCCCCCCAAGAAAATTATTCGTCATTTTCTTAATTGCATCTGTAGCCATTTGGCTGTTATTTTCGTCTAAGTCAGCGGTTCTCAATCTTTTTTGCCAACGACACACCATGGGACACATGGCAAAATAGCGGCACACCTGGCTAAATAATATTATATAGGAAAAATAGCAAGTCATAGACGGCATATAATCGTAGACAGACTAGTAATAGACACACCGACTAACTCAAACTAAATAAAGAAAAACACATCTATGAACTTACTAGTTTTGACACCAGTGAATACTCAATTAGGATCCTGTGGTTTTTCGCATTTTCTTGGTGTGCCGTTCAAAATTTCGCGGCACACTTGGGAAGTTTTTGCGGCACAACTGCGTGCCGCGGCACACTGGTTGAGAACCACTGGTCTAAGTAAACGTTCGGAACCGCCTCTGTAAATTTGAATGCAAATGGATTCTTGTCGTGTAAATAACATTCACTCTGCACGCTCTCCATTTTGAACGGACACATATTATGGCAGACGAAGTAGCTCTTTATTCGGTGTTCTTAATTCTTACAGACATGCATCAGATACTGCGCATCACGTGGAATCTTTGCCTATATATCGGACCAAAGGCTAGGTGGACGAGCATCCCTTTTAAGTGACCTGTAGCGACATGAGATATAAATCGGCGTAAAATCTAGTGTCAAAGTTACTTTTAGTATTTCTCCCCCTTTTCCTCCTTCTGTAGACTTTTCGATGTAGAATCGAGGAAAGCGGTGAGAAAATATATTTTTTGCCAGGTCTTGGTGGGTATTAATGAGTTATGAGGTTTGCGGCGATAAAAATGCAAGAGCGTTGTATGTTTACTTGTATGCTACTTCCATTTTGTGTATCGCAATATTTCCATGGTGAACCTCATCATACCTGCTTTAGAACGAAGAAGATGTTGCCACATGTTGCTCCATCCGTGGTAGAAAGTGTTCAACCCCACGGACATTTGGGAAAGTATAGAACAGGTCAAAGAGACGAGAATTAACATTAAAATCAACGGGAACGTAATCACTAAATGGTGTGCTGTGTCCAAATGCGAATTTCGACAGGATCCCCTCTTATAACTAGTAGATCACTATCGGTACTGTCCTGCAGGGGATTGTAAGGTTTTGATATAGTAGATACGCGACCTTCAATTTCGAAAGGGTTACTTTCTTAGAACTATCTGAACAGTCACAGCCAGTTTCCAAAAATAAAATCTCGGATGGGTTGGAGTGTTAAGAATCAAATCGACTAGCCTTGTTTTTAATCCAAATCGCATTCCACAGAATTCGTACAAGAACCGCGAACGATATGCCAACGAGACGGAAATAACCATTTGTAAAGTTTCTTTTACCAACAAAACAGTAAAACATGAGTTCCCAGACAACTTGTACATACCACATACAGACAGTTAGTAAGTTGGGTCAATGTAACTATTACATGCATTTTTTTTTAGTTTTGTTTATCACATAAAAACATAGATCTCGCTTGACAACTTTCATCTTTAATATTCTACGCCTCTTAGGAGATAACGCTTTACATACGTGATTGATCAATTACAAACGATGGAAATGACTGGGTGATAAATAAAGTCTTCTACTAGATTTCTTTTTATATCATAAAAGACCGCAGAATATTCTCAGTATATCTGCCTTTTAGATGATCGATTATACTAACTACGATTGCAATTAACAAATACAGCTCGTTTTAATTATCAACGCATGTATTAATTAATGGGGATCCATATCATTTATCAATTCTCTGGCGGATTTATTTAACATTAGATACCCCCCCCCCCCACCCACACACAACTTACAGTTTATGTTACAAACTCGAGCGAGACCCCCCTCCCCTCATATTAAAGGCAAGAAACCCTTCCCCAAAAGGTACTCACTGCCAAAACCTTTGTCTCATAAAAGTCCAGGAAACCGGCTTTCTTCTTATTCAACCGGTAAATGTTTCATTTCTGTTGGAATTTTATAATGGTCGTTACACAATTACGGTCTCTTTAGAGGGATAACTCGTTCTAAAAAAATATTGGCACTTTACTTACAATAAGACGAAAAAAATATCAAACTAATGTATATCACTTGAGATAGGGAATTCACAAACCCTGTTCTTTACCTAAACTTTTGAAATTTAATTTAAATGCTTCACTTTCCATTTGCATATAATAACTTGACTATCCCTTTGTATTCCTTTATTTATTTGTATATACAGCATGTGTGTTCTGTTATAATCATATAATATACATTGCAAAGCGCCACAGACTAAATGTTCAGCGCTATAGAAAATGATTATTATTTATTATTATGAACGGACACAATAATCCTAATGTGTGATCATGCATGTGGGTGTATACATATATAAACGTTGACAATTATTTTGCCTTCTCGTTATTTGTTAACGTTTTGCCAGTACTAATTTATAATGACTGAACACAACCATCCCAATTGCACACACTACCAATATCAAGCTCGTTATCAACACAGCCAATTGTTCAGGAACGGTGTCATCAGAGTCTTCTGAAAGGTTGTTCTTATCTGTAATGAAAATATGATTTCCGATATGAGTCAAACACTAGTAGCATGCTACATTATATTTCCAGGTATCCGTATCAGTTTCATATCTCTCAGAATTGTAAAAAAAGAGCTTTTGAAATTGAATGAACCACAATGCAAGAATTTGACCGAATTTTGTCCGAAAAATAATGTGTTGTTGCTCTTTGAAACTACTGCAATCATTCCATATATAGGCTAGTAGCCAAAATTCTTTAATATGGCACATTTTTATGCCAAAACAGTGCAGATTTGTTCAGCAAGTTTCAACAAATTTGTTATTGATTTTAAAGACTAATTTAGCTTTTAGATGCATTTTTCTGAAAACTGTAATTTTAGACACTCTTACGGGCTATGGTGAAGTAGAATGTATTTCAGCCAAGAAAAAAACCCCAAGCCATTGCCCTGAAAGATGAGCCCACATTTACAACAGATGGATAGAGAACGGGCTAAATATATTTTCGAGAATTAAGTATGCTATAGACAATTTCACTTCTACCCTGAAACCATATTATTTATTTACCAATTAGTAAACAACACAAACACACGGGCTACTTTAAGATCATGCGCTCCCGCAATATTTCAGAGTGCTTGCATCCTTAATCGACCAGTTGCCGGGTAGCAGACGCCAAATTTATGACGTAATTTCGCATACCAAAAGTGTTTTTATGATGTTTGAGAGTACCATAGCCTAATTTTACCAGTCACAACGTGCTTAGACTCATACTTGACTTGTACTTACGTAAGAACGGTCTTTAGAATTTGAATCATAACTTTGTGCTTAACTTTAAGAATTTTCTAGGAACCGGGCCTAAGAAGTTACGCTCCGATATGCACAAGAATATCGAAATGAGCCGAAATCGTTTGGATATAAACATATATTTTAAGTTTCATCCAATTCAGATCAACATTGTGACTTCTAGAGTGTCTACAACCTTGGAATTACATACTTTATATTCGCACAGGGATACACCATTTTGCCGGACACTTTTGGTCCGATTTTCATTAAATTCGGACTGGACCATATTTTGGCTGAACGGTGATACATTTAAACGAATTTTTAATAAAACTGTGACTTCTAGGGGGTCCACAAGCTAAAATGCGATTTTTCGAACAGTCAGGGTCATAATCCAGGAAACTACATTCCGACTGATATACGCGATTATCGAAACGAACCGACATATAAACATAAATATAAAGTTACATCAAAATCGGACAAAAATTATGACATCTAGAAGATCCACAACCTTAATACACCACTGTTACAATATTTGCCCACGAGGTGTGCCCATTTCGTCGGGTATTTCGGTCTGATTTTCACAAAATTAAAACCCAACCGTCATTAAGATGTAATGTTGGTATACTTTACCTTTTTTTTTTATTTTAAATCGGATAATAATTTGTGACATCTAGAGCACACACAAGCTAAAAACGTTACGGTCCGATATGCGCGAATAGGAACCAAGATCTTTGGGATATAAACATAATATTTTAAGGTTCATCAAAATCTGATAAAAATTGTGTCCTCAAACAAAATGTGAACAGACGGATGGACATCCGGGCGGGCGGACAGGGGCAATCAAACTATACGCCCACATGAAAATATGGCGTTATAAAAACATCTAATAATAACCTCGATAGAACATTTTTCGCTAAGAACTAAAGTATGTTTGTATAGGGATCAACCGGATTTTCATTTTAAATATATAGAGAATCTCCTACGAGTGTTTTTTTAAATCAAAAAATATCAACACAAGTTGATAAAGTGAAAAAAACGAGGCTCTGTCGAGTTTTTTTTTTACTTTATCAACGAGTGTTGATATTTTTTGATATCAAAAAACACGAGTTGGAGATTTTATTTATCACCCAATCCTTTCTTACATGCACAAATAAATAAATATAATTCTTTGGTATAGATTTCAGTTTTACTGAATCTAAATACATTACAGAGTAGTAATACATCAGTTTTTTTGACAGCAGTTTAGTTATTGAAAAGTCCTATATATTGACCCCGCATTTCGTTCAAGGTCATTTAACAAAAAAAAAGTCACTTTTTATTTAAAATAAGTGGTTTCTTTAAAATAAAAGAAAGTAGTTCCGTTTAGATTGACCAATCAAATTATGTAATTTATCATACAAGCAATATCTACTGTCAAATGTGTTATTGGGTGATAAATTATCTTTAGTGACTTTAGTGAATTTTCAAGTGATAAGGTTTCAAATATTCATATGGCTAAGATAAAAATAATAAGCAGAACAAAATTACCAGTATGTTTGTCTTTCTGTGTTTTTGGTATCAACAATAAATGAGCTGATGCCTGACCAGTTTTTCTATTCTGATTTGTTGATCGTTTTGTTCGGGTCGTCAGGGTTGATTGACTTTTCATATAACCACATCTCTACAAATATACAAAAGCTAATATTTACCATTATAGGTGTGGGTTCATCTTATGAATCCGCAACAGAATGAAGACAGGTCATGAAAAAAGAAGAGATAGTCGCGCAGTTTATCTGAAAGAAAATCTTGGATGTTGAGCAAATTTGATGAGGATCTAGGATTCTTGAAGAAATCTTATCTCCATGGTTCATCCTCTTATGACCCCACTGTGGCCAACAAGATTTGAAAAAAAATCTGCTAAAACCTATAGCCCCATCGCCCTTAACATGGTTTTCGACTGTGGATTATGAATATTGATGGTGATCGATGACCACAATGTTTCATGCCAAATACGAAAAAGGTAGATTAAAAACTATAGACTTTATTGCATTCACAAGGTTTTTAGGAAAAAGAGGCATAACTCCGGAATGGAAAGTCGCGGAACGATGAATATCGATGGAGTTTATACTCGCAGGACCCCAATGCTTCATAACCAATTTTCACAAAAAAATCTCTTCAACTATAGCGTAAATCGTGTTCACAAGACGGGATGACTGGAAATCAGTTAAAAACTATATCCTCTATCGCGTCACAATATTTTTTCGGAAAAAAGGGGGATAACCCCCTAACGAAAGGTTTCGGAAAGTTGAAAATCCCCCGGGTCCATCCATTGATGACCCAAATGCCCCCGCCAAATTTTAAAAACATCGGTTAAAAAACACAAGGTTTCGGCAAAGGGGGTGATAACTCCGGAACAGTACACTAAATATCGATAGGGTTTGTCCTCTCATGTCCAAACTTCATATGAAATTTGAAACAGAAGTCCGCCAAAAACTTTAGTCTCGTGTCTCGCTCAAAAGGTTTTCGGCAAATGGGGATAACTCAGGAACTGAAAGTCACTTACCACCGAAAATCGATAGGGTTCATTCTCCCATGGCCTCTATGCCTCCCACAACATTTGAAGACATTCTATAGGTTCTATCGCGTTGATGAGATTTTTACAAAATGGGGGGATAATAAAACACTACTTTTACTTTTCTTTTAATTGAATACCTCAAATTTGTACTGAATTGATGGATTAAATCATTTTGTCTGAGGCCACTCTATACTTTGGGCGACATTTTTCTGGTATCGATTATCATTTGTGAATGCAGCTGCAACAGTCTCATGGGAACGTTGGAATTCAGGTCGACATAGAGTGTGATTTTGGTTGCAAAACCATTGGACATCTTTGGAGTTGCACTCATGGGCCAGAATAGCAGAAGAACGCATTTGATTGGTTGTTTGGGATCCAGGCCAACCACCTAAGATAGGCAATATTGGACCACATTGAGGTTGCTGTATTCACAGACTGGAATAGCAGGAAAACGGTTTTGCGACCGTCCAATATTCCAAAACTGTCTTTGAGGAGAAGGGGGTTCCTACAAGGTAAGCTCCCTGCTCTACTCTCTCTGTAACTCGAAATGTTTTCTTCTATCACCTATGGGTAGGTGCGTTGGGGAGGGGGGACCCGCCATCGAACCCGTAAGCCTATGGTTGCAGAACTTTGATTACAATCAAAATGCTGAAACATTTTTGCCTACCGCATTGAATGACAGTCCCCCCCCCCCCAACACACATACCCCGACCGAACAAATTTAACAAAGTATAGTGTGCAATTGGAACTCAGCTATTAGCATCATAAAATAATCACTTATAGATTCTAAACCCTTACATCAGAACACCTTCTGTCCTTCGAAACAAAACAGAATTCAAAACTACAGCTGAAGATGATATCTAATCTTCCTTCAATTGTGAAAGTATCGAATACATTTGATGTTAGGTAAGAGCCATTACTTCCGGTTAGAGCAAATACAGGAGAATCCGATACAGGGCATCTGAAATATACAGGGACTTACATAAACATGTCATCAGTTCATCTTCGTAGTAACATAAGAACATGAAATACAATTGCCTAAATCGGCAAGGTACAGATGCTGGTGTCAGGATTAAAGAACCGGAAATTCGTGTGAATAGTGTCTCGTTCGCCGTTAATGGTGAGATACAGGGCTGGATTTACCATTAAACAAAATACATCCTTTGTGAATTACGTCCCGGAGATGGTGAGATACAGGGCTGGGTTTACCATTAGGCAAATGAACACGTAATTTGAGCATCAGAGGGAACAGGGGCGCCTCACAAATTTTCCATTGCCAGATTTGTCATGGATCACCAAACGTTGCCAGGTTCACAAAAAGCCCCACCACACCCCGCCCCCGCTGTTTAAGTATATTAAAATATGTTACGTTACTTCGCAATTTATCCTATTTGGATTGGGTTTTTTATAGTTCAAATTTCGCTTTACTTGTCTTCACTACACTAGGATCTGGAAGAGTTGTTATATATATAATTTTCTATCTTAATGTAAATTTGTGTAATTTCGAAAAAAACATTTCTATAGTTTATCATTGAATAACATATATTGCAAGATAATTTCATACCTTGTGGTTTAAAACTTCTCATTTGTGACGCACTGATCCATCCCTACAAATATCAAACCATTGAGCGCCCACAAGAAATTTTGGATGAACGGATAACTCTACGATTGTCGGTAGAAATATTCCAAATTCATACACTAATCTATTTTTTTACCCTGCACGAAAGTTACGAATCGGTTTGGTATTTACAATATTTACATGGAGACCTTCAAATTCGTAAAAATGAATGCAGGGAGCTCTAGGTGTCAAAATCACATGCCGAAACACAGGCTTGTCCCTCCATCACGGACGACCATGTTGCGAACTATCCAGATCGACGAATGGTCGACATTTGACTTTATTGCTGTCCATACTTAACACTTGTTCGTTTGAAATACGTTCCAACCTAAACCTAACAAATACATTATACTTTACTTTTCTTCTGGGTTACACTATACATACGGGGTGATAAAATATAATAACATAAAAATCTCACCCATTAGAGTCTGTCAGTAGATGACCTATTTCAAAATCAGACGAAAGGCAGAAACAATCGTATGGGGAAATACCTGATATAAAGAAACGTTGATAAAGTTAAGAAATCGGCTTCAAACATTCGCATTTGTCAGAATTTAAAACCAATATCAAAATGGTAAGAAGTGAAATGGGGTTTAACGTCCTACTGTTTTGTTCCTAAACTGGGCTAATGAAGACGGGCATACGCCACATTATAGTGTGCTATGAGGGGAATTTTGGCCGGGCAGCGGCGCTACAGCCTACTCTTATATCGAATTCCAACTGCCAAGGGATCTTTTACGTGCACGCCAATTTGTACACGGGACCTCGGTTTTCTCGTCCCATCCGAACGACTAGACAGCTGTCCATGTCAGGCCCTCCGTCAGTAATAACAACAATTTAACTGTTAATCTGAAACCTACTAATATAGGCGTATTGTTATTAGATTACGCGAATGTATTCTGTCGTTACGTTTTATCCAAACCTTCGTCCGTTAACAACTAGCTAGGGTGATATCACAGACGAGAGTGTCTCTACTATGAGATTTATCGAAATGACCGACAGATCAGTTTAGCATATGCTGAAAATGGAACGGAGTATTAGGACATTTTAAAATCTCTTCAAGGTTAGTGAGCTTGAACCTTACTCATTAATTCAACAGATTGAACATGTTATTTTTCTACATCTCTTACAGGATATCAAACCGCACCATTCGTGCCACACGCAGACATTGTGAGTATAGGTACACATATCATTTTGATCAATTATTGTGGAGATGTTTCTAACCATTTATTACGAGATGTTACAGGCGTGCGTTTTATTGACAAGATCAGTGATGTCATTTGTTTTCTATCCCACTTTATACAATCAAATATGACAACTCAAAGCTGTAATTTCATATTTTTAAGTTATCTTTTTAAAATATATTAAAATAAAGCCTTAAAATAGATGGTATGTATAATCATTCCTACCTTGTTAAAGAATAATCCTATTTTAATAATTCACAATTGACAGTTGAGAAATTTGCAAAAATATCATTTTCAACTTCAAATTCAAACGTTATTGCATAGGGGGAATGGAAAAACACGGGAGGTAAGGTTATTACTTCCGATGTGAAGGATTTGTAAGTGTGAAAAACAATGTCTATGATTGTATAATAGTGATATGACAACCTATTAAGCAAAAGCCATAGAAATAAACAGGTTTTGACTTTCTTGGAAAATATGAAATTCCCGCTTTAAACATCGATTCCATTACTGACCACTAGTCAGTGTAAACTATGCATAAATATTCACAAAAGTCAACATTACCCGAAGCTGAAAGACCTCCACGTTCATGTAATACCATTGCAAGTTGAATTCTGGAGCCAACTGATACTTTGGAAACAGGACGTGATGTTACTGGGTTCTGAATGACCAACTTAACATCTTCGGTTGTCTGCACGATACCCACTTTGCGAGGAAGTACCACGCTGAAAGATTATCAGTAGTATTCGGTTGAAAAAAAAGATTTCGATAGAGATAGAGAGAGAGAGAAACTGAGAGAGAGAGAGAGAGAGATATACTAACTAGGTCATTTCAGGACTAACACGTGGTTCAATTTAACTTTAATAACACATAGGCCCTACTATTGATATGTAAAATATTTACAATCGATAAGAGGGAAAATAACGAGTTATTAATTCCCTAATGAAAGGTCCCTGCCCACCCTGTCCTTGGGGTATGGGAATTCTTCGCGCCACCTGTAATGCCTACAAACATGGATGTGAATAACCTCAGTGGTCGTTATAGGAAGAGGCCGTAAATAACAAAATGTTTAACACTGATAGACGAAGGGTGGAACTGAGATAAAAAGCCATTGTGGTGTTGATCAGTATGACATGGTTTCTGTAACAGACGCAACAATGTTGCAATCATTGAAGCGACTCCTTCCCGTGACTAACCGACGTGTTTAACAAAAACGTGTTTATAAGTATTGTGAATGGACGGACGTAGGCCTGCATGATATGTGGACGCATACAAAAACAAATTACATACCCTGTAACGACTTGTTTGTTATTTGTGGTCAAATTATGTGCTTTTGTGAAATCACAACTCAGTTCATATAATCTGTCATAGTAACTATAGAAACCAGACACTTCTTCTGTTCTTATCGTCCATTTGAATACCCCTTTACCTGTCTGTAACATAGTGCGCACCATTTTAACATAGCAATATTCTGATCTATAGATATTTTTCATAGGGGCCGTTCATTAAACATACATTATGCAAAGGCTAAATCTGCTTATTGCAGTATTGAAATGTAAGGCTTGAAATGTTATCTAAATCATTAAAGATACTTAATCGGAGATTAGAAAAAGAGCTGACATTTTTACCATATTAGTTAAAAACAGCATAATGTAACGGGAATTTGCTGAAAATTGCTGTCAAATTGATCCTCTCTGAACCGGGAATTTAGCGATTGAATTTTTTGGGCATAGTCTCGATCATCATTTCTAAAGTAGGTAGGATAAAAAACATAGTTTCGATTATCCATTTTTAGATTTAATCAACAGCAGCAGATTGGGTTCTAATCCAGTAAATTTCGCAGGCTAGAAATGACATCGAGAGGTGATTGGGGTCTGGATAACGTAATTAATCAAAACTGTGTTTCTATCGTACCTACTTTAGTAATGATTTTTCTTTTTCATTTGATTAAAGGACAATATTGGTGCCAGTCATTATCACATATGTGATAGAACTGATTAAACACTTTCCAAATATAATAATAGCACAGAGATCATCGCTACCATAGAGGAGTAATAAAGGATTCATGAATCGGAAGTGACGAACGCCAAAGGAAAACACGAGTTATATCTCTATGTGAATGACTGAAGTGACGAATGATGACAGATAAACGGCCGAATTTCTGCTCACTAATAATTCCTTCAAAGACAAAAAGTTGTTATATGGGACGCAAGAGGGTATCTGACGATTCAATAAAGTAATTAAGTGTCATAAGATAAGAGAACACGGGAAAAATAGAAATACTCCGCACAGCCCCTTGTTTTTATTCATTCTACATTGGAGACCGGGGCACATTGAACCATTTTGTTCACATATATGTTGTCCTCATTTCATATCAAATTCTTTTATTGGAAGATCTCTTTATTTTATGATCAAAATTTAAAAAAAAAATCAATATGCCCTCTTATATGGATCAAACCCCGGTTTATCTGGATTGTATAGATTAGACATATATTAACTTATTTTAAGTACAAGAATTTCCCAGGCTATGGAAAAATGTTCTCTTTTAATCGCTTTTTTGAAAAAATCACTGCCTAAGAAAATAATTCCCAGCATGTGGCTTATTGATGGAGAAATGGGTCTAAGAAGTTATCTCACTTCTGTATGGTGTTGGGTTGTATAGTATTATAGTTATAAAGGATATATCCATGGTGGTTCAATGTGCCCCGGTCTCCCCTACCTTATAAAAACATGGTAATGCACGGACTTTTTTCTGTTTTTCTTTCGTGTTCTCTTATCTAGTGACAGTCAATTCTTTTTATGAATTGTAAGATATTCTCTCACAGTGTCACAGAGCAACTTTAGGTCTTCGAGGGAATTATTAGTGAGCAGATATTCACCCATGTATCTGTTATAACTAGTCACTTCAATTAGTTATATAGAGGAATAACTCTTGTTTTCCTTTGGCGTTCGTCACTTCCGATTCATGAATCCTTTATTACTCCTCTATGGTAGCGATGATCTCTGTGTTAATATTATATTTGGAAAGTGTTTAATCAGTTCTATCACATATGTGATAATGACTGGCACCAATATTGTCCTTTAACTCTAATGGTCTTCAGTAGACTCAAGATTATTTTACCAATCCAAGTCCGTAAATGCCTTACTAACCCAGGCAGACAAAACAAATTTCTACGTGACAACCGCGTCTATTTAAACCGCGTCTATTCAAGACCACTCATATTTTCTGACCTATTTTTGTCATTTTCGACATCCTGCAGTTCACATATCACCACACCAGATGTTATTGTCATCTTATAAAGGTCTATTTGGTTTAGTATAAATAAACAAAACAAACATACATTCTTCGGAAAATCGAGTGAAGGGCGTGAACTATAAAAACGAAATTAAATTTAAAGGAGCTTAAACGCTAATATTTGGGACCTATAAATGGGTTGCCGAGAGAGGGAGAGAGAGGGAGAGAGAGAGAGAGAGAGAGGGAGAGAGAGAAAGAGAAGGGGTTTAACGTCCACTGGACACATTTCGGGACTAACATATGGTTTAATTTTATTTCAATAATTCGCTTGCGAGTAGGGGTCTTTAGCAGGGCAGGAAAACGGAGTACCTGGAGAAAACCCACGAGGTTGGACAGGTGACCCTACTCCTTGCCACGTACAACCGGGGATTTGAAACCACGCCAGTTGACTCAATGGCAGGCCGTATGATACAGCGTGCTCACGCTAACCATTCGGCCATCCCCCCACCCTAATGAGTTGCAACGCATATAATAAAGTAACCTGAATGTATATGAACTGATTGATATTCAATCGTTTATGTTTTTACTCTAATTTCAAATCCGTTGTGTTCGGTGAAATACGCCAGCAAACTGATCCCGCAGTGAATATTCGCTTGGCCGCTACAATCACTGATAAGCATGACATCGACGAGGCTTAATGAGTACGGCATATTAACTTTTTTACTCCGACAAATTAAATTCTCAAACATTTTTTTGAGGTAAAAGAAAAATAAATAAAGACGTTTGAAGTATTTGTAGTTAAAAAATATTTCCTATTTAGTGTAAATGGGTATTAAAATGAGTAAAACGCACCATTTTGCCCGAAGCAGTTAGGTGTTATGTAAACAATGCACGAGCCGTTTAGCCAATGACTGACGGCACGTGAAGTCAATGCACATGTTGTAGACAGTCATGTGTGACAGAGATAAATCGTAAGTAATTCTCTGTGAAACAGATTGATACGCCAGAAGCCTCAATCAAATAGAAATCACAAGCGTCTGGTTAATCTAATCGATTGTGCATGCTCTCGCCGTTTGGTATGACTTGTGGAGTGTCTAGCCTCATTCTTCGAGTCCCTTGTTACAAATGGTGCGGAAACGCATTATGGTACACGATTCGTGTACCAATGGCAAAACGTTGATTTTGTCTTAAATATTGGACACCAGAAGCGAATCTTTTCCCTGTAAGATCAAAAAATCAACGTTGATTTATATTGACTAATAATCCGTATTTTTAATGTCGACTTTGGGTGATATTGAGTTAGAAACTTAGCTACTTTAAATTAAATTACACATTGTTCATGTAAATATTCGTGGTAATGTTTCAACATACCAAAAAAAATATTAAATTGAATATTTTCTCCTGCTACTCCAGCACTTTTTATGGATAAATATGATGCGTACCTTTGTATGGTAACAACTGGGAGATGTTATATTATCATCTTTGACCTTTATTTTCAAGTTTAAAACACCGTCCCCATCCTCGATAAACATTCCTTGATCACATCTTGCAGATGTTGCATTGTCGCTACCATTGACGACGTATATCCGAACATACTTGACATTTTTTGTATCAACTCTTAACAGAGCATATTTACCTTTGGTTGGAGAATTAACACAGAACGTTGCCACTAAAATATAATATTTTTGTAATTTAAACAGAATCACTAATGATATCTACATCAAATCACACAATAACACGCCTTCGCTTTTTATTGACATTGTTAAAATGAATGGTGTGCATAACACAAACACCTGGGGCTTTTCTTCCAATTTATGGCGTATCCACATAGTATTTGTAATGAAATATCAAAATTAATCCCTAAAGTATAGGTTAAATAGAAAATCTCTTTTTTATAATTTACAATTCTTATATACTTATTACTACCGCATTTCGACTACACCGCCATTATTTGGGACATTTGCTCTGATCACGTCGCGCAACAATTAGAACGTCTTCAACTTGATGCCTAACGCACTATTTGTTGGATTGTAATGGAAACCAGTCAGCGTTTACTTTGTCTGGAAACTTAGTCATGGGTTTTATTCCAGTCGACATAGTATTTATTCTCCTGATAAGAATATGCTTCACCGTTTGACATGGCTTGTGGAATGTGTCAAGCCTCGTTCATCAAGTCCCTTGTTTAACGCATTATGGTAGACGATCCATGTATCGATGGTAAAATGTTTATTTTGTCTTCAATATATGACAAGCCTAGCTTTTCCCGGTAAGATAACAACATCAATGTTGATTTAAACTAACAAATAATTCGTGTTTTCAACGTACAAGACTTAGCTAGAGACGTAGCTACTTTAACCATGTACCAAATTTTATTGAAAAATCTGAAATATTTCAATTTTAATACATTAGCGGATGTGTGTACACGTATATATTATAATGGGTTATGTGTACCCATATATGTTTTCATTTTTTGTCTATTCATATTTTGTTTGTTCTCTATTGTAACAGTATGTAATGTATTTGTAACCATGCAAGTAAGCCAAATCAAGACAACTTTCTGGCTCGATTTAGTTTTAATATTTTAGTGAAACACTTTTTTTTACCTTCTGCTGGGGCTTTCACTGAAAAGAAAAAAAATCTACCATTATGTGACTGAATGGATATTTTTTACACAGTGTCAGTTTGTATTCGTTTGCGTGCAATTTCGTTGACTAGACGCAGTACCCCTTTGCCAGCCCTCATACATAATTATATGGAGGCAGATTTTGATAAATTCCAAAGGTTCGTTATTGGTCGGTGTACTAACCATAGTACAACGAACGTGACCCACTTCCATAAAGGTACTTGGGAGATAAAGATCACGGTGGCTAAGTGGGTAAGACGCTGGCTCGCTGGCCTGGAGGTCGAGTGTTCGATCCTTGCATTGGCCGAGAAAGTTCATCCAGATTTTTCAGCGTGGTTCTCCCTTGTCAGTGATGCAGGACGGAGGGACCGACAAAGACACTAGTCGTTCGGATGGGACGAAAAACCGAGGCCCCGTGTACACATTAGCGTCAGGTTAAAATTTCCTTCATGGCACACAGTATGGTGTATGCCCGTCTTCATTAGCCCAGTTTGGAGCAAATCCCCATTTCATTCATAAAGGTACTTAAACTTGTGGAGCCAACAAAACCCTTTGTCTTGTGCTTTGCTGAAGATCACGGACCTGTCCATGTACTAGGTCAAAATGACGAAACAGGGCAACAATATCCGTTGGACATACTATCTCCTCTCACAATTCGCGCCAGAACAAACGTATTACTCACCTTGATCGCATCTAGATCCCATCCATCCACGTTCACATCCATAGTCACATATTCCAGTACGAAAATCACACTGTGATTGGTAACAATGACATACTTTATCACAGTTTGGACCGTAGAATCCGATATTCACACATTCTGTAATAATTAGGGGAAAGTGGTATGTTTAAAGGATGTTATAACGCCTTACCAACAGATCAGCCTTGTTGATAACATGTAAACTAGCAGTAAAAGAAGGGTCCGCTAATGACTTTAAATTTAAAACTAAAAAATAGCATGAACTACAAAGAACCATATTTTTCGGTTATTACATGCAGGAAATAAACGGCATCACTTGTTTACCACCACGTCGCCCACATAAGCCTCACAGTGTTTCGTTTGATTAGAGCTGATCCCACTAAACACTGCTTTAATAGAAGCAAATTTCTGTTCCAAATTATGACTGGTCAATAGTCCGATTAACAACCAATAGCTAAAGTTTTAAGGGGAGACCCCAGATTAAACGAAGGGGTGGCATATTGCTATACCTGGAATATATTTGATTGAGCGGGAAGAATAGACACACACTTACAAAAGCTCGAGTATCAGAAGCCAATCCAGCAATCGGCAGGGAGCGATTTCTCGGGTCATTGCTTCAAGAATATGCGCCACTCGTTGCGTCACCTCTTACACAGTAAAGTTGACTACAAATGCGCCTACAGTCAATAACTCTGCTGCCTCAAATTTCAAATCAACTGAGATCGTATGATGGACATGCCAATAGACAGGCGAAATGTGTGTCCACATTAAACGTGGGCATAAAAACTGTAGGCAATATCTCTGCGAACAATGTAAGAATCGAGCTCAAAAATCGAACTAGTCCGAGAGTATAAAATCGGTAGTTTCTAATGTCAAGACAAACGGAAGATTACGTGAACTACGGGGGAAATATGAAATACCTTATAATGGGCACCATACAATCTTTATCTGAGGTAAAGCTTCAAAAATGCCAATTCTTCAATGATGCTAAGAGGGACATATATAAGATTCTGCTGATCGCGGAGTTGATACCCTTTTAAAGCCGGTTCAATATTTGGACATTTCGTGGCTGGGATAGTTCGTTATATCAAAATTCAGATACCTTTAAAGCGGATGCGGGATGTAATTCGTAGTTATTTAAATATGAATTCTATATTATAGGCGCCGTAAAACTGGCGATAGTAATTTAATTTTAACAAACACGTATCATACAAGAAACGCGCAGTAATAACATACCTGTATAGTGAGTGGTGTAGAAAGCTTGAAATCCTTTATGTTGATTACCATTATCTGATTTGAATATAACTTTAACCCTATTAGAAGTAATATTGAACGAACGTGGAGTATCAATCTTACCACACAGTGTACCTAACAGCCCAGTTCCTTCGTAGATTGTTATATTATCATATTTGCAATTGGTTTGAAATTCCGTCTACAATATAGAAATTGTTCTTACATATTCAATGCGTGACTTTTTTCAGAAAGAGCTCAATAAATAGATAGAACTCAGTGACCATTGACTATCGCTCAATGCATTTAATCCAACCATAGGTTATTCAATGGTTGTATTTAATGGCTGTATTAAATGCTATTTGGTTGTATGAATTTGCATGTAGTTATAGAATAAAGTATATTACTGAATGAAGAAACATAAGTTGAAAAAGTACAAACTCTAGTCTATAATATATAGTGTATAACAAAAGCTGAACGATTATGTTCATTGTTCAATATTGGTAAACATAATCACAAAATCATGTACCCATAGAAATTAAATTGTTATTCTCATTAATGTTTGGAATTAGTGAGCTCGATATCAGAAATTTATTGATTACTTATAAATTAATATAATAGTAGTATGTTTTTACTGAAACCGAAAAGTGACCTATATTTCGGATTGGGTTTCAGTCTAATAGCTCTTACATTTTAATAAATATTGTTTCGTTTGCAATATCTTTGAATTCATTATAAGTATTATTTTATTTTTTATGCTGTCAATTAAATAATCTTCATAACAATCGTTTCAATATCTTTCTTACCGTTACATCTGTAAACCTTAAATTAATTATTTTTCTGGTATCAGCTACGATGGTGTAAACACAGATCGTACTTGCAGGATAATTACCGGGATAGTTTGGTGATGAAAAAGAACCATTGGTAGCTGTAAATGTCTCATCGCACTCTGAAAGATGCCCACTAAGTTTTAACGAGAAACGCAAAACAATGTACATTTTGCAAACTATATTGCATTGGTAAAGCTTCAAATGTTATCGGCTGTGTGTTTACAAGAAATCTTAATGTTAGTACGCTGAAGAAAAGGGTTTAAAAGTTTTTAAATTTGTAATAATTAGGGGTTAAAGGAAAGTTGTTTGTTGTTGATTTGAATTTCATCGTACTGACTCAAACTTCAAACGCTAAATTCTCGGTTTATGGTGGACCAAAATTTTCAACAAATTCCCATTACAGTTCTAACTACTATAGTGAGAACTGTCAGCACTTTATCTGATCTCCCATTATGTATCTTTAACAGAAAATAAAAAGATTACCTAATGGCAACAGCGGTTTTACTCCTTGGAGCCTAGTATCCTCTGGAAATTTGGTTTAATGTTAAGTTTCAAGTAGTGGAAACCCAAACTATTGGATACCTAATTTGGCACACTCTATGGGAACCATGGGTTTAGTCCAATCAATACGAGAGCTGCCTAGTAAAAGTACAGCAAAACATTCAACCAAAACGTCTAACATTTTTTGGGAAAACGCTATAGTTTGAAATCAGTGCGACCAGACAGGGGATCTTCCATGTCTGCTTGAGCTCAACGGCTGTAAACTCACATAACATATTGTTTCGGCGTGATTCTGTGTAACAGTTATATCAAGACGTATTTATTATCAACTAACGTTGTACAGATCACGGTATTATTATTACTATTATCAGAGCACATTTATCACTAACTAACTTTTTGTAGAGATCTTGGAATTGTTATTACGATTATCAGAGCACATTAAAACTAACCTTGTAGAGATCTTGGAATTGTTATTACGATTATCAGAGCACAAGTAAATACAAACTGTAACATTGTCGTTCTCTCCCCCAAGAAAACCTAATTAAATGTTTTCGTTTCTGTGTTTTTAAACAACGAACGTACAGCTCCTGTTTGCATTCATAATGTACTGGGAGCGTTTGTCCTTCCCAATAACCGTGTAACATAATATCTCAGCTAAAATAAGACAAATATTCATGTGGGACTACGTGCCGTATTGCATGCTGTGACTGTTTGGTATATATGATATTTAGTCGCCAATACGACAAAACTCTTATATAATTATTTCGCTCACTCAACGCCAGATTAACCATGGGGCACAGGTCCCAGGGCCCCCCACATTAGGGGGCACCCGACAAAAATCTCAGTTGCGCGCCTCGAGCATGGTCGGACCGACGACTCCAACGGCGGTGACCTAGTGACGGGCCCCTCCGATGCTCCGAGGGCACTCCATCGGAAGTCCCTGGGACCCCCTAAATCCATGGTGTGTAACACATGGTCTTTTATTGTCATGTAATCTTTTATTGGACCGAACATCGTCTAATCCGAATTATCGTATAACTCGAACAAATTACGCGTCCCCATCTTTTCGAGTAGCGCGAATTTCGCCGCAGATTGACGTACGATTGTATATAAGCTGTAGTTGTTGTTGTTGTTGATATTTGTTGTGGGTATAAGCTGAATTTAATGAGATGCACATCATGATCACACGAAATATTCAGATTTCTTGATTAAATCTCGTATTACCATTTTGTCCGTCAAAAATCGTTACGGCCTCCATTTATCAAATCATCGCGGGGCATATAATACGATTCCATCCCCTCATCTAGAAATGCCGTCATTTCATAGCACTCGCATGGATTGGTCCACTGAAATAACGCCAGAATGCGCTAATAATTTTGTGGCAGACTTTTATTTTTTTCTGGGGAGGTACTTCTAAATGGCTCCGACACCAGTGCCTGAATTGCCAGGAAATCACGTTTCCGACCTCCAATTTCTGAAAATTTCTTAGGGGGGAGGGAGAAAGCCCCCAGACCCTCCTTTCGAGGCTTGATCAGGGGCCCCCCACATGTTCCAGGCCCCAGGGCCCCCACCATAGTTAATCCGGGGATGGGCTCACGATTCCACTCACTAGGACCACGTGCTGTATTGCATGCTGTGGCCGTGTTTTGTATAATATTAAGACGCCATACAGTAAAACTCTTATACAATTATATCGTGCACGATTCCACTCTCATATAATTATTTCGTTTAGCCGAAATATTAATCCGTTATAACGAAATCATTAATGCGTTTAAACGATATAATTCAATCAATAAATATTTCGTTTAAACAAAAAGTTGACATGAGAGAAAGTCTTATAAATACTATATGATAAAGTTACTATGCATTTTTGGATTTACTACATGGAATAAGATTATTAGGAGTGCATTGTTTTAAATTGTATTTTGTAATTGGCAAGAAGTATGGATGAAGTTTGTATTGTAACTACTTTGTAGTCAACAACAATGTAAAGAAATGCGTGTTCAATGTTTCTGGCCTCAATGATGCCTTGAGCGTGTAAGTCTACCATAGGCGAACAGGACTCAAATATAGCTGCGTGCAACCGAAATGACATGCCTTTCCCACGACGCATCACGCTACATTGGAGTGACAAAGGTTGTCAAGGTAGTATTACTACACTGAAGAAGACATAGCCACGCCCATGCTGCTGTCTGTGGTGATGCGTACGTTCTAACAGTGCAAGAGATATTTTTTTGTGAAATTGTATGCTCGCAGATCAGTAATGATTTCCCATTGACTTTAATTCTAATTCTCGTCTCTAAGACCGGCTCTAATATTTTCCCAAATTTTCGTTGGGTAGAACGTTTTCTGCCACAGATGGATCAACATGTGGCAATCTCTTGCCCAAAAGCGAGAGAGAGAGAGAAATGGGGTTTAACGTCCACTCAACACAAACTAGGTCATTTCGGGACTAACATATGGTTTAATTTTATTTCAATAATTCGCTTGCGCGTAAGGGTCTTTAGCAGTGGGAGGAAACCGGAGTGCCCGGAGGAAACCCACGAGGTTGAGAAGGCGCCCCTATCTCCATGCCACATACGCTCACACCAGTGCTCGAAACCACAGCCGCAAGCCAGAGGTGACCGGCCAGCTAGAGGTCGAAGCGCGGCACTCTAGACCACTAGGCCATCCCAACCCCCCTTTTGCCCAAAAGCATATATGAGGCTCACCATGAAAAACTTGAGATACACAAGCTGGAAGTAGAGACAAGTAAACAAGCAATTTTCGGCCTTACATTTTAACCAGAGGCGGATTCAAGGTGGTGCCCCCCCCCCAAAAAAAATTTTCGACAGTGCCTTTTTTACTGCTGAAAGTGACTTTTCTCAGTCCCAAATATGTCCGTTCCGAACGTTTATTTAGACGAACATATAAGCTAAATAGCTCTTGGAATGGCTACAGATGCACGGAAATGACGGATAATAATCTTTCCGGGGTCTGTGTCCTAAGTTTGCGGCGACCCCCCCCCCCCCGCTTTCAAAATTGCTAGATCCGCCCCTGTCAACGTAACCAACCTCACAACTCTTGTACCCTTCTGCCTCAAAATCATGAATATTCATCAAAATCTTGCAGAAAATGTATTTTCAAACCGATTTCTTCGATTCTACCCCAACAAAAATCGCCATGCAAAATGTGGGGGGGGGGGGAGGAAGACTAAATATAACCTTCGCCCTACATTCGTGGTGACGGCTTAAAAATATTTGGTGAGCTGTGTCCGTATACACCACACTATAGGAAGCGGGTTTACAGCTGGGAAGATTGGAATACAGAGATTGGGTGTATTATTCAAAGACAAAGAGCTCTATTTGAGTCACTGCAAGTTCAAGGTTACAACCCCAACTCTCCAACAGTTGCACCAATTTCCTCCCCCATGACTCACGATCGCTCCTTATTACTGGAAACAACGCTATTGCACTAACGACTGGGGCCATATTAGGGGCCCTTTGCATGGACCCGGAGGCTTGTCCATTAGACACAGGGGTCCCGCCCCGTCTCAAACAAATTGTCTCCCTGGATTCGGCGCTTTTCAACATCTTTAATATGCTATACAATCTGCAACTATATTGGTACTGTTATATCATTGTCACAACCACACTCACTCTAGTCGCTGATCCCAGCATGGACTCCTTTATATCACTTACTCGCGTTTCACGTTTTAAAGACTCTAAACATAATAATGGAGACGTTTAATGAACATTCACATTTATTAAAAAACAATAAAGTATTTCATGACAAATTAACTATCGATAAGAGAAAAGTACAAATTACAGATTTACAAATGAAATTGTGGATATTATATGTAATATTTAAATTCTTATTTCAACTTTCTTTTATAAAGTTATTCCGTTATTTTCACGTTGGTTTGTTTTACAACAGTTCTTATGCGGCTAGATCGTACAAGCAGCACGACAGCGACCAAACCTCCACACAGTACCAATACCAAAATGGAACCCATAATAACAGCCAAGTGTTTGGAAACGGTACCATCAGAGTCTACAGATAGGTTGTTGATATCTGTAATGTAGAATAATGACATATACATTACTGTATAGAGAAGACTAAATCGGTGATAGTTAAGAGTACCTCAGATAAAGAATAAAGATAATTAAAATGTTAGTTCTCTGCATTTGCAACATATTTAAAATGTAAGAAAGTTCTCTGCATTATTAACATATTAAACAATTAAGAAAGTTATCTGCATTATCAACATATTAGAAATGTAAGAAGGTTCTATATTTACATTTTATGCATTTACTTAACTGTTCTTTCAAAGATTTATATATATATATATATATGGTCCGGAATTATGTTGAAATATATTTAGGTTTATCTATATTAACTGAAAACCAAATTTACATCATTTCAATCGGATCATAAATTTAAGTTTATCTAAGTGACTCAACAGCTGCCCTTTTAGGATATCGTTTTTGACTAATCTAGTTGGAAAACTATCACCTACCGGTTTGTTTGTCTTTCTGTGTCTTGGGGATCAATGACAAATAAGCTGACGCTTGACCATTCTTTCTATTCCCATTTGTTGATCGTTTTGTTCTAGATGTGGCCTCGAGTATTGAACGTGTTCGCAGATCACTGCATCTCTATAATATACAAAATTATACTAAAATAAGAAGGCCCTTTCAACGATTCTGCAAGGCATTTAAAGATAATACTAATCAGAAGAACTTCAAACAAATGGTCCGTGGGACATTTTAAGATGAGATTCCACAAAGGTATCTATAAGGTAATTATTTCCATTAAATGTACGGTATATGGAATGTAGAGACGTTTATGGTAAACGGACAGCGACTAACGATAAATACACGTTCAAAACGGATTCTCCTTCAATCAATTCAATCAAATTACCTAAATATTGTTGCTTATAACAAATTTAACGTCCAATACATTGTAATATGATATTGTGGACAGGTTGATGTAATTAAGTTATTTACATTTGGAGGCGTAATATAAAATAAAATGGGTAAATCGAGTTCTTGTATATCAAAAAATCGCTTTAAAACACGGTGTTAAATGAGCTAAATCGCTAGCATCTGGGGACTAGAAATTGACAGAGGTGGGTCGAAACACATATAATACTGTAATATAAATGTATATAAACTGATTTACATTCAATGGTTTTCGTTTTTACTCTAATTTCAAATCAGTTATGTTCCGCGAAATAAATCAGCAGTCTCAATCGAATGCAAATTTCTAGAGTCTTGTTATTCCAGTCTACATACAACGTTTTATTTGGTGCAATGTGTCTAGCTCGTTCCCCGAGTCTCTTGCTAGAACTGGGGCTGAAACGCATTATGGTACACGATTCGTGTACCAATAGTAGAATTTTTATTTTGTATTAAATATTGGATATCGGAAGTCCATCTTTTACCTGTAAGATCACAGTTGATTTAAATCGACAAATAATTCGTGTTTTCAAAGTTGAAGATTTTGGATGATATCGAGTTAGAGACTTAGCTACTTTAAAATCGCTGTCGTGAGAAGAGAGGAGTTATGTGAAAATCAAGGCTACCTTAAATAGATTATTGTGCCACGGGTCTGTTTACTTCCAATTAAATCGTTTGAGGGGGATTTAAACCAAAATACCTCCAAATATGTCATCATGTTAAGCAGGTTCCAAATAAAAAATACTTACATCAGCACACTTCGTTTCATTTGTATCAAAACAGAATTCAAAGCTACAACTGAAGATGAGACCTAAACTTCCTTTAATTGTGAAAGCATCAAATACATTTGATGTGAGGTGAGAGTCATTACTTCCGGTTAGAGCAAATACAGGGGAATCGCGTACAGGACATCTGAAAAAAACATTTAAATACAATTGTACTTCTGAATCTACAAATGGAGTGTCCTTCTTCAAGTGGACAAAATTCGGGAAATGAGCCCGTTAGGAAGGCCCGTTAGGAAGGTTCGAAACATGAACATTTTGTTTCACATAATCTAAGAGAACTCGGCTAACCCCGACTGTAGTTATCTCAGTTAATTTCGGCAGTGGTTAGTTAATTCGGTTAACTTCGACTGGATAGTTAACTCAGCTAACTCTGACAGTTCAACTGTAGTTAACTCAGTTAACTTCAACTGTAGTTAACTCGGATATAGGGTCTCTTTTACGACAAAAGTTAACGTCAGGTTTTATGTAGCAATTCAATTTCATTATTTATAACAGATTTATGTGAAAAAGAAATTGCGGTAATTGATCAACGTTACTGGAATTTTAAATGATGAATGATAACTCATTTCTTATACAAACTTTACAAAACATCCTTACAGCGATTGTCGAGAACTTCCGATTGTGCCTCTTTTTCTTTAAATAACCCTCAAAGGGGACAATCATTGATTTGCAACAAAGCTTTCATAAATCTTAGAAATAACCATCCCTCTAACACGAGCAAAACAGTTTTTGTAAGCCAGCAATTAATTTCAAAACCGGAATAATGTTATTTGATCACCATGCTAACTATTCTCTATAGTAAGAAGATTTGGGCATATCTGAACATATTGGTCAACGATAAGTAAACCTCTCGATGGGCGGGTACCTTTTCAGTGGTATAAAAATGCTGGCATAGGATCGTGTCTCCTCTGGTGCAACGATGATGGTATTCGGAAAAACATATCACTTTGTAATTAATAAAGCTATAAAACTATTAATTTATTGACATTGGATACAGTATAATAATCAATTAAAGTCTAGGCTTTAATAAAAAAAAACCGAGGGAAATTGTTAGAAATGTCGAGTCCCAAGTGAAGTATTCTTGACTAGACGTATTATTTGTGATCAATAGTGGTGATTTTCGTTTCTTTTTATAAGCAGAATTTAAAATACCATAGGAAATATTTTGTTGAATTTAAGCAAATCGATTTGATGAATTTAGTCTCACCCATTGGAGTCTGTAAGTTGATGAACTGTTTTCCCATCAGGTGTAGAGCAGGAACAGTTATATGGTGAAATACCTGTTACAAAATAAAGTATACATTCATTACTAGTTAATTATATTATTTTCTATTTCAAATTACTGCTAAATTACGCTAAAAAAAAAAGTGCTTACAGAAAATTAGTTCCTTTAGGAACTGTCTCTGATCGGACGATATCCGCCGACAGTTCCTATCGCTTGCTATATAGCTCAAATATGAAAATACCTCTCATCACCTCCTCTGGTCTAAGGCTATTTTTGAATCCTTACCGACTATTTTTCACCCAGATTCTTCTTCTTTGTTTGCCAAAGGTAAGGCTGATACACAATCATAATTCAACACTAAAATTCTGCGCAGAGCGCATGTTTATTTAATTGTTTAATTCTACTTGAACGTAGAGTTGAATTATTATAAATTTGTGTCAGATATGACGAGAAATGGTCCCTTTTACGAAAAATAAACATTCACGGTGAAAAATAGAAGGTAAGGGTTCCGAAATAGCCTGAGAACAGAGGTGGGTAAGCGCGGCATTTTACCGTATTTTCATAGTGCAGCATAGCAAGCGATAGGCAATATCAGCGGAGATCGTCCGATCAGAGACAATTCCTAAAGGAACTAACAGAAAATAAGCGTTTACTGACCGGAGGCTGTTACGTCATCGCGTTTATTCAATAGCATGGCCAGTTGAATTCTGGAACCAATCTGTACTTGAGAAACACGACTGGCTGTTGTTGGGTTCTGAATGAATAGCTGGACGTCCTCGGTAGTCTGAATGATGTTTACTTTGCTGGGTTGATATATACTGGGGAGAACAATATTGAAAACAAAATATAGACAACAGAACGTCAACTTAAAAATATAATTAATTGTCATTTATAAAATTATAATTTCGTCTTGTTCAGCAAATTACAAAAAATAATTCCATTAAATCTACGAAAGTGGATTTTACGTATTTAGAAGGAAAGGTCGAGCGGTTGAAACAATTAAAATTTTAGCAGGAGTTATTTTTTTTGTGGCAACAGCCCCATAAATAATGAAACCCTTGAAACAAAACTTACCCACTTATAGACTGTTTGTTGTTTCTTGTCAAAGTTTCTGCTGTTGTAAAATCACAACTCAGTTCATATAATCTGTCATAGTAACTATAAAAACCAGACACTTCCTCTGTTCTTAATGTCCATTTGAAGATTTCCCCGTCCGGCTGTTAAAGGAGGAATTTTATGGTAACAGTTTATTTTAAACGTTGTGGCACATTATAGCGATATGTACATATTAAACAGAAAAATGAGCCAAACAGCTCTGGCCAGCAGATAAGACCAGGGATTAATGTGCCGTCGCGAGTGTGAACCAAAACTGTATAAAGGGCTTTGGTATTGACTAGTAGTGATAACTGCCATCATGCTGTAATAGAACTAAGCTCTGCTCAGTGACGCATACGTACGCGACGCGAGAATCTGACAAAACTCTAAAAGTACTCTTACGCAACGTATCACGTACACGATACGGATACGTGATACGGATAGGAGAAATGCCACTTGCCAAAAGTCTCTAATGCTAACATCTATGTATACGTACCTTTGTATAGTAACAACTAGGAGATGTTGTATTATCATCTTCGATTAATATCTTGAGGTTTAAAACACCGTCGGCATCTTCGTTAAACATCCTTTGATCACATGTTGTAGATGATGATGTATCCTGTGATTCGTTGATGATATAGATTTTGTCATATTTTACGTTTTTTGTATCAACTCTTAACAGTGCATATTTACCCTTGGTTGGAGAATTAACACAGTATGTTGCAACTGAAATATGCAATTTGTTGATATTACTGTGTATGGTCTGTAGGGGGCAGGGACGTTTAAGGTTTATCATGGCGGAGGCTATATTATTTTGAGGGCCCTCTTTCGCGGGGATCCGGGTGTGTGTGTGTGGGGTGTGTGTGTGTGTGTGTGGGGGGGGGGGGGTCAGTGGTGGATTCAACAGTAACAGTGTAAAGAAAACGATTGACTCGGAATCGGGGGCCCTTTCCCTTTTGTCTGCCTTTAGGGCCCTCCCTATCTAGGGTACATTTCATTTTTCTCTTCGGTTTTAACATTTTTCTCCCGTTTTATTTGTTCAACTTCTTTTATTTTTTTTCTAGAGGAGGCTGGCGCCTCCAGGGCCTCGACTATTAAACTCCTTTGAGGGGGGTGGGGGCTGTGAGAAAGAGTGGGGGTTCGATTGCACTTTGAAGTCAAAACACTGAGAATTAAACTGAATTCACTTATTATTGGGAAAACTAAGATTAGGCATTGAGATATTTTAAGAGATTCACATTATTGTCAAAGCTGAATATCATTTAATATTTTGCAACATTTGGCATCATCATACAGACGATTTTATCGGTCCAGTACTACCTGTGATAATATGTTACATTATATGAACCAGTAGATGACATACACTTGCCAAAATGTGGTTTATTTTGTGAAATTGTGAAGATATCATAAGATATGGCGAGTTTTTTGACAATCGAAGCTTTCCACATCTAACCGCTGATGCAAATAACGATCAGTGACTTTTAAGTGTTTAATTTCCTGGAAATTTACTGTTAAATATGGCATCATAAGTTAAAATAACAGTTATGATAGACATACATAACTAAATGATAGTAGTTAATTTTAATTATTACAAATTTTCTACCTTCTGCCGCAGCTTTCTCTGAAACAAAAATAAAACACTACATGTATATTTAATTGCAAAAAAAAAAATAAATAAATAAATAAATAAAAAACAACAAATTGTTTAAATCAATCTGTAAAAATCATATTTAACTTTTTATATAATACCCTAACTAGGAAATGCACCTTGTTCCGTGACCTAACTCCTATCAAAATTGAGGTTATAATTGCACTTTTTAACCTAAAGTTCAGCACACTTTAAAATCACTTAATTTAATAATTTAGAATAAAGTCAGTTCAATTTAAGACCTTCATAATTCCTAGTAAATAACTGATTCAGTCCTATATAAAATTGGTTCTATTTAAGGCCTTCCTGATTAGTAAGTAAACAAATCTAATTTACCTTGGTCGCATCTAGATCCCATCCATCCATGTTTACAGCCATAGTCACATACTCCTGTATCTTGATCACATTGTGATTGGTAACAATGACATACTTCATCACAGTTTGAACCATAATATCCCATTTCACAATCTGATAAACAACATAATAAGATACTCATCTTTAATACCTTAAAATAATTCAATTCTACTCACGATTATACAGATGGCAAGCAAAACGTTATACGGTCAGGTCTAGACGGGGGGAAAGGGCTGGGTAGCTCCGCACCGTAGATCCAAGTGGTTTCTTTCCACATCCACATCAAGCATCAAAATTTAAAGTCGAGAAAATTTTCATTAGCAAATTAAATATAACAGACGAATGTTTGGAGTAACAAAACAGGTCCAGACGGTCGAAATGGGAACATTTAATTAATCTCGCTTTCCACCATCCGCAACCATTCAACTTTGCTGGGCAAATGAGTAGTCCGGACATATCAATGAAATGACTGACCTAAACTTCTGCTACAAATAAAAGATTTTCTAGCTCTACATTTAGCATCGTGCCATTTCCCATTATCAGCAATATACCCACATCGATCTACAGTGTCATCGTATTCATAGGATCTAAGCGCCTGTTCAAAGTTAACATATCCATTCTGAAAATAAATATTCGGCGTTGGAAATAGAAAATACATATATGGCTCTATTTATTACTTCTATTTATTATTTCATCAAGTGGTACGTTTACGTATTATGTCCACCACCGGATTTGTGAAACTTGTGAAAGGTAAGTATTTATTGAAAACCTGAATAATTATTTAAGGAAAGACCACAAGATGTTGCAAATTAATCAAGGATAACAATTATGACAGTTAACAGCAAACATCGGGTTTTTGTCCTTAAATAATGATAGAACAGTTAAAATACTCGGGTAATCTGTGAAATATGCATTAAACTATTGCATTTATACCTTCACTTGTGTTTCTGTCTGATTCCAGCTAAGATAAGAATATGGAACTTGTGTTCGTTGAGTTTGACGATAACCATACTTGTATGTAATGACAGATTTTTCTCTAGAACTTATTGTTGATCTAATGTTAATCCAATAATCCACACCGGTATCAACTATAAGAGCTAAAAACAAAATATGGTATTACGAGTAACACAGCTCATTTAGAGGGGAGGGGGTGTGTAAAATAAGCGAATAAAATGACTGGGGGATTAAAAAAAAATTTTAATAAAAAACACCCCCCCCCCAAAAAAAAAAACAAAAACAAAACAAAATAAAACAAAACAGGCATGTAGCAAACATTTAAAATTATTCGTGTAAGTATAACAATCATTATTAACAAATTCTGCAAAATGAACATCTCACCTTGCTGACAAGCTTTAAAAGTCAAAGCTCCGATTTAAAGAGTTTGTCAAAACGGTTGCCCTTTAAAGTAAAAATATTATCGAAATGCTAACCCTTGAAAGTACGTTTGAAATTTAAATAAAAAGTTCGATATTTTTTCCTTATGCCCCAATTCGACCAAGAAATTTGCAATACTGTATATGCTACGAATGTAAATGGGGAGATATAACTTTGATGATTGGATATGTTTTTTTATTACGAATAATTGAACAATCTTCGAAAATTTCATAAAACCCGCGACAAGAACTGATGTGTTGAGGGATCGACGACCTTATGTGATCACAACATACATCCACATTAAATATGAGAGTATAAAAAGAATCCGGTCACTTGATACCTTTAATTTTGTTATTTGTCTCCACATTATCTATTTCAATCAGGGATGATGTGTTGGCGGCCTTTTGACTTTTGCAATATAATGACGCCTCTTCCCAGTTGAACATCTGCGTTACGGCTTTAATACATTGTACATTGTGTCTTGTCCAGCCACTTGGGCAAACAAAGTTTTCTCCTGTTAAAGAAACGGTATTTGTTATAAGATATCACTTTTGTCTCAAAAGTCAACATAACGTGGTCACTAGCGTGGAAATTTCTCGGCTTACAGCACAGCGAAAGGGACTCCGGACATTCTGGTTAGTGAGCCAACGTCTAACTCTTTTAGTCACCAATTAAACATTAAAAATATTTTATGCAGGAGCTAAATCTGCCTATTGCAAGTCTTTATTTAGGCTTCAGGTGTTATAGAAATCATTATTTACACGACAAGCTCAAAATCAACTCTGTAGACCCTCTGATGGCTTGGATAGAGCTTGGATTTAAACAGTTGTCCAAAACCCCACTCCTAATATGGTCAAAGATAACCATTGCTCGGCAACGCCCAATCCACCTTAAATGGATATCTCGGTATATCCCCAGCACAAGCACAAGATGAATGTAAAACTGTTTGGGGGATTTGTGAACCCTTCTGAGTAGTCAATTGTAGGGATTAACCTACTTCTGGGTAGGTCAAATGTCCCCATATAGGCCAGCCACTCTCAATTCATTTTTCCAGGGGCAAAATCAATCCTTTTGTACCCATTATATTGATCTACCAAGAAGTGTCCTATATGCATTTGAGGTGGAGTCGGCTTTGCCAGTCGATCCGAGGTACCCTTTGACCTACTCAGAAGAGAGTTAATCCCAAACGTTGATTATTGATTTGTACTTCCCCGGGAGGTCGCAATGAATAGTTTGATACCCCTTTGGTCGTATCCCCAAAAGCATTAATTAAGGGTTGTGTTTTGCGGGGTCCGATCATATTCCAGGCCTCAAACCTTTTGTACTGGAGGTGTTGATTAAATATTTGCTATCTGCTTGAGTATAATATATCATTTGCGACTGATAATTATCTGTACATGTATGTGCAGATTACGTTGGTTGAAGACTCATGGAGCGGCGGGTCCTATAAGAATACCTTCGAGTAACCTAACACTTACGCCCAGATTGTATGTCTGTTTTATAATTATAGGAGCTAGAGGTCCCGTTTTCGATCCCTACATTGGTGTGGATAGAATATAAATATACACTTGAGGTCATTTTCGCCCCCCCCCCCCCTTGTCAGTGGTGCAGGACGGAGTGTCTGTCATAGAACAACCTAAAAACCGAGGTATCGTGTGTACATAGAATATCCGTTGATAGCTGGAATTCGATATAAAAGTAGGACGTAGTGCCGCTGTCCAGGCAACATTTCCTTTGTAGTTCACTGTGTGGCGTATGCCCGTCTTCAATAGCTCAGCCGCGGCAGGACACTTATCCCGATTTCATTTCGTTCGCGCATCACACCCCGTTTCGTCTGTACTACATAAATGTGATAACTCCCAATATGGTCGAAAATCGGTAAATTTTAAGTGTGAATCAACGGGACAATATATTATTTTTACATGGCACTTCTTACGAATTGTGAAAGTTTGTAAATTATGAAAAATTTGATAGATTCAAGATGCATTATGTTAGATTTAGATAAAGAGTTATCCGCTCTTGCTATAATAGTGCTATAATTTGAAATTAAAATGCTAAAAATTTCAATCACACTACTTTATAATGACCTTTTGACAATGATTGTTTATTATCGTAACAGCGTTAATGGTTAATCGAGACTCAGCATCGCTTCTCCATTTTTGTATTAATCAGTAACCCCTTCACATCTACGTCATCCGATGATCTAAAGAATTGATTATAGACTTGTTGTGAGAATAAAGGTCACAATAATAATTTATAGAACATTTGAAGCCAAAATAAAATCCTATAATAGGTAGGTTGAATCTTTAATTTAATACATCTTTAATCATTTCGTTTCAATTGGTTTTATTACGGAAAAGTGTTTGGTTGCTTAGTGTGGTTGTATGGGACATATTAAAATGAAACTGCTATGCTTGTTTCAAAAATAGATAGGCCGTGTAACATTTTCATAACATTAATTAAAACATTAAAAATATGACAGCAGAAATGACAAACATGTGCACATTTTTTTTAAAGGTCTTATTAAACATACATTATGCAAAAGCAAAATCTGCCTATTGCAAATCTTTCTTAAGGCCTGAAATGTCATTTATGTTATTAATTTGACATTAATTAACTTATCCAGAGCACAATCAACTCTCATGCCATCGCTATCCTGTGATATTTACAGGATTAGCATCCGATTTGCTGCTCAACTTTCATTTATGATTAAATCATGAAATGGATAAACTAGAGTATGTTTTTATCGTACCGACTTTAGTAATGGTGACTGGGGCGAGGACGAAAATTCAATCGCTAAATTCTCGGTTCAGAGTGGATCGATTTGACTGAAATATTCTGCAAATTCCGTTTACATTGTCTATAGTACAGCACTTGCCAGCTTTTTATCTTATATCCAATAATGTATCTTTTATAGCTCACCTTGCAAGGAACCTGGAATAACTGTTGAAATCAGCAGTACGCAGGCCGTTAAACTTTTGTACATCATGGTTTACTCCAACGTCTCAATGTAGTACTGGTGTGATATTACACGTAATCCAAGATAACGTGCAGTCCTCGCGAGAAGACCAGCTCGGGTTGATTTATTATCTCTTTTATAATTATACTATATAGAACGGAAATCTAGTCTCCGGTTACAATTAAGTTATATATACTTGGAAAACGTGTGACTGTATTTAATGTGAAATACATTCTTTCTTCGAACCACAATATTATTATATTATTGCCCTTTTATAGATTTAAATTCAAAGCATTTGCATAGATTATATTTTCTTGTTTATATTGGGTCAAGGATTTGGATCATTTTTTTGTGAGATATGGTAGGGTAGTACCCAGATATATCCCGACAGAGCGTTATATTGATTTAGTTGATACCGACCTGTCAAATGCGAATAATTTTCTTTAATAGCAAAAGAAGCCAAAAATTGGCAATTTTGGAACCAGAATTGGATGATTTTTTATTCAGACATTATTTGATTTTGGTCATTAGTTATTTGATCATTAGTAGGACCACTCAGACTCCCCTCCCCAAAGTCGCTCGTATGACCCCTTACGTGATCTCTGCAACTGGCCAAATCCTTTGTAGTAGAGGCCATCGAAAGTTTTAAAAAACGAAATATCTCATGTATTTGAATCAGATTGGGTGATGGCATTGGCAACTTTACAAAGTTAATATATTTCATTCGGTCGTTAGCAAGGATGAATTTAAATTGAGGGAGAGAAATGAGTTTTACAGCCCACTCGACACAAATCCGGTCATTTTGGGACTAATATGGTATAATGTTATTTCAAATATTTGCTTGAGTGAAACGAGAAAATTCACGAGGTTGGGCAGACAACATCACTCCATGTCATGTACAAGCTTCAGCTGGAAACTATGTATAACTGTTCCTTTTTCTTGGTATAAAATACTGAATAATGTAGATTTCTTCTTTTCCCGCTAATTTTACTTTCGATTTCTTTCTTTTAAGTATAGTTTTACTTTCGATTTCAATTTATTCGACCCTACACTATAATATAATATGTGCAAATCTGACCCCCTTGCTCGTAAATATCTGCGGGTCACGGTGGCTAAGGCGCTGGTTCGCTAGCCTGGAGGTCGGGTGTTCGATCCCTGCATTTTCCGGCGTGATTTCCTCTTGTCAGTGATGAAGAAGGAGGGCGTGACCAGGACAGCTGCCTAGTCGTTCGGATGGGACGAAAAACCTAGGTCCCGTGTACACATTGGAGTGCACGAAAAAGATCCCTTGGCAGTTGGAATTCAATGTAAGAGTAGGCCGTAGCGCCGCTGCCCGGGCAAAATTTTCCTCATAGCACACTGTATGGCGTATGCCCGTCTTCCATTAGCCCAGGTTAGGTGCAAAAGAGTAGGACGTTAAACCCCATTCAGGCGCGGATCTAGAGGGGGGTTCAGGGGGTCCCCCCCCCCAACCCCGCTCAGGCTTGAAAATTTTTTATGCGATTTTATTGGCGATTTTTAGACCTATAATATTGAAATTTACCTTCCGGAAATACGTCAGAATGCACCAAATTGAATCTAATTTACCAAATTTTTCTGGGGGAGTGCCCCCAAACCCCCCGTTAATTGTTTGAGCGCCTTCGGCGGTGGGCGTCGCCCACCGCAATTATCAAAACTAGCCCCCCCCCCCCTGCAAAAAATCCTGGATCCGCGCCTGCCATTTCATTTTTGTAAATATCTGCTTTTAAAGTAGTAGATTGGGGTAGGTGCGAAGATTTGGGAATGGGACATTTTCGTGGTTGTAGCAAACTATATGATATGGAAGTTCGCGAGAAAAGCAGCCGTTGATCGAGTGGAAGGCGAAATATACTAATAAACTGGAGGATCAGTGCGGGGCATAAAATGGGCACAAATTAGACCTAAAGCCAGGCTGACACTTGCACGACTTTTGGCAACGACTTTGTCGTGCCCATCAGTGTCCACATTGACACGAACTGGCACGCCGAGTTCGCGCATAGATTGCGCATTTCCCGCATTGGCACGTCGAGTTTGCGCAAATCGGACGGTGTCGTGCCGACTCGGGTCGTGCCAATGCGTGCCACGGAAACGTGCAAGTGTCAGTCTTGCTTTACTTTTCACTGGTAAAATTTTGCGCATAATACGATGATAAGTGGTAATAAGTCCGCCGTTGTGGCGTTTTCGAGATCAAAGGTCACATGGGGTCATTTTCATGATACAAGAATGTTCGCTTATAAATGTCTAGGGTAAATGACCTCATTTGACCTTTGACACCTAATATAACGAAAACGCCCCACTGGTGGACGTATTACCGACCGGAAAAGTATTCTACGCAAAATTTTACCAGTGAAAAGTTGGGTCTGATTTGTGCCCCAAGCCCACTCACACACAGAGCCTCCGGTATAATAATATATCGTGCATTATAATATACACGATAACTTGCATGAATGTTTAGGTCAACTTATGCCTTATGGTAGTTACCATCACGTGCTGGTCTGCAGTCACGAAAATGTGCAATTTTTTTATGCTATGTCCTATATTCTTGTTACGCGTATCCCCAACCCCCTCCTACAGCATGTGTATTTGTTATTGAAAGAATATTTTCGAGCCAGTTTCTGTCGTCATTTTTGATCAATCATTTGTAAGGTGAACTAGAAACTTTTAAAAATGAGTCCGACGACAAACTACAAGCAGTTGCCATGCAAGATATATCTGTGGGTTATACATTTTCCAGCATGTAGGCAATAAAAACTGTAAAATGGACATTGCTCAGAAACCTTCTGAAAACCTTGTTCCCCAAGAAATGGGCACCCCGATTGTAAGAGAGGAAAACAGTACATGTTGATAGAAGGGGTTGGGTATGTGGTAGTGTATATTTCTAGCTGTAATAAGTCAAGCGAGTGGGAAAACGCACATGCAGGATGACCGAGGATTCAAATATAGTGATATTTATAACAATTGGATTGACACAGACACATCATCTTTGCAACATATAAACACGTTGACATTAAGCAAATTTATTACAATATAGGCATACATATTATAAGCTTACATATTCCAATAACAATTATAATTATATATTACAACACAGGTATATATTGTAAACATATTTCAATAACAATTATATATATTAATAGCTTATTAACACTCAAAAGTTCTTAAAAAATATACACAATAATAATAATTTTCAACAAACAGGACTGACTTTATTTGAATAAAATATCGTAGCATTTCATTGTGAGAAATTGATGTTTCTGGCCATTTTAACTCTATACTCGCATGTACATGTTAACACTTATATGAACATGTCATTTCCAGACTAAACATGCAGCTATTTTCAACTTGAAATTTAAGGTTCAAGTTTGCAATCACGGTTAATAGCAATATTTAAATGTAGAAAATGCTAATAAACGGCTTATAGTAATATGATTAAAATCAGTTGTCAATTTTATATTCATTTTAGTTTTTTAGGATAACAATCAAAACCAGAGCTACTTTAAAAAGAGTCACTCAAATGTGCCCAACCCCAACCCACCCACACACAGCAGATATTTCTCGATTGCAGATTACCCCAAATGAAAACTTAGATGAAATCTCTATCCTGTTCACAAACTTTTCTGGACAAATAATTTATCTCTTTAACAGAAAATCTTAGATAGGGTTCATTCTCCGACATTTGAATAAATCCATTAAAAATAGGTTGCCAGGCAACGAAACATACGCACACACAGCAGCCAAATCGTCCGGGCAGTCAACAAGAGTTGTTGCATTTTAAGTAATCATCAGAAAATCATAATTCAAACTCACCCATAACTACGGTGTAACTGTGATATAATCAAACGTTTTTTTAAATCAGATAATAATTGTGACCTCCAGAGGGACCACAAGCTAAAAAGGGTGATTTTACGTACAATCGGGCCATAATTCAGGAAGTTACGATCCGATATGGGCAAATATGCAATGGAACCAATATCATCAGGTTATAAACATGTATTTCAAGTTTCATCAAAATCAGTTCAAAATTGTGACCTCTATAAGGTCCACAACCTTGATATAACATATTTTCACACTATTCGCGTATAAACGGCAGCCATTTTGTCTGTCAATTTTGGTCCGATTTTCACGAAATTCAAACTCAACCTTCATAACCATGGAACGGTGATATAATCAAACGGTTTTTAAAATCGGATAACAATTTTGACCTCCAGAGGGACCACAAGCTAACAAAAGCGATTTTTCGGATAATCAGGGGCCATAATTCAGGAAGTTACGCTCCGATAGGCGCAAATATCGAAAGGAGCCAAGATCTTTGGATTATAAACATACATGTCAAGTTTCATCAAAATCGGTTCAAAATTGTGACCTCTATAAGGTCCACAACCTTGATATAACATATTTTCACACTATTCGCGTACAAACGGCGGCCATTTTGTCCGTCAATTTTGGTCCGATTTTCACAAAATTTGAACTCAACCTTCATAACCATGCAACGGTGATATAATCATACGGTTTTTTAAATCGAATAACAATTTTGACCTCCAGAGGGACCACAAGCTAAAAAGGGCGATTTTTCGGACAATCAGGGGCCATAATTCAGGAAGTTATGATCCGATTGGCGCAAATATCGAAAGGAACCAAGACCTTTGGGTTATAAACATGCATTTCAAGTTTCATCCAAATCGGTTCAAAATTGTGACCTCGACACTGTTCACAAGCTAAAAAACGTGATTTTTCGTACAATCAGGGGCCATAACCCAAGAAGTTACAGTCCGATACATGCCAATATCAAAAGGAACCGAGATCTTAAGGTGATAAACCTATATTTTAAGTTTCATTGAAATCTGATAAAAATTGTGACCTGTAGACTGTTCACAAACAATTGTGGACGGACGGACGAACAGGGGCGACGACAATATACGTCCACATGAAAATGTGAGCGTATAAAAAATGAAATCTATCAGGTTAACAAAGTTTTCAGAAAACAGGGGATAATTTCAAAAATATCTTTGCAAAATTCCAATAAGCAAGGAGTTTTTAAAAAGTCAATTGAGAACTCTAATGTACTTAATGAATAGGAAAGTAAAGGAGGAAGGATAACTGGGGATGTATGGGTTGAATAAACACTCAAAACATATGGGTAGTGTTAACACTCAAAACAATCAGAATTTTTGACCGGGCTCCTTGTTATGCCTGAAAAGAACAGTGACCTGTGGTTGGACAGCATGACAAAGGTGATGACAATATATTGTCGCCTGAAAACCATATTGTTCCCGACGATATGTATACAGATTTGAAAACCATGTCTCAATTACAAGTATTACAGGTAATAAATCTTTAACACAGCTAAATAATTTTAGATATACCCTATCGAGTATATTTATAGACAAGAAAAGCTGGCGAGCCGGTATACTTGGTAGCAAATTTCTTTCCATCTGGAGTCGGGTCCGAGAAAGCAATTTGTTTTCTGTCTATAACTCCACCATAATGAAAACATGATCTGTAAAAACAATTTACAAATAAATTTTCACCAAGCATCCGCACACTAAATTAGAGTTGGGTTGCTAGGCCACAAAATATAGGTCCATAGCAGTAAAGTCATTCGCCAGTGCATACCGGACGCAGATTTTGTATAATAATTCTTGAAATAAAATAAGCAAAAGACTTTGTTCTTACATTGATCTAATTTTTAATGACTTTGCAAAATGGTTAGAGCGTGATGCTGATACAAGCATCATTTGGAAGACTCTCCCTTTCAAACAAATAACTAAATAAGAATATAAATAATGTGATATAACATTGCTCTGAAGTACATCGGAAAAAGTTTCCTAATAAATTTCAAGCAGATAAGCCAGACTGTTCATAAGATTTAACAAAGCAAGCAAGACCAATATTAGACACAATGTATAATTAGTTTGTAAAGTGTTTACAAGAAGTTATGGATATTGGACAGGGACAAGTTTCAATGTGGGTAGTTGGGACTTGCATATTCTATGTAAACAATCTTGTTCTATGTATTCTATGTATTTTGTAACTTCCACTGCTAATATGTAGCAGTCTGGATTACGCCTTGGGATCACTGAGCTATATCTAAATACTGAGATTCAACTAACCTTACACTATCTAACAGTCTGGAACCGATACCTTTTTGTCTGGCTAATTTATAAACCCATATTCTGCTGATACCAATATCGGCTTTCTCTGCTTTTGTTTCACAATACCATGGCCGCTGTTGATGACATTCATTTGGTACTGGTATAGATGAAATCTGTTCAGGTATCACACGAAAACCCTTAAAAATATAATACTATTGCCAAAAAAAGTGTCGTTTAATAGGGTTTAATTATTCCCTCACCACAACTAGGGCATTTGGGACTAAAACATCTCCTCTTCTAGAATTAAACAACAATGGACAAATTGCCAGCAAATAAATATTTTCTTCTTAGTTTTATTGTCATGAAATTATGACATTACCCATGTAAATGTCGTATTTGATGGATATAGTATGTAGTTGCAATTCTTGTCAGATTGTGGATTTTATATTCATCATAAATCAAAATCAGTGTGAACATTTAAATCTTTTTTCTTAAAAAATAAAATATTAAAAACACATACCTCATTTATACTTTCAGCAATACAACAACCCTCTATTGTTTTCTCCTCTGATATATAAAGAAATGCCTGTAGATGAAAATGTGCCGAAACATTTAATGCTATGTTAGATCCTCACAGTCAACTGTTTTGCCAATTTGAATGACAGAATTATTATGCATAGTGCGTGCTTTTTCCAATCTAATTTAACTTAGGATACCTCTTGTTTTTGATTTGTCTGCATACAGTAGTTCCAATTTTCTACACTGTATAATAATCATATTATTTTCAGAGTAGCTCCTATACATTTGCATTATACATAAGATTGGAGTTAAGTATGTCTTTACATACAATGTAGGTCAAGAGGGACAGCTGCATTTTGCTTGTCTATTTACAGGGCACAAACACAACAATAAAACTTTGTCAGTATATAAGTATACTGAGTGCAATAGAAAACGCATCACTTAGTTTTTCGTATAACAAAATGATCCTGTAAACATATCTTATTTATTTTGCTTCTTATTGTGAACAATATTCAAATGGGAACACATTTTGTACACTTATGGATGTTTAATCTGTAATCAACAGTACAAAGTTGTATAACAAAATGATCCTGTAAACATATCTTATTTATTTTGCTTCTTATTGTGAACAATATTCAAATGGGTACACATCAATAACAACACATTTGTACACCATCTTTGTCGTACTTTTGGTTTTGACCCCTCTGACTTTGTATGGTTGATTACAGATTAAACATCCATAAGTGTACAAATGTGTTGTTATTGATGTGTTCCCATTTGAATATTGTTCACAATAAGAAGCAAAATAAATAAGATATGTTTACAGGATCATTTTGTTATACGAAAAACTATTTATGCGTTATCTATGGCGCTCAGTATATAATTGAGTTGGTAAAATGTATGGAATATTGAATATTGAATAAGAAAGCATCTTGAACTTTTACTTACATTTCTTTCTATTTAAAGATTCAAAATATTTCAAAGAGATACATTATTAGAAAATTAACATTGAACACAATTTGACAGAACCTATTATTAAAGATGCATTATGTAAGAATCGAAAGAGCTAACAGTTCTCACTATGGTAGTTAATGAGGCTTTACCTTGTAATTTGAATGAAAAGACATAGCCTGTTCGGGAAAACCCAGCTCTTGTCCCATTATTTTATTGATATCAGCAACCTAAAAACAACATTTATAACAAATATTCATTCTACATAAATCAAAAACATCCAATCCCTGATGTAAGTAACCGTATCAAAAGGGCTACTACAACCAGACCCAATGCCAGATTAACCATGCGGCACAGGCCCCAGGGCCCCCCACAAAAATCTCAGTTGTGCACCTCGAGCATGGTCTGACCGAAGACTCCAACGGCCGGTGACCTAGTGACAGGGTCCCTCCGATGCTCCTCGATCGGAAGTCCCTGGGGCCCCCTCAATCCATGGTGTGTTTCGATCGACATCCGAGAATTCGGTGTAATCCGGTGATGGGTTAACACGTGTTTTTTTATTGTCGTGAGATCTTCTATCGGACTGAACATCGTCTAACTCGAATTATCGTATAACTCGAACAAATTAAAAGTCCCCATCATTTCGAGAAGCACGAATTTTGCCTCAGATTAACCTACGATTGTATATAAGTTGTAGTTGTTGTTGATATTTGTTGTGGGTATAAGCCAGGGGTCGAAATAACGCTTGTCTACTTGTCGAATCCAAGTAACATTTTCAATGGACAAGTAGAAAAAATATCTACTTGTCGCCGGCGACAACTAGATTAATATCAATAAGTATTCAGGCTAATAATGTCTCTGTCTAACTTATCCATTCCAATAAAATTGGAAGAGGGGAACCTTTCATTTTAAAACAAATTAGACGTTATTTAACAGCACGCGACAAGCTGTCCGTTTGTCTCCATAGTAGCGTGGTGGCTAATTTCTCCCCGATTAACAAGACTGAAACTTATATGGTACTTTTAATTTTGTTCTATACGTCTGGAAAAGGTTTCTTTGCATTAAAATAGTAACACTACCGATTCAGTGAAAACCGTAATGCCATTGGCTATTTCTTTTAAATCCCCCAATCACAGGCAATATTGCATAACTCTATGGCAATCAGGGCTCAGCTGGAGGCCATCAAATTTGCGGTAATAAAATGGAAGTTGTGATTAAAATATAATTTTGGCGATAATGTTTTGAGGTACATGGTGGTAAAAAAATCTTAAAATTCTAATGGAATATATATGTGTCCTTGCTTGACGCCTAATTTAATTACGTTGAAATTTGAATGCCAATCACAACCACGTGGCGAACAGGCGGCGGCATTAAAATGCCTGTCATTTGAATTTGATGTTTCGTTTTGTCTTAAAAAATAAAGTAAAATATATCCGACAATTCTTTCCGAAGAGAATTAAGTATTTTGATTGTTGAAATCCGTTTACTGTGGTTCATTTGGAATGTAAAATATACAAGCATGTCTGATTGGATATCGTATTATTTCAAATTTTATTATGCCATGGCATGGGTCGGCTGTGCGGACAACGAACGAGTCGGAATAGCAAAGATTCTCGATTGAGAAAACGGTCGTCATTTGTTTCATTACTAAGGTGAGCGCGGATTCTGATTGTAAGCGTTTCTTACAAATGAAATTGAAATAGGCCTACAATAAGTTAATTATATTTTTATTTTATTAAAATTAAAAAACGAAAATCAATGAAGACAACTTGAAATGACCAAGTGACAAGTAAAAAATATTTCTACTTGTCACCTGAGACAAGTAAAATTTTACAAACATTTCAACCCCTGGTATAAGCTGAATTTGATGAGATGCACATCATGATCACACGAAATATTCAGATTTCTTGATTAAATCTCGTATTACCATTTTGTTCGTCAAAATCGAGACCAGCTTGGTCGTAACGTTACGGCCTCATCAAATCATCGTGAGGGGTATAATACAATTCCGAATCAAGTGACCCCGTTATTTATCACTGAGCGACTTCAAAATTAGGTTTGATGTCACTCTGCTCACTTACAGTGGGGGATTTAACGGGCTCAAGTCCCCTCCTCTAGAAATGTCATCATTTCATAGCACTCGCATGGATTGGTCCACTGAAATAACGCCAGAATGTGCTAATTTTGTGGCAGAATTTTATTTTTTCTTGGAGAGGTACTTCTAAATGGCTCCGACATGAGTGCCTGAATTACCAAGAAATCACATTTCTGGCCTCCAATTTCTGAAAATTTCTTAGGGGAGAAAGCCCCCAGACCCCCTTGCTCGCGGTTAGTGATCAGTCCCCCCCCCCCCATGTTCCAGGCCCCAGGGTCCCCACCATGGTTAATCCGGCGTTGACCAGACCTTAATTTTTGACAATTTGAATGTGATACCTTGTAATTTTTTTCAGTTAACTGAATTTGACCTGAACAATGAATCTATCCTGATTTCTTAAAGAGACATTATGTAAGATTTAGATTCTTGCTACATTTCCAAAATACATGTAGATAATGCAAAATAAATATATTGACTATTTCATTTAAATTATTTTACTTTGAGCAATGTTATCAATGGCTGTAGTTATGACAAAATGTGAGCATTGATCGTAAGCACTGTGCTGGTCATTTGAGCCTTTTAAATCAAATCAGTAAATGGCCAACTGTTCTAATCTAATTAATAAAATCGGAGTCATCCCATGGCATTGAGAGTTGGTTATGGTCTTGTCATGTCAATAACTGTCTAATTTACATTATATAACATTTAAGGCCCAACTAAAGACCTGCAATAGGCAGATTTAGTTATTAATATAATGTTGCCTGTTCGATAGCAATTATTTATTATTCTTGGCATAGATGATAAATTGTAACTTGAAAATAACTCTTTGCATAAAATCTTACTTTTTTGGTAGAATATTTTGGATCATCACTTAAAACCATAATAATTCGACTGCCATCTAATGGATATTCTTGAACAATTCTTTCGTTCTTCCAACCCTATAAAAAATATTTGCATTAAGTATATTTTGTGTTTTATTATGATGTCCTCTTGCATACTTTTTGTCTTACTTTAATCACTTTACCATTTAGTCTTCATGTACATTTAAAATATAAGGTTTTGTTCATATATTGCTGAGGCACCCACCCAGAAGCAAAGCATTTTATTTAGTGGGGCAGACAGTTACAAGAAGACTGTGAGAGAGGAGGAATGACCAGACAGACGATATTTTTCCAATTTTCTTTCCATGTCAAATTTGAAAAAATCTGTTTCTATTTGTACTCCTGATGTGACAACAATGTAACAATAACTTAAATGGAGCAAGAGAGAGAAAAGAGAGAGAGAGAGAGAGAGAGAGAGAGAGAGAGAGAGAGAGAGGGAGAGTTAAGTCCACTCACACAAACTAGGTCATTTCCGGACTAACATTTGGTTCATTTTTATTTCACAAGGATGAACAGGTACCACAGACAGAATCGAAACCACAGCAGTTGACTCAATGACAGAACTTATTATACAACACGTACACATTCGGCCATTCAAACCACCACAAGACAATGAAGCTATGACTATACATGGTATATATGTACTTACAGTAAATTTGAGTGTATTAATTAAACTAATATGAAACTTGGCATGTGTTGTTTCATCTACAGGATCAGCATGTGTATACACCATACCACAAACATCACAAACTGCAGCACCAAACTTCTTCTGTCCAGCATCCTAGGATTTAAATAATAATGTTAGAAGCTTATCACGTAGGAGAACATATATATCACGTAGGAGAACATATATATTTCTACAGCCATCATATTCACTGAAAACTTCAACAAAACTGACTAACTGAAATGAAAAGTGGTTTAACGTCCCACTGTTCTGCTCCAAACAACTGACCAACTAAGAAAACAATATAATGCTATTTAGTTTATTTGGTGACATTCTTAAAATTTAAGTTTTAAACAATCTACACAAATATTGACTTGAGTTTTGTTCTGTTAGGATTCTACATAAATAAAGACTTGTGTTTTGTTCTGTTGAGATTCTACACAAACACAGATTGAGTTTTATTCAGTTTCTTTACCCTTTCATTGGTCTCCGCTCCATATTGATCCGAATGTTTTGTGTATGCAGACATCGCCCCGACATAACTTAGATAAACTACATGTATGAATGATGTATTCTAAATCAGGTCACAGATTTACATGTTCAACTCACCAAAATCAACTGCTCAACATTTTTACCATCCTTGTCTTTGATTAATTTTTTCAATTTAGGAGATAACTTTGGTGTGGAACCTGGTGATATACTTTTAACAGACGGACTGAAGCATCAAAACATTCATATGATTAGTATTCTATGACTGTCCATAAAACATTTTTATAATGAATTTGGATAACCAACTGTAGCTATATATTCAAACATGTACATTTTGACATACATGTAAGCTTGTATTTCATTTTAACATATTTGACGATTCCATTGTGGTTAAATCACATGTCAATATCATTTCTGATGTACAGCATCAACCTGTCATGTCCTTTGGTCTTGATAAAGCCATGATACATTACCTGGAGACTGAAGTGGTATTTTGGGCTACATTATTGCAGAAATAAACCCCAAAGGAGACTAAAATAGTGGCCTCCCTATAAACATACATCAAATTTTTACTTTTCAATGTAGTAAACTGCACATACATGTATACCATTAATAATACTCACCTTTTAGGAACCATATTTTTTAATGATTTTCTCTGATCAGGAGTTCCAAATATGGAGAACAATGGTTTATCTGAAGACATTGATTTGACGGGCAAACTAAGACTAGGGCTTGACACATTACACTCGATTTGTTTCACTGGACTGGCTGATGGGCAATTTTCAGCTAACTTCTTCCGTAAGGGACCTTCTGACCTCAATACTCTCTTATCAGGACTATTCAAAATGGATTCAGAAATTATATTACTTTTACAAGGACTATTTAACAATTTATTCAATGGGGTTAACACTTTCCTTTTTTTTAACGGACTTTCTAAACTGTCTGATCTTAACCCTTGTGCACTTGGACTATTCATCATAGCATCTAATCGAAGACTTCTACGAGAGGGGCTGTCCAAAATATCTAACTGAAGCTTTTTCCGAGATGGACTGGTCAAACCATTGGATTGGTTTTGTTTTTGAGATGGACTGTATGTGATCCCAGATCTGAGTTTTCGTTCGCAGGGTCCGGAGGCATATGAACTGGCCATCGAAATATCTGACACTGCATCTGAAAATAAATCCTGGGAACCAGAAAAGGGCTGTTCCGGTTCAGTTGGTGACTTGAGAAGGGGTAAATATCCAACAGAATCTGCATAGGATTCATTAGAGATGCCTATGACAACAGCAGAGTCTTGTGAAACCATCTCAGTTGTTTCTTCTGATGTAACAGTTGTTTTTAAATCACTAGAAATACATGATATCGATTTTGGAGATGGATTTGAATTCATACAAATTTCAGTCTGATCCAAATTTTTATTTGAAATAGCTGTAGCACTATGACATTCATCAATAATTTTAGAACTTAACTTTCTCACAAATGCCCTGGCCTCTTTTTGTTTCAAACTTTTGGATTTGTTCAACAATTTTGGTGTTTTGTTCTTGGACTTGGTATTTGAGAATTGGTCACTAATACGTCTTGGAACAAATTTCAAGTCAAAGCCCTTTCTAACGATAACACTAGCACTTCCAACCGACTTGGGATTTGAAGGGCATTTAGCACTAAAAAATTTCTTCCCTGAATTCTTTTTTAAAGGTGGTGTGTGAGTTATTGTCTTTCTGCTTATTCTTGGATTAATTTTACTTTCACTGTATGCCTTACGTTTTTCTGAAATAGTCAAATCTTTAATAATGGGAATAACACTGGGGAAATCATACTCAGTTGAGCATTCAGTAATTTTATTGGACCTTGATCGCAATACCTTGACAAAGTTGGGCTCGGATTCACTATCCGAGCTTGTCATGCTCTTTAATCTATTAGATCGGAAGTTGTCTTTCTTAATTGGAGCAGTCTTTACTGAAACTGTATTATCTGATTCACTCTCTGACAATGTCAAAGACTGAATTCGACTACTGATTCTTCGAGGTGTTAATTTCTTCAGAGGTGATGGCTGATTTTCTTTTGTGGAAGAAGTAATGGCAGCAAACTTTGAATTTCCCTTCGAACGATAAAATGACTTAGTTCTAAATGTAGGTGCATCATCAGAGTCTGAGATAAATGGACTCTTTAGTGGAGATGAATTTGGAGACTCAACTGACTTCATTCTTCTTCTCTTTCTTGGAGACAGCTCTCCATTTAATCTGGAATATCAAAGAAATAATTTCTGTAAATTTGTCTGTCTACTGTTGCAGAAGACTATATAGACCTAATGACATGAAATTTTTAGAAGATGTATGTAAATTAATTGTAATTTAGTCCTAAATGTGAAAGCGTACCTTTTCTTTCCTTCGTCTGGTGATGAAAGCCATCTTCTTTTTTTTGATAAATTACAACTAGAATTGCCATCCATGCTGTCCGTAGCCATACTGGATTCTAAAAATTAAATATTATACATGTAATAGTTAACAAGCAGTTACCATGCAAGATACATATAAGTTGGGGCCTTAAAGTAGCGACCGGCGCCTCCGCTAGAGGGCTCAGACAGTGCTGTACACAGCTATGGCCGATTTTCAACCCCACTGCATCTGTTTTTGGGTCATATATTCGCGGAGCTGGTACAGACTTTTGCAACGGAATCTGAGTCGGAAAACGTGTGATTATTTCAGACAAGGGCCAAGCGCGCCTGGAAATATGGTTTATGGTGGATGACATGTGGTAAGTTGCTTTATATTTTATTGTTGAAGTTTTCTTTTATTTTTAAATTGCCCGATTCACGCACATTCGCTCAAAATGTTGCTTACAATCGTGAATATAAACATTAAATTAGTGATAAAAAATATTGCTGGGGGCGGAGCCGGAAACCCCCGTGGAAATTGACAATTCCTGGAAATCCGCACCGTGTCGGCTTCCAAAGGGTTGCAACTCCACCACAAATATGGGTACAGACCACTGTTAATAGCTTGACTGATTTTGACAAAAAGAAATGTCATCGAGTGACTAGTGTGTATAATTAGACTTATACGTATAATTTGAAATGCAGATGTTATTTTTGAAAGTTTAATTAATACGGTCCATTATAATTGACTTCATTACAGTTCCATAATGAATGCTAAGGAGCACAAATTGACAAAGAGTCCCGAGATTAAACTATTTACATTTTTATGCCCAGGAGAGTGTATCTTGGGAAGAAAATATATTTGTGCCTGTTGCAAAAGTTATTATTTATAATTTATCAAATTCATATATAATACATAATTTTATTCCTTAAATGTTATCAGATAGCTGTTTTTCTTTTTGAGTTTGTTATAGTTTATAGTTTATTGCTCTACCCAGTTAATAATTATCAGCATTGTGCATACAAGAACAATACCATTTTGGCATGGATAATAATATTGCTGTGCTGTCTATATAAGCCTTTACATTATATAATTTTTTAAAAATCTTATATATTTTCAGTTATTAGTATGGTAGACCTGTATTTTGATACCCAGCAGAGTGCCAGTTTGGAGAGAAAATATCTGTTTATATTTACATTGAATTAATCTGTTTACTACACTTACCAAAAAATAATTTACATTCAATTCTTATTTATTTATTATTTTTTTCTAATTTTTTTTTTTGTTATTTTATTTTATTATTTTTGTTATTTTATTATTTGGGGGGGGGGGGCATTATTAATATTATTATATTATGTATTTTTAATATTCTGACACTGTCAGTTAGCTACATAAATGTTTGATAAATAGTTTTATTTTACTAGTTTAGGTTTATTTAAATTATTTTTATTTTATCGGGTGGTAGTGGTGTTGGGGCAGGGAGGAGAGTATTATAAATTTTATGATATAGAAATATGGGTATGTGGATAAATAATTTTTATGTATTTATTTATCTCTTTCTTTTTTTAATATTTTGTTAACATGTACTTTTGTGTTATTTTTAGTGTTTGAATAATCAGAAACAAAATCTTGTTTAAATATGTTGATTCCATTGTATAATATTGTAAATGATTATGTTTAATTTATACCCTAAAGTTAAAGTTTAGGTACTTTTTTAATCTTCTGTACCGTTATTACAAACATTATAAAATAAACTCTTAGGGCTATATGTGAAGTGTTTGCATGATTGTGTTGGTGAGTAAATCGGCTTAATTTTGGTGAAATAATTATGTCTGTAGTAGGACTTTTGGTTATTGAGATACGGAGTGGGGTTGAAAATTGAAGCAAAATGGCCAATTTCGCAAACAACTAAACAAGGGTTCTGCCAGTTTGCGTTACTAAATGGACTCTAACTCAGCCAATTCTGCGCCGATTTTGATAAACTTGGTGTTGTTACAATACTGAGATGTACAGCTTTCAGAAAATATCAAGCTCATACAGAAATAAATAATATTTAAAAATAGCTGCCAGTCACTACTTAAAGGAATTTAATTTGGGACCTAGGCTCAAAAGAATAGAAATTTCTAGAGAGAGAGAGAGAGAGAAATGGGGTTTAATGTACAATCGACACAAGCTAGGCCATTTCGGGACCATGGTTTAATTTTGTTTCAATAATTTGCTTGCACATTGAATAGGGGTCCTTTAGCATGGGAGGAAACTGAAGTGTTATGCCTCTCTTATGTTATCTATGGAACTTCATTAAGCCCCAAATTAGCCAAACTACTGATACCACGATTAAAATTTCTCACAATGTCAGATATACTGATATAGTGCAAGAGACTGACACAAGTCAGTTTAACAATCAACAATATGTATGACATTCAATCACAATGAATGCAATAATTCTTCGTCCCTCCGCCGCCACGGTAAGGTTTGTCTCGACTCTTGCAAGGGGTTGAATTTTACGCATGGAAATATACGGTATTATTTTTCTCGTTTTAAGTACCTTTCTCTTAACCAAATTACCATTTGTTACAAACCATTAATACTACAAAATTGTCGCTAAGTATTTCTCATTGGCGCCATAACAAAATATGGCTTTTCTATTGGCTGTCATTCCGGAAAAGGGGTAATATCTATCTTCATCAAAGAAGACTTTCGTTACTAAATTGAGTTGCTTCCCCTTCAATACAAGACCATTATATTATCCACAGTGCAGGCCACCATTTATATCTCCATTGACTTCAATGTTAATTCTGGCCTCTTTGCCCACCTCAAACTATTCCCCAAATTTTCGTTGGGCTGAATGCTTTTCACGTGATGTTCTCGTCTATCATATCACTTCGGTGGAGCGGGCTTTAAATAATGCTATTTCATACACGAATTTGCCCATATATAATCTCTATTTTATAACCCCCCCCCCCTCTAAAAAAAAAAGATATTAGATTCACGCTCATAGTGACGCATTTTCCATTGTAGTTCAGCCCTGAACGTCGGTCTCATTACACTCACCCTGACCGTTCAGGGACTGGCCTATTCAATCAATGTCGAAAATAATTTGAACCCCAGTCAATTTTACTGGGCAACTTTTCACTGCGAAACATCGGAGTGTCAATCCGTGTGGACGTCTGTACAATGTAAAGGAACATCTTAGTGACAAAATAAGACCTTGCTTACCTCGCTAGACTCAGTATGAGCGAAACAACACGCTGTTTAAAATACGTCCCCTCCTATCAAATTACCCTTTCGCCACCATGACACAGCGTGTTGTGATGCTCATACTGACTCTAGCGAAATGAGCAAGGTCTTATTTTCTCACTGAGATGTTCCTTTACACTGTACACGCGCCCACACGGAGTGACACCCATCGTTTAGCAGTGAAAAGTTGCCCAGTAAAATTGGCTGTCAAATTATTTTCGATATTGATTGAATGGGCCAGTCCCTGAACGTTCAGGGTGAGTGTAATGAGACCGACGTTCAGAGCTGAACTATTTCCATTGCAACAATTTGCTGTCAACATTGCCAATTCAGATAGAATCTTTCATGCCGTTTATTTAATGTCTTAATATTAAAAACATTTATCACGAATTTTGCCAACAATCCAATTTGCACACACGCGATATTCTTTTTCACTTTAGAAAATGGACATAATAAAATAAGGATCGTATTCGTCTGCATTCGACACATTTCTATATTTTGCTGCTGGGTGGTTGCTTCAATGACCGAGTGGTACCGATTACCCTTTGACCGCCACACGAGCTTTCTCCATGGTCCCCCGGTTTCCGCCCTTAGTTAAAGACGTCTGTGTGCAGCCGAATTATTGAAATAGAACTGAATATTTCTAGAATATGTTAGTCCCGAAATTACATAGTTTGTGTTGAATGGAGTCTCTCTCTCGTATTATTTTGTTGTTCTATTATAGTTGGGGTCTTTTTTTTTCACAAGTTCAAAGGGAAGGCTACCGTTAGGAGGTCTTTCGGTTTTGATTTTCCCGGGGTGCCTATTTGTGCTTAGACGCACAGAATCACCCGAATCCCTAAACAACGACATGGTTGAAAGGTGTGATTGTGTATCAATAATTTCTATTCTGGCCTTTATGAATGGATTATACAAAGGTTATTGATTATATAGCGCTGCATGGTTTATTAGCCGATGTAAATAATAGCCATTAGATATTAATGACACCAACTCTAAGGCTTAAGATTATACAGTTGTCGATTTTCTTTGTTTTCTTTAGAAGAAATCCTCCAAGGATTCATATAATAAACAAAAGGTTTCGCTAGAAAGCATTAAAACAGCAACAGTCTGGGAATATGTTGCGCGAATGCCTGTGTCGATATGACTATTTTTTTTTTAAAATCCGCCCATGACATTGAGACGCATCGGACTAATAACGACATGAGGTAAGTTCTATCATCATTGTCTAATAATGAAAATGGTATAAGTGTGAGGTGAGGGTGGAATATTCAATTTAGGTAATTATTATTGAGCTAAGCTGGATTTTAGGGGTAAAGAAAAGATCCGACATCACAGCTAAAACAAATACATTTCACAGACCAGTGTTCTTATTGATGGATTATTACTATTTTACGCTATTTGTATTGTGACTGTTTAAACGTCACTGACAAAGATAGAAACTTGTTTTTATACCTTCCAAAGTAAACCAGAAATGTATAGTTTACTGCCTGTTTATGTAACACTATGTTAAGCTAGCCATTCATTAAAATTTCTCTATTGCGAGCGAAGATATTATAGCCTTTGGAGGTTTGACAAGACGTGTACAATAATTTCAAATACCGCACTAGTCGTTCGAAGCTAAGTATCACTCCTCCATTTTTAAATTAAATCAAAATATGGCCCAACCGTTCTAATTTATTTAATATCGGAGAAATCAGATGCTATCGAAAGTTGATTATGGCCTGGAGCAGTTAATGTCTAATTTATAATTTAGAAAACATATCAGGCCTTAAGAAAGACCTGCAAAAGGCAGATTTAGCTATTGCATAATGTATGTTTAAGATTATATTCATACAATTCTTTAATACCAGGGGCGGATCTAGGGATTTTGAAAGGGGGGGGGGCGCAAAATGAGGGCATTTACTGCGAAGACGGGGCACGCCGCTGCGAGGGGGTTAAGGGGGGGGGGGCAAGACAATTATCCGTCATTTCCTTGCATCTGCAGACATTCCAAGAGCTATTTGGCTGATATTTTCGTCTAAGTAAACATTCGGAGAGGACATATGTGGGTCTGAAAAGGGCACTTTCAGCAGTAAAAGAGGCACTTTCAGCAGTAAAAAAGGGCATTGTCGCGCCCCCCTTTGGATCCGCCTCTGAATACTAATGTCTGACCTTTACCACCTGACACAATATATAAACCTTTCTTCATGCAAAGAACAGCCACTTTCTTGATTAAACTCCTAATCTTTGGAATTAACTTCGAATGTCATTTATTTTTGATTGGTCATTTAAAAAAAAACTTAAATAAGATGTTTCCAAATTGATCCAAAAAGATCTTATAGAAAATTTATTTGAGAACATTGTGTAATATTTGGATTTAAAAACGAATATAATATGTTAGGATTTAACTTGGTTATTTGAAATAGATAAACTTTATTCATTCTCTCTTTTGAATAATTAATTGCATGGCACGTAGGATAATAATTAAATCTTAATTAGTTTTGTTGAAACTCTAATTAAATGACAGAATGGTATCATATCGATTTCACTGTACACATAATATATTATACAAACTCTGCAGATTACGGTAATGTATACGTGGGTAATAGATGCAAGTCTATACAAAATCCTTAAATCGTTCATAATTATAGAAAAAGTAAGCATACTCGAAGTCAAGCACAAATCTGCTCAGTACAAAATGTAGCGAACGTTTGATTTTGGAGAGAGAGAGAGAGAGAGAGAGAAATGGGGTTTAACGTCCACTCGACACAAACTAGGTCATTTCGGGACTGACATATGGTTTAATTTTATTTCAATAATTCGTTTGCGCGTAGGGATCTTTATCAGTGGGAGGAAACCGGAGTGCCCGGAGGAAACCCTAGAGGTTGAGAAGGCGGCCCTATCTCCATGCCACATACGCTCACACCAGGGATCGAAACCACAGCCGCAAGCCAGTGGTGACCGGCCAGCTAGAGGCCATCCCAAGCCCCCGTTTGGTTTTGGGAAGCAAAACTGCCGAATAGAGATCAACAAGTAAGTTTTCGAAATAATGTATTAATGTAAATATTGTTATGGAGCCAAACGTTGCTATGGGCGTATTTCGAGAAAATATTTCTATTTTTCTCACCATTTAGTTTAAGACCTACCCTAACGGATTATCGGTCGTAGAACCCTTTTTTATGAAACAAAATCTATTGCCTATTCACCCAGAGTTAAGACAGATTAACGGATTTATATACCGATGTTTATTATGGACCCACTGCCGTGCCTTGTTTTATTATATATATATCATAGGTTTACACATAAGTAATAAATAATAAAACGGATAGATATAGTATAAAACTGGTTGTAGATGTATTGTACATGTACATTATGTTAGTTGTTCAATTATTTTAATATAGATATGTCCGGATTTGAATATATCAGTTAATTCCTTGTAAACTGGGGATTAATATCTTCACACAATACCTCGTAAAGTACTGTTCTATTCAACACTTTGACCTCACTCTTGGATTTATAAGGCCTACTTAATTAACCCATGTATACTTTGAATCAGAAATTTATTATTGTCATTGATGCGTAATATAGAACCAACCCACCGATAGTATAATGAAGAACGACCAGATTTGACATAACACCATTCATTGATGCATGATATGAAAATCGAAGTCTTATTTACCATTGTCTGAATGTTACACTTTGTTAAATCATTTTTGAAAACTGACGCGGATCCGGGGGGGGGGGGCGCATCCGGCGCATACCCCCTCTTTTTTTGAGGTGGCAAACAATTTTTAGCTCCATATATTCTCGCGGGAAAGGAGAACAAAAATAGTTCAGGTTGGTAATTACAGTACTAGTCAGGGCCGGATCTAGGAATTTTGAAAAGGGGTTGGGGGCGGAGACGGGGCGCGCCGCTGAGAGGGGAGTTAGGGGAGGCGTCCCCCAAGAAAATTATCCGTCATTTCCTTGTATCTGTGGCCATTCTAAAAGCTATTTGACTGGTATTTTCGTCTAAGTAAACGTTCGGAACGGACATATTTGGGTCTTAGAAAAGGCACTTTCAGCAGTAAAAAACGGCACTGTCGAAAATTAGTGAGGGGGGGGGGGCGCCCCTCGTGCTCTCATTGAATCCGCCCCTTTCTAAGATGAAATTAGTCCTTGTGGGCATTTTTTCCACCCAAAAATCACGGGCCGGGGTTCGCACTACCAAGTGGGTGCAGCACACCCTTCCCATTCTGAAAATCCTGGACCCGCCCCTGGAAAATATACAATTATGCCGAAATGAGTGGAATTTAATACGTTTAGGGTATAGGTTTTCCAAATATTGATTAAAAGGGATTTTGTCCATGCATTCACATATCTAACAGATTCAAATGTGCACAAATAATAATGTTGTCGTGTATTGTCGTCGCCCCTGTCCATGGCCATCGGCCTTCGTAATTCTTATAATTTAATTTACGTTTTGACCAGTCGATAACCCTTGCCGGTATTCAACGTTTTGGATCAGTTACTTGCAGAGTTACTGTCCTTGAAATCAAACTTTTGTACCACTCTCTAGATGATTTTGTAAACTTGATTGGATGGTTTGACTAGTTATAAAGATGGAAGGTTATTGAAAGTCAGATCAATTATTTTTGAGTTATTGGCCCTGTCATCGAAACCTTGTATTCAAACTCAAGAGATTTTGAAATTTAAACAGAAAACTTGCACGATACTCTTGTCAAAACCCCATTAAGACAGTAAAGACAGACCAACTGGTGAGGTTTGTGCCATTGCTAGGCAATTCAGTTTAATCGAGGTTAAACTTTACATAATGTACACCATTTTGTCTTTTTAAACTACCTAATTATTGCTCGCTCAACATGTTCTTTTGGCACAAAGTCTCCTTGTCTTTGGCACTCATGTGCTATTTCACCAAACTTATTTTATATAATTCTAATTAGGGTATAAAACCATGACACCCCCTCACTGCCTTGTGTACCGTCTCTATGGATATGGTACAATTTGCAATATAAGGTAATAAGCTGTCTAAAGATATTTGTACAGTATAATGAGCTAATTTCTTTCTACCAGGCCTATTATACTTGCGTGTATATCATCTAGATAAGAACTTGTACAGGTTACAGGTTATATGACCTATAAATAGAGGCGGGGTGTGGATTTAGATTAAGAGTTTAATTGATTATCAAATAGAAATCATTCAAGTCGGGTGGAAATTAATCGTGCAACGTGACGTAGGTAAGGTTATCTACCCGCGATTTTGCCGCATTAAATAAGCTGTATGGGGGGAAATATCCACAACATGTTAAGTTTTTATATATACTAAACAGCAAACGTTCTACATGATTGCCACACAGGTTCTTAAATATATAGTTTTTGATTTGTGTTACCGCTTAACATTATATATTGGTTTATCGAGGATATTTGTTTCTTTTGGAGTTATTTTTTTTTATCCTAAAACAAAAAAGCTGTGGACATTTTGGATAGAATTAAGGACCGTGTTGTAAAAGGATATTAACTGTGCCAATTTTCTTTAACTCTTGACACTGTAGCCGTTTTTTTTTCTATCCCATAAGGTAGGTTGTTCTTTTTCTCTTACTTATCATTACGGTATCCGGAGCCTATTTTTTAGTAAAATGATAACGCTTATGTTTTATTTTATAAACAATAGTAAACTTGGGTCGTAACATTCTTGGATTATACTAAAGATTAAAAAAAAAAAAAAATTGAGTTGCGCCTATAACGCCAGGTTTCTTTCTGAGCTAATTTGGAGATTAATACTGGACTGCCAAAATTTAAAACATTATCGTCACAGCGATATAATTTCAAGGCCTGAACTTCAAAAAAGACACTACATATATTCACTATAGCCGGGGCGTGGTGAGGGCAATTATTTAGAAGAAATTATGAGTAACAAAAAAGATTTTGGCACAAAAACCCTTTTACTGACCGCGGAGCTGTGGCCGGCGAAGCAGGCCACCGCGAGCGCCGAAGGCGCTAGCCCGCGGCGGGGGGTCCGGGGGGCCCTCCCCCGGGAAAATTTCGAAAATTAGAAGCCCAGAAACGCAATCTCCAGCAATCCGAGACAAGAAATACGGTAATAAAATATGATTAAATTTTCCAACTTGACTCTTTCAAAATTTTTTTAATTGGGTCAGATGAAACAATTTTTCCACTTACAAATGTTTTTCATTTTTTGAGTAATTTGATTGTGATTTTGGCGCAAAAACTTTTTGGCGCATGAGTATGGCTACTCATGAACTCATTCTCACCACGCCCCTGCACTATAGGCTACTTCGACTCGTCAACTGTATTTTGATTTTCCATTGTGATTTTGTGGCAATAAATTAGAAACTGAACTCATTTAGATGGGTCAGTGGTATCATACTGAGGACAGTACTAATATTCCGGCTGCAGAGCAAACACAACCTTTAAATTCTTATCTATATGAACATCCCAAAGAAATGATATGTTGCGTCGGATATTAGGGGGAAATAAAAAATATACAACACCGTAAAAAAATAGAAGAGATGGAGTTTAACAAACACGTTAATGTTACATTCGCGTTGTCAGGGGCCTCGTGATGCAGACCCCCCCCCCCCTCTACATGTGACTAGCATTTGACATGTCCGTATCATTTCGAGGCACAAAATTGAAATTAGAAAATCATTGTTTCATTGATAATTTACCAATAAAAAATACAAAGATAAGATACGAAAAAAGTGATGATATTGTATGAAGCTGTTTTGTTTTTATACGCCCACATTTTCATGTGGACGTATTATGTCGTCGCCCCTGTCCGTCCGGACGTCCGTCCGTCCACAATTTGTTTGTGGACTCTCTACAGGTCACAATTCTTATCCGATTTTGACGAAACTTTAAATATAGGTTTATCCCCAAAAGATCTCGGCTGCTTTCGATATTGGCATGTATCGGATCAAAACTTCATGGATTATGGCCCCTGATTGTACGAAAAATCACGTTTTTAGTTTGTGGACCCTATAGAGGTCACAATTTTGATGAAACTTGACATGACATGCATGTTTGTAACCCAAAGATCTTGGTTCCTTTCGATATTTGCGGCTATCGGAATGTAATTTCCTGAATTATGGCCCCTGATTGTCCGAAAAATCACCCTTTTTAGCTTGTGGTCCCTCTGGAGGTCACAATTATTATTCGATTTAAAAAACCGTTTGAATATATCACCGTTACACCCTAAGGAAGGTTGAGTTCGAATTTCGGGAAAATCGGACGAAAATTGCCATACAAAATGGCCGCCGTTTGTACGCGAAAACTGTTAAAAAATGGTATATCAAGGTTGTGGAGGTCACAATTTTGATTCGATTTTGATGAAACTTGAAATTCATGGTTATAACCCAAAGATCTTGCTTCCTTTCGATATTTGCGCATATCGGATCGTAACTTCCTGAATTATGGCCCCTGATTATACGCAAAATCGCCTTTTTTTTTAGCTTGGAGGTCACAATTATTATTCGATTTAAAAAAACGTTTGATTATATTACCGTCACACCCTAAGGAAGGTTGAGTTGAAATTTCGGGAAAATCGGACGAAAATTGCCATACAAAATGGCCGCCGTTTGTACGCGAATACTGTTAAAAAATGGTATATCAAGGTTGTGGACCCTGTGGAGGTCACAATTGTGATTCGATTTTGATGAAATTTGAAATTCATGGTTATAACCCAAAGATCTTGCTTCCTTTCGATATTTGTGCATATCGGATCGTAACTTCCTGAATTATGGCCCCTGATTATACGCAAAATCGCCCTTTTTTTTAGCTTGGAGGTCACAATTATTATCCGATTTAAAAAAACGTTTGATTATATTACCGTTACACCGTAAGGAAGGTTGAGTTCGAATTTCGGGAAAATCAGACCAAAATTGCCATACAAAATGGCCGCCGTTTGTACGCGAATACTGTTAAAAAATGGTATATCAAGGTTGTGGACCCTGTAAAGGTCACAATTTTAATTCGATTTTTATGAAACTTGAAATTCATCGTTATAACCCAAAGATCTTGGTTCTTTTCAATATTTGCGCATATCGGATCGTATCTTCCTGAATTATGGCCCCTGGTTATACGCAAAATCCCCCTTTCTTTAGCTTGTGGTCCCTCTGGAGGTCACAATTATTATCCAATTTAAAAAAACGTTTGATTATATCACCGTTACACTGTAAGGAAGGTTGAGTTTGAATTTCGGGAAAATCGGACCAAAATTGACAGACAAAATGGCCGCCGTTTGTACGCGAATACTGTTAAAAAAATGATATATCATGGTTGTGGACCCTGTATAGGTCACAATTTTAATTCAATTTTGATGAGGAAGGTTGAGTTCTAATTTTGTGAAAATCGTACCAAAATTGCCGGACGAAATGGTCGCCGTTTGTACGCGAATAGTGTAAAAATATGGTATATCATGGTTGTGGACTCGCTACAGGTCACAATTCTTATCCGATTTTGATGAAAAGTCACATTTCTAGGTTGTGTACCGTCACACCATAATCATTGTCGGTTTCGAGTTTCATTAATATCAGACTGGAACTGACCAACTAAGTGGCTGCTCCCAATACAGTATGAAATACAGGACTTAAAGATGTAGGAAAAATCACTTTCGGTATTGCTTGTTCTCTGTCCATCTCTCGAAAATGTGGGCGTATCCTGCCTGGCAGTGCCAGCCTATCTTTGACGCTAAATGTAAAATAGCAACTTTATTATAACACCCTTCGAATTTCAGTTTTGAAACCGATTAACTACATGTTACATTAACAACCATATAAATAAAGTAAATTTATATCAGCTTTAAGCTGATTATGGTATTATATCATTATAATGCTAAAACTGTAATCATAATAAGCTTAATGACATTTGATATTTGAACCATAGATATAACCCATTTTGATTTAATTGACCCACATTGGTCTGTATTTAAAATTTTACATTTTGGAGCCACTATATTTAAACGATTCAAAAAAAGGGTACTTAACCGTCATTTATATATTCCACACACTAATAAAGGGTAGTTTCCCTTTTAACAGTGTTCATTTAGTCCTCATGGAATTTTTCAATGCCAACCATGTGTAGGATCGACATATTAAAGCATACGTGAGAAATAAAAATAGGCTTTTCTTTTAAAAAACTTTCAATGTCGATGTGGATGAAGGAAGATATTAACAAGCATTTTATTGAACAATTTCAAACATCATCTACCTATTACATTCCCCTACCAGATGTATTCACTATTTACTCACTAATTATGACTCACAATGATTTATTCATTTATGTTCAATTTGACTCGATTAAGTTCATAAGATTTATTTACGCACTTCTGTACCTATTGTCTCTCTGTGCAATATTCAAATATGATTTATCCTCTACTAAAGGCTTGGCTGCGATATCACAACCAACGTACTAAAGTCATGTTAGACTCTTTATTTAAACAAGCAATTAAATATAAGCTGCACTACCGGCGCCTAAATTCCTACATTTTGTTAATTTGCTTTGGGTTTTTTTTTCAGATGATGTGCGATGAAAACGACGGTAATGTTCAGGCAGCATTTGATGTGACTACTAGTAGAGTAAGAAATACAAGATGGCGCTGAGTACTTCTTCACTCGTTGCTATGTCGTCAAAGCGGGGAACCATACTTCCAACTTCTAAAAAATATGATAATTCTAGTAAAAGTTTTAATATTCACTTATCCCGACTATCGTCTAAAGAAAGCGACACCTCAATGCTGGCCTATTCTGAAAAATTACGAACATTCAAGGAAGCCCGGGGAAGAGGATTAAATGACAGCAAGACCGATTATTTGCAAGTGCGCGCCAAACATATCCCAAAATTCAACCGCCTGGAACCAAAGGTCCAGCACCGAAAATCCTTATCATTGGTGGAACTAACCGGTCGAAAAGCTCGATCTTTAGATGGAGACGAGTTTGATCGCATGCTGTTTACGTCACCACGATTGTCGCTTCCAGGAACATCGTCTCAATTTACGGATATACCAGATAGAGGATCGAAAATAAGCTTTGTTAGTGCGACAGACAACACTGATATCGTTGGTTATAGTATTAGAGGCGACTCCTTTAGTGAACAGAATCCGAAATCGAAAGTAACGGACTATCTTCGATCAAACATTTTACCACCCATTCCATTTGTTAATAGATCAGATAACTTTAAGAAACAGCTTCACGTATCATTACCAAGACAGAGACAGAATACTGGAGAATTCGGAAATAACGGTACCGATAATCTAGTAATTCCTGTTTATAAAAGACCTAAAAGAGCAAAAAGAATGCAATTGAAACCATCATTTTTACACGATATTCCTGAAGACGACACGACACATTCGAACAGTGATGTTACTGAAAATGAATCGATTAACCCAAGTATTAGTCAGCCGAGGGGTGAAGGGTCAGTGGATGAAGATAATCCTGTGAAACATAAAACTCTCCCAGATTTAAAAACTTTAGATAAACTAGACCGCGAATTAGTAAACCCCCAACAAATACTAATTCATATAAATAACACTGTTCAGTATTCATCTCGTCAAAAACAGTTATTAAATGAACTCCGGGACGATCCGTCTAAGCGAGAAAGCCAGTCTGACTTGAAATCTCTTAAATCTAAACATCATAAGAAAGCGAAACGGTTAATATTTCTCCGAGATTACCCAGAGGACCAAGTTGACAGGAAGTTAAGCTAACGTTGTACTGCTGACTTTAATACAAACGAAATATAGCAAGCACGCGATTCATGTTTACTTTTTTTCTACAAAACACCCCGAAACATTGCGAAGATGCCAATATAATATGATCTATATTTCTGAAGCCCTTGTTACCGTGTTGTGTGTCAAATTTTGGAACGACATTAGGAAAATGCCTTGAATATATAAACAGTAATTGCATTCTTTGCCTGCATGTAGTTCATTTTATGACTGGAACCGCTCCTAATATATTTCATGTTTTAGTTTGTTTTACGTCTTTGAAAGAATAATGGACGAGATAGCCCGATAGCCGATTCGGTTTGTTGCATAATTCCTGTCGGTAGCTTTTCGGTTAGAAATCATGGAATAGCTTTAATTCTTTTATAGGTTTTGAATGTTGACATTTTTGCTGAGTAGGTCATCATATAGTATGGGAGGCCAGTATTTGAGGGTAGCCATTTTACGATATTATACCAACTTATTTTTTTATTTTCACTTTATTTTTAATGTCATCATCATCGAGATATCGACTGTGATTTGGCAATGTATTAATATTAACAGGGTTCATGACTATATTTCAAATTGTTTTCCATCATATCATGAGGATATTTCCATGTTTGCGACCATTTTTGGCGGAAAAATCGGACGCAGTGCTTATTTCGATTAAGTAGATACGTATATATATATATTGACACCAAACACTACTACTACTCAATCGAAATCAGCCTATCGTCCGATTTTCCCACCAAAAATGGTCGCCATCCTGGAAATACCATCATGAAATGATAGAAAACAATCTGAAATATAGTCATGCCAATATTAATACATTGCCAAGTCACAGTTGATATGTCAATAACATTATAAATAAGGTGAATAAAAAAGAAATTGAAATATTATCGCAGAATGGCTACCCTCCAATAATGACCTGCAATACTATGAAGGCCTTCTCAAAAAAATATCAGCATCGGTTTTTTGTCATCAAACATCCAAACCTACAAAATAAGATTATTCCACGATTTATATTCGAAAAGCCGACGGATTTACATTAAAGGTCAGACTATGAGTGATCTTTCTTTTTTTTTAAGTCACGCTTATAATTTTGTTATCTCCCTTTATGTGTGTGTAGCCACAGATCACTCAAGATTTCCCCATTGACTTTAATGCTAATTCTCGTCTCTTAAATGGGCTCTAACTTTTTCCTAAAATTTCGTTGGGTAGAACCCTTTCTACCACAGATGGAGCAGCGGATATACGTAAAATTTGTCAGAATTCAAGTGCAGTCTGTCCAAAATTTCGCTCAGAGCACACTGCATGGCGTATCCCCCGTCTTAATTAGCCATGTTGGAGAAGAAAAATGTGACGTTAATCCCAAAGTTCACACATATGCTATGGTTTGCAACCTAAACTAGAAAACTCTTGCGTGAAGGCGAATTATTGTCTGTCACACTTTTTCAGATGCAGTAACTCTCTTTCTAATTGATCTAGAATGTTCAAACTTGGTGCAGGTGTTTATTGGGTCGATGCCTTGATCACTCGTTGGGGGGGGGGGCGAAGGGGTAGCCAAAATGCGACCGACTGATGCACATACGCCCCACCCCACCCACCCCCAGTACGAGTGACGCAAACAGGTGCCGAGCACCACAGGTGCGAGTTTTGTAGGGAATATGGGGGTGGCGAAGGGGCGGTTTCAAATCTATGCCGTCATCCATAATCCCAGCCCAATGAATGTCAACAAAATACTGCCTTCCCGGTAGAACATAGATAGTATTGTATAATTATATAGTTGTTCGTCGATCGTTGTCTCGCCGGAAAGCAGTTTTTTTTAAGTTCACATATAATTTATGACATATATGATGATTGTGCTGAGACAGACAACAGAGGAATAGAAGAATAATGTTATAATGGAATCGAGCGCCACCGGCGCGAAAAGATTGTAGATATGTAACCGGGTAGAAGACTGATGTTATGATTGAATTGGGCGCCGCAAGCGCGAACAAATTCAGATTAACAGAGCTTTTAAATTCAGAGTTAAACACAACATCTTTTCAAACATGTTAAGTTCAGAAGGCTTTTTTTATGCTAAAGTTGTGCGTGAGTAGCTTGACGTATACAGTGAGCACCTATTTTGATACCGACTACTCCTATTTGCGACCGACTGCACTGATTTTGCGACCGACTAATTTTTTTTTCCTGGCCCCTGGCCTTGATGGCATTTGAAGATGAGGTAGATAGAGATAAGCAATTTCATTGGTTGATGCTTTGAGACACGAAAACTTTAGTTCCAATTAAATGGGAGTGATGGACGTTGGTGTACAGTTTCAATACATCAATACCTTGACTAAGTTCGACAATGAACATTTTCTGCTTAGGGTAAGCAGAGAGATAAGTAATTTGACTGACGGAGACTTTTGAACACAATAACTGTCTCTCTAATTGAGCTAGAATGTCGCAACTTGGTGTAGGTGTTTATTGGGTCGATGCCTTGATGGAGTTCGAAGATGAGCATTTTCTTCTTATGGTAAGCAGAGATAAGCAATTTGATTGGTTGATTCTTTGGGGCACGATAACTTTAGTGATCGGTACTTTGGGGCAAGATAACCTTCTTCTATCTGATAGAGGGCGATGAAACTTCGTGTATAGAGGGGAATTTCGCAGTGGGAGTAACCTACAAATGCAAAACACGAAAACATGAAAACACGGTGCATTTCCTAGACAGTGTATTGTTCTGGGGCCGGTGGATCAAAACCAATTTTTTTTAACGATCCGTTAAACTCTAACGGATCATTATCTTGCCAACATGTTGGTTAACGCTCCGTTAAATTTCCGTTGTGCCGTCTGCTCACAAAACTTGATTAAAGGCAAAAATATAAATTATGTAGAATTTTCTACAGAAAATACTTAAAAAAAAACTATATAAATTTTTGGCATAAATCTTTAGGAAAAATTATGGGACTTGAACTACAGAAACTGTAGAATATTTGAGGCCATTATTTCCTACAGCCCCCCCCCCCCCGCAAATTCTGCAGAATACTATAGAATTTCATCCTTTAGAAAATGGAATAACCCCTTCATAGCCCAACCCTATAGAATGCGTCCTAGACAGTCAACCGACTAATAATGCCATCGTTATACGGATAATAGAGCTCAACACACCCGTTAAAATTAACGATCCATTAAAAACATGTTAACGAGACATTAAAAAATAAACGGAGCTTTGAACAACAGGCCCTGGTGTATGCATTCATCGGTTGTGGGGCTACAAGGTGTCTCAATACTATATAAGGCACCGAAGAAAACAGTTTTGAACAATTTTAAAATGTGGTAACATGAATTTATAGACCGTCAAAATTTAGTTGTTTTTAAATAAAATGTTGTCTTTATTTGTCGTACTTATTCGTATTCTTTGTCCACCTGCCGCGGAAGAGCTAGAACGCGTTAACCTATGATTAGACGTAGCTCAGGGATTGTGTTTGTCCCATAGAGTTTTTGATTTTGAATTTTCATTCTATGAATATAGATTGAGTTCGATACACATACATTTATCTTAATCGGTTCGTATAATTGTGATAGTATTTGGCGATTGTTCACATTTAGCATGTTTATACAAATCAAAATTGCTTTTGTCCAGATCCGGTAATTGAAACTGTACAGATTTCTTCACCATGTATGTGATGTCACTGGTTTTGCGATGACGTAACACGGATTTGAGCACAATTTCATTCCCCTCACAATCTACAAGACATTTAGTTTTTAAGTGTTTGTGACTTCTCTGAGAAGTTGGCATTGACAAACTTCTTCGTCTGTGAGGATTAAATCCTACCGGGTCTTCCTGGTTAATTGTTTTGTCTCGCATGTCCTTTGATGTTTTCCTTACACGGTTTGTCTCTTTGCTTCCATTGTGTAAACCGGCTAGACGAACATCATGATGGCTGCCCTTGCGAGATTCTTTACGGGTCGTTTTGGAGGATTTCCTAACTGCTTTTGGTGGATCACTCGACTTACTGTCATCACTAGGACAATATTCCTCAGGGCTGGGTATGTGGAATTTCTGAATTTCGTCTTCTGTTAATCCCGGAAACGAAGAAATCACTACGCTATTTCTCGGAGTTCGGATTGTTGGTAATTCGACTTCTGACGGTTTCTTGGGTGTGCTGCTTCTCGGTAAATCACTTAATGATTTGTCATGTGATTCACTAACAATTTCCTCGTTCAGAGTGATGTCTTGTAACTCAACAGATTTGCTAATATCTGGTCGAATGTTTATCGGAGGCAACTTGTCACAATTTTGAGTTAAAATCTGTGGGGCAAATACGGTGGCTTTCTTGCGCGTTCGCTTAGCGGTTTCTAGTTCAGGTTTACATTCAGTGTATTTAGACTCAACACATGGATTATCGGCATCTGCCTGCGCGAAACTAGTAAGTCTCTCCTGTTGACTGGCTTTACGTTTAGGAGGCGTCGGATTTCGTGGGTAAGAAAAGGAAGTTGTACGAGCACGATCTGTTGCTTGCGTGTAATTTATCTCAGATGAAACGGTTTTTATCGCCTCGTCATAAAGTTTAGTTATATTTGTCCACCGTTTCGAATTCTCTTCGTCTTGTTCAAACTTTAGACGCTCAACAAATTTGTCTGTTGAAATACGCCGCATCTTTTCACTATAAGCAACCATGGAATTTTCGACATGTTTTTTTGAGAAATCCAATTTTTTTATTTCCTTTTTGTGAATCGACTCCATGGCAGAAACCGTGCTTTTTAATTCGTTATCAGCATTTGAATTTCGGGCATGCGCCCCTCGACCAACTTCACTATATTGTATAGGATAACTTGTCGTTTGAGACCATACGACTATTCTGTCCTGTTTATTTCCCGAAGATTTTCCATTTTCTTTCATAAACTTGAGCATGTTTCTTTGTTATTGGTCTGAATCCTACAAAAATTAATGTAAAATCCAATCATTCTTAATTAACAGTCTAATTAACACTCAAAATACAAAATGCAGTCGATTAAACAGGACAAGTCGAATGGTAGAAAGCAAAGCCCTATATACGGCTTTGGTAGAAAGTGCTCAGATGTATTTCCACGTTACTTACCCAAGAAGGAAGCGTAGTGTGTGAATTTACGCTTTCCTTTATCCTTTTGGGGAAAGAACCACGGCAAAGTGCAATTCGTTAAATGTTGCATTAAAAGAGTTTGTGACAATTGTATTTACCTTTCGCCTGTTCGCACAAAATACCCAGTATCGTGTCTTAAGGGTTCAATGGTTAATCCCATGAGGTAAAAGAGGGGATAACCGCCCAAATAGTTTAACCATTTAAATTTTCAGTAACGTTATCATAACAATCTTACCGTATATGCCTCCATGGTTTGTTCTTCATTTTACAGCCAGTAATTCAAAGCAACAAATATGATACTTAATCGACATGAGCGGCGTGTCATAGTCATGCGGATATATGTAGCCTATTTCTGTCATTGTCTATAATATACCTACTATACTTATCTTAATCATAAAATAACAGGCTACAAATGTCTCATAAATTACAATTTTATCTATCTAAATATATTGTCGAAATACACTGCTAAACATAAGGTGATATTTGTACAAAATGCTCGTTGAATGACCCACCAAGGGAGATAATAACACTGGCATAGCAGGAATCAGACTAGTAATTCTCTTCATTATTTTTCTTGTAAAATGTTTATTCACAAAATTTGTATACGTTATCATAATATAGTATATATACATTCTCTTCATTGACATGAATGTCACATTCATAATATTTCTTTGCAAATTCCGATGATCTCAACTTTATAACCACCACGAACCCAACACGGTCAAAATGATAAAAATGTTGAAAGGTTTTGAACATTTCGATTTTTTGTAAGATCTGGCCACAGGAATCTATAGAAAGTGGCGTCATTTGGATCTTTTACGTGTACGCCAATATGTACACGGGACCTCGACTTTTCGTCCCTCCGAACGATTAGACAGCTGTCCTTGTCAGGCCCTCCGTCTTGCATCACTGACAAGAGGAAACCACGCCTGAAAATATGGATGTACTTTTTCGGCTAATGCAGGGATCGAACGTTCACTTTGTGTGGGACTACATTTATACGTTAAAGTCATTATATGTAATAACGATACTGTTAAAGTTTATGATTTTACACTAATTCTAAACCGATTACGCAAAAGTGTAAAATTATTCATGTGATTTTTTATCGTGTAAACTGCATGTATATATCGCATGATTGGTGATTTATTATATATTTATACAAAATAGTCTTTGTTTGCTTAATTCAATGAAAATATCGACAACTATCTACGTAAAGCTACAAATGTAACAAAGTCCATTAATGAAAATCTGTCTATAACCGTGTACATACCTTTGAACTGTTTTGCAAGACATGGTATGACATAATGAAATATGAATACCAAAAGGTATCTTGCATGCGACAAGAGTCTACTCACCTTTTTCAGAACAAAATTCCTGTCTTGAAGAATGTCACAGTTGTTTGATTCTGTCCAGTTCGCCCATCAGATTATGGGGTTTATTAATTTGTTCGTACCCACTGTATTCCTTGACGAGGAAAATATTATGGAAATACCTTGAATTACAACTAACTAAGAATTCCAATACGTAATAAAAATGCCGAACTAACACACACACTTTCCGGAACAATTCATTGATGTCGACTATTCCTAAACTGTTTTCGTCTTTTTGAAACTTAAAAATATCTAATAGTGTTAAACATTAAAATATTTTCTTCATCTTTTCCTAAAGTTAACAAAAGCCATATTCAAAAGATGGAGTAATTGTTCTTTTCCGGTATAGGAATATCGCAATGGAAACCTCTTCCACAATATTCATCATACACTGTCTTCAAAATTGAATTGAAGCTGATAACCAGCACTTTTATCTATTGACACTTGTTTTATATACATACACAATCCTTTAATCTTTGACGTAAGTAATGGATTATCTCATATCAACTTATTCTGTCACTGAACATAACCCACGCGCGCAAATATCTACAGATCAACGTTCAATCAAACTACTCTCTTCTACTGGCTGGTTGGAAACAATGTCTTACAAACGATTTGATCTAACAGAAATCTCTCAAATGCATGTCAGTTCTAAGTAGAATAAAGGGCAACACCCATCTTAATCTCGGTTGTTTTCTTGTTGATGTTTACAGAAGCTAAAGCTACCTTCCCCAACAACTTTGTTATTATTAATAGTAATTAACGATTCATGTCCGAGTTATGCGTTAAAGGGGTACAGCATCCAGGGATTAAAATAGAGAGCCTAAACATCAATTATTGTTCAGTCTTCATAAATAATAATGTTATCATCGTAATATGTTAAAGTTATCATTTTAAAAATTAAAACCATATATCAAACACACCAAGAGCCATTTTGAAAGCAATAACCTTATTTTGAATCACTATAGATAATAAATATAATTTCATTCAAATAATGACACCTTCACAGAAAATTTGAGAATTATCTTCAAACAGATGATTAACTATATAGCTGACCCCCTTTATAACTGGTTTTAAATGTATGATAAGCATCACAATACTAGAAGGCTTGGTGTAAACAATTCTAGTATTTAGACATTTGAGACAAGCCTTTTATTATATCCTTTAATATACCATACTATAGTCAATAATAAATCCTATTTGTTGATATCGTTACTTACGTTTATAATCTCTATTAATATAGGTAGATATATATACATAGTATAATTTTACTTATAAACATGTGTTGATATACATATACTAAATACCTAGCTTCACTAAAACATGCTTTACAAATAATGGCGGGGAGAAAACAAGAGATTCTTTTGTCGTGAACAAGATAGTCATTTATTCTTCAATATGACATTAATAAAAAGCTTAATCGGGCATTCCACCCTTGTCCATTGTGAGGAGACGTTTTATGATATCGGATATATTGATACGAGAACACGCATGATATAAACCCCAAAAGTTTAGCCAATGCTTAGGAAATGTCGCCTTTTAAGAATTTCGAGTGTAAATTATATAATATGTGTTATAGACTCAAAATAGACACAAGTAAGGCGTTGGTAAACCGTTATTCCATATTTCAAAGAATGAGATTTTAAGTCGCTTTATTTTGTTAGTGTTATGAGACTATTTTAACCAATGCCTAGGCGATGTCCCTCTTTAGAATATTGCGAGTGTAAATTTAAATAGTCGCACGGTCTACTCTAAAAATGATGAAATGTTGATCCATATGAGATTTTAAAAAAATATATGATAGACTATAGTTTAAGAAATCACGCAATCAATAAAATATTAAATCCATAACATCAACTTTTATCACGGTTTCAGTTTTAAACCCTAAGTGTAAGAAATTATTAAGGCGTACAAGACTGTGGTACCTGTCTTCTAAGGTCTTATATTGCTGCTTGATCTGGCGAATATAATTGGTAAGAAGCAGCATTCCGTTTTTCGCTTTAAGTAATCGTAAAAAAGTCAGTACCTCACATTTAGTCATCAGGGAGCTATCACTAGAACCGATTGGACAGAATAAGATTCTGTGGCTTCTACCAAGTTATCGTCTTTTTCTTCTTTAAAATCTTCTATTTGGGACTATGTCAATAATTGTCCAATCTGATTAAAATACAGATCTATATTTCGTTTCATTGTCTTTATGGTACACTACATGAAATTTTGACCGGTTGTAAGGAAGGTCGCGTCAGGTGTCATACATTTCTAGTGGTTTACCCACACTCCCGTGCACTTCACGGAAAAAACCTCTGACCGTTTCAATGACTAATCATTCACATTATTCAGAATGTGGGTTACATGTCTATAACAACTCTTCCAGACCCTAGTGTAGTAAAGCCAGATAAAACGAAATTTTGAAGTATAAAATACGAAACGAAATAGGATCTGCTCTTTTTGTGTGTAGGGGTAGTTAACGGTTAGCCTATTCTTAGCATGCCACATCCTCAGCCTCTCCAAAAAATGCCGTAGCCCCCTCCCCCTAAATTTTATGAACTGGCTACGGGCAACCCCACCCCTTTGTTTTGTCTAGGCATTTTACAGATCTTAGAGTCTGGAGAACCCGTCGCTCAGCCCAGCCCATTCCAGTTATAATAGATGTTCGGGAGTATCTTGACATAGAACATTTTGTTTTAGTTATAATTTTTCATATCGTATTATTATCCAATCTGTGGCCATTTCACGATGATACCTGTGTCATACTTACTAGGTAAATACAATCATGCTTTTAAACAAACTAATTATTTACTCAGCATGCTGACAACTAGGTCAACATATACTTGATTAGAAGGTCAACAAACAATAAAAATGTCTTACTTGGTTTCTTTTGAACAAACTGGAGTATTTGTTAAAGTAACACCCCTCAATATTTAGAAAGTCGTGAGCCACGGTGGCTCAGTTGGTAATTCTCACTAACCATGATCTGTTGGTCGAGAAACTTCCCCAGGGATTTTCCAAAGTGAGAGGTGCGGGCGTTTGTATGGTACGAAAAAACAATTTTTTGAGTACACGTTGGCGTGTAGATTAATATTGCTGTTTATTTGACTGTCTTAGACAGGCGATTAATGAAACACATTGACTGCAGGCCTATGGTCAATCTCGTTCCCAGAGGCAGCCGCGGAGCCGAAGGCCTCTGGCACATTAGACCGTCCATTTTTTCCAATTTTTTTCAAACCTAAGCCCCGCCCATTCTGACCTCTGATTGGTCAATCTTTTTGGGTCGATTTCTCGAAAACTAGAGGTCGGATCGTCGTTTCGTTTGTTGTAAAATGATCCTAGAGTCAAAGTCAACTCACTGACATAAAAAATTGGATCCTAAACGAACAAATTCAAATTTTTGTAAAGATCTATTTTTCTACGCGTGGGTATATTTTTAAGTGATTCGGTCATCCAGGCACGTAAAATCAGGGGCGTACGACGCAAATAAACGAGAAATTTCGCGCGTAGGAATTACATGTCACCTTCCGGGAAAATGGCTACCCCGATTCACCAGAGAAATTTCTTCAAAAATTTTTCTGGTTTCGAGATTGGCCTATGGTTTATTGTCAAAATCTGTATTGCTTTTCTAAGAGATTGTTGGTAGCGGGGTGCATGAGCTCACCGCCCCACTCCCTCTGGCACCGCCACTGCTGTGCAATAACATACCTGTATATTGCCGATGTAGGATTTTGATTATATACACGAAAATAACACCTTGTACTTAAATATACATTATGCAATAGCTAAACCTGCCAATTACAGGTCTTTCTTTTGGCCTCAAATGCTATTTTAATTATTTTAGACATTAATTAACTTATCCAGACCATAATCAACCATCGATGTCATCGCCACCCTGCGATATTTACTGGATTATAATCCGATCCGCTGCGCAACGCTCACTGATGATTTTAATGTTTTTATCGTACCAATTTTAGTCATTGAAATCCTCAGAAAATTCCCTTTACATTATCTAGTTTTTAACTATTATAGTGAGAACTGCCAGCTCTTTATCTAATCTCCCACCATGTATTTTTAAGTAAAGAATGCGTTAATGTAGATGTATATGATATAATGGTTGTTTGTCTGTATTTTTTTTTAAAGATAAAATGCATAATTTGTTCAAATCAAAGGGTAGTTCTCAAATGTCAATATTAGTCTTTATTCTTCTAACAATGTCAATAGGATTATCTGAGATCATAAAATGATTATCTTAATACATTTGACTACTTCAGATTAAAAAAAAAATTCTTATCTACACGTAAACACAATAAAATACTAAACTTTAAACGATATTCACACTCAAACAAGTCCTGCGCTGGGTTACATTTTGTTTATAAGAACTATTCCGCGTGACACTTAGTGTAAGTTAAAGCGGCATTAGGTAATGAAAAGTGGGTCCACGTTTGGTTCCGTTCTCGGAGTCAATGGTGGCACACTGTGTATAGCGCTGATCATCGATTCACTAACCATGCGGTCCCAATTTCGATCCCGGTGTATGGCGAGTATAATATGTTACTCTGGTATTTCGAGCCCCCCCCCCCCGCCCGCCCACTATCTTTGTCGCTGGTGCAAGATGAGGGGCCTGACCATGGAATATACTTAAAAACCAGCTCCTATTTCGTTTGGCTGTATATAGTTCAAAATTTCGTTTACTTAAAATCTGCGTTCCGGATAATGTGAGGGATTAGCCAATGAAACGGTCTGTTACGGCGAGTTTTTGGCGCAAGGTGCACGAAGCTGTGAGTAACGTACTATAAACATCAACGCTGATTGGTTAAACAAAAGTCTGACGTCATACGGTCAAAAGCCGCTCGTATTACCTCTGAAGCCACCTTTCACTACAACCGACCAGATCGTCATAGTGTGGGCCATCGAAAGTATAAAAAACCGAAACGAAACATAGATCTGTATTTTAATTAGTTTGAACATTTACAAATTCAAACTAAAACAATATAATTATTAACAAAAGCAGCCTCCGAATTTTGTTTGAATCATTTCACGTAATTAGAAAGCATCGCTGTTATCCTTGTCTAAAAGTACACCTGCCGGTTAGAAATCCACGTGGAAAACGGCCCACGTACTAATACTGCGTATGACCCATGTATTCTTGTCTTACAACATATCTTAGTAGCCTTGTGCGTCTAGTATTTTCACTTGTTTTCTTTGGCTTCCTCTTCAAATGTCCTTTTCACCTAATGTTAAAACGTTATATCTTCCCATTAGTTAAGACATTTGTCTTACCCGAAATAACAACGCAACAGTTCGGTTCTACATTTTATATAAATCACGGATTTACGTGGATTACAAGCATAATAGATTACATTAGCATACTTAAAACCCAAACTCCAGTAAAAGTTTAACCAGTATGGCTAGAATCGGGAAACGGCTAAATAAAATATAGTTGCCTAAAGCACCAAGTTGATGTCTACCCTTGGTCAGATCTGTGCAATTACTGATACGATGAGAACTCAGATGGTCAGATCTGTGCAATTGATTGGGTGGTAAGCCAAATGATGCAGTAGGAATTTTCCGACACGGCATGGTAGGATTTAAACCCATCAAAATATCATGTTTATCGACCTATGGAACATTTCATGTATCGAAGTGTCATATCAAACTGATCCCGCAGTGAATATTCGCTTGGCCGCTACAATCACTGATAAGCATGACATCGACGAGGCTTAATGAGTACGGCATATTAACTTGTTTACTCCTACAAATTAAATTCTCAAACATTTTTTTTAGGTATAAGAAAAATAAATAAAGACGTTTGAACTATTTGCAGTTAAAAAATATTTCCTATTTAGTGTAAATGGGTATTAAAATGAGTAAAATGCATCATTTTGCCCGAAGCAGTTAGGTGTTAAGTAAACATTGCACGAGCCGTTTAGCCAATGACTAACGGCGCGTGCAGTCAACGCACGTGTTATGGACACTCATCTGTTACAGAGTTAATTCGTAAGTAATTCTCTGTGAAACAGATTGGTGTCATAGGTTTCTGATATTCTCAATTTATCACAAAAGTATAATTGGACTCATACATTTTTGTTAACCCAATAATTAATTAAAGATACAATATGACTAATAGGACTAAACTATTACATTGGTAACATTTCGTTCATAGCAACTTGGATGGAGTAAGGTCGTATTTATTGGTTAGTACATAAAAGTAGGACGTTATCATTCATTCATGCATTCATCCATTCACTATGACTTAGTGGGTACGACATTATAGCTCACTAACTAAGCTGCCTCAGGTTCATTCCCCGTGTGTGGAACCACGGTGGCTAAGTGGGCAACGCAATGACTCGCTTGCCTGCATTGGCGAGAAACTTCATATAGATTTTCCAGTGTGATTTCCCCCTTATCAATGATGCCCATTTGCGTGAACGTAAAAGATCCCTTGACAGTTGGAATTCGATATAATAGCACACTGTATGGCGTATGTCCGTCTTCATTAGTCCAGTTCGGAGCAGAACAGTAAGACGTTATAAACTCCCCTTTCATTTCATTTTCATTTCATTCCTCGTGTTCACCTCGAGGTCCCATCGATAGTCTTCGGAGAGTAGGCATAGCAAAATTTCCCAAGGCATGCATGCGCTCGTCTTAATTTTCCCGGTTGGTGGAGAAAAGTAAAGCAGTAGACTTCTCTAAATCAGTCCATGTAAAGCGAGAGCGAGATATAGAGAGAAATGGATTTGAATGTCCACTCGACACAAGCTACGTCATTTTAGGACTAACATATGGATCAGTTTAATTTCATTCATTCGCACGTGCGTACGGGTCTTTATATAGCAGTGGGAGAAAACCGGAGGATCCGGAGAATACCAATGAGTTTGGACAGGCGACTCTAATCCCTGTAACCTACAAAAAGGGAATCGAAACCACGCTACTTGACTCAATGACAAACCTAATGATACAATGCGTACGTGTTAACCATTTGGCCATCCAACCGCTTTTTGATGTAAAGCATTTTCACTATTGGTTTGGTTCAAGCCATCTTATGCAAGTGCCATACTCATAATTCTTGCTCAAGTGACGTTCGTCGAATCATTATCTTTTTTTTTTATATTAAAAGAACTTTTACAAAATGCAATCGAACTGTTTCTTTAAGCGAGAATTTCATATTTTGTAAGAGAGTTCAAACATTATTTATATGTCTTTTGTTCAATAAGTTGTCAACTCACTATTATACGACCATGGGTATTATTCCCCATACTTAAAAATCATTGACACTGGAAATAATAACACAATTACCCCCCCCCCCCCCCTTGTTTTTCTATTCCCCCCCCCCCCATGGTATAGCTATCTTCAAACGTTTGAATATGAAGTTGAAAATGATAAATGATATTTCTCAAATGGCAGTAGTGAATTATCGGATTTATAGGGTTATTCTTTAACAAGGTAGGACAAATTGTAAAAATATAACTTAAAAATATCAAATTGTAGCTTTATATATCACAAATAATATATAATCACGTAAAAATATCACTTGGTCGCTTTTCATTGCCGGATAACTCAAAGTCAAACTGAAACATATCGATGATTCCATTCAGTGTTTGTTTTGAGACGTTTCGATACATTTTACCATCATCTCATATCACGTAAAAATATCACTTGGTCGCTTTTCATAGCCGAATAACTCAAAGTCAAACTGAAACATATCGATAATTCCATTCAGTGTTTGTTTTGAGACGTTTCGATACATTTTTACCATCATCTCATATCTTTGTTTCTTCATTTTCTCTTTACTGTCGTCTCCATGGTGAAGGGAGGAAATTACTAGCTTTTTAAACTCCTCTCTAGACATATCTCTGTTCTTCAATGCAATTTCTGAGGCTGAAGGGAGATAACCATTAATTTGAAAGGATTTCCAAACTCTCAGAAGATATTGTTCACGTCCCGTGCATTCTTTTACTACTTCTGAATTAAGCCAATATGTATGTTCATCCAAAATACTCTTCAGTTCGTCCTTGACGTGGGATTTATGATCATAATTTTTAACCAAATAATAAAGATCAAATTTCTGAAGTATATATTCGGAATCTGTTTTAAAAGTTTCCTGTTTTGCCAATATATGAGGTTTGAATAAACATGGGCTACAGTAAAACTGTATGGGTCTAAAATGGCCGTCTATTCTCGTTGGATTGGCTTTTGCTGTTATTAAATAGTCAAGAAATTCTTGGAAGCTCAAATCATGACCACACTTCAAACTGTGGTCTGACGGATTAGAGCGAACTGCCTTGATCATTTGTATCCCCTGATATCCCCAAAACATGGGTAAAAACAGTTTATCCATGTAGCCAGAAAGAAGTCTTGAGTATGGATTTCTACTGACCATAAACCTCGTGGTGTTGAAGATGATTTCGCGCTGTTTTTTATTTTGTAACCGATACATAGTCTGATTATAAGGAATGCCATGAGCTTCATACCTCGTCATTTCGAAAGGACTGTGTATCAGTTTTGATCCGGTGTCGTTGTTTAAATATCGCATAACACGTATCCAATATGTGCATCCGTTCTTTGGTACAACGCAATAGCTCATCTTCTTGGGTTTATGAATCAAAATATTCTCTGTGTTACCACGTGACATTCTTTTGCATACGTCATCGATTCTGTTGAGACGGCGTAGCTGTTCAACTTCCTGAAATTATAAAAAACACATGAATCGTAAATAGGACCTAGCCACGAAAAAACATTATAGGTTTTACAAAAACGTCACATACACGCAGTTTAGAATGATTCCCCATGCAAGAAACTGCACAACTGAATTAAACCATACACTGATTTTCATTAATACACTGTTCCACTTAATTTCAGCCATATTAAAATTGAAATCCGATAGGTCAAATATCAATCCCTAGAAGATTTAATGTTGTTATCCCCGTTAAGCAGTTGTCACTAGAATATGTTTATTACTATTACCAGTCCGGTCCATTCAAGTAAATATCATCCATATATCAAAATTGTAAAACCAATTCTCAAAAGTTTTAGTGTTACATCTGCCACATTGTTCTTGTTACCAGCCATATTTATGTGACACCCCTCTCTTCACTCGGTCCACTCCGAAGTCATATATATATATATATATATATATCATGTATTACTTTCAATTTACATGACAGATATCTTGAAAAATGTCGTTAAAAAACCACAAACTTGAAAAATAGTCGCAGCTTTTGACGCGCTCTGTTACCATTTTCCGTCGTCGTAGCAGCACAGAAAGGACGCCTCCCCGGGTGGGGGGGGGGGGTATTACATGGAAACGGACCCATTACATTTGCATTCGACTTACTTTTTCGCCTTGCTTCAGAGGGAACAACCAAACTTTGTGAAATAAGCTGCTGTGATTCCCCTGTAATTATTTTCCACTAATCAATCCATTGCCACTTTGTTATCTCATTCCCACTTTGGACGTAAAACTCACATTACTTTTATTATAAAGTTTAAAACTCTACCAGGTTTGGAAAAATAACCTTTGTAGGTCAACCGCCCGTCGGCATGAATAATTCAGAAGCTTCCCCACCCCTCATACATACACAAATGTATACACACAAACACCAAGTATCGAAAACATTAAATTCTGACAAGGAGGTAAAATTAAAAGTTGCTAGTTGGCATGCGCACAATGTCTACTGAATTATATTTCAAAAATTTACCTCCACTGCAGCAGTTGAGGAAACGGTACGTCGTTGTGGCGGGAAATCGATGTCATCATTATTTCTAAAGAAAGTTGGGTTGTGAGTGTTTACTTCCGGTGCCAATTCTACTTCCTTTTTGCTGTGAGCATGACCTGTCATAATCAATTTTAGATCATTTATTTTTGGCGCGTAAACATAATTGTCCTTTGATTTGTTGGAGGAGGCGGGGGTATATGTGAGGGGTGGGGAGATGGTGAGGTGGGGCTTCAGTGTGTGATGGTGTGTGTGTGTATTTTTGAAAAGGTTCATTCACATTTCAACATCTCGAAAAGACTTTAAAATTAATATAGCGAAGCACCATGTCCATGAGTCAATTCACTAAACGTATAAATTTTATTATTCTTGATTATACTTGCACATCTTTTATGTTAAAATTGAATTGTTTATATTTATAGGAGAGGGGCCAAATATGACAATAAAAATAAATAGAATATATTTTTTAAAAAATAAATGAATATAATTTGTCTTCATTGTTAGAATTCCCTTATTTATGATTATATCAAGATTGTCCGTCTGAAATGGGGTTTAACTTCCACTCGACACAAACTAGACCATTTCGGGGCTAACATATGGTTCAATTGTATTTCAAAAAAAATTCGCTTGCGCGTTGGGGTCTATAGCCGTTGGGGGGGGGGAAACCCAGAGAAAACCCACAATGATGGACAGGCGACCCTACTCAGTTGACTCAATGACAGACCTTATGATACAGCGCGCACCTGCTACCCCCCCCCCTCCGTCTAAACGGATTGAGTAGACAATTATGCAAGGAATATCATACCTAAAAGACTAAATTAAAATCATATTTACCTGCTGGTTTTGTTATCAACAGAAACAGAATTACTGAAAGTCCAATTAGGGATACAGATAAATATTTATAATAAAATTTAAACGCCATATTATTATATTTTGGTCATCTGATTATAATTCTGTGTGGTATAATTTAATACACATTTCTCCACCACACTATTAAAGGTTTATTCTGGTGTGTTCATTCTTCGCACTACACACATTCGATGTATTTTTCATATGTCGTCACTATTCACTGCTGAGTCTCAAGTTTATATTAGCAGTTGAATCAATAAAGCAGAATAATAAAAACTCGTTACATATATATCGGTAATTTCCGACTATAACACATTTTTCCACTATAACACATTTCTCCACTATACCACTGAAGTTGCATTTGGATGTGTTCATTCTTCGTGCTGCACACATTCATTGGATTTATTTGCGCACTCGTTCACACTTAAATTACCACATCCCAATTTAAATATGTCATCACTATTCATAGGACAAGTGTTGATGCATTAGCTGCTGAAACAATAAAGTACCACAATGGACATTTCTATTAACTAAGAGTAAATGAAACTAGAACAGATGCATTAAGCTACACAGAGCCGAAGTCATGTCGTTTCTCGTGCTGGGTTGTCTTCCAATATTTGATATATATTAAAGGGACAATAACATTCTTGCTGGCTTGGTAGCTCCAGAAAAAAAATAATACCCTTATTCTAAGTACTAGATGTTTAAATGTCCTACCTGTTGTGTAAATTATCCATTACAACCTATTTTATTTGTCCAGAGGGTTCGAAAATATTTTAAAATCCAAGTCACATTTGAAAAGGTTTACGTTAGACTTTTCAAATCAATTGGTTGAATTTTTCCAATTTTTTAAATTAGGTGTGTTAAGATGAAATTTATATCATCATTTAATTGGAATATTCTAAAATAATACGATTTGTTGACCAGAATGAAGATTGGGACATAATTTTCAGTTACAACAAGAGTGTTATTGGGGCTTTAAAATTCAATACTCATTTTTATCGGACTCTGTGAAAGTTGTGTTCAATTTGAGGAGTAACTAAAACTGGTTTGAATAAAATTTATTGTATTGGTTCACTTCACAACCAAGATATCTATTAATACTAAAGTATTACCTAATTATTAACCAATTTCAACTTTTGGATTATGATAATAATAATAGCAGTAATAATAATACTGTATTTATACTGCGCAATATCCATGCATGCGCATGCTCAAAGGTAAGTCCAAAAATGATCACAACAGCAGCTATGTCTCTAACTAAATATTATCCAAAATCTTCGACAATGAAAACACGAATTATTGTAGCACCATGAGTCTTTCTGTCAGACGTGGGGAGCGGAACACGCCAAACCAGTCGCCACACCCTACGTATGAACCATGCATCTTTCTTTTACTACATATCTTAGTAGCCCTGGATCGTCTAGAATTTGTCTCTGGATGTCTTTGCTTCCCCTTCACGTTGTGTATTTACTTCTTCTTATCTATCGCAGTTAGTTAAGACGTTTGTCTTACAAGGAATCCGTCTTCCATTAGCCCAGGTCAGGTGCAGAAGAGTAGGACGTTAAACCCCATTTCATTTCATTTCATTTCTTACCAGGAATGACAATGCAATAGTTCGTTTTTACATCTTACATATGAAGCTGCTTACATATGGCACAATGCATAATAGAATAAAGTCATTATTTTCAACCTCATCCAGCCTGACTCGCTGGGATTCCTGCATCCTATAGTCTAGGAACTCAAATGGTAATCCGTCCGGAATCAAATGAAAATCTGCCTTAAAAGTTTACCAAATCACGCACATACTAGGCTATTCGTGACCCTGAACCTGTGCAATTACTGATATGATTGGTTACTTAAGCCAAATGATGCAATAAGAAACTTTCCAATCACGTGTAACTAGCTATGTTTAGGTTCTATAACTGTATTTTATATACCAATCTGTCATTCATTTTGATTTGAGTACATAACTACATATGTGAATAAAATAAACCAAATTACGGACAATCCAAACCACTAGACAAAATACGGTATAGACAAAATAGTGTAATCAGCAAATGGACTGTTCACCGTGTACAATATACACAACAAAAAGTGGTAACAGGTGTCCTGAAGTGTAAGCTTACCCTGTCTCTTGCCAGACCTGCCATGGTTGCATCCAAACTATTAGACGAAATAGCGGTAAAATAGCGCATGCTATCGAATCTAATAACTTGCCAAAGAATGCCATTATTAATTTCAAAAGCACAAATTCTAGCAATATCGGTACATTATTCGCCAATTTAAACCAACATTGATGTTGAGATATTACCGGGAAAAGATGGGCTTCTCATATCCAATATTTAAAGCAAAATAAACATTTTACCACGGGTACACGAATCGTGTACCATAATGCGTTTCAACGCCATCTGTAACAATGGACCCGAATAGCAAGGCTAGACATTCCACAAGTCACGTCAAACGATGATGCCATATTCTTATCTTGAGATCGTGTGCAATAAATACTATCGATATAGACAGGAACAGCCAGACTTACCTGGCGTACATAGCTGATTGAATGTAAAGCAGTTTATATATATATTCATATTACAATTATATATTCTATATCCAAAATATTAGCGATTTAGCTCCTTTAAACAGAAATGTTTTAAGTCTGGATCTTAACGCAGCAATATCTGGAGAGTTCTTTATTTTCAGTAGCAGATCATTCTACTCTATTTTGGCTGAGTAGGCAAAAGTCCTTTGACCAAAACGGGCTATTTCAGACTTGCGCACTACCAGGAGTTCTTATCTATAGATCTTAAGGTACTTGCAGGAGTGTAGGATTGTAAGCGATCACTAAGGTATTATTTTGGGGCAGTACCATTTGATTCTCTAACTAACATGTAGAAAAATTGTATGTGACTGTAACTATGAGCGAGTGTTGTTATTCAAGCTGCAGTGTTCTGGATATCTTGGAGTCGCGAAACAAGAGAAGTAAACTACTGCAGTAATCTATTCTATAAAGAATCGGCGAGGACACCACTCCACTATCTTAGTAGGATACTTCCTGATGTACCCAATGTTCCGTAGAATGAGATAGCACACTTTAGATGTATTGTTGATTTGGGTTTCCATATTGACATTGCTATCAAACATTATTAGTACCAAAAGAGCAGCATAGCCACTATCAATACCAGTATATATATCATTGGAATGGAATGACCGAGAAGCAGACTGATAAGACTCAATAAAAGAAATAATAAGATTTATAATATCTCAGAATAGCCACATTTTCGGCCACTTCTGGTTAGCGGTTTCCGAGATATGGAATAACCCCACATTTCACGTGGCACGGCTACATGAAATACACTGCTGAGATGGTATTACTGTTATCATATTATTTAGCTTTTATCATATTCTATGAATAACGAATAACGGTTGATAATTGTTGTGGTCTGCAGAAGGATTCTTTTTCAATTTACATCCACCTGGATTAATTCATACAAAGCGTCGAAGACGCGTGATTCCTGAGATTCATGATCGTTTTTACATTCGCCACGTTGCTTTTTTCACAAAGGCAACTTACTTTGAATAATCAGTACACTTACTTTATTTTTGTCTGGATTGTCAAAATTGCCGTTAAATTACTCGGATTATGAACCACGTGGCCGATTCTCACTAAAGTATGATTGACTTCTTAACCAATGAGTAATAATTAACTCGTTGTAATTTAGCCGAAAGTGTAGATTGATTGATTTACCGGAAGTGGCCGAAATGAATGTTATCATAATGTGTATCTTTCACGGATATCAGAGGATAATTATGGTCTGCAGTCGTGTCACATTAAATGTGTCGTCACCGGATATCTCCATAACCACTGACCGGAAGTGGCTGGAATGTTGCCTACTCTGAGATATGATTAATGTGATCATAATCTGTTTCACGGAAATCAGTTGATAATGAGTTGTGGTCTACAGCCATGCCACATGATATCCCCGAAACCAGTGACTTACCACATGTTGCAAATAGCCTCAGCCATATTCTCATGATGTGTAATCTAAAATACTCATGTAAACTGTTGCATTCGAACGATCTTTCTGGTCTGGTTATTTAAATACAATAGTATAACAGAAATATTAGCTACTGAAGACCGGCATCCGTAATTTATTATGCCATGAGCACAATTTTGCCAGGACAATGGCTTTGTCGCCTGCTCTTCCCCAAATTGCATCTACCAGGGGGTCTTTTACGTGCAATCAATGTTACGTGCAATCAATAATCACATTGTTTACAACGGTCCATTATTTATAGGATGGCCATTGTTTCTTTACAATTTCCGAGGGTTTGGAGCTTGAATGCGCTAGAATCAAAATGACAAACCCTTTTCAACCCAAATGAAATATTTCGGGTCGGTCCATATCTTTAATATGCAAGTTGTTTGTCTACCGCTAATAAAGTATGAAAGTTTAGATTTCGTCGTATGCAGCTTACCTATTGGAAACCATCGATTATCTGTCACTCTCACATATAAAATGAAGCAAAAAAAACTTTATCATCGATTTAAATAGCTCTAGAATAAAAACCAGAAAAGATAGTGATATGAAAAGATCGATATGTCAAGTTAGACGCAATGACAAAGAGGTAGGCACACAGTTCAATAATGCAGCACGTTAATATCGTGTGTGACGACCCACTGGCCCAATAAATGCATTAAACCTCCGGCGTAACATTTCATACGTCGCCATTCATCTTGAAGGGCCATGGTCAGTTCTTGTCAACCACTACAAATCATGACAACCCAGAGGTGTCCAATAGTGGACATCGCTCGGGAACGTACATAACCACGGCAACACCATTACGTTGTTGGCTGCAAGGGAGTTCTGGTCGATGTGGGTTGTATGGGGTCTACTGTTGAAGAAATAGAAGGATGTGATCAATGTAACGCAGAATATTCAAGTTGCCATTAATGATGACCAATAGCACCCTCTTCTGTCCAGAAATCCTTCTCGAAACCGTAATAGCACCTCCACCATGCGAAACAACCACCGGAAAAAGCAAGCCGCTGTTTTTTCACCCATGCTGCGGTACATACGTTGTCGTCTACCGCAGTCCCGTACAAGTAAGCTGGTAGGAAAATTTCAGATTTACATTAGCTAGGTAAAAAACCCGAAACAAATGATCCTTGCTTTTTAAAAAGGGTCTATGTGAGTCCAACTTAATGGTAAAAATCCACCAAAATCGGCATTGGAAAAAGGAAAAAGTTACAAGCGTTCTGGTTTTCTACCCATTGAACTTATAAAATCCGCCATTATGGAAATTTCGGCATGCATCACAATCACAAACGATTTTCCGCTATTAGACCATCGACAAAATCAGTAAAACCCCGAGTTGGAAAATTTTAATTGTAACGACGTCAACGTATTTACATTACTTACTCCATGAAATTTGTTGCATAATGTTCAGCACCGTCATGTGCATCAAAAGTGAAACTGTCAGATATTTCCAGTGATTTCCCTAATTGCCTCACTCCAAAACACTCATTTACTAACCACATGAAAATGTTGCAAAAGGTTCAGCAAATTCACCACCTCCAGACATTTTCATTGGTGAAGTATCCCCGCCGGGCTGGGCGATTTGCCACTACTACCCAACACTGCCTTATTATTGTGTGAAACTAACATAATACTTCCATTATATTGGGTAGCATTGGGTAAACTTCCAGTCGTTCTATCCAGACGTTCCCCACACTAAAGGCTAAACCAGAACCCATTTATTAATCGCACGAAACTTGTTGAAAAATACTCAGCAGAAGAACGACAGTGACCAGACTTTTAAAATAGTGGGGAATCTAATTACTCCAGCGCAGTTACGACGACGCCCTGTCTGACGGGCGTATATCGCAACAAGATCGTCAATGATCTTTCTAATACCGTCGTCAAGTCGGGTGGCGTCCTTACTGTGCTGCTACGGCAACGAAAAATGGTCTCCGGTCACATTAAGATCTCTATGAACGGAGTACAAAGATGCTGCAACGGCGACTTCATGGCGTCTTCACCACAGCCCCACTGAGCGTTCGGAGTCCTTAGGGCGTTCTCATTGCGATGTTTTCGATAATTTAACCATTGTTACGCATGTCTTCATCTTGAAATTTCCAAAAATCTGACCAACTTATATAGTTGCCGTCATTACATGGTAGAAATGTTCGTGCAGTTGCGGTAAGACAGCCGCGGGTTCGCCGATGATCGCCGTTTTCAAGCAAATAGATCTCATTAGAAACGTCATAACCGTGACGAGCGCGCCCAAACTGATCCCGCAGTGAATATTCGTTTGGCCGCTACAATCACTGATAAGCATGGCATCGACGAGACTTAATGAGTTCGGCATATTAACCTTTTTACTCCGACAAATTAAATTCTCAAACATTTTTTTGAAGTATAAGAAAAATAAAGACGTTTGAAGTATTTGTAGTTAGAAAATATTTCTTATTTAGTGTAAATGGGTATTAAAATGAGTAAAATGTATCATTTTGCCCGAAGCAGTTAGGTGTTATGTAAACAATGCACGAGCCGTTGAGCCAATGACTGACGCCGCGTGAAAGCAATGCACGTGTTGTGGACAGTCATCTGTGACAGAGATAATTCGTAAGAAATTCTCTGTGAAACAGATTTGAGCGCGCCGTGAGAAAGCGTGAAAAAAACCCGCGACTTTTTTCAAGTTTGTAATTTTGGGGGGACCTTTGCCGACCGTACGGCGACCGAAAATTGCATAAGGTTGCCAGCAAACGTGAACACAATGCGGGAAAATGTCCCAAAAATTACAAACTTGAAAAAAATCTCGTTCTCACAGCATTGTAGGTCAGATCGCAGAACCTTGGCTTTTGTTCGCGCGAACCAAATTTTCTTCGGGTTCGGGTTCGCGCTCTGTATGAATGGGGCCTCTAAAAATGACTAGAGCATTCCAGGACGAAAAGTCGCGTTCGCGTCCGCGCTCTGTATAAACCCCCTTTATGGCAACCTTGACGGCAACGAGACCATTTTGCCTCGCCGTAGCAGCGTAGTAAGGACGCCAACCCGGTCTGACGGGGGTATTAGGACACCATCTCGGTCGGACGGGGCCTTTAGGATAGACAAGATGGCTGCCTAGTGGTTGCACTGTGTCTTGCTCTCTGTTTTTTCTTATAATTTTAATGGTCTTACTGTGATTTTAGCTGTCATCTTTTACTTGTGACTGAGGGAGTTACTTTGGATCATATTTATGCAAAAATTTCTAGTGGAAGTGTTTTAGATTTTGTACAATTTGCAACTTTCTTTTATAATAACAAAAGTGTGGTAAGTTCATGAAGTGAGTGATAATCATGATAACCTATTATAGAGAAAAACTAATCAGCTTGAATAAAAACCTCCAGTTTTTAGATCACAGTATGAAAGACAACATTGAACAGTTTTCAGATCTTATAGTGAACACCAAAGAAAATATCTGTACTTTGTTTAAAGTTATAAAACCTCAAATAAGGGTAACTAATAAACCTAGACCCACAAGAAAGAACAGAGGTGTTAATCATAATAATCTCAGATCTATTGACATAATAAATGATGAAAAAGCTGGTAATGTACTCAATTCATTTAATCTCTGTGTTTTAAATTGCCAGTCAATTAGGAATAAAACTGATGAACTTCAGGAATATTTACTAGATAATGATTTGGACATATTTGTAGCTGTTGAAACATGGCTTAAACCAAATGACACGGTGACTCTACACAAACTATTGCCATCAAACTATTCTGCAATTACTGAAAATCGAATAGGTCGCAGAGGAGGCGGGTTAGCTGTTATTCATAAATCGGTACTAGAGACATCAAAAAATCAGTCCATTGGTCCTTTCACATCGTTTGAGCTTCTTGACGTACATTTGAAATGTTCTAATGAAGTCCTGAGAATTGTTTGTTTATACCGTCCGCCTTCATCCAGTCTTGATGTTTTCCTCAGTGAATTTACTGATCTACTGTATGAGACTTTTCACTCAACTTCTCGATTACTATTTGTTGGGGATTTAAATCTACATCTCGATGATGCCAAGTGTAGCATATCAAATAAATTTTATGATATTTTAAATTCATTTAATCTTAAACAGCATACTACCGGCAACACACACAGAAAAGGTCATTTACTCGATGTGGTGATCACTAGGGTTTTAGATGACACTGTGGAAGATGTAAACATTTGTGATGACCTGGTTTCCGACCATTTTAGTATTTTCACTAAGCTTAAGATTAATAAACCCGTTCCTAAACAACAGACAATGGCATATAGAAAAATACGTAACATTAACATTGAAAATTTTCGATCTGATATTATTAACTCTGAAATATCTGAGAAACTTGACAGGGCAAGTATTGATCAACAAATTATTGTTTATAATGACACCCTAAGAAATATTCTGGATGACCATGCTCCCATTAAAAAAGCCAAATTTACTATTCGACCAAATCGGAAATGGTTTACTGACGAAATTCGACAGAGTAAAATCCATAGACGATCGATGGAAAGGCTTTGGCGAAATTCTAATCTTGAGATTAATAAACAATTATATACGCAAGCGCGGAACTCAACTAATAATTTGATTAGGAGAGTAAAAAAAGACTATATTTTAGAACAGATCAATGTTAATAAGGATAACCCAAAAGTAGTACAAAACATAGTCAATAGTATCCTGAAACCGCATAATCAACAAATGCTACCAGATCATACACAGGACGTTGATCTTGCTGAAGAGTTTTCTAGATATTTTACTGACAAGATTGATAATATTAGAACTGAACTTGAAACAGACAATAACTCTGAGACAACATGCCTATCTGTTATATCACCACCTTCGCAAGTTCTGTCTGAATTTTCCCTGACATCTAACAAAGAAATCAAGCAGCTTGTGGCCAAATCGTCATCTTCGACATGCGAGTTAGATCCGCTTCCATCACCGCTTCTGAAACTGTGCATCGACGAATTGTGTCCTGTTCTTACTCATATTGTGAATACATCATTGTCAACTGGTACCTTTCCTGATGCCCTGAAAGAAGCTCTAGTTTTTCCCTTAATCAAAAAAAGTACTTTAGACAATAACGTCTTCAAAAATTATCGGCCAGTATCCAATCTATCATTTTTATCTAAACTTGTAGAAAAAGTGGTGTCTGTTAGATTTAAAGATCACTTAAAATTTCAGCATTTAGACGAACCCTTTCAATCAGCGTACAAAAAAACTCCATAGTACAGAAACAGCTTTACTCCGAGTGCACAACGATGTCTTAATTAAACTGGATAGTAAAAATGTGGTATTTCTTGTTCTTCTTGACCTGAGTGCTGCTTTTGACACCATCGACCAAGCACTTCTGCTTAAACGTTTACAAAATTACTTTGGAATTACTGGCTATGCCCTGAAATGGTTCGAATCATATCTCACTTCACGAAAGCAGTCCGTTGTCATAAATAAGCAGTCATCAAAACCAGTATACATCAAATATGGAGTCCCGCAAGGATCAGTACTCGGTCCGTTATTATTTACGGCTTATACATGCCCACTTGGCAAACTTCTTAGAGATCACAATTTAGACTATCATATATATGCCGACGACACTCAACTATACGTGGCTCTAACACCCGATGACGAAAGCAAACAAATCATTAAGTTGGAGAAGTGTATTGATAATGTAAAAAACTGGATGAAAAATAACTTTTTGAAACTGAACGATGATAAAACTGAACTATTAAAAATAGGAACTGATCATAGACTCTCGACAATTAGCACAAATTGCGTTAAAGTGGGTGGTGCTGTTATACATCCAAGTAACAGTGTACGGAACCTCGGTGTTAAATTTGATAAAAACTTTGACATGAAAGAACATGTGTCGAATATGTGTAAATCCGCAAATTTTCAATTGTATAATATAGGCCGCATTAGAAACTTTATTGATACTGATACTTCTAAATTGCTTGTTAACTCACTTGTAACTTCTCGACTTGATTATTGTAATTCTTTATTGTTTAATTTGCCTTCTCTTCAGCTAAATAGACTACAAAAAATTCAAAACAAAGCCGCCCGAATCATAACTAGAACTAAACTTTGTGAACATATAACCCCTATTTTACATGAACTACATTGGCTACCAGTTACTAGCAGAATTGAATTTAAAATACTCTCTTTAACGTACTCTATCATCAATATTGAAGACTCACCTGGCTACCTCAAACATCTAGTCACTCCATATATTCCTACAAGAACACTTAGATCCCAAAACAAAAACTTGCTAATGCCCTATCATGCAAAATCCTCATTTGGTGAAAGATCTTTTAGTTTTGCTGCTTTTAAACTATGGAATAAGTTACCTTCTGAAGTTAAAGATTCCCCTTCCTTGTCTGTTTTTAAGAAAAAGCTCAAGACCCACCTTTTTAAAACCCATTTTAATTGATAAATTCTTAAACGCTTTCAGAGGTTATTTTTTTTTATTATTATTATTACATACCATATTTTTATTCTAATATAAATATGTGTTTCTTTTATTTCTTTTTAAACCTTATTCTTGAGATGTTTTATATTTTGTATCTTTAACATAATGTAATAGCGCCATAGAGCAATCAATGTATTGGATTATAGGCGCTCTATAAATAAATTATTATTATTATTATTATTATTATTAGTGTTTTACCGTATGAATCAGCTTTTACATTCACGTCACGCAATTCACAGATGTCGGAAAAATTCGACCTAAAGGTAACATTGTTTAGAGATTTAAATTAACGATTAAGTGAGAGTATTAAATCGGTTTATATAATAACGTAATAAATAAGATGTAAAGTAAATTCATAAAGCTATGTTAATATCAACAATATGTTTACCTTACACACAAAAGATCACCTACTTCCTTTTATTAAAACACATTTATATCAATATTTAGTGCTATTCACACTACTGCTGATATATGTCTTTTAAAAACCAACACACAATGTTCAATGCTTATCCAATATACGAAGGGTCATAACAGGAAGCTGTATAAGTTCGATATTTGGAAAAAATAACTCACCTATTTTAATACTTTAGAATCAACTCATGTAATACTGTAAATATGTGAAGCATTTTTGAACATGGGCGCACGACCCCAATTAGTTTTTCTGACAATTTAATTATTAACAAAAGCAACCTCCGAGTATTGTTTGAATTAGTTCGCGTAATTAGAAATCATTGCTATTATTCTTGTCTAAAAGTACCCTTGCCAATTAGAAATCGACGAAGAATCATTGTCCGAGTAGCACTTCGCTCATAGCAAATGGATGGCTGGGCACCGTTTTTATTATCCCGGTTAGTGCAGAAAAGCAGGGTGCTATTATCCATTCACTCCTTTATTCATTCAATTGCTGTAATGAAGACCCATTTCACAACAATCATGAAACACAGTGGTCTTTTGTCGATGATTTTTGAAAGTATTAGGTAGGGGGGACCCCAAAGGTATTGATCAGAAACAAACTGATATCACCAACGATTACACGTTGGGTAGGTAGACAGTAGGATGTTGATATCAAAAATGCCACCAAAACCAAAATCCCGAAATTGTCCAAGGGCCCACTGCGATAGTTGTTTTGTACTTAGAATTAAGTATATGACTTCCCACCCGGGATATACTGCTACAGCACCCGGTGATATCATGATCCGCCACTGTATGGTTCAATAACCAAAATGTCTCGGTTCAATCCTCCTAAACGTTCGCAGTACACAAAATAATTTCCTGAGATTATGCGTGGCAAAATAACCAATTGCATGCATACGCCAGGCTTAAATATCGCAATTGTTGAAGGAAAATCAAACCGAAAAGTAGATTCTTGTATAAATCACTTCCCGTCTTAGCATTTTGACTGTTGTTTTAGTTCTTAAGCCAGTTCATACAAGTGGCATATTCATAATTATTGTTCAAGGGACATTTGTCGAATCATTATCGTTTTTTATATTAAAAGAACTTTTTACAAAATGCAACCGAACTGTTTCTTAAAGGGACAATCCCGATAAGAACAGAGTCTCAAAAAGTCCGAGCCTTTATGAAATTTATGGACCAAAATATAGAGGTATGGTGTATTTACCTTGGCTCAAAGTTTCAGCTCAAAATATTGAGTCGTTTTGACGTTAACGTCAACACTGCTTATCCGGACACGTAACCTTTTTAAGATTTTGGGTCAATTTTTTGATTGGGTGACCTAATAATCGATTCCCGTTTCTTGAGAGGTCTATACAGTGAATGACCCATGTACTGTACTTGATAACAAAAGGTAAATTTCACCTACATATCATTTTTATAGAAAAAAGTCTGGTTTTATCCAGATATTGTATAATACAACGGTCTCCATTTCCAGATGAAGACTGTCAGGTTTAAGTTATTTACAAGCATATCACAAATATCGGGTTAGTTGGTCGGCCTTAGGTAATGGGATATAAGGGATTTTAACACAAAATTAAGCAGTTTTATTCCCCAAAAAGTTATCGGGATTGGCCCTTTAAGTATCGCCAATATATTATCACGTAAAAATATCACTTGGTCGCTTTTCATAGCCGAATAACTCAAAGTCAAACTGAAACATATCGATAATTCCTTTCAGTGTTTGTTTTGAGACGTTTCGATACATTTTTACCATCATCTCGTGTCTTTGTTTCTTCATTTTCTGTTTACTGTCGTCCCCATGGTGAAGGAAGGAAATAACTAGCTTTTTAAACTCCTTTCCAGACACAACTCGGTTCTTCAATACAATTTCTGAGCCTAAAGGGAGATAACCATTAATTTGAAAGGTTTTCCAAATTCTCAAAAGATATTGTTCACGTCCAAGGCATTCTTTTACAATTTTTGAATTACTCCAACCTATATACTCATCCAAAAGATTCCTCAGTTCGTCGTTGACGTGGGATTTATGATCATAGTTTTTAACCAAATAGGCAAGATCAAATTTCTGAAGTATATATTCGGAATCTTTTTTAAAAGTTTCCTGTTTTGCCAATATATGAGGTTTGAATAAACATGGGCTACAGTAAAACTGTATGGGTCTAAAATGGCCGTCTATTCTCGTTGGATTGGTTTTTGCTGTTATTAAATAGTCCAGAAATTCTTGGAAACTCAAGTCATGTCCACACTTCAAACTACCGTCTGACGGATTAGAGCGTACAGTCTTGATTATTTTTGTCCCCTGAAATCCCCAATACATGGGTAAAAACAGTTTATCCATGTAGCCTGAAAGAAGTCTTGAATATGGATTTCTACTGACCATAAACCGTGTGGTGTTGAAGATAATTTCGCGGTGTTTTTTATTTTGTAACCGATACATAGTCTGGTTATAACGAAATCCATGAGCTTCCGACCTCGTCATTTCGAAAGGACTATGTATCACTTTTGATTCGGTGTCGTTGTTTAAATATCGCATAACACGTATCCAATATGTGCATCCGTTCTTTGGTACAACGCAATAGCTCATCTTCTTGGGTTTATGAATCAAAATATTCTCTGTGTTACCACGTGACATTCTTTTGCATACGTCATCGATTCTGTTGAGTCGGCGTTGTTGTTCAGCTTCCTGAAAATATAAAAAAAACACATGAATGTAGATATATGTACAAAAACTTCACATAGTGTAACATACATGTAGTTGCCCACGTAAGAAACTAACCAACCTATATAGACCATAAAACCCCCATCAGATTTCTATCAACGTTTTTATTGATCTTCTTATAGCTATTCTATTCTATGCCCAGTTATCCTCCAACAACTCTTTTGTCGATCAGATAAGATGAAACCTGAGGCTCTGTGTACACATAGGTATTTACGTAAAAGATCCCTTGGGGAAGTAGCAACGCTGTCAGACAAAATTTCCGCCACAGCACAAATCAATCTCATTAAAACACAGTTCCTTTTTCGTTTCGTTTTTTATAGTAAGAAATTTCGTTTTACTTGTCTTCACAACACTGGGATCTGAAAAAGCTGTCATATAAGAGGGGTTCTAGCTGATGTAAGTAATAAGCCAATGAGACGTTCTGTTACGATGAGGTCTTGGCGTGCTCTGCACGGAACTGTAGGCAAACCCCTACAAACGTCAACGCCGATTGCTTAATCAATGTCTGACGTCATAGCATCAAAATTCGCTCGTATGACCTCTATCACGATCTCCCAGTACAACTTGTCAGATCTTCATGTAGTGTCCATCGAAAATATAAAAAACGAAACGAAATATAGATCTGTATTTTAATCACATTGAGCACACGTTAGCCGAGTCAGAGCAGAACTGTACAAATTAAACCCTCTTTCATTTTATTTTATTTCATTTCAAGACTCTTCAATCCTTTGCCACTGTAGTACCAGATTCCCAGTAGGTCAATACAACCCCATCTCAATTCATTCCCAGGGACGGATTGAGCCATCGGGAGATCGGCCGGTCGGATGATCGACCGAAGGGCCGGTCGGACAAAAATTGTAAAAAATAATTTTGTCCAATTCATCTAAAAAAAAAACCCAACCCTTTTTCTGCTGAGCATTATATGGGGAAGGAGGTATGATGATCATGTTGTATGTGGCCGGTGGCTTTAACGGTCCGCCACGCCATCACTGGAGGCTGGAATGGGCTGGTATTATAAATTTTCTGGGCCGGGTGTGGGCCAGAATTCGGAATCCTGCAATGGGGATTTCGAATTTCATCCGAATATTTCATCGGATTCACCCCACGCAAATTTACTAATTATTAAGTCACCGGCACCCTCTTTGTGGGGATATTAATTAACGTATTATCATTGACGATAAAATGATAATACGTTAATTTATAATATGACGATATGATAATTTCACAGGTTGATGGTTGTAATTTTTTTGCAGGTCGGGGTTTTGGCCTAAATTAATCGATTCATGAAATATTATTTCACAGAGATTATAATCAGATATACCAACAAATCGCATATTTGGGGTCCATTTTTCAAAAAATTTTCCAGGGGGTGATCCCCCCCCCCACTCATCCGGGCTCCGCGGTCAGTAGAGTGGGCAGCTCTGACAAGGGGGCCCGGGCTTGTTCCCGGCCCCAATCCGCCCCTGTTCATTCCAGGGCGCTTTTGTCACAGTGCTTCCTAATTCATAGTAGAACATTAAATCTCTTTTCATTTTATGCCACTTCCTCTCAGGACTATCCAATCATTTCACTGTAAAACTCGGATTAATTGTATTATAGCCTAAAGGTTAAAACGGTTCGCGGGTTGGGAAAATAGGCCTTTGTGCGTTAACCATCCACCGACACGAATTATTCGGAAGACCCCCCCCCCCCCCCGCGCCCCCACACATTATAAGGATACGTATCGAAAATATCAAATTTATTGTGTTTTAATTTTGTGGACGGAGGACAATTTAATAGTTTTTGGTTTGCATTCTCACAGGGTCTATTTTTTCATATTTTATATTTCAAAAATTTACCTCAAAAGTAGTAATTGAAGAAATATTCCCTAGATGCGACGGAGACTGTTTATATGCACTTTTTCTAAAGAAAGTCTGGTTGTGTATATCTACTTCCGATTCCAATACTGCTTCATTTGTGTTGTGAACGTAACCTGTCAAAATCAATTTCAGATCCTGTATTTGGGCGTACATATAATTGAAAGATAGGTTACCAGACAACGAAACATACGCTCCCCAACTGCCAAATCGTTTGGGTAGTTTATGAAACATTTATTAAAATCCACTAAAATCTGATTAAAAGTAACAACTCATTAAGTAATAAATCATGTTTGGTTTTTATAAGGTTCTGTCAGAAATCGTTGAAATTTTTTATCTTTTTTATTTATCAAATCATATTTACAGAGATTATATACATCGTGATACAAATGATTCCTGGCCAACATAGGCCTATGAGACACTGCAGGTAAAAACATTAAATAATACAATATATAAAGCAATAAATACTAGTAAAACAGTTAATTACGTAATCGCCTGTATCTAAAATATCAATCTAAATCATAAAATTCCAAAACTATAGGCAAAAACAGAGATAAAACAAAGTATATGTGTAAAATATATATTCTATTCCATCCAATATGTTAAAAACAATCATAAAAAAATTCTAAAAGTAAACGTTTTGAGCCAATCATAGGATTTAAAACTATGCACCGTTTTTCAGGGTGTTTCGTCTATTAGTCAATTTGTCTAAAAAAAATTCCAAGTTGACATTCAATGGGGTTTATTAACATGTGGCTAAAAGATTAAAATCTTGGGGGTTTTTTTTAACTTTAATAAAAGTTCTGGGACCGGTTGCTCAAAACTAAGTTATTTTAACGATCCGTTAAACTAACGGATCGTTATCTTTCATGTGTCGTTTATTCACGGTCCGTTAAATTTCTGTTGCTGGAAAGTCAATTTCATTATCCATTAAAGTTAACGGGGCTTCCAGCAACAACCTTTCTCTCCGTTAAAGTTAACGGACTTAAAACGATCCGTTTACTCCATATTAACGGATCGTTAAAAGTTAACAGAGCTTTGAGCAACCGGCCCCTGGTCGTAGATCATTGTAACAAGGACATTGGGATATGATATGGAGTTCATCTTCAATTAGGTTTCACAGAATTTTCATAGTCTTTGTTCTAGGGGAGTTGGGGGCTTTGTATAGCGGCCAGTCTAATTGCGATTGGGAAAGAGCCACTCCTCAGCTGACATATCAATCTCCTTTGGTATCTGGGTATGTCAGGGACGGATCCAGGAATTTTTGCGGGAGGGGGTTTGCCAGGTTTCTGCTACGGAAATCTGTCATCATCGTCTCTAAATTACATAGGCATACATGCAAATTGAGCTTTTTAAACAGAGAAATCATTTTTATATTGATATAGACCCCCCCCCCCCGGATCCGCCCTTGTATGTTTAGATTTAAACTTCCTGTATGTTCGCCGCTTGTTACCGTTAACATTGTTATGGTCATTGAAAACGTCTGATATCCACTCAATAGCATTTTCCCGTTTGATGACCTTAAACACTACGTATTAAAGTCAGTCAGATATTAACTTTAGTCAAGTATATTATTGGGATTGAGTAGGAATATGATACCCAAAAGACTAAACTAAAATCATATTTACCTGTTCGTTTTGTTATCAACAGAATTACTAAAAGTCCAATTAGGCATACAGATAAATATTTATAATAAAATTTAAACCCCATTTTATTATAATATTTCGGTCTTCTAATTATAATTCTGTGTGGTATAATTTAATACACATTTCTCCACCACACTATAGCTTGTTTATTCTGGTGTGTTCATTCTTTGTACTGCTCACAATTAATGTATTTTCTGCTCCCACGTTCACACTTAAAATCCATATTACCACATCCCAATTTTAATATGTCATCACTATTCATTGGGCATGGGCCAGTGCTGAGTCTCGATATTATATTAGCAGCTGAATCAATAAAACAGAACAATTAAAAATAAAACTCGTTATATATATATTTGTAATTCCCGACTATTAATTCAAAGTAAATGAAAGTATAACAGATGTGGCTGAGGTCAAATCGTTTCTGGTGCAGGGTTGTCTTCTAGTATTAAAATTCAGTGCTCGCTTTACGAGCCTGATTTGTTACCTGTCGGGTAATGCATTTTGAGAGGGATTCTGTGGTTAGTCTCGAGAAATTATCTCTCTCAGGGTAAAGACACCACGAAATGATTTGTATACATTGAGAACGTGGGAATAAAATATCAGACGAAGAGAAAGTACGATACTGGCGAATATTACCCATGTAATAAACGTACCACATTATAATGAAACATTAACGAATATTAGTAGTTTGGGGTAAATCTCAAAGACATTATACGTTGTTAACTTTTACATACCTTTTCTGTCTGTACCTCTGGTCCCAAATATTTAAGCTGATGTTCCATAGTTATTCCAATATATAATACGTAAAATCTTACAAAAAAGACTAGCGTGTATAACGGTATATTTATATGTGACACCTAAAGCGTATAGCCACTGTTATACTTGTCTTTTTGATTGGATTTCAAGCGATGTGATTAGAGTATTAATGTTTAGTGATTCGTAATGTCCTGATTTAAATCGAGAGATATATTAAATGAAGCATACGACAAGATAAATGTAAAGGATTTTGCACTCCGGGGATTCGATTTCAAGTTAAGACAAAGATAATAATCTCAGCAAAGGATTTTCATACTGCTATTTGAGTTGCATTAATAAAAAGTACCGAAGAAATTAATGCTGAACCGTATCTCCAGTGTTGAAGTGAACATAATTTGTGTGTAAGGTACGTTTAAAATGATCAGATTTTATATAATATTTTATATATCAGCCGACAGTAATCATCTTACTGATCAGTATAGCCAATGGCTATATTTTTATAATGTATAATCTTAAATACTTTGATAAACAATCGCATTAGAACGATCATCATAATCAGGTGTATATAAATACAACTGTACAACAGTAATAGTATATAGCTTTGTCAACGTCCAAAATGAAATGAAATAAAGTTTAACGGATAAAAGTGGATCGGTAAAAGTGATAACATTTACAGTTATATAGCTGGCACCAACAGTTAGCTGGCCAATACCCGGCCGAATTCATAGATATTAAATATCAACAAGAATTTAATATAATATTATTGCAATTTTTTTCTGTAGCAGATTGCCACACAAATTACAGACATGATGAGTATTTATCGGACCTCAAAACAGTATTTCAAAAAGTGACCGACAAGAAATATATATCATAGCGATGTATATGTTACATATCAAATCCAAATTTAAATGATTTCATTAAAAAAGAAATATATTTCTTTGTTGGTCACTATGAAATTCTACATGTATAGTATAATACATAATTTGGGGGCCTGTAGGAAATATGAGATTCTGTTAAATAGAGTACGGATCCTTGTCTATCTCCTAGATATCAACCTGACACGCGGGTGTTTAAAAATGTTGCATTTCTTCCAGTTACATTAAACTATTCACATTGTTTCCATGAAACTGTATATTATCTACATGTATGTTTCTTTACGAATTCCGATCAGAACGGACTTCAAAATTCCACAAACTTTTCTACGAGAGTAAAATATTTCTTATGCAATTTATTTGTGTACAGATTATAAAGTATGAAAGTTGATCTTTCAGATTATAATGGGTTTGAATTTCATCCTGTAGCTTATCTATTGACAACCATAGATTGTCACAAGGCTTACATATGTCTTGCGGCCGTTTAGAATTATACAGATTACTCGACATACCATAAAATTATCATATGATTAGCTTTGAAATGTATGAACTACCTACAGCCAATATAAAAAATGTACCGAAATTATATCCCCAAAGGCGGTTGGTGTTTTTCTTTTTAAAACTAGATTTATGTAAAATAGTTGTAAATTTAGTTGTTGTTTGTATTTGATATTGTTCAATTTAATTGGTTATTATATAGTCCATCCTTATTTTAGTAGCAAATCGGCTATTTCGTCCCATCCTTAAACATGATAATTGGTTCTATTATGGTGTGGGGAGGCATCACTGTTGCTGGAAGAACGGCTTTACATGTTGTTGCAGGGCGTGTTACAGGCCAGTACTACCGGGACAACATCTTGGCAGTCCATGTTGTGCCGTTCGCACGACGTCATGGCCGCCGTTTATCTTCCTGCAGGATGACAACGCAAGATGTCACAGGGCCAGGATCGTTACAAGTTACCTCCAACAACAGAACATCACCACATTACCTTGGCCAGCACTGAGTCCCGACCTCTCCCCCATCGAGCATGTCTGGGACATGTTTGGACAGAGGTTACGTCAACGTCAACAACGTTCTGCCAATGTCCAAGAACTTGCTGCTGCGTTGCAACAGGAATGGGACAATCTGGACCAAAATGACCTTAGACGTCTCATTAGGGGTATGTCACCTCGGATCAATGCTTGTTTGGCAAACAGAGGAGGATTTACCCGTTACTGACTTTGTTGTGATGCTTTGGTAACTTTGCTGTTTGACCCCGGGTATCATTTTACCCTTTAATGGTCAGTCTGTGCCTTACTTAGTCTAACGATCATTTGGAATAAATCGATGAATGTGAACTTCATTTCTTTTTGTCATTTGTTTCTTCGTCAGTTTCATTAGGTGACTTTAATAACACTTAAAAATCAAATATCCCCTACTTTTTTTGAATAGTATATTTAAGAACTTATTTAATGTTACTGTTTAACGTTTATTTTGAATAAAAAGTTTATTTCTCTGTTTCTGGTATATTTACCATGTTTTCCTTTCTCACATTTCTTAGAACTAGTCCCATATTGCACGCTTGGGGGTGGCGGCGGGATGGGTTGGGGGTAGGGGTAGGGGTATACAATCGAGTAGTTGGCCTCGACCATCATCAAAACCTTGCGCACCACTGTGGGTAAACCTTAATAATCTACACTGGGGAACTCTTTCAACCGATTACTGAATGAGTTTTTTTGTGTTTCAATGTTTTGCCGGTGTAAAAATGTAAATTGTGATATATCAACATTATGAACTGTTGAAGTGGACGCACAGTGTAGAGGTTGTTCAATTAAACAAAGCCAGGATCGAATTTCTATTAAAGCTGTAAGTCAATAATAATATAAAAAAATCCTATAATCTTTTCGTGCTGATTATATTCGTATAATATACAGGTCGAGATATAGTTAATGGTATAATAGAATGGTGTGGGAATAGTCAATGCTTATATGAACTTGGACTGAATGAACAAGTAATAAGACATACGGGATTTTATATATTAAACCTGGGTAAAACATTGCACCACTTCAAATCGGAGGAGTCATAGTTATGGACGTTGGTTCTATAACTGAACTTGGTGATTTATTCGTATTTAACCGAAGATTATTCTGGTCAGTATGTTAATAATTATGTTCAAAGAGTGTGGTTTTAAAACTTCATAGGGACACTGGAATTTTAGTTTGATTTTGGACTTAAATCTTAAATAATCCCATATAATGCCTCTTTATAATACAGGATATGCCCAGATGCTGACAGTTCTACTTCAAATTACGTATATACATCCAACACATCATAAAGTAGAACTGCCAGCAACTGAGTATATTTAAGAGTTGTGAGTTTAAAAAAAAGAATTATATACCCATATAATCCTTTTTTCAACACCCAGGGTTAATTAACATTTAAGCCAAACCGACATTACAACGTAAAACTATCAAAAGATATATATTTTTTCAAGACTTGGGTCCAAGATAAAACCAGAGTGCAAAAACTGTTCAAAACTTGTGATCAATTAATCGAAAAATTGTAATTATCGATTTTATAAATCACAATGAACAATAGTAAAGGCAGACCAGCGGATCTAAAATAGACTAATGTTACTTATCAACTATCGATAGGTCTTTAATTGGTATGTCTTGCCTAACATAACCATATTATGTGAGTTTCATGTTAAATATTTATGTTAGAGGTCCATTGAGTGTAAAACAAGCACCGAGTTCAACTTAACAGGATACAGAATCAATCAAAAATAATCTGATTGATTTTCATATACAATGTATTTTTAAGCCGGATTAGGAAGACGGGGGTTTCTTTATCTTGGACATACATTAAGAAGAGATAGTTATTGAGTTCTATCGAGTGTCTTGAACTAAGCGCAGATATAAACATTGTTTAAAGCAAGGGAAATTATATATTTTATTTATATCAATTTTTAGAGAATTATTTATGATGGAAGCAACAGAAATTGCAAGTCTCCGAAAAAGGTAAGAAAATAACCAATATTATTACTTGTGTGGCGTCTCTTCTTCGTGCGACGCCACGGGCCAAGACATTGACCAGTTCTGGGGGTGTTTAGCTCCATAAAATACACATCTAAATCTTCATTTATCAGAACCACGTTTATTCTCCTATTTACATTCATCTACATGGCGAACTCAACTCCGGGGTTTACACAATCTCACCCACGGAATTACGTCATATAACAAAAGGTTGTTATCTCCCTTTAATCGTAATTGTCAGAGAGCTATACTCCACATCACCTCGGCCCCTTCAAATGTGAGACCCACTCGAACATAAATACAGAATGATGGACATAATTTCAAATAACGTACATGTAAATATCAACTATAACATACATCGCAATATGCAAATATAACATGAGATTAAGGAAGTAATATGTAAAAGCTCAAAGCTGCGAATAAACATACATATCCTTACTCAATATACACAATAATGAACCTAAATTAGCGTGCGTTGTCGCTTAATACGGATTTTGCTAAATAGGGATTGAAGGTGTATTTTGCTTACTGAAGTCCCATAATCAATTCTTATAAAATGTTTAAATATGACATCGAAACATTGTACTCTTAACACTTAATACTGATACAACAAAACTGGATAGATGACTGTAACTAAGATTGAATCCATGTGACAAAATATGCATGGTAAGCAAAGTAAATAAAAGTATATAACGAAAGTTTAGCAGATAAACGAAATAAATTTGAACTTTTCCTAGTCCGGAAATCACATAATAACCATGCAGAAAAGCTACTAACAGTGAAATATTCAAATATTCAATACCATTTTTTCAAGAACATGTTCAAGCTAATCTATTGTTTTCGCTGACTTCTATGGTCAGTAGGTATTGTAACATGGGTGTCCTTTACTAACTTTTGGCATACTGAGTTCAGGTCACAGAATTTAACCCATGAATTGTCTGTATGTGGATAACCAATCCACTTAACACGATAGTGCCAACTATTACCATAATACTTCTTTTTTAAAATACGTTCAACAATAAATTCATCTGGCTGACTTTTCGAACGCACAGACGGTTTAATATCGCGTTTCGGTCGCACGATCTGTTTACGTTGACTTTTACTTTCAGTATCAAGTCTCGTTTTAGAGTTATTCATTTGTTTTTCACTAGACTCATCATGTTTATGACTTATTTGATTAGAATTGGACGGATTTGCGTAAAACACATGATCAGAATTTCGTCCGCACGCACTATTCTGGGGTTTTAAAGTAACACTATTATTAGCATCGACATCGTGGCGCACATGTTCCTGATCACAATTATCAGTGTCCCGTGAACTTTCTGAATTTGGAATATTGTCAGCAATTTCATCACTATTTAATATAGCTGGTTCGATCGATTCTTCAGCTGTGGGTGGGGTTGGATCATCTGGTTCAAACTGCCTTAAGTAACCATGTTTTAGTCTATTGATATTTATCTTCGCTGTCACCAATTTTCCATCACTTTTTCTACGTATTTTAACATGCAGACCAGATAATTTTTCAACAATGTAATAAGGACCAGTCCAAGGGCGTAACAATTTCTTGGTTTGGCCTGACACTAAAACTGGACGATACAAGAAAACGGTGTCGCCAACATTAAAACAAGGCGTATGAGCCCTGAGTTTCGACTTTGTTTCCATGGCTTCTTTGCGATCTTCTAAGTTTTGTATGGCATACTTTCTGGATAGTTCGACAGCCTCAAGTAATTCGATAACATACGACGCAGCATTCTTAGGGATGTCAATATTTGGTAAATTGACCTCCAACAGAGTTCTTGGGTAACGACCATGTACTAATAGGAAAGGGGAATACTCTGTACTTTCCAAACAAGGAGATGTGTTATATGAGAATTGAATAAAAGACACATATTTGTCCCAGTCATTATGAACTTCATCTAAGAATTTTGAAAGTGAAGCAGTAATGGTTGACATCATGCGCTCACTCTGTCCGTTACATTGCGGGTGGTAGCTAGTAGTTTGAGTTTTACGTATGTTGAGAATTTTACAGGTTTCTCTGAATAAAGCACTCAAATAATTAGTACCTCGATCTGAATGTAGAAATTGGGGAACACCATGGCGGCAAATAATATTGTTTATAAAGGCATTCGCAACAGTAGATGCTTTTATATCTGAAACTGGGACCAATTCTACAAACTTAGTTAGATAGTCTATAAAAACAATGATGTATTGATTTCCTGATTCCTTACATTTCGGCAATGGTCCCAAAATGTCTGTACTAAGCCTTTGGAATGGTTCGCTAGCAACGGGCATTGGTGTGATTTTCGTTTTTGTGAGGTGAGCAGGTGCCTTTCTTTGACAACAAATTGTGCATGATTTTACCCAATCAATAATATCAGAGTACATTTTCGGCCAAAAGAAGCGTTGGCGCACTTTACTAATGGTACGATGGATCCCAAAATGACCACCAAACAATGAAGCATCATGACAATGTTCTAAAACAGTGTTAATAAAGGTTTTTGGTACCGCAACTTGTACTGATAAACGTTCTTCGCGATGTCCCTTTCCTTTTCCAACAGATACGTGATATAAAACATCATCAGTAATGAAGTAATCAGCATACAAATTTAAAGCGGCTTTTGATTGTTTATAATTATCAGGTAATACATTATCATGGTGATAGGAATAAACGTCCTTGTACCACACATCGTTTCTTTGCGATTTAACTAAGCTATCTTTATTCCACGAACCATTAAATATATCACGAGAAATTTCTGAGACCTCAGATTGAAGCGAGTCAATTTTAGCTAATTTTATAGACTTCGTTGTAGGATTAATAGTTGCTGGCAGTGTAGGTTGATCTGGAATAACATCATAGGAAGGTAGCTCGTCTAAAATAGATTCTTCGTGTCCATCTGATATATCATATGCGCGACGACTCAGACCATCAGCGTTCGAGTGAATTGAACCTTTCCTATAGACTATATCAAATGAAAATGATGAGAGAATAGCTATCCATCGAGCAAATTTTCCTACTGGTTCTTTCATCTGAAATAGCCATTTGAGCGCGGAGTGATCTACAACAGCAGTAAATTTGTTATATCGGAGGTAGCTATCTAAGCGAGTAACGGCAAACACCAACGCTAAACACTCTTTCTCGGTTATTCCGTAATTCCGTTCCGCAGGAGAAAGTGATCGTCCTATGTAAGCAATCACGCGTTCAACGTTGTCGGCTTGAGTCTGACATAACACAGCACCGAGAGCAAACGAACTAGCGTCTGTATAAACCACAAAAGGATGATTAGGGATTGGGTATCCTAATATGGGTGCTGATATTAACAAAGTTTTTAATTCTTGGAAGGATTCTTGACAGGAATTTGTCCAATTAAATTCAATGCCTTTCTTGGTAAGATTATATAATGGGGTAGCGATTCGAGCATAATTTGCGATAAACTTTCTATAATAGCCAGTTAAACCGAGAAACGCGCGAAGAGACTTTAAATTGGTTGGCACTGGGTATGACGAAACCGCTGCAATTTTCGCTGGATCTGGAGAAATACCACTGGAACTAACGACATGGCCTAAATAATGTATCTTAGTGTGCCCAAAAAAACATTTCCCAGGATGTAACCGAAGATTGGCGGATCTTAGTCGGTCAAATACTTCTCGTATGTGCTGAATGTGAGATGGAAAATCTCGACTAAACACAATGCAGTCATCTAAATATATTAGGCATATTTTCCAGGATAATCCCCGCATAACCGCTTCCATAACTCGTTGGAAGGTTGCTGGCGAGTTCTTGAGGCCCATAGGTAAGCGACGATATTGATATAGTCCAAGGTGACAACGGAAAGCTGTATATTTCTTAGAATCAGGATGGATTGAAATCTGATGAAAGCCTGACTTTAAGTCTAATGTTGTAAAGAAAGAAGGACTATCAGCTCCAACACTCTCAAGTGCGTCCTCGGTTGTTGGTAAAGGATGTGCATTTAACGTTGTACATTCATTTAAGCGACGAAAATCAACGACGAAACGGTATGACTGCGAGTTTTTCTTCGAAATTAGTAAACACGGGGCAGCAAATGGACTCGTCGATTCTTCAATAACCCCGTGACGTAATAAATCTTGAATGGCGTTTTCCATAGCAATCTTCTGTTTCGAACCCAATTTATAGGCGCGTTGACGGAGAGGTTTCTGATGTGGATCAATCCGAATCTCATGTTGTAAGATGTCACAATGTCCCAAGCGATTATCATCGCCAACAAAAATATCGGAATATTCATTAATCAAAGTTTGTACTTCATTTGACTGGTCTGACGACAATTCATGAGACACATTAGTTGAAACCCCGTCACGCTTTTTATTCACATCAGTACAAAATGTTTGGGAAGCTACCTTTAAATCACTTTTAACTTGTGGTATGTTGTCGGAAACATCAACGCAAATGTCTTTCTTTGAAATACATACAAATTTACCAATGATTGTTCCTTTAGGAATCGAAACGGGCTCATCATTGAAATTACAAATTCCTTGGTAAACAGACTTCTGGGATAACCTACAAAGTGATTTTGCCGGTAAAAGGCCTGTTGATACTAAATTATTAGAACCTGTCACTAGTCCAAGTACACCGTGCGGTAAACACTCTGAGTCGGGGCCCTTAATTCGCGCAAGAGTTATGACTTGTGACTTGGGAGGTACAATAATTTCCTCAGTGCTAACTAATTGTCTTCTAGGATCGATAGAAACTGATTTATTACTAAAGTCTACTTTAACATTGTTCTCATTCAAAAAATCAAGGCCTAATATTATTTTAGGGTGCAAATTCTTTACAACAAAAAATCTAACTGGTAAACATCTTTCTCCTATTTGTAGCTGAAGATGGACTTGACCTAAGATTAAAGTCCGTTCATTATTCGCAGTTGTAATAAATTTCTTCTCTTTAAGCGGTAACAATCTGGCAGAATGCGATAAAACAAATTCAAAGTCCAAGACACAAAAATCCGCACCACTGTCTAATAAAGCAAGTGTCCCGCAATTATTTATTTTCACACGAATATAATTACCCAGCAGTTCACAGTTCAATGTGTCTAGTTGTAATTCTTCTCCTTTAGACAGTTTTCCAACAAACGGAGAAACTTTATTGGAATTCGTCAGTTTTCCGTCCGGACGAAACAATTTCTAGCGAAGTGATTAGGCCCACCACACTTGTAACAGACAATTGGTTCTCGGTCATGATTAGGTCGTACACGTGGGACTCGATTCAGTGATGCGCGTGGTACTTGATCCTGGTTTACATGTGGTACACGATTCGGTGCCCCCCACTGTACGTGATTCGGTTCACTTCGTTGAAACTGTTGACTATTATTACGATTTCCATAACTACCACTGACTTGGATTTTAAACTGATAACACTGGCGAGCAATGTGTCCATATTTATTACATAGTTGACATTTAACCTGAGGACCGCCAATTTCTTCGACACGGGCTGACGTAACAGAATTACTAACCGATAACTTGGCTACTTGTTCTTGAAGACTGTTGAGGGCGGTGAGTACTGAACCACTTACCTCATCACTTGTTACTAACAGCGACTGATTTACAACTCGGGCCAATTGTACGGCATCTTGGAATGTTTGGGGACAATGCTGAATTACAGTTTGGCGAATGTTTGGGGTGAGTCCCCTAATAAAAATTGCCAGTTTCTCTTGATCAGTCTTATTAAGCCTGACACACTTACTTTCAATATCACTGATATAATGTTCAATATTCTCGAACGAATGCATTTGACGTTTCCATAAATCTTGCTCTAATAACCATGTTGGCTGATTAGAAAAATGTTCATTAAAATGATGATAAAGTCTTGTAGGATTTTGTTGTACGCCCACAGGCAAACGCTGGAACCACTGCAATGCGGCGCCTTGACAGTTGAGCATAAATGCTGGACCTATTTGTTCATCTGTCAATCTCTGTAACTGTGCCCATGCTTGAAATCGTGAGAGCCAAGTAAACGGGTCCTCTGACGGTTGACCGGAAAAACTTTCCAATCTAACGGAAGAATTCATGACGACGGTTGGAAACTTCAATGAAAACAGGCAAATCAGGACTAAACTAACAAAAATCATCACAGCAACACACTTCACAATTACAAATTACAACGGGTTAGGCATACTCCACCATATGTGGCGTCTCTTCTTCGTGCGACGCCACGGGCCAAGACATTGACCAGTTCTGGGGGTGTTTAGCTCCATAAAATACACATCTAAATCTTCATTTATCAGAACCACGTTTATTCTCCTATTTACATTCATCTACATGGCGAACTCAACTCCGGGGTTTACACAATCTCACCCACGGAATTACGTCATATAACAAAAGGTTGTTATCTCCCTTTAATCGTAATTGTCAGAGAGCTATACTCCACACTTGTATCAACTGAATATTTTGCAAGAATAATGCTTATGACCCTTCCGCCTTGTATAGATTTGATAAATACCAAATCTTATATTTGTGTATTGAAATTACTAATTATTTTAAAGCTAAATTTCAAATAATAGAAATAACTATGTAGCATACACAAGCTGCTGAAACCGAACACTTTTAGAATATTGTGAAAAGCAAATTTAAATTTCGACAATAAAGACAATGTTTCAAGTTAAAAATATACATTAAATTGTCTGAAGATTTTACCCGTGGTAAATTGGTGCCTGCTACGCGGTTTAATATAGGCCTATGTCATGTTTCTCAATTTTTTTTTTATTAAAGTCGGTGGTGGTATATCTAGTGTAGATTACTGCGTATAAACACGAATATTGAGGGTATTGTTGAGAGAGAGAGAAATGGGGTTTAACGTCCACACAACACAAACTAGGTCATTTCGGGACTAACATATGGTTTAATTTTATTTCAATAATTCGCTTGCGCGTAGTGGTCTTTAGTAGTGGGAGAAAGTCGGTGGTGGTATATCTAGTGTAGATTACTGCGTATAAACACGAATAGTGAGGGTATTGTTGAGAGAGAGAGAAATGGGGTTTAACGTCCACACAAAACAAACTAGGTCATTTCGGGACTAACATATGGTTTAATTTTATTTCAATAATTCGCTTGCGCGTAGTGGTCTTTAGTAGTGGGAGAAAACCGGAGTGCCCGGAGGAAACCCACGAGGTTGAGAAGGCGCCTCTATCTCCATGCCACATAATATGCTCACACCAGGGCTCGAAACCACAGCCGCAAGTCTATGGCATGTTCCTCATTTGTTTTCTAGGAATAAAATACTGGGGTTTTTTTTAAAGTTTTTAATTAGAGTCAGTGGTATATGTAGCGTAGATAACTGTATAAACCATTTTTGTACGTACCATATAAATAACAATAACGTCATGGTTGAATTACTTATAATTCCCAATAAAAATAGACACACCTACTTAAACTTTGTATGACCCTTAGCGAACTTTGAAAACTTCGTTAAGTTTGCGCAATATTTGGCCCGAAAAACACAGTACGGACAAATAAAGATAAGTTATGAGAGATAAAAACATAGTCTTGATTATCCATTTTACGATTAAATCATGAATGAAAATTGAGCAGCAAATCGGATCCTAATCCAGTAAATATCACAAGCTAACGTTGACATCAGGAGTTGATTATGGTCTGGATACGTAATTAATGTCTAATTAATAGGGGTTTTTTTGTAACATTTCAGACCCAAAGAAAGACCTACAATAGGCAGCTTTAGCTCTTGCTTAAAGTGTGTTAAAATGGGATAGGTTTCAAACACAGGGACTTGAAGGGATTAAAATAAAACTTCTTACTAATGCTTGACTATAACTTGTATTTATTAAGCAGTGGTAAGAAGTTTTATTTTAATTTATTTTAATCCCTTCAATTGCCTGTGGTTTCAAATAATTATCTGTGCATCTTTCCATTTCAGGATACAGTACACGCGACCAAGGGGAATAACTCTTCAACTAAACAAATTAAGACAAAGTGAATTGAAGCAACTGACGGTGACGCGAGTGGCAGCAGATGACGCAACGTGTCAAAGACGGGTGAAAATATATCATACCGACATGAGTTTAAACATCAAACATATAAGTAAGCAGCAAAAATTGCTACGCCGTTCAATGCGACATTACACGAAAACATTGCGTCACAATAAAAAAGATCGAGAAAAACGTGAACAAGAATTGAAGCAGAAAAGTCAGCTGACAGTTCCTAATGTGTTAACTTTAGATGTAATTACAGAAGAAACTGAAGTTGACAGTAAAGAAACAGATACAGAACCTGGTGGTGAAAACGAGTCAACGAAGGAATGTTTGGAAATTTCTAGTGACATAAATCAAGATTCTGCCGAAATCAAAGACTCCAGTGACTCCATTGACGACCCAATTTGTGATAACACTGAACAATCTCCAATGATAAATTTGACTAAAAATTTGCAAAACGAAAGAAGCCAACATACAAATAACAGTCCTAAGCTTGACGATATGGGGGTCATTTTTTATTCGAAAAAGAAACAAAAAAGACCAAAAGCTGCTGTATGTTATTCTGATTTGGTAAAACTCCAACATTCAACAAATACACGCCAGCTCTTTAAACTCGTGGATCAGCTAGCTAAATTACACGGAGTAACCGAACGCGGCGTCGCTCCGGAGAAAGATATTAAAGAACCAATTGAACCATTACGAAGAAATTCATTATATTACACTATAAACTATGGATATGATGTACCGGAGGAGAGTACCAGCGTGTCAATTCCAAACGTGCAGCAAGATAAAAGTTCTTCTGAACGAATCCAAGACCCGAACAATTCGAGTGTTACAGAATCATCACCAGCATATAACAGAATATTTTCGGTTGCAGATAATGAATTTTGGCGGGAAGTTCATCGAGCCAGAGTTTTGGGAAATTGCAGTCCGTTGCATCCGACTTTATCAGAGACAGACGATATGGGCGAATTAAAAAGTACTAGACGTCGAAGGAGACGATCTGACTTCCCCCTTCTAGTTGCAGATTATTCGGCCATAAAAAGTAGAGCGCTGTTAGCGGATGGAAGTGACAAGTTATCAAGCCAGAAAAAGATAGTTTCAACAAAATCGTCTCAATATTATCGCCAACAGCATAATAGGTTACCACCCTTAACTAAAGGACTTAAAACAAAGTGATTCTACTTGATATTCCTTTCTTTAATGTGTCGTATTAAACACTTACTGTAATACTTATTGTTATGTCATTTTCATATCGGCTTTTTCCATATTTAAAAAAACAATTTTTACACGATATAATTGTTTATAGGATATCTTGTAAGAGGCTGTAATTAAGGACACACAACGACCGAAGCTCATTTTCTAATTAAAATCCTTCCCTCTGATCCAGGGGCGTAGCCGTGAAATATATATTGGGGGGGGGGGGGGGGGTCCGCAACTTCGGCGCGGGGGGGGGGGGGGTACCCATAAGTCTCAGTCTTCTGTAAACATTGTTTGGCATAATTTACGGGGTTAAACTAAAATATCACACCAATACAACGTTTATCATGTTTACAAACAGCGGCACCGGTGAGGCGAAGAAGCTGGCTTACCCCCACCTAAGAAAATTTTGGAATATTGAACGGCTGCAAACAATTTTTCCTGCTATTTTGGCCCATGAACAAAGCAATTTCAAAGTTGTCTAATATAGCCTAATTAAGGTGGCTTGCTGACTCGAATTCCAATCAATCGTTTACACCTACAGCAACTTCAATTTGGTCCAATATAGCCTACCTGGCTGCCCAGATTTCCAAACAACCAATCAATCGGAGCCTCACCCTCCCGGAGAAAATTTGGAAATTTAACCTATTCTAGCCTGTGTGAGCAAGTCCAAAAGTATCCAATGGTTCTGTAACCGAAATACCACTCTGAATTCCATCCAATCTCACTGTTGCAGTTGCATTCACAAAGTAGAGTGGCCCCAGACAAAATGTTTTAATCGATAGTCAACTCAGTACAAATTCGTGGTATTCAGTTAAAAGAAAAGTGAAGGGAAGCAAAACTAGAAATGCCCAAAGCAGGTTTACGGGCGGCCAGTTTTCTTAGCGGGGCGAAGAAGCGGAGTTGACCTTGTATGGACCCCCAAGAAAATTTTGGAATATGTGATGGCCGCAAACGCGTTTTACTGCTATTCCAGTCCTAAAATTAGTGTTTTATGAGATTTCGGGCACTTTACTTTGCCAAAAAAAATTTTTTTTGTTGGGGGGGGGGCAAGTATATTCAGCCCCCCCCCCCCCCCAGTAAAACAATTTGGGGGGGGGGCCGACCCCCCGGACCCCCCCATGTGTGACGCCCATGCTCTGATCACTCAAAATTTTGCATAGCAGCTGCTACACGTACTTGACTCCTTTCTCATTTGAGTAATTTGCTCTATCAAATACACCCATTTCAAAAATAATACCGGTTGATGTATTTCCGACCCATTAATTCAAAATACTCTTTCTTGTGTATACACATAATATGGGGTTTAACGTCCACGTGACAGAAACTAGGTCATATCGGGAGTAACATAATGGTTAAATTTTATTGTAATAATTCGCTTGCGCGTAGGGGTCTTTACCTTTGGAGGGAAACCGGAGAACACCTACGAGGTTGGACAGGCGACCCTATTCCTTGGCACGTGCAACCGCTCCAGTGACTGACCTTATGATACAGCACACATGCGCTAATCATTTGCCCCCCCCCCCCAATAAAAAAGTTCACACCTATTTGGTACACGTGCCATCGACATCATGTAGACACATAGCCAGAGCTTTTGGAAATGTTTTGTATGCGATTTCCCTAATCCATGTCTGTTATATCCTAAGACTTCTCCATTAAAATCATGGATAGTAACCAGAAAATGTGAACATTTACCTACCACTATAGACAAACGGGCAACAAAAATCTTTATACAAATTGGTTGGTGTACTAGGTTATTGCACGGGACTAGGCAAAAGTTTGTTTGGCTTTCACAAAGTATTGGCTGATCAAGGGAGATAACAGTTTAATAACGAGACATCACTTTTGTCGTTACATTTTACAAGCATTACCTATTTTTCTTTATGCAGAAGTGAAATTAAAATGTTAGTTTATCTCAATAATGAGGTAGAATGTGGTTTTTAGTTTTGGGTGTGTATTGGGTGGAGTTGGGTAAATCGGCATGCCGAATTTCCCAATCATTTTCACTTGAACGACTCGACATGATTTTTGAATTGAAAGATACTCAACATAAGCTGTTAGATCTACGATGTCTACCCATTATAAATATAATCCTATCAGAAATGAAATGAGATTTTCAAATATTCCTCCAGCGATGCTGTAGTGTCGCAAATGTTTCGGCAGACGTTATGAATTCAGAAGTTGCTTCAGGAGAAGTGAAGATTTATGAAGTTGTTTCAAAAGTGAAGGTTTCTGCATATGCTTCCGGGGAGGTTGGTTCTGGAGAAATGAAGATTTTTGAAGATATTTCTGAAGATTTTTGAAGTTGGTTTAGGAGAAGTGAAGATTTCCGAAGTTGCTTCAATAGAAGTGAAGATTTATGAAGTTGTGTCTAAAGAAGTGAAGGTTTCTGCATTTGTTTCCGGGGAGGTTGGTTCTGGAGAAATGAAGATTTTTGAAGATATTTCTGAAGATTTTTGAAGTTGGTTTAGGAGAAGTGAAGATTTCCGAAGTTGCTTCAATAGAAGTGAAGATTTATGAAGTTGTGTCTAAAGAAGTGAAGGTTTCTGCATTTGTTTCCGGGGAGGTTGGTTCTGGAGAAATGAAGATGTTTGAAGATATTTCTGAAGAAGTGAAGATTTTTGAAGTTGGTTTAGGAGAAGTGAAGATTTCCGAAGTTGCTCCAGTAGATGTGAAGATTTCTAAAGTTGCTTCTGGAAAGGTAAAGATTTCTGTAGTTGTTTCTGGAGAAGTGAAGATTTCTGTAGTTGTTCCTGGAGAACTAATGATTTCTGCAGTTGTTTCTGGAAAAGTGAAGAATTCTGATATCGAAGAAGAATTTTCGGCTAAAGGTTTACTTTCCGACCTTGGTTCGGAGGGTTTACTCACGGTATTTGGTTCGGGGCACACATATTGTAGTAAAAACAGAAACATTTTACCAAAGCCCGAAGAACAATAGCACTAAGTCTAAATTGAATCAGAATTTAATTATAAACATGATAAAAGTTGACGCTAGATCGGAGACGGTCCTACGCATTTTAGCACATATGACGTCATATATAGATTGTGGGTTAGGGTTAGGGTAAGGGCTAGAACCTGTAGATTTGGTCAAAGTCCCGAGATGTAAACAGGGCTAGCCCTAACCCTAACCCATGATCAAGCCTAACCCTTACCCTAACCCACAATTCACATATGACGTCACAATTTGCGTAGGACCGTCTCCGATCTAGCGTTCTCCTCAAAGTTGCTGAGCCTATAGCATTATGACTCATAATAAGAAAGACATCATAATAATCAATTGTTGATGACGTATTTTCTGAAAGCAGAACGAACAGAACGATCCCAGAAACGAAAAACAAAAGGAACTGCTTAAATTAACTTTAAATTATAACCTTTCTGCTTTTTATTCTAATTAAATTAATTTCAAATTAACTTTTATGCTTTTTTATTCTAATTGCATACTTAAAAAAGTAATTGGTCGCAACGATCAAGCATTAATATTATTATTATATTCTATACGGCAATTAGTAATTTTCCATTTTAGAGATTTTAGTTTTCCCATCTTAAATTTGCATCGGGTTTTTGATATAGTATTTCAATTTAGTGTCTATAAATATAATATATTTCCAGATTATTGAAAACGAATCGCCATTTATATATACGATTTATGAAGATTGCACGGTAAAATGATATATGTAAAACAACCATTTGACGCCATATTATATTATAAATGTCAAGATTGAAACCAAATATTCTAAAGAAAACCATATTAACCGCTATTCGACAATAATAATTGGTTATATACCTTTATAGATTGTTCAAATCACGTATCTCGTGGGAAATGTCGATAATGATTTTAAATAGAACACAGGAAAGAGCTCGTTATCATAATTCCTTGAACAACTTCGTTACACATGAGGTATGATTGTGTCCTTTCTGATTCTTTCGTCTCTTATGGGATTATCTGTGTGCGATGATTTGGATTATAATACCGAATCTTATAATCTCACAATTCGTATGCCAGATGCCGTTTCAGAAAAGGTAAGGATTTATTTCAGATCATTTTAAAACTGTACGTATACTATAGTAAATCTAGCGTCATTAACTGTTTCTGATAATCTATAAAGTCATGTATTCAAATGAATTAAAATGTTTTAGTTTGGAGAGAAGAAAGGTGTATGGCCATATTTGTATATTATTACATATTACAAAATAATGATCTACAATCCTTTGTGACATCTTTTATCTCATTCTTACACGTATTTCGGTATTTTATATAGATAAGAGGAAACCTAACGTGTCATGTATTGAAAATATATTTCTCGAATTACTGTATATAGATAGCTCAAGATTTTGGGTCATGTCTTTGTAAAACGTTTAGATTAGAATAACTTTGGCACATAAAAGTGTGTCGTTAAACCCTGTTCTTTTCATTTGGTAACACATGGGATTAATTAGAAATAACTGTAAAGAAAATTCCCAGTAGTTGATTATTCTGAACTAACTTCCTTGTTTAGCATTAAATTAATTTTTCCACAATGCAGAACAACTTCGTTTGTTATATAATAAAGAAACCGTGACGCCAATTGTTCATCAACAAATTTGTGAAGGTATACACGAAGAAAAAGGTCGTTAGATACTACTTTGTTCAGTTACAGTGGTGATGACAATCCTGTCCCATGTCTCAGTACTACAAAAACTTTGAATTATGTGAACCCTCACTTAATACATAATAAATGTCGCTATTATTTTACAGCCCGATTCCTTGTTATGTCATGCAGTTAGAATTGATCCAAGAGAATCTTACATAGGTAATTTCAGAATTATTTTTTCAATTCTAGCTGAAATGTGGTCTTAGTTTTGACATAAAATATGTTGTTTACAAAATAATGTAAAATAAATAAATTTACCTCAACATATATTATTATTCCGTAAATAATAGTTTGCTTGTTTGTTTGGCATTTTCAACGAAATAGCAACAAACGTGTTTTAACCTTTATCTCTTCCTCTATTGCTCCAGTGTATACGTCTAATTGTTAATTTGACTAAAAATTTGTACAAATGATTTCAGTAAGTTATATACCTCATGCTACTGCTGATGTCGCTCACCATATGATGGTATTTGGTTGTGGAGGAATCGCCAACTATGAAGAACCCTACTGGTAATAGTTGAATTTACTTATTTTAGGATATTTCCGGGGGTTTATTTACCACTTATAAGTTAAAGGGACAATAACATTCTTGCTGGCTTGGTAGCTCCAGAAAATAAATAATACTCTTATTCTAAGTACTAGATGTTTAAATGTCCTACCTGTTGTGTAAATTATCCATTACATTTAAACATCTAGTACTTAGAATAAGGGTATTATTTATTTTCTGGAGCTACCAAGCCAGCAAGAATGTTATTGTCCCTTTAAATTAAAATCCGACTGGAATAATAAACAAACGGTTTCTTTCGTGCTACAGGGGAAAATTTGACCGGACAGCAGTGTTACGGTCTACTCTTATTTCGAATTCTAAATGTCAAGGTCCGTTTACGTGCTGGTAAATGTATTCAAACATTTTCAATGAATTTCTGGCGACCTCTACAACTGTTCTGGACGCTTTTGTTGTGTTTGGACTTGGTATCGCTTTCAATCTGATTAAAATACAGATCTATATTTCGTTTCGTTTTTTTTTATACTTTCGATGGCCTACACTACATGAAGATTTGACAAGTTATAGTGGGATTTCACTTCAGAGGTCATACGAGAGGCTTTTGACTTTATGACGTCAGAAATCTGATTCACCAATCTTCATTGATGTTTCTAGTGGATTACCCACAGTTCCGTGCAAAACACGCCTAAAGCTCGCCGCAGCAAACCGTATCATTGGCTAATTCCCCACATTATCCATAACACGTCAATTATAACAACTCCTCCAAATTCTGACAAGTAAAACGAAATTTTGAACTATAAAAAAAAAAAAACGAAGTGAAATATGATCTGTGTTTTAATCAGATTGCTGTGTGTTTTCATGACAAAAGTTATCTTTTAGTTCCATAAAAATATAACCATGATATTTAATGTTTGCCAAATCATTATTTCTTTACATTAGTTACAGTATTCAGTCACTACAAACAAAATCTTAATTGTTCTTATGGTAATTATAAACAAATATGTTTCTACCAATGTCCAAATAGCCCATACACTAAGAATTGCATAGATCTATTTATCGTAAATTCGCCATTTGATAATTTGTTCCCTGTGGGATTACAAATTCAATAATAATTTGCATTATGTTTGGTAATTAAGTGCACATCAGATCAGATTTCACAGAAAGCGAAATGAGACTTTTTTTAGAAGAATGCTGACATATAGTGATTATATTTTCGTATAAATGTTTGGGGCTCCAATGTGGTTAGTCGACAACTAAACCATTTGATCTAGAAGAGATTAGATCTCAGATAATCACTGTCTTGAAAGGTGGTTTATTGTGTATGTAATGATGTTTTTCAGGCCTTGTTCAGAGAATTATAAAAATCCTGAAACATTAGTATGTGATGATGGGCAGAAACAGGTCGTGTTTGCCTGGGCCCTAGACGCTCCGTCATTCCAATTCCCTAAAGGTATTGTAAATTTACACAAGTGATATATAGTTATAATTACACGATTGGTCATTAATTATTTGAAGTTTACCTTACTCTCTTTTAATTTTAATGAATTGACGACTTGTCTCCTTTAAGCTATAAATAATGCCGTATATATTGCTAAAAAAAAGGATTTCAGAAAAGCTAAATAATGACACAAGAACACACCTTTAATTTCTAAAATGAATATTTTTGAGCTATTTTCAATAGTATCAAATACCAAATTGACCTTGGTATAGTGGTTTGTTTTTATATTAGGGGTTGGTTTACGAGTTGGTGGAACAACTGGAATCAACTATATAGTTATACAACTACACTATAAAGAAAAGTTTTCACGTAAGTACAATACAATACACACCTCTCTATCATCAGCATATATATAAATGGATATCAAAATAAAACATATAGAAAATTGCAATGTATTTCAAACTGCTCCGCGATTTACAAACTGCAGAAACGTACTCGGCGATCAGAACTTGGTTGAAGATAATCACTGCCCTTAATCTATACACCGTGATGTACATTACTGCGAAAAAAATAACCAAAGCCTTCTGAAGAGACATCTTCCTCTAACTTTAAACCAGTTTGAGCCAGGAGAACTTTTTATCAAGTAATATTCCCTTTAAACATAAATCAGCCTCACTGATAATCCGCTACTGTTTATGAAGTAAATATTGTTGTATATATGTTATATTTGTAATTTTTGGTCTTGGACCTATATTACAGAATAAACTATTCTTATTCTTATTCTTATCTTCCTCGCCTTTGCTCAGTTGTCTTTTGGACCCCATTTTCATCTTTCTCTAGTCGCGAAGGTGGGGAATTGGGAGGTTCTTCATTTATCGAATAGCCTGGGACTTCACTTCATTTAAACCCGGCACTGGGAAAAGAAATACATTTAACTATTTTGAACTATGTTTCAGCTGGCAGGTCTGATAATAGTGGCGTCACTCTTCAAATGACTCGTACAAGGTAAGCGAAAAAAGTCAGTATTGAAACGGTTATAAGAGAATGATCGCCTGTAACCACGTTTCCAGGGTTAAGTTTCTAATGGGTGTATTTGATTGCCATGTTCCTAATCTTTTTACAGGCAACCCAAACAAGCTGGTTTTTATGTCATTGGTACTTCAGGTTATATTCCACCAAAACATTTAGGTATGTCTATAATATAGCTTATATCTGAACTAATATGACAAGGAAACAAACACTCCATACAATAATTTGGAATTTTTTTTAAGTAACTACCAGTGATTTAAATTTTCGAAAAATATCACGGCTTATTTCACGCTAACAACCTATGTATTCATAGTGTTTAACATGCATATTAAGAAAACAAAACCAAAATACCGATTCTATAAGATAATCATCAATTGGTTTAACGGTAAATAAAGGTGGCGATCATCATGTTACATAATAGGGAGTAGAAAAGACCAATGGAATTTACAATTCGTCCCCTCATTGTAAAATATTGAACGGTATATTTCGACTGAAATTCCTAAAGAGATTCGAATTTCACAATAAATATTGTGGTTTGAAAGGGACTCTGTAGCATTGCACAGAAATGTTGATTTGCGAAGATCTAGTAAATAAACACAATTTATACGAGACGCAAAAGGAAATAGTCTAAAAGTTAGTAAATGTTTGGTTGAACATAGAGAAAGACATAGTGTAAAAAACGGCATCAGCAAATAACCATATACATACTGGATTCTAAATATAAAATTGTTTTATTTCAGCTTTCCCTATGGAAACAGCGTGTGAATACACGAATGACTACGCTATATATCCAATAGGTTACAGAACACATTCACATAACCTAGGTAACCACTTTATAATTTGTCAACGTTTTCCCCGTCATTTAGAGAAATATACTGACAAATTACGAAACACAAAATCCGAAGGGCCCCATTTCAATTTTACATTGCAGTTTAATGGGCGTAGTGGAGTTGAAATTCTTGTTATATTTTTAATTCCATTTCGCGTAAAATATAAGAATAAACTGCCATTCAATGCTGAGTTACAACCATTTTAAGATTCGTTTTACGAGTCGTACACATTTAAAAAAATGATTTTAAGAAGCTAAACAGTGTTTTTGCATTTCGATAATTTGCTGACACACAGCGTTTTCACAAAGGCGTTTTATAGCTGAGGCGCTGGAGGCGGTAGCCTCCTCGCGAAAAAAATCAGCGATGTTGAAAAAAATAAAACGGGAGAAAAATGCTAAAACCGATGAGAAAAATGAAATGTACCCTAGTTAGGGAGGGCCCTAAAGCAGACAAAAGGGCCCCTCGTCTGACAAAAGGGCCCCACTGGCCAAGGGAAAGGGCCCCCGAGTCCGAGTCAATCGTTTTCTTTACACTGTTACTGTCGAATCCATTACTGAATGAGGATGCAGTCATTGCACTGATACGAAAATCATCAATCAAGACACTCCGGGCCCCCGCGAAAGAGGGCCCTCAAAATAGTATAGCCTCCGCCATGATAAACCTTAAAACGCCCCTGAGTTTTCAGTATGAGATTATATATAAATTAAAAAAATAAGAAACCCAAGTTTAAAGTAGTAATGTCTCTTTAACATTAAATAATCTTAATACGCACCAGACGAGTTTGTTATAGTACTACAATGAAATGTTGTAATGAATCAATATTTAGATAAAGAAGTGATGGGTGTTTTGTACAAGGTAGGGCATGCTTATTAGTGAGGTCAACACTGTTAAAAACGGTAATAAGTATTGTGTTGTACTTACTAAAGGTGTTGTAACTTCTGGGTACAGAATCAGAGGTGGAAGATGGACAGAAATGGGTCGCATGTCACCACAATTGCCCGAGGTATGTATGTGTTTGTTTCTTTTTTAAATTCTACTGCAGTAAACACCTACAATGGAGGGTAGATACAAATATAGCCGGGATTCTATGACGTAAAGGTCATCGGCTCAACGGTTGTCGGTATTAAAAGAATATTTTGTCGAAGGAAACCTTGTGACCCAAAGTCATTCCACCAGATCGGATAATTCATCGGAACCACTGCCAGATTACTTGACAATGTCAAAGGCCAAGGTACTAATTAACTGCCAGTAAACAAATTTATATAGCTTGACCACTCATAGTTCTTTGGATGCAAATTAAGAACTCCAAGATATTGCCATCCAACTGTATTATTTTCCGAATTATGCTTGGAAATCGTAATATTGAACTACGATCATTAAAGCTTTATTAAAGGGGCAGTCCCAAATTCCACAAGATTTAAGTCCATTTTCTTGTCTGAAATTGAAAAAGTGATCGTTTAGACTTGTATACCGGGCTAATTAACTCTATTAATTCTATTCTCCAATTGTATAGTGACTCGATAATCGCAATGACCACGGTATTTCTTTAACTCCGCAATTATACAGACAATTGACAAAGGTTTTGCTAAATCTGCTCACCACCCCATCCCCACAAACCACTTTTATTCACTGATATAAGGAACTGCTACATAAATCTCAACAACTGCTTTGATTAATTTTTCGAAATTTGGGGCTTTTTTCCCATTGTTTTTTTTTTTGTTTTTTGTTTTTCAGACATTTTATAATGTAACTAACTTGGTAGAAGTTAAACATGGAGATGTGCTGGTAAGAATTTAGCAAACGTAAACAGAATGATGACAATGATGATTTAGGTTTCTTTCCATTAAAAATAATAGTTGAGCTTTAACCCATGAAATACAAAACAGGGTGTGCGACGAGTTCGTGATAGTTTCTTCGAGTTATTTCGAATCTTTCACAAATCTGATGACTTTAATACAGTTTTTTTTCCAAAATGTGTTCCACGTTTCGGCCATGATTGTCCTTTTAACTCTCTATTTGTATTACATGTATATTTAAAAGACGTAATTACAGATCTTTCGATGTTTTGCACGAATTTCCAGAAATTCATTGTTTTGAAATTCGCCTCCATAACACCCCTTTAACTTTATTACATCTCCTTTTCTTTAAAAACTGAAATTAGAACGTTTTTTTTGTGTGACATTTCTAAATACTTTAAGCTCTTAGTCAAAACCTTTTCGTGCATTCACAGGTAAACCTAAAAGGGGGTTAGTGTATATTCCCAGGGGATAAGTGTACATCTTTCCCGAAAAGACCCTATCCGTTTGAAATCGCCATAATGCTGCTGGTATTGTTCGAAACTTTGCAGAAATGTAACACAATATTTTATTTACGTCATAACGTTTTATAAAATGTCGAAGTCATTCCCTATTCAAACATTTCAATTTGCATCTTTATCGTGTTTCTTCGAGGTGCCGCACACCCTTATTTCGCCACTTTTTCATAAAACTGGGAATCTTTCAACCGTTTCATTAGCCAGAACTTGTACATTTTCTTTTAACACCCTTTCTTGAAATTCAGGCTGCACGGTGTACTATGAACAGTATGAAGAGAGACAGAGACACGAACATTGGGTGAGTCAATAATTGGGCCCAACAATAGTTAGCTCGCTATAGTATATAACCTACACGATTGGGTGAGTCAATAATTGGGGAAACTAGATAAAGAGTTGGCATTTCTCACTATAATAGTTACAAATTAGATAATGTAAAGGAAATTTGCTGAAAATTTCAGTCAAATTGATCCACTCTGAAGCGAGAATTTAGCGATTGGAATTTCGGGCTAGCCTTGATCATCATTATTCAAGTTGGTACGATAAAAAAAGTAGTCCCGATTACCCACTTCATGCTTAAATTACGAATGAAAGTTGACCAGCAAATCGGATCCTAATCCAGTAAATATCGTAGGCTAACGTTGACATCGAGAGTTGATTATGGTCTGGAAGTTAACTAATGTCTAATTGATAATCAAAATAATATTTAGACAGATTTAGCTCTTGCATAATGCATGTTTAAGTGACAGGTACAAAAGACTAACAGAGTAAAGTGTGTAGATATTGATTAGGCTAATTGGTCAACAATCTCGCCTAACTGCTGATTAGAGTGATAATCGCTGCTACAGTATTACTGGGAATACAATGTAGCTTCAAAGTGGCAAAGTTGGACATTAAGCCCCGGTTTTCTCTTTGTCTTTCAAAGTGGTGCCCACATCCAATAATTGTTTGATTATGATTTGTTTATTTTTTTTCAGACCAACTAATTCCGATGAAATGTGTAATTTCTATGTTTTGTATTACACATATTGGCAGCCAAATCTACAAGCCCAGTTCTGTTTCCGCGATGCCCAGACCTTTCATTGGAATGATTATTTTGAAAATATCCCGGGGACCGCCAGTTCCTTGGTGGGCATATCAGGAGCAGAAAGGGTAATGGAGATGTTTAATCTGAATTCTCGTTTACCTGAAGAAGTGGAACAATTGCAGGAAACAATGTAGTCTTGAAATAAATAAAATAAAGTTCAGTTCAACATATGTCTTTTTATCTCCTTAACCAGGTCTTTTAATTGAGTTTTGGATGTCCGACTTAAAAATATATATCTATACAATGCTTAGAAATCGTACTAAAAATTATTCATAAGCATTGCGTCTGTCCCTTTTCACTACCGTGTAGGTGGTAATCCAAATTCACTACTACCAAAAATTTACCAAATGCTTAAATTCTAAACTGTGCATGACAGTGTAATGATAAAATAAAATCTTTTAGTATGCAGGCCTAGTTGACTTGGAAAGAATAAGCCTAAAACCTTTCTCATAAGCATACTATCTTAATTACCAGGCTATTCATTATGCTATTATAATCTAATTAAATCTTCATCGTGTAGTCTTTCAAAAATGATTCTTAAAATTGGACTGTCGTTACCTGTTAAAGTGAACTTGTTTTGCCACCGACTCCGTAAGTCCCCAACCACACAACAGGCATACCTAAGAAATTTGGGGTTAACATACACTTAGCGATTATGCAGAAGTGGTTATGAAGAAATCCACCATGTAAATTGTTTGATATACTGTAGGAGAGAAAGAGAGAGACAAATTGTGTTTAACATCCACACAAACTAGGTCATTTCGGGACCAACACATGGTTCAATATTTATTTGAATAATTTGCATGCATGTACAGGGGCGGATCCAGGAATTTTTGCAGGAGGGGGTTTGCCAGGTTTCTGTTACGGAAATCTGCCATCATCGTCTCTAAATTGCATAGGCATACATACAAATTGAGCTTTTTAAACAGAGAAATCATTTTTATACTGATGTAGGATCACTTTGTGATGTAATTTCATTGATGCAAGGCATTATTTTTTTTTTATGTAGCTGAGCAGGGGGGGGGGGACCCCCCCCCCCCCTCTGGATCCGCGCCTGATGTAGGGGTCTTTAGCAGTGGGAGGAAAATAAGAACCCGAAACGACCCATGAGATTGCACAGCCTCCCCTACGCCTTGTCACAACCCTACTCCTTGCTATGTACATATACTGTGGGGTTTTAGTAAAGACAAAGAAGTTCAACAAACCAGCTTGCAGAAAATAATTTATTATTAAATGAATAAATATATATATAACAAGATATATTATCAACAATTCAAAATAAAAAAACCCATAGTATTACAATCTGAATATATATGAAATAATGCTTTGTGAGGGTTCTTGATTACAAAATGGAATGAATGTTCGTCACAAATATGGAATGAACAGTACAAATATGGAATGAATATACCAGTACAAATATAGAATGTATACGCATGAAATAATATTCTATTACTCTCAGAGAATAACATACCAGTACACACATATATGTATATCGGACAACACAGGCGCGGATCCAGAGGGGGGTCCGGACCCCCCCTGCTGAGGCTTGAAAAAAAATTTATGCGATTTTATTGGCGATTTAGACCTGTTATTTTGGAATTTACCTTCCGGAAATACATCAGAATGAACCAAATTGAATCTAATTTACCAAATTATCGGTTGAGCGCAATTAGTTAAGCAATTATCAAACCTAGACCCCCCCCCCTGCAAAAAATCCTGGATCCGCACCTGCAACATACTGATAAATTCAAGTAATATAGTTCAAATTACAGTTAATTATCTGGTTTCTTAGGCATCATTGCTGCTGTGTCCATATAAGCTTTATAAATCATTTGGTAGTTAGTTTCTCTTATTTGAAGATAAAAGAAATGTACAACCAAAAATTTCTTGCTTTACTAAATGAACTATAATAATATAATTTTGTGGATAATTCATTGAAGATGTTTTGTAATTAATTACTATGATGTTGTTTCAGTTTGTATAATATGACGTATCCTATCAGCATCTTGTTGTAATTTTTCATTACTTCTATCTATTTTAAGAGCTGCTTCATAATCCATCAAACCTATAACACAGAAAAAAACATGTTGACAGTCACACAACACCTATCAGAAGATATGTATATAATTATCAATTTCTTTTTAGTGGTGTAATTGTCACTTACGCAGTATTAGACAGTTATTTCTCTAAGCCCAGGGTCTTATGGTCTTCAGTTACGTTACAAGGCAAATGTTTGACGAATTCGCAAATGAATTCTACTCGAATCCAGAGGTTAAGAAATATAAAAGAAAAGAAAAATTTCTTAACATTATATTTGTACCCATACTACAAAAGAAAAATTGTTTTTTGAAAGTGTAGATAATGATGATCTTACCTTCCACATACATCTCTAGTTCACAGAAAGCTGTTCCTCTTCTCACATGTGCTTTACATCTACTAGCAGCATTCTGTTGAACAGCGGGAGTTAATAATTCTAATGCCTGAAAAGACAAGGCAAGATTTTATTGCAACCATACAAGGTGATTAACAATTTATCTTTTCCAGATTATCACAAATATCACATTTTAAGATAAGGGTTGGTGGGTCAATAGATAAAATAATTGAATACCTGTATATTTAAATTAGTGTGTTAAAGATACAGTATAGGAGATTAGATAAAGAGCTGGCAGTTCTTACTATAATGGTTAAAAACAAGATTATGTAAATGGAATTTGATGAAAATTTTAGTTAAATTGACCCACTTTGAACTGAGATTTTAACGATTGAACTTTCGGCCTAGCCTCAATCATCATTACTAAAGTCGGTATGATAAAAAAAATCTCAGTCTCGATTATCCATGTCATGATTTGAGCAGCAAATTGAATCCTAATCCAGTAAATATCACAGGCTAGCATCTACATCAAGAGTTGATTATGGTCTGGATGAGTTCATTTAAGTCTACGGGTAATTAATAATGTAGATAACATTTCAGGCCTAAAGAAAGACCTGCAATAGGCAGATTTATCTCTTGCATAATGTATGTTTAATTTACTCACCTTAGAACTATCTTCAGCAGCTTTAAAAAAGTTTCTAATCTTTAAATGACAAGCAGCTCTGTTAGAATATAAAGCTGGCATCTTAGGATTGAGACGTATTGCATGACTATAGGCATTGATTGCTGACTGATAATCACCCGAAGCAAAAAATGAACTGAAATGAAATACAGTAAAATAAAGTATAAAATAAAATATAAAAGCGGGAACTTGTATCTTTGGTAATTTTTTATAAAAAATATTTAGTATTAAAAGGTTTCTGGTTATATTCCGTAGTGTACTGTATAGGCTCAGTTATCCAGGTACACAAGCCTGATAAAATGTTATTAAGAATCATAAATGTTACTGGACAATTGGAAACAGACTAATTCCTACCAGGCAATGGCAATCATCTATTTGTCTGTTTAATTTTCAAAGATCTTTTAATGCCTTTGCATATAAAGAAAGAAATGACTGAACTTTTAAAAGAGAGAGAGAGAGAAATGGGGTTTAACGTCCACTCAACACAAACTAAGTCATTTTGGGACCAACATATGGTTTAATTTTTATTTCAATAATGCGCTTGCGCGTAGGGGTCTTTAGCAGTGGGAGGAAACCGGAGTGCCTGGAGGAAACCCACGATTCCGGCCAGCTAGAAGTCGAAGCGCGGTACTCTAGACCACTAGGCCATCCCAACCCCCGAACTTTTAAAAGACTTTATGTGGATGAAAGTTGAAATGAAATGGAGTTTAACATCCTACTGTTCTGCACCGAACTGGGCCAATGAAGATAACCATACACCATACAATGTGCTATGAGGGAAATTTTGCCCAGGCAGTGGCACTATGACCTACTCATACATCAAATTTCAACTTCCAAGGGATCTTTTAAATGCATGTCAATGTATGCACGGGACCTCAGTTTCTTGTCCCCTTTGAACGACAAGACAGCTTTCCAGCCTACACCACGGACAAGAGGAAACAACTTTGGAAAATCACAATAAACTTTCTCGCGGATGAGAGATTGAAGATGCATCATTTACAAAGATCATTAAAATCTGTATTTATGTCTGTAGACTGAGATTTTTCTGTACAGTAAATTTCCAAATAAAGTCCTACTTCTATATGATTTGTGTCACCACTCAAGGTAGGCGCAAAGATGCCAAAATCACATTACTTTTTTTCCAACACTAATTTGCTACTTACTTTCCTTTATCTCGTAACCAGACTGGATTTTTCTCTTGTTCTGATAAATCTTTATCTTCTATTTCTACAACTCGTCGTGATTCAGCTTGCTTCTTCAACCATTCATCTTCTAGTGGTGTAGTGGATTCACGAACTGGCGTAGGGAATACGCGTGGTGTGAACTTGACTTCTATATGACCATTTTGTCGCACTCCAGATCTGAACATATCATCTTGTATTTCTTCATCTAAATTTAAATAAATTATTTTCATGAAATTCATTATACTTAAAAAGACCACAAGATTGGGTTTATTTATTTTCCATATATATATAACAAATTAATCATATTTTTATTGGAAATAACTAACATATAATAAATATTTCCGTGGAAATGATGCTTAATCCAGGTAGCTTTAGGGTCAGTTAAATAATATCATATTTTTAATAGGAATGTGTATCTAATTATATTGTCTTTACTGTTTTGTTTGTTATGTCCTTGTTTTGTTGCGCAGTTATCCAGTATTGTATACTAGTAAACTACAATATCTTAAATACCTTGATGTTCTTCTTTCTTGGCTTTTCTTTGAATTTTATCTTCTTTATATTTCTCTTGCAATAATCTCAACTTTTCCTGCAATTGTTAGGCAAAAATGATACATGTACATTATACTCAATTTTTGGTTTCATTATTTTCAGAGTCTGTTATACAAGAAAGAGAGAGAAAAATGGGGTTTAACGTCCACTCAATACAAACTAGGTCATTTTGGGACCAACACATTGTTCAGTTTTATTTCAATGAAAACCTTATGACAGACATGTATAATCCACTTAATATCTCAGCCATCCGATGATCTAGAGCAATCTGTTTCACAGAGGTAATGCAGCAGCCCACTTCTAACTTTGTGTAGGATGACTGACATTTATTATAGGTTCAAATGTCTTCTACGTGTGAAGTTACAACACACAGTGCTGATCATTGTCCTCTATATATAGCATTTGCATTGTTTAAAACATAATAACATAAACTGGTCAAGTTAGAATGGTGCCTTTTACTTGTTTTATGCCCTTGTGTACTATTCAAAATGTACATTTACACGAAATAGGAAATATCTTTTATCCAGATATACTTTAAACACCTTCATATTATTTTTCTAGCAAAGTTTCACTACTGTTCAGTTTGGGTCTAAACAGTTGATCATGGACTTGTCATGTGAATAAAAGTCTATATAATAATTTCTATAACATTAAAGTCAGATTTCAATAGGCAGCTTTAGTTCTTACACAATGTATCTTTTAATATTAGCAAAGAGTTAGCCTTTATACATTCAAACAATAAACAAAATACCTGTTCTGCTTGTTTCATTTGTTCATCTTTCCACTGCTCTAATTCCTCAGTTGCTTTGTTTCTTTCTGATTGTTTTAAATGTTCAATTCTTTCTCGGTCAGTTTCCTCAATCTGAAAAAATAAAAAACAAAATTATGTTGTATTTCAGCATACTAAATTAATGAAATCAGTACATTCTGCTTTTACGCTAAACCAGATTTTTTTGGCATTTAATCATTGCTTTAAATTACTGTGTTTCATGATAAATGCATTGCTGTAGATTGGATTATTGCAACAGTGAGAATCTGGAACTATTGAACTGTCTTGTGAAAATCAAACCAAAACGGTTTACCCCTCCAAAATATCCATCTACGTGTACTTGGGTCATTGGGTCTTCTTTTCATGGCAGTCTCAACAGATTATTGTTGCTTGATGTCACTATGACAATATCTTTATTTGATAACGATAGTTTATATTACAATTTGTCGTGGATGTACTACATATAGGTATGGATTCATGCTGGTATTGCTGAACGTTTCAAGATCACAAGTATTTGTACATTAATAAATATAGTATATGTGTTATTGTTGTTTATTACAGTTTATGACAACTGCTGAACATTGTTTCAGATTGTGGTAATAAAGTTGATTTATAAACCTTTGATTTTATTGTTTATTTGTAAGATGTGTGATAGTTAATATTTGCCAAGGTAGAGTTATTCACTTGTCTGATTGCAGGTATGATTGCATTGAATGCATGTGCACTGCCTGTTTTGTTGTCATGGTTTGATTGGTTGTGAGTGAAACTGTAGTTTACGTGGTGGAAGATTTGAATTTATATTGTTACTCTAATGCTGGATTTTGGGAGAATCACACGTGTCCATTAATCATCATTCATTCATGAATCACTCCTATAAATTGTATTTCAACTAAATGGCTGTTAGACTGTGTGTCGTTGGTTTAGACTGTGTGTCGTTATAATGGTAATCTGTGTGATTTATGAGTAATAATTAGTAAAAATGCTTGTAAGTATTGTTTGATTTTTGTAATGTTGATAATCTTAGAAATGTAGAAATATTTTGATTATTTGTTAAACATTGTGTTATGTTTTATAGGTGACCTGATTCTGATTCTGATTCTGTTTTTGTTCATGTTAATGTGCTACGGTTAGTGCTACCGATATTGTTGCTGGGATCGTTACTGTTCCAGTTATTTTATGGTGTTGAAAATAATGAAACGATCTACATGAATAACTCATCAACCTGATCATCTTAATCATCTTAAATGTGCTGTGGAGCGTCAGATATTTAATTTAATTACGGCTGTGTGCGCGTGTTTCATCATTTCATCAATGTAGAACTGTGATTCGTCTTGTTTGAATCCGTGAAATTAGAGAATAATTACATAAATATATATTATTGTATTATATTGTAGTTATATAAAGATATTTAATATTATTGTGGTTTTGTTAATGGGAACTATATAAGTACAGGACCGTCAATCCGCCCCAAAAAGAACCAAAGGTCCAATTTTGTGACACTTGAATAAACTGTCTTTTAACACAAGGCTTCATGGTACACGAAATAGAGGAAAAGGTCTATAAATGCATAGCTGACTTACGGTAGACAACTATATAACGGTGCTTGTGTGTATATAACACCCTAAAAATATATACTCTGGTACAAAGAAGAAATTTTACTTCTTAACAGTTAATGTTTGGCACCTGACAATTACACAAGAATTACCTGCATCATTTGATTAATAGAATATTTCTCAGTTTCACGTTTTTTCTCTTCTTTTGCTTTCTGTTTTTCCTTTGCCCTTGTTTGTGATTTTTCTAAAGCTTCTTCTCGCTTTTGTTTCATTACTTCTTTATTTCCTATAAAAAGAAAAGTTAAAAGATCAAATTATACATATGGTAGTTGTTTTATTTACATTGACAAACAACAATTGAATGTTTTCCAAATACTGAGAGAGAACTCATGTACTTACTCCTTACCGTATCATGATAAATTTAATAAACATACAAAACATTATGTATAATGTATATTTGAATATTAATGAAAATGCATGTCTCTAAAAATTGGTTTAAATCTAGTGTAAATTATTTGAGTATTATAAAATAAATTAATCAACACTCTTACTTTTCGTCTAAATCTACGACTTTTACACCTGTCTATTTACACACGTCCTTTAAAACTGATGTTATACACATATAATTATAAGCTCTCTTTTACTTCATACCTGCATCATCTGACTGTAATTGTGGCCATTGTGAAGAATCAGTTTTCTTGAGTTTAAATACAACTGCTCCATTGCCCACCTGTGCGGTACTGGCTTCATCATCCACTGGCTGGTGTAATAAACACTCAAATATATAGGGGGGATAACTGACCTAGAAAATGTATACAGAAATAAACTATTTGGCCACCATACATGTATCTTTCTCCTTGTCTATCAATTAGTGTAAGACAAGATTGTAAGAGTAATCAGCGATTCCAACATACTACAAATCCTACTCCTACTGTTTGAGATAATAATGAACTTAATGAAGTGATAATTTTTGTGAATGACACATACTTAGCGGATTATTGCAAACAAATTTTGTTTTTGGAGCGCGGCAAGAAATGATTCCTTTTGTTTTGGCAAACAAGGAAGAATCACAGTGAAAACTTGACGGAAAGGGTTCCAAAAAAGCCTTAGAATCAAGACTGCAGAAAAATCTTCTCTTCATATTAGTTGTCTATAGGATGAGGTAGTAATCCAAAGCCAATAACAATCCCTTACTAAAGTTAAAAATAAACAGTTTTAAAATAACCACAATTTTAAGTACCGCTACCTTGGTAGCTTTTTTATACCGGACAAAAACACTTCATTCATTAGTATAGACAGACGACAGGGTTAGTTAAAAGCAGATCATGATCATGTCGATTTGGGTGGATTTGGGTAAATCGTGTTACCCTGTCGTTTTGGGAAAAGGTAAATATAGGCTAGGGCTAGTTCCATTAGGATCTGTCTGTCCGCGGTCCGACCGGGACAGTTCCTAAAGCAACTATATAGGCCAGGACGTGATTGTGAATGTAAATTCAACAGGCACCAACCTTGAGATATTCTTCTGAGGAAAAGATGTCGACTTTGTTTGTTTTTACACCTTTTAATGGAACAGTCAAATACACCAGTTTCTCGTTCTGATCCCAGGAGTAATCTTTTACGGCAATCGGCATTTTGAACGTTTAATAACTTATAGAGTCGACCCTAAGTCGTGAAGTATAACACAATTACAATGTGCGTGCAAACTACAAACTAGGAACATGGCCGACTGTAAATAAATACTTCGTCCAATCGGAGTGTCGCATTTACTTTTAAAGACATATCAAATGCAAGTACTTCATTTACTCCGCATCTGTTCTGGTTGTCGATGTAAACAAATATATTTCCGGTGAGACAAACTTACACATTGAGAACTATGATTATGAATGGGGTTTAACGTCCAAATGTTCTACTCCGACTGGGCTAAAGAAGACGTGCATATACGCCATACATGTTATGAGGGAACATTTGCCCGGACTTCGGCACTATCGCCTACTCTTATATCAAATTCAAACTGCCACTTGAGGGATCTTTTAGGTGCACCCCAATGGCAATAATATTAATAATAATAGACTGGACGGTACGTTTTTCGTCCCATCCGAACGACTACACAATGTCGGAAAAATTTAAACCATGATTTACTACACCAACCAAATGAAACCCATTTGAAAAAATCTATCAATTGATGTGATCTCAAAGATCCCAAATCTGTTTAAAAGTTGCCCAATCTGATTAAAATACAGATCCTATTTCATTTCTTTTTTAAAGTTCAAAATTTCGTTTTACTTGTCTTTACTACATTAGGATCTGAAAGACTTGTTATTTAACTCGTGTTCTGCTTGAAATGATGGGTCAGCCAATCAAATTCTCTGTCAAATCGAGGGTTTGACCTTTTTTGCGCGGAATTGTGGGTAGGCATTATCAGCGATAGAAATCAAAACAAAGCAACAACAATTTTGATTGGTTAATCGAATGACTGAGATTATAGGGTCAAATGTCGCTTGCATGACATCTGAACTGACTGAGCGTGACCTCTCGCTATAACTTGTTAGATCTTCGTGTTGTGCAGGCCATCGAAATTACAAAAACCGAAACGAAATATAGATCTGAATTTCAATTAGATTGAAAGTTGTATGGAGTCCGCATATATACTCATCATACTGCTCGTCTTAATAAGCACACCACCATGCCACACCTAGATGGTCTAAATTGCCCTGCATTGACTCTATAAAATGTAATACTTTTGGACATTAAATAAGTGCTATGCTTATGGATGTGATAGAAGAACTTATTGGACAAAAGGTTGCTGACATACTGTCATACCTCAAGACCTCACTTATGATGTCTGGTGACAACAACAGTTTGCCAGCGCACATGACAAAACGTGCACCATAATAAACACCACAGTGCTATCTGTATGATTGCAAGCCTCTAAAATCATGATTGGGTATTTAAAAACCAAAATGTTATTGAAAAATATATTCTCTTATGGCTACTCCCATTTTGGCATTTCTATATCTGTTGAAAATATAGGCCACTGTTTTATAATATTATATTTTTATTCAATAATAACAGTACCATTTTTACGTGTACCCCCCCCCCCCCCAAATAAAAACAAACAAAACAAAACAAAAAACCCCAGTATATTTTGAAACAAAACTTCTTTACAGTACTGTACACAATTTTAAAGATCGAATAGGCCAAAGGCGAAATCTGAATGATTAAGGCCCTAGGATTTCTTTTTTTCAAATTTTCTACACTGTACCTTTCTTAACATGCAAGGTTTTTGTTTATATTCACAGATTCCGTCACTAAAATATATTATACTATACATCCCAAACATATGTACCGGTACCTCTGATCTTCCTGCAACTTATTTAATCAAAGTTGTATACAAAACAATGGGCTAACCTTTTTGACAACATGGACTATCAATTGGTGGTATTGTTTTACTCACATCTACCAACATTCAACTCTTAGAAATGTCTTGGATACATCTTTGAAAATTTTAATATTCAAGCTTTTGATTGATACATCATGCAATGTGATGAAAAGGGGAATCATTGTGAAAACTGATAAAAACTCTGAACAGCCACAGATTCAGAAAACTGAGAAGATAAGGGATTGTCCTAGGACAAAATAATGTGATTTATTAAGAATTATAACACAAAAATCAATATTTGTCACATATATTCATTTGTTTTTAAAATATAATACATGTATTTACAACAATCAGAAGAAAAAAGATCTTTAACTGAAAATATTTAACATAATTAGGTTTAACATTTCCGTGTGAAAACCAGGACCCTCCTCATTACAAGTCCTATCCAAGTCTCAATGAAAGGTCAGTTTTTGTAACCAATATGAAAACTGATAGAGCATATTATTATGCTACTGATAGTTTAATATGTTTTCTCCCTTTTTCATGTTTAACTGGTGAGTTTCAAAGTCATACTGCACGCAGCGATCCATTTACGTCGTACTTCGAGAATAAAGGCAGAACTAGCTGTAGACAGATAGCCCCAATTTGGGATGATTTACAGGTTTCTAATACTGCATGTGTACTACACCTATACCATGTAGTAACATAAAGTTAGTTTATAGATTAAGAAAATGCTAAACAAATAACAAAAATATATCAGCATTTTTCAGTGAATTATATTATTCACTTGTCTAACATTTTCCCCCGATATTTCACACTTATCGTTTTTACATTGTAACATTCTATACTAAATTCCTGAGTCATCTTTAATATTTCAATTTTTGAGTTCAAATCTGATGAATCAACTAGGTCCAATGTACAATGTAACTGTCACACAATCATGTTCTATGCTCATCCTGGCACTCAATTAAAGACTATTGTACTTTCAGAATGGCAATCAATTTGTTCACCTTGAATAATTGTTTCTATTATACAGCAGTGCTATTTTACAACAAATATAAATAATAAAGGAATGAAATTGTTTGTCATTTTTCACTATGTTTTATCTTTTGTAATAGATTTAGAATCATTTTTGTTTCGATTTCCATTTGTGCTAGAAGAAGGTTGTGCAACAGATGAACTTGCTTCAGGAACTTCTTCATCATCTAGTCTTTCAGAAAGACTACAAATATCACTACATACTGGAAAAAATTGGTCAAAAAATTATAATTATTTAACACTATATAGGCATTGTAATGGTAATCAATTTTATTATTACATAGTTTAGAAGTACATACTTAAAAGGAGACCACTTAGTCAACCCAAGCTTTTTTTGAGCCACCAAAACATTGATGTATCTGTCTCTCATAAAGTATTCTGGGGAGTTTTCGTTTACATTGTAATTGTAAAACATCTAATTATTTTAAAAGAGTACATTGAATTATGATGTTTCTCCTCGAAAATTAACTAATTATAATTTATAAATAAATAGTCTGTACCTGAAAATGCCTCGGGATATGTTTTTCCGAGCCTCTGCTTTAAGACCCTAAAATATAAAACAAAAGTTATTTTCATTGAACTTTAGGCTACATACCAAACTCTTCCATCAAACAAGACCAAATAATAACATTATTTATGAAGTTATTGATCCAATTATTGCACCTTGATCGCATGATTCAGAAAAAGGAACAATGTTCTTGAACTGTTTTCATACTATTGTGACATTAAATCAATCTCTAACACAATGTTTTCCATAATGTTTGAAATTAAAAACATAAATTAGAAGTCAATATTGTTGAATTTCAATCAATATTAATGTTGTTTTCTTTTCTTGAAAATTATCAAAATATATGATCCTAATATCCAATATTTAAGATGCAATTAATATTTTGTAATGAACAAATAAAAACATACCCTACAAGACAGTGTGGAAGTAACACTATAAACCTCAGAATGCCTTGTTTGGCATTTCTGTCCAAACGAGGTAAAAGAAAATGCCTCATTGTCTGGAGTTTAAAAGATAGCGATTAGCAGTATTTGCTATCAGCGAATTTGTAAAAATTAAAATTTGTGTTATTCAATACCCAAATAAAACCAGTCCAAACTATGATATTATAATCAGAGAAATAGACAAGACAAGAATACATGCCATAGGTGGAGGTGTAAAATTATTGCAGACACACAGCTACCTTGATTAATTTATAACCCCAATCAGGTATAGGTGTTAAGTTTCAACGGGGTGTTGTGAAAAGCTGATTGGGGTTGTAAATCAATCAAGGTAGCTGTGTATCTGCAATAGTTTTACACCTCCACCTAACTGATGACGCAGACAACAAATTAGTGTTTATCTGATCTAAATACAACAATTAATCCATTCTTATTAATCAAAAAAGCATAAAATTTCATTTTATATTTCCAATAAGCCAGTTTATTTTTTATATTTATTGTAAAAAAACATAATTTGACTATAGCATTGACTGTTTCTGTTGAAACCCCATAACATTGCACAAAGTATTATTGAAACAAAGTTATATCATCGCACAGCGATAAATTTGTCCGCTTATACCAATTGTCAATTAAATGGGGAATGAAGCACACCTCATACATTAAAATTTAATTAAAATGTTTAATTATGCCTACATGTACCACAATAATAAACTTCAACCAATACCAATACCAATTGTCAATTAAATGGGAAATAAAGTACACCTCATACATTAAAATTTAATTAAAATGTTTAATTATGCCTACATGTACCACAATAATAAACTTCAACCAATTGAAAACTTATGGATGAGCAGGTGACCAATTTTAAATCTACGGAGGCGTATAAAGGAAATAAATTGCATCTCAATGAATCGATAAAAACATTATATTTAAACACCATAAATTAAAATAGGATGATGAGTGGATGCAAATCATTTCAATATCTTCCCTATTAGGGTGTTCCTAATTTCTTTCAGGAATAGAAATGGTATGCCAACATTAAAGGATAACATCTTATGTATTTTGAATAGGCAATATCTAAAAGCTAATTCTGTCTATTATTGCTTTCTTTAGGCCTATTATTGCTTTCTTAAGGCCTTAAATTTTTCATGAATTATTAGATATTAATTAACTTACCAATACCATAATCAACACTCAATGCCATTAGATGACTCTGATATGAAAAGACTTTGTTTATTATCGTAACATGACAATTGAGTCTACACTGTAATTGTGTCGCCAATAGCTAAGCTCAAAGTGAAGTAATTTGACAGCTCTATCTAACCTAAGCTTATTGTCATCTATTTGTAATTTTGAAAACCAAATAAGCTGGATAATTGTGACTTATACTGGCTTTAATTTAGTTTTTAGTGTTTCATTCGTTACTGCTCATAAAAGTCCTAAAGGTGCACTGGTGTAAATTGTATGTGCAGTTCTAATATGAATGATGTTTCTTCTATCACAATAGAAGCCATTACTACATCTGAAATGCTCTAAACAGATCCTGCCATTATCGGAGGACTAGAATATGCTTTTTATATGGCTTAAAATACTTACCTTATTCTTTTAAAGACAGAATCTAAATCTTTTTTCATGTCATAAAGCATAGCTGTGTGTTTTTGAAACTCTTCTGCTGTTACATTAAATCTTGATGAGGAGAGCATGTTGAAATTAATCAGCATTTCATTTGTCTTTTCAAAACGTGATAACCTGAAATTAAATTAAATTTAATGACACTTATTGTAACTTATTATTCATCATTTTATCTGTATTTCATGCAGGAATATATTGTCCTAAACATTACCCTTGTCTGTCCACTATTAAATCTTGTAAATACCTCAGTTTTTGAGGGGTTTTTTTTTTTCAAACTTATCGGGTTTGATCGCTTAGTTGTGAGTTAATACTGTTCCTGTTGTCAAACCCTGGTAAAGGCTCTAGGTCAGAAGGCTCTAGGTCAGAAGTTACTTCCCCCAAAACCAAAATCGTGGACACAGATCATTCATAGTGTTTGAGGGGTTTGTTTGTTAAAGAAACAAATTAGAACTGTTTGGATAGTCTATCTAATTCTAACTCATTGTCATCTGGCGATGAATTACAATATGATAAAGTTAATATATACTCAATATGATATAGACTCTATCATATTGAAATTCATCGTCAGATAAAAATGAGTTAGGTTAGAGACTTAATTGGCTACTTTTTAACGCATTTGTTACACATGGGATTCCCCGTTTGAGTACATCATAAATTTATGAGTTGGAATCAGAATTTAGTGAAGAAATTATGAAGGAAGATTACTTAGAATCTAATCTTTTTGCACCACAGACAATCATTTATTTGTGGAGATGGAAGAACATTTACATTTACGTGTGTGAATAACTTACATCTCTCTCTGAATAACTTTCATTGATGCCACATCATTTGGATTCACCTGGTTTGCTAAACTTTTAGCAAAAACAGTAGAAGCATCTCTTTCCTGTTCAATTTTGTCTTCTTCTTCTTCCATCTTTGATATTTTTTAATAAAATATTAACTAGAGTTATTTCCCCTGCAGAATAGGAATATATGGAGCCCCGGTGATGCAGCTCTGTAAAACGATTGGCGGCTGATTTTCGCACAGGCGTGGTAAAAACTCTGGCGACCAGTGATGCCCCCTAAAAATCTGGCCTGCCCTCTGTTTGCCCCCCCCCCCCTAAATAATTTTCAAAAAAAAAAAAAAAAAAAAATGTGATCTGGCCAGCTCTATTTATCTCAACGACCGTTGTCTGAAATGCTACCTGGCTGCATTCCCGGCAGTCTATTATACAAAATATAGTGGCGAAAATATTCATTCAGTTTGAGTCACTCTTACTCCGCCCGGTCAACACTTTCTTCTCTGGTCAGATAGATTAATGGTTTGGCGACAGTCTGTATCTGTTAAGCTCTATTTATCTCGACGAACAATGCCTGAAATACTGCCAGACTGCATTTCGGGGCGTCTACTTTTCAAATTATTGGGAACTTCATTGAGGTTTGCAAGTCCGTTCATTTCACAAAATATAGCGTCGAAAATATTCATTCACTTTCGGTCACTCACTCCGCCCGTTTGTCACTTTCTTCTCTGGTCGGATAAACAAGTGATTTTACGACAGGCGGTATCTGTTAAGCTCTATTTATCTGGACGACCAATGCCTGAAATACTGCCAGACTGCATTTCGGGAAGTCTACTTTTCAAATTATTGGGGACTTCGTTGAGTTTCATTTGACACATTCCTCTCTGGGGTCGGAAAGACTAGTGATCAGGCCAGAGGTGACGTCCGACCAGCCCTATTTATCTCTTCGATCGGTGTCTGAATACCGTCAGGCAGCATTTCCAACAGTCTATTTTTCAAAATTTCCTTGGGGAGTCACCAAAACCCCCACAAGGACTCGCTACTTTGGCGCCCACAAAGGTACTTCGTTGAGGTTCGCAAGTCCGCTCGTTTACCATTTTGGTCTCCGATCGTATAAACCAGTGATCAGGCGACGGACGGTATGTGGTCAGATTTATTTATCTCGACGATCGGTGCCTGACTGAATACTGACAGACAGCATTTCCGACAATCTATTTTTCAAAATTGTCTGGGGGAGGTGCCCCATACCCTTCATAAGTACACCCTACGTTTGACACTTTACCTCAACGATCATTGCCTGGAATACAGCCAAGCTGCATTTCCGGCAGCCTGTTTTTCAAAAAAAAATTCTGGGGGAGCCCCTACCCACCCACCTCTAGTTGAAACTCGTGCCTCTGCCCCCTTAACCCTGGACTTCGCCCCAAATTTGCCCCTCCAACCACCGACGGCTGGCGCCGCCACTGCTGGCGACTCGCCAAACTGTCTGTAGCTAATTTTCGCTCGGTCACTCAGGAGTGGGCTTACTGCGTAAGAAAAATAATGCATCGGTCACTGATGATAAGTTCTTTAAACTGACCGGCAGCAATCTATACGCAGTGGAATTTCCACACGGTCATACTTTTGAGTGAAAATGATACCTGCGATGTAAGAGAGCAATAAGATAAATTTAGGAATCCCCGCACAACAGCAGCGCAACAGACTTATTTTAGATGTTGTAACACTAACAGGCCCTGCGACGTACAGATTCAGATTAAAATGATATAACGTTTCGGTTTGTAATACCCTTTTTCAAATGATGAAATTTATTTTATTTTTTAACCATCTAATATTAAGCCACACACAATCTTATAAATACCTCCTCAGGTACATACTGTGTGACCTGATGATAAATTTAGACTAAAAACATATTCCAACTGATTTATCTACCAAAAGTTTGCTAAAAAAAAAACCTAGCGCTATAACATTTTAATTAAACGAAACTACTTCAAGTAGTAACAACAGTGGCGGCACTACGTTTTGGGGGTGGGGGGCATAAATTTCCTCTACCTTCTGTTTGCCCCCCCCCCCAATAATTTTAGAAAATAAAAAAAATGTTTATTGTAATACGTTCGGTAATCAATACGGTGATTAAATCCCACATCCCCACTCAGACTTGCATGTTGAGTGATTTCTTACCAAGCCATCCTGCTGTAAACCTATTTGAGATGTGTTTTTTGGGTATAGGTTCAACGCGACGAGAATATGCATTCACTTGATACATTCACTCAGTTCGTTGGACACCTCCCTCAGGGGATTTGTCGACGAACAGTATCTGGCCAGCTCTGTTTATCTTGACGTCCAGTGTCTGAAATGCTGTCTGGCTGCATTTCCGGCAGTCTATTTCACAAAATTTAGTGGCGGAAATATTCATTCACCTTGAATCACGCGCTCCGCGTTCGATCCCTGCATTGGCCGAGAAAGTTCATCTCGATTTTCCAGCGTGGCCTCCCCTTGTCAGTGATGCAGAACGGAGGGCCTGACAAGGATAGCTGGCTAGTCGTTCGGATGGGACGAAAAACCGAGGTCCCGTGTACACATTGGAGTGCACGTAAAAGGTCCCTTGGCAGTTGGAATTCGATATAATAGTAGGCCGTAGTGCCGCTGCCCGAGCAAAATTTCCCTCATAGCACACTGTATGGCGTATGCCCGTCTTCCATTAACCCTTGTGGGTGCACGTGGTGAGAATCACATAGCAGGTTACAAGGGGTCCGTTTGGACCCCAGTTGTAATCCCAAGTTTTTACGTACAGATGTATTTGAATTTAAAAGCAGCGATTAAGTTTTTATTTGCATTTATATTTGACAACTGAAAAACAACTAAATTATCATACAAAAACATTTTAGTGACATTTTGAACAGATTTAATAATACTTACAAAATTGCTACTTTGTGTACTATGTTATAACGAGGTTAAATGGCAATTCACGCTTGATACAAAAACCATAGAATTTTTGGAATACATCATTTAATTTTTGGTATTTGTAACATGCAGATGTTTGAAGAGAGAATAGTCTGGCATACGCAATATGGTATCAGGCAGCAAACACATTAGCAAAATTCCTACTGCGAGTTGTAAGTTTGGGGTCCGATTGGACCCCTTGTTCCCTTCAAGCGTTGGGCCTGTTTGGCATGTAACATAACTCTTCATGTGGGAAGCAGATGAATACCGATCTATTCGCCATGTTTAAAAATATATTGGAGACAAAGTCACTAAATTTCAGAAAGCAGTGCCCAGTAATTATTACAAAACACTATAAAACCAGTGCACGGGGTCCACGGAGACCCCACGTGCACCGACAAGGGTTAGCCCAGGTTAGGTGCATAAAAGTAGGACGTTAAACCCAATTTCATTTCATTTCACTCGCCCCGCCCGTTTGACTTTTGCCTCTCTGGTCGGATAAACTAGTGATTTGGCGACATGCGGTATCTGTTAAGCTCTTTTTTTTATTTATTTATCTCGACGATCAAAGTCTGAAATACTGCCAGACTATATTATTGGGGACTTCGTTGGGGTTCGTAAGTCCATTCATTTGACACTTTCCTCTCTAGGGTCGGAAAGATTATGGTGATCAGGCGGCATCCAATTAGCTCTATTTATCTCTACCATCGGGGCCTCATTGCTGTCGGGCAACATTTTCAACGGTCTATTTTTCATTCTGGCCGGATAAGTGATCAGGCGATGGACGGCATGTGGTCAGATTTGTTTATCTCGACGATCGGTGACTGACTGAATACTGCCAGACAGCATTTCTGACAGTCTATTTTTCACAATTTTCTGGGGAACGCCCCCATACCCTCCACAAGGACTCCTTACTTTGGCGCTCGAGAGTGGGATTCGTCGAGGTACGCCAAGTCCGTTCGTTTGACACTTCACCTTAACGATCATTGCCTGAAATACTGCCAGGCTGCATTTTCGGCAGCCTGTTTTTCAAACGTTTATGGAGACCCCCCCCCCCCATTTATAAACTGTGACAACATACTTGGCTTCATTTATTAACGATATCGTCAATTTCGGTTTGAAATAGATCAAACAGCAGTCATAATCCAATAATCCCGAACAAATCGAGTGAGTATTGTTTACTGTGTCCGCCATTTTGAATATATCGAAACCATCAACAAAGCAACCGATTCGTATTTGAAAACACACAATTAAATCTTTTGTCTCTTAATTAGTTTATTACTACTCTGACTGTAAATACTTATCAACACTAATCCCAGATTGATCAAGAGACAAAAGATAGGGCTATTATTGATACCTAATTGATTGTTGATTGACTCAACGAAGCGCGATCGACGGTACTCTGTTTAGTATGTACGCGCGGAAATCAAAGCTTTGTGAGTTTGTGCCGATAATTTTTTTATTTCCAGGTAAAAAAAGAATCGCCATACAGGAAAAAAATATCGCCAAAAATTTCGTCAAATTGAATATTCTTTAGCCAAAATTATATTTAAATCGCAATTGGCGAATTTGGCGATCGACAGCGTGAGCGCTGCCCCCCCCCCCCCCCCTAGTTGAAGCTTATGCCTTTGCTCCCTTAACCTTGGACTTTGTCCCAGCTTTGCTCCCAACCACCAACGGCTGGCGCCACCACTGCGTAACAATACCACGCGAGTTGATTGGAAGGGGTGTGGTGATTTTTAAGTTTGTATTTCGAAGCCTAAATTCTTAGATTATCCTCTGCCGATTTCTTTATTTTAATTTTAGTCAGCTATACGCTTTAGCCTCTTACCGATCCCAGAACCTCCAACCTCAACACACACAGGACACTCGCCACGTTATCCGAGCAAACAACACACCGACAGGTTATCAGTTAAAGGGCTAATCCCGATAATTTATTGGAGAATAAAATTCCTGCTTAATTCTGTGTAAAAATCGCTTAAACTCCTCTATCTAATAAAAAATATAAGGGCCGAGAAACTCAGCATTTGTAGTACGTTTTCAAACAACTTAAACCCGTCAGTCTTATTCTGGAAATGGAGACCGGTGCCCCAAGCTATATTATGCGGTGTTTACGTAAAACTGGGATTTTTGAATAAAAAATAATGTGTAGGTGAAATTTACCTTTCGTTATCAAGTACAGCACATGAGCCAATCGCTATATAGACCTATGTGCGCCTCATGTGTGTTTACAGAGAATCAAATATTTTTATGGTAAGATTGAGTGTCCATATACATCTATACCAAATTTGACATATTTTTATTGGCAATAATTCTTCTATAAATACTACAATGCAAATTCGTCTTTTAGGACAAATGAGACATTAGTACAATCACTGGTATTATTAGACAGTTTTTTTCATTTTTCTGTCACAATTGGACCTGTCGATGTCAACACCTGGGGCTGGTATCCAACTGCTAGAGCCAATATCTATGATTATAAGGCAATTTCAGAGCAGCGTGTTATTTCCAATGAATAGCCGATTTTACTAAAATATTAATTTTAGTTGACATAGATAGAATTTGATATGGGAAGCACGCCACATCTAAGTTTATTCATTACACTTCTGGCAGTTCTGATCCGCAATTCTCACCACGACTGTTACTCTCTAGCATCGGTATTCAGTTTGTAGTTTGCCGTATTTCCAATGATGATCTATAATTTTTACTAGAAAAACTAGGATGTCTATTGTGCTGTACACACAAAATAGAAATAAACGAAAAGTAAACTTGACCAGTTTATGTTACTGCTTTCATTTTTACCATTTTGACTATATGCTATTTTTTTCAATTTTACACGTTTTTTTAATATGACACCGTTTCGGATCCATACTTTCTGACCCCCTCTGTAGTGCATTATGGTAATAAGATGGTCGTTAATACCTTACATCGCCAATTAAATCCCAATTTCCAAATGGTCCCTTAGTCGGTGGCGTGAACTCATAAATTGCCGAAGCAGAAAAGAATATGGATTTCCCCGTCTGTGTTATCATGGCAGACGAAACACATGTGGGTGCTGGATCTTTAGATTTGTAAGGGTTGTGTGAGGTCCTATCCGATATCGAAACAATTCTGTTTGTTTTGTAGATCGAGTCATTATATATAATGTAAACTCCTTCATTATCATAGGTGATGTCATCTATAGCAATTGGTAAAGTTGAAAACCCCGTGAAATGCTGGGCGTATGTTTGAGTGGATAGATTAGCCATACTTGGTAGTTGGTAGGTTTTGACTTCAGAATCTTAAGAAAAGGAGAAAATAAATAGAGTAGGTATGTGACAAATTTACATCCTCGGACCTTATTAATAATAACAAGATCTGTTTAAACAGTGGTTTTATCACGTAGGTAGAATGTTTTAATATTGAATAAAGCCATTTTAAAATTAACTAAATTGTTTTGCATACAATAACAGCCAAGTAAAAGGTCGAAATACGCCTACACAGCAACTACGTCTCCCAAAAGCATAATTTTATAGGCATAGACAGCACCTTATTCAAAAGGATAAGGATCAAGAAATCTAATCTACATCGTGTTCATTAGAAAAAAAAATCCTTTATAACTTCAGCGTCATGACCTTCCACATGATTCTTGGAAAAGGGGCGGGCATAACTTTGGAACTAAAGGTAGTGAAACGTTGCATATTGACATGACCCCAATGCATCACACCAAATTTGAAAAAGATTTGCCCATTTTTTGTAATAGATGGCGGGAAAACAGAGAGAATCAATAAACGTACTGACATCATAATACGTCCACATAACAACTGTAGCATGTGTCGCTGTCACAAGGCTTTCGAAAATTCATGCATTACACTAAATGACCGCACTGTTTCACATCAAATTTGAAAGAAAATATCTTTAAAACGGTAGCCTCATTCGCGACTTTAAGGTTTTCAACAAAAGCGGGGGTGGGTAATTTCGATATGGTGTAAACCTTGACCCCCCCCCCCCCCCCAAAGTAGGTCCAAATTTGAAAAACGAACTAATCAAAAACTGTATGCCTCTATGACGTCAATGATTACTTTTTACGGGTGCGTACGGGGGTCTCGACCTGAAGATAGCGCAAAGCTGTATATCGAAATGTTTCATCCGCTTCATGAACCTACTGCTTTCAAAATTCTTTCTTAAATTCACAAAAGACAGACACTATCGCATTTTCCAAATTTTACAAATCTGCACCGAAACTCAATGCTTCAAACATTATAACAAATTCCTTCAAAAACTGTAGAAACTATCGCGTTCAGAAGCTTTTTGTTGACAGACTCATTAACTTGTCACTATCTCGTATAACTCTTAATGTATAAGATTTTATTTTACTCGATTTTAATTAAATAAAAAGGCAATATCGAGTAAACTCCTTTGCACATCCATTTTGGGAGCATAGAGTAGTCGGTTGGCCGAGTTAGAATTATTTACCTGTTAGAAAATAAGCAGTTGTGTATAAAGGATCAGCATAGGCAGCCACCATGTTGCCAGACCATCCGGGTATATACGATGATAAATGTAATGTTTGGTAAGGTCCAATCATTAATGTGTTAGTGTCATTGTAGAAATAAACTTTTGTTCCTGCATCAAAATACAAAAAAAAAGTTCTTTATTAATAAACGTTCCGAGCTACCATAACGAAAACTTTGCTCTACCGGTCTTTAATCCGCTAAAGCGTATTATCATAATATAATGTGTTTAAGCACAACATCGGAAAGGTGATGGAATTTAGTCATTGGTAGAATATGTGCTCACGAACACAAAGTCAAATATATTATGGATGTTCCTTTAATAATAAGTACAGAAGGACCACACTACACGCAAAACAAAATCTACAAAACAATATGTCGAAAAGACAGCATATAGACATAGCAGAAATAATATCAAATCGAGTGAATGGATCCAGGAATGCAATTAAGGCATGAGGTCACAAAGTATTTTTCTTTTCGACATATAGTGAAAATTTCAGTCAAATTACTTTAACCTGTACGAATTTGTGAGTATTCGAAGTTTTAGCAAAATGTAGCGTTAAGTCTCAATTATCAATTGTGTCGCTAAACTGTTATATGACGGCGTGGTTCTATCTACTTTAATTTGGATCCATCCGATGGCCCAGAGAGTTGATAATGGACTTGGCGTGTTAATAAATGCTTTAATAATATCATATATACCATTTGAAGCCAGATAAAAGACCTGGAACTCTTGCATAAAACATCGTTGAAGGTCGTCTCTTGAAAGACTGTCCATTGCGAGACATGTTTAATTTTGACCAAGTTTATGATATATTTACAATAAAAATCTAACATTTATATGTTGGGTGGCAGTAGGTCGACAGGGGCCAACTGCCTACGGCTAAATCTATTTCGAAATACGGGTTTTATAACGGAGGTGGTTAAATTAAGCATTTTATAGAGTCTGTCGTGTTGTATTTTACCATTCATTACATACATGTAGTTAAACACTTAAATGTCGACTAAAAGGGTAGAGAATTTGTGTGCATAATATACGATAGCAGTAAGCAGACGAAAAATTAGTGGGGAAAAATTGACGCCGTGTCATCGACATAGTATCATAGTGTGCAGAGGCCCTTTAGTTTTACCTGAAAACAGAACGAAATAGTTGGGCATGGCGAATGCAGCTTCAATGACACCCGAGGGCTGTGACAGTGGCGTTGTCAAAGCTGTAGTAGTCGAATGAGTTTCGGTATTTGTCACTGTCGTTTCGCTTGCGACTGACGTTGTTGAAGAGACTTTCATTGGTTCATTCACCGCTGATGCCGAGTTCCCACAACAGTGTTTCATCTGATAAATATTTATTCCTTGCTGATCATAAAGAACATGGCTAGTATCACCTAACATTAAAGAGCAAATTTTTTTGGTAATATTAAAGGACTGTTTCACCAATCCATATTGAAAAGCAATACATCCTGCCAAGGTTACACACTGGGCTGAACAAGCCAGTTTACTACGAACAGTTTGCCATGAACTTATATCACTCGCCGTCGCTCGATTTTCGACGATTTTTCCAAATATAAAACTATCATTATGTGTATTCACACCCTTTAAGCACAAAATGTATCCTAAATAAATGAATATCCACAAGGAACTGCATGGAACCGCCATTAAGAGATGCGAATGAATAATTCAAACAGAAACGGCTTCAATTCAAATTCAAATCTCCTCTTAAGCGACTAGCAAACGATGATGATTTTCTGTAATAAGGTGGGTTTTTTCCTTAGGTTGAAGATATTAAAATTTGTTGTCATTTTGCACACGACAATAATTTCATCTCATTCGATGAAAGCGATGGCATCACACAGGAAATTTAACAAAGTTAATAGAAAGCTCTCTTTGTTTGGTTGTCACGAACTTCTTACCACTTATTTATATTATCATTCCTAATATTTTCAAGTTTTTAAAGCATTTCGCTAGCAAACACTTGAAACACAATCGCGTTGAACTAAATCAAAATGGTTTGCGTTCACATGGCATAATACGCTAATAGTTTCATCTTCAAGTACTATGACAGAATGTTCTCAACTTTAATTATTCCACCTAGAACCACGTGATCATTTTAACTGTACCTTTCCACCTAGAACCATCTAAGCATACTAACTGTACTTGTACCAACTAGAGCAATCTGAATAGTCTTACTGTACTTAGTCCACATATACCTAGGATCATCTGAGGATGCTAACTATACGTATCCTCATATGATCATTGTTGTCAAAGAGAAGTTTTCTCGTCCATCAACGATCGAAAATAATTTTGAAATTGTACAACTTCAAGTAAAAAATGGGTTATCAATCTGAGGATTCCGTGAATGCCTCTGTGATGAATCACGGTTCACTAATGTTGCAGATGCGTTTTTGCTATTTTTTTTTTATAACTCCAATTAATGTACAAAAGTAAAATTGTACCACCGATTTGCAATTTCAATCAGCTTTTAAAATCCACCGTTACGAATTTATACGATGCCTTCGTATAGATAATGTCAAATAGTTTTTGATAATGAACACTTTGACCATCAAAAACCCCGAAAGAGTGAACGCAACAAAATCAAGCCGATCACATTATTGATCGGTTTGCATTATAATATGACTAAACCTAACAAACTGTATTCTTCTGTTAGTGTTGCAAGAAATTTGATTTACATAATATTGTGATATGTATATAAATCTTTAAAAACGTAAACGTAAGTCAAAGGAAGTAACTATTGATTGGGGTTTTTGTCTAAAGCAACAATTGTTTAGGAAAAATCCGTTCTATTGTTTTGTGCGTGTAAATTAGTTTGCTAATGGGTTTATTTTGTCTGGAAACATTTTCCCGTGAGCTTATATATTTTGTGTACATCATAAAACTTTAATAAATCAATTTATTAGGAAAACACGCAATATTTTCAAGTAGCGGAACGGGAGAGGATGACGGGGAATCGCACTTAGAAGTTCACCGACAAAGTTTTAAGTCAGAAAGGAACATATATTCAAAGACGCTGAAGCGTGTAAAAGAGCTCAATACTACAACGAGAAGATTTATGCCATTAATAAAGATCCTAAAGAAATTCTACAGTTTTTATGGAATCACTCCTGGGTGTAAAGTCTAAATCAAAACTTCCCGATTCTACAGATGACCATGTGTTGGCAACAAAATTCTCTGACTACTTTATTTCGAAAATCGAAAATATTCGGCAGGACTTGGATGCGCAGCCTTCATCCAAAAGTGATCTAGGCACGCATACTATGTCTTGGGATTGTTTTGAACCTTTTGGTGAGGAGGAGGTCAGAAAACTAATACTACCGTCAAAGAAGACTGTCCGTCTGCTAGATCCTGTTCCAACCACTATTGTTTTTGATCATTTGGATATTCTTGCATCGGTTATAATGCGTATTATAAATGACAGTTTTTCAAGTGGTGTATTCCCAAATGTTCTAAAACAAGATATTGTACGACCACTACTGAAAAAGGATAATCTGGATAAAAACATACTGAAAAATTTTCGACCTGTTTCAAATCTGTCTTTCCTGTCTAAAATTGTTGAAAAAGCTGTGAACAATAGATTACGCTTCTATTTGACAACAAACAATCTCCGGGATAATTTTCAGTCAGCTTACTTTCCATCACACAGTACAGAAACCCCTCTTGTCAGAGTTGTAAACGACATCAGATCTTTTGTGGATAGTGGTTCTATAATGGCACTTATTCTATTCGGTCTATCTGCAGCATTTGACACTGTTGATCACAAGATTCTTTCTGGTCGTGTCAGAAATGAATTTCGCATAATTTGAAGTGCACACTCTTCGTTCATGTCATACCTTCAAAATCGCCATCAACAGGTTCAAATAAATGATGTAAAATCTAATCCAGTTGAACTTAAATATGGAGTACCAGGGGTCAGTTCTGGGTCCAGTACTCTTTCTACTCTAATCGTCATGTGTTTCGGAAATCATCTGTCAACACGGCATCATCATTTTTCTTATGCTGGCGATACACAACTAATGTCATCTTTCAAAATAAATCAGATTACCAATGCCATAAATACCATAACCCTGTGCTCTCAAGATATAAAATCTTGGATGTCATCAAATAAATTAAAATTAAACGATTATAAGACTGAAGCGATCATTTTTGGAACAAAAAAGCAACTACACAATCTACCGAAAATTAGTATAACCATTGGAGATTCCAGCATCCAGGTTTCTGATGATGTTAAAAATTTCGGCGTAGTCCTAGATACATCTGTTACTTTAGAAGGACAGGTCGATCATCTCTGCAGATCATGCTACTTTTAACTTAGACGTATAAGCGGAATACGAAACATCATCACTCTTGAAGCGGCTGAATCATTAGTTCAATCTCTCGTCCTTTCAAAATTCGACTGTTGTAACAGTATGCTAGCTGGAAGTACTCAGTCCACACTTTATAAGCTACAAAAAGTTCAGAATACAGCAGCCAGGATCATTACTAGAACAAACAAATCATCACACATCACCCCTGTCTTGGGATCTCTGCATTAGCTTCCGATTCATGCACGTATTGAATTTAAGATCTTGTGTTTGACTTACCAGTGTCAACAGGGTACTGCACCCTTGTATCTTTCAGAACTATTAATCATATACCAGCCTACCCGTACTTTGAGATCTCAACATCAAAACCTTTTATGCAATCCGATATCAAAGTTGAAACAATTTGGAGATAGAAGTTTCAGTGTTGCTGCACCCAAACCCTGGAATAGTTTGCCAATCAGTATCCGTGACTGTTAATCACAAATAAAAACTTACATGTTTAAACTCTCTTATCCAGACTAAATTAATTGATATGTTTATACTCCTTTTTAAAAGGAGCACACTGTATGGCATATGCCTGTCTACCATTAGCCCAGGTAGGACGTTAAACCCCATTTCATTTCATTTCATTTCCTGAGTTGAAACCCTATTTTCCAAAATTATCGGTGGGTAGAGCCCCCTAGACCGATTGCCGTGAACCGCAAAGTATAGGCCCATTCACCGCCCTCTCCCCCGCAAACAAATGGGCGGGGGGAGATGCGGCTATAGCTACGGTCTGCTATGAATAAGTGTATATTATGTTATGTATGCACGCTGTCCTTATTGGGCGTTTTGATGCAATAAAAAAAAACCCACTTTATCTGACCTTGTAGTTTTTTCGTATGCGAAGGAGCTGCATCGTACATTCAAAATAGAGTATATGTTTTAATAATATGCATAGTTTTAGCCTATATTGTCTAATGCAAAATTCAGAATGGAGAAGGGTATTATAACTATATTATACAGTATTTTATTTGCAGGCTAATATTGAGACGTGTATTCTGTATTTTAACACTGTGACAATATGTAGGACTACATAAAACTAAACTACGTATTATGAACTGTATAATGCAGTTTGTACAGTGAACACTGAAATAATAATGGCAACGTTATTCTTCCATAATATTAGTACCAGTGACTGCACTCGGCACTCGGCAAATCTCGACAGATTCCGTAACCTACATCGGTATTCCGAAATCTGTCGAGAATTGCCGAGTGTGCACTCGGCAGTCCTCGACAGATTGCGGTTACGGAACCTACATTAGATGTAGGTTTCGGAATCTGTCGAAGACTGCCGAGTGCCAGTGACTGAAGCCGTCGAGCGAATGGGATACAGCACACCCATTGTTCCATCGACATCACAAGGGCCAATGCATTTAGTCTTCCTCTCCCCTTCCCACTTTTTCTTGGCGATCTTTGTTGACTTTTTGGTGTAGGATTGAAGATACTAGGGGTTTGAATATATATTTATTGCCAAGTTTTGGTGAATAGTCATGATTTTCAGGCGGGAGGATACAAGAGTTAAAAGGTTGGTGAGGTTAAAATGTAGAGCGCAAAATTGCATGACGATTTATCTCTACTTCCAGTTTTTGAATCTCAAGTTTTCCATGATGAACTCCATACGTGCTTAGATTTTGAGCAGGAGATTTCTATATCTTGCTCCAACTGTGGTACAAACAGTTCCACCCAACACAATTTAGGGAAAGGTTAGAGCCAGTCTAAATGACGAGAATTAATATTATTGTCAATGGCGAAATAATTGGTGATCTGTATCCGAATATTTACTGATCAGTGTGAGCTGAGAGTTGTTGCTCTTGAAATAAGCGACATCAAAGGTTCGACATCTTTTTGATGACAAAACAGGCAATAGATTGAATTAGTGGTAAGTGTATCTCTTACGCTCATATTTGAGGTGATGATGAGTATTCTGAAGATTTCACCTAGTCTTTTTTATTAAAATTCGAATCAGTATCATTTATCACACTACTACTATAGACTATAAACCGAAACGGCAAACTCTCCGTTGGCACTGACTAGACTAGCACTAGCAGAGGCAGTCAATGCAATGACATTCATTAACATTAAACTATTTATTACACAAACAGTCATCTCACAATGACAGTGTTCAGACCAGAGCTAATAATATCTAACACTTCTCAGTAGACAAGAAATGAACATACCCACAGAATAAAAATGTAGATTATATTATGCTATTCGCAATCACCTGATGATAGTTTTAGGAGCTAATCTTATCTAATCTATATTTGCGTTTCAACTGCATAAAGATAAACTTCATAAAGCGGTAATGTACGGTAATATATAAATGTATATAAACAGAGTTACATTCAATCTTTTCTGTTTTTACTGTAATTTTTAATCAGTTATGTTCAGTGAAATACATCGAAGAGTCTGAATTGATTTGAATGTCAGTCTTTAGCGTAGTGTTTATTTTCCTGTCTACACCGGTAGTAATGGGTATTCTTCTACATTGGCCGTTAGCCTTGTTCATCGTATCGCTTATAGAACTGGCACACACAATTTTTCATTTTGTCTTAAATATTAGATATCAGTTATCAGTAGCCAAACTTTTCATGGTACGGTACGATAACAACATCAATGTTGATTTAAATTGACCAATAGAAGAAATGATACAAAAGTTTCGTATAAACAAGAGTGAAGAGTGCCAAGGGTACCATTTCAGTGAAAATATCTTGGGGAATGAGCGTCAACAAATGTCAGATTGGCTTATCAAAATAAAACTGGAGGAGGGTACAGTATTACCAAGCGAATGTATGGGTAATGGCTTTGGTAAAATGCTCAATGTTGTAAATGATGGGGCTGAAGTGAAAGGGGAATTAAAATAAGTTCAGATATCAGTTATCAGTAGCCAAACTTTTCATGGTACGGTACGATAACAACATCAATGTTGATTTAAATTGACCAATAGAAGAAATGATACAAAAGTTTCGTATAAACAAGAGTGAAGAGTGCCAAGGGTACCATTTCAGTGAAAATATCTTGGGGAATGAGCGTCAACAAATGTCAGATTGGCTTATCAAAATAAAACTGGAGGAGGGTGTACAGTATTACCAAGCGAATGTATGGGTAATGGCTTTGGTAAAATGCTCAATGTTGTAAATGATGGGGCTGAAGTGAAAGGGGAATTAAAATAAGTTCAGATTTCATGTGTGCTGCAAAGTACAAAAACATTAACAAAATATCCTGCAGGTAGTTTACACCGATAGAAAAGTACTCCCAAATTACGAAAATTAAAATCTGAAAACTTAGAAATGTATTAGATTTTAACCTGTATATTATAGAATTCAACTGATGTCATTGTTAATAAGTGTCTTATGAAAATTCTGTCTCTGCATTCTATCAAAAATTAATTTAGAAAAAAAAAATATTACATCTAACACAATTTTTGTTGACTATTCTTTATTTTCATTTTTCCTATAATAAGTTTATGGTCTCATAGATGCATAATTTATGATTGTTTACTAGGTTTAGTTCACTTTAATCAAAAGTCTGTGATTCAGTGGTCTAAAGATGTATGGCCAATAATCCTCGCTGAAAACATACAAAAAAACACTGCAAAATTGCATTAATTAACTGCATAATTCTCATAAAATGCATTAATTGCCCAGGAATTACTGCCAAATTTTTGCAAGATTTGGTGGACCTCCTTAATGTCAACCAATCTGTCTAATTTGTTTTTTGCATGGGATGTTTTTTGGGGAATACGAATTAGAAAAAGGGACAGGGGAACTGAACACTTTCCAAAATCGAGGGGCTATAGATGCACCCTAGCGGCATAGCACACATAAGTGCAACGGTCCCTGTCTCTGTGTGAAATTTGAAGTCGGGTCAATGTCACGGCAATATTCACACGGGACCAATTGATTGAAATTTTGTTGGTCAACTATTGTACTAATTTTAGTAAATTTTAAACAGATTTCTTTAATCATGAAAAAACTACTTAAGCAATTAAAAACTTGCCTATGTGATTGAAATCACATTTGTTTAAATAAATATCCCAACGAATAAAAAATGCCCATTAAATACTCAAATAACACTGAACAATGCAATCATTTCATAAAATTTAAGTTATTCAGTCAAATCATTAGAGACAGGTTTCTGATTACAGGTGTAAGAGTTCATCAAGATATTCATAGCCTGAAAATATGTATGACCGACCTGTAAGTCTACAGGACTGCTGTGTTGATTTCATCTGTGATAATTTAGAAGATTTATGTGATATCCAGTCATCTCCTGAAAGTCCTCATCCCAAACACATACTTAAAGATCCAGATGTGTTTTTTCATACTAGTTTGTCTGAACAATTGCTATCAACATTGAATCAAAAGGGAAAATTGAATGACAGTACTATTGGTATATTTCAACCATCACACACGTCCCTGAGAAGGGTTTCAATCAAAGATGCACAGCTCACAACAAAAGGTTTACGTGTTTTTAAATCGCATAAACTCTCTGAGGTTGAAATAACTGGACTGAAGAGCGTCACAGTGAATGATTTAATTGGTTGTCTTGGAGAATGGACGCTTACAAATTTACGTTTTCTAAATGTTAGTAACAGTACATTTTTGAACAGTGCAAAGTTCTGTGTTGTTGTTTCACTTTCAAAATTACGGACTTTACAGTTTCTAAATGTCAGTAATACAGAATTTAACAAACATGGCTTGGAGATAATAGCGGAAGATCTACCTTGTCTAGAAAGTCTGGATATTTCGGGTACCCCAATTAACGATATAACACCACTACGGAAATGTAAAGACAGATTAAAAATGTTATCAATGTATAACCTTATGATTAGTAATACAGAAGAAATGGTTTCCGTTTTATGTGAATTGTCAAAACTGGTATATTTAGACGTATCTGATAATTCGTCCGCTCAGCCGTTCATGAATTACCAGCAATCAAAGTTTGATATATCACAGCTCTTGTCTCGTACAACGTCACATCCTAGTTTATCATCTTTAGATATATCCGGTCGGGATGATGTACCTGAAGATGTTATCAGGTAGTGTATCATTTATTATTAAGGAGGTTGAGATTTCTCTTCCTTTAAAATTAAAACTACTGTACCTTTGTGCAGGTTTATTTAATTACTTCATGTTCCACGTACCGTACACATGCCGTAGTATGAAGTCGAGACTCGTCCTCTTTTGTCTCAGTCTCATGGAGTAGAATAAATGTGGGTTATTAAAGAGGCCAAAGAAAAACAAATAGATATCCCAGTAGAAACATGTAGCTTGTACATTTAAGCAGCCATAAGAAGTTTGATTTGGTTCGACTTTAGAACACAATAATTTTTGGATCTAATGCCATGGTTGTAGAATTTGATGTACATGTACATGTAATTGCATCAATACATGTACTTTTAACTAAGTCATGCATGGGAAAATGAGCATTTTCTGCCAGGAACAATACACTTCATGACTCGATGCTTTATAAAAAGTTATTTACAAATGTTTTAAACAATAGGAAAAGATGGGGTTGTGGGTAATATGGCACTCATATTTGTTTTGTTGAGATCTCCTTATTTTATACTCTCTCCTTATCTATTATCCCGTTGGCTGAGGCTACATATATATGAGCATTATCAATAACAGACTGTCAGATTTTTACTAAATGTTTTATTATTGTATAATTTTCAGGGAATATATGGAAAGTCATAGAAAATTACGATTCCTTGGTCTGGCATTGACTCATACATGTGAATATTCTATGTTTATGATGGAATCACCAGATTATAGGTCTGATATTGTTGTAAGTATGCATAAGAACTAATATGTTTCCGAAAGGAGGAAAACGGAGGAGTGTTCAAAACTTGGTTAAGACAGATAAGAATCTGAATTGGTCAAAGAAAAATTATTCCATTAAGCTCGTCTGTAGAAAACACACTAATCTTGATGATTTGAGCTGAAATACAGTTACTTTAAAATGTGTAGATAAATGTATAATTATCCATGGCATATTTCTTACACATAATATAATCTGTTGACAAGTACGTATAAAACTTGATGGGTCAGATGTAGTTTCAGTTATTTTCCATATCCCTCGATCTTGACCGGTACATACAGCTGACACAGAACCCGTAGTGTGAAAGTTAGCTATTGGATACATGTGAAACTTCTTACAATGTTTTTAGCAGATGTTTTGTTGTTTGACTTGGAGGTACATAAAAGAATTGCTTCAGGAATATTCAGAGGTTCAATTTTATACCCCAGGCAAGAAATATTACATTTACATTTCAAATGCTGGTAACTTGCTGTGTTGTTGAAAACTTTAAGAATTATATATGACTGATTTTAATGTAACATTATTTGTGTATTTAGGTAACTGGAGAAGCCGATGAGACTCAGTTAAAAGAGACATTAAAACGTTATGTATCACGTTGCATGTATATACAGAGAGCTCTGTATAGGTTATTTAGTTTCTCACAACATATGACAGAACCTAGAGAAGATATTATTAGGGTATGTATATTGTAGATAGATTAATATTAGGGATACCACAAGATTATTTTAAAAGGGTTGTATGATCAGTTTTTATTTCAAAAAATGAAAAATAATAACATCCTTGTTGATAACCCCATGTTCTTTTTTCCAGTGGTAAAAGGGAAGTGACTCTTAATGATTTCCACTCAATGTGACAACCTGTCTTTTATTTTATAGTACAATTTATGTACATATGTATTATATGTATTAATTGAATCACAAATTTTGATACTGATTTAGTTATAAACTGAAATATTTTGTTGATCTGTTGTATTTTTTAGTTGGTTATTCCTGCAATGAAGGCTCATCCTAAACAGTTGGGTGTACAGATGGCAGCCACAGCTTGTTTGTATAATTTATCTAAGAGTGAACTTGGTCCTAAGATTCACCCTATGTGTTTAAGAGATATTGTTGAATTAACTTTAAAAGCGATGGAACAATTTCCTAGTCACCAACAGGTTAGTTTCTTTTACATGTTCATTATATTTTGTTTAAGTCTGACCTGAACATCAGGCAGCTGTTACAGAATTTGAAAAGGTCATTTTATCAAACCAGGCCATAATGCACCATCACAGACATTGTCAAAAACAAGTTATCACACAACCTATATATTATAAGTTATGTGTCAGACAATGTCAAGATCAGCTTGGATTAAGTTCCTTTTCTTGGTTGATACTTACAAACATTAGAATCTTACATTTAATTCACTCCAGATGTGAAGAAAGTTGAAAGAAATAAATGATTCACTGTTTTTGGTGTTAAATGAATAAAATATTGTTTTTCTTGATATTTTTAGCTACAGAAGAATGCTTTGTTAACTTTATGCAGTGATAGAATGTTACAAGATGTGGTGAGTTATTTTCTGTGACTATTATTATCGCTCTAATTCCATGTCTATTTATCATAACCTATGCAAGGTTTATCCAAACATTTGATTTATAAGGGTCATTCATGTGATCCCTGTTTGGAAGTTCCCCTAAATGTGATCAAATATACTGAAAACAAAATCAGTTATATTTTCGATACATATTGCTCAAATAGATTTTTAATCCTGTATATGTTTTGTTTTTTTTCAGTCGTTTGATCGTTACAGGTGTGCTAAACTAGTCATGGATTGTTTATGTGCTTTTGATGATCCCAGTATGAACCGGATGTCTGTCGCTATTTGTTCTATTTTAGCAGCTAAAGTGAGTCTATTTTGATTCCTTTGTAACTTTATGGAGGTCAACAAACTTTGCGAGAAGTTGCACTATGTAATGAACATTGTTTAGCCACAGTGATACTTTTATTTAGTAGGCAATATTGAATAATGTATATCAACTAGTTATTCAGGGTCCGTTTTGGGTAGCTATCTTTTTGTTTAGTATTGACATATGTTAGCTCATTGATTAAATGTCCACCATTACTATTACTTACAGATATCTACAGAAGAAACTTCAGTACTTGGAGCAAAATCGAGATATATGAAGAAATTACTTGGTCTGGTTAAACAAAAAGTTGATAATCAGATAATTGATATTACACTCAAATTCACACTTAGTGCTCTATGGAACCTCACAGGTAAATACTCTCAAATTTACACTCGGTGTTCTATGGAACCTCACTTATCAATACTATCAAGTTTACACTCTGTACTCTATGGAACCTGTAACCAAGTCGGATCGGAACAGTAAGACATTAAACCCCATTTCATTTCTATAGAACTTCATAGGTAAATACTCCCAAATTTACACTCTATGCTCAATATAGTCTTACAGGTAAATACTCTACGTTTTACACTCACTGCTCTATGGAACCTTAAATGCGATCAAAGTTGCAATCCGTGCTCTATTGAATCTCACAGAAAATTACTCTCAGTTATACTCAGTTCACTCTATTGAATCTCACATATCCACTCAGTGCTCTGCCTAATTTCACAGGAATGATTGGGGTTCAATGACCGTTAACGCGTGAGCATTGGATCAGAAGGTCTGTCATTTAGTCATGTGGCACGGTTTCGATTTCCCACTTATTCGTGACAAGCAGTAGGGTTGCCTGTTCAATTTCGTGGGTTTTCTTGGGTTTCCTCCCATTGCTAAAGACTCTCCGTGCAAGTGAATATTTGAAATAAAATTGAACCATTAGTTAGTCCCAAAATCACCTACTTTGTGTCAAATGGAAGTAAAAAAAAATCTGTCTCTATTATTATCATGCAAATGTAAAAAGAATTTTACTTTTTGGTTCTGTGTGTCATTAACTTGGGGATTGATCGTCTTTAATGTTAATTTTCAGATGAGTCTCCTCCAACATGTAGAGTTTTCCTTTCAGAAAAGGGCTTGGAACTGTTTATGACAACATTACAGGTATAGATATAAAAATATCTTCAATTTCAATTTTATCTTCCTTATTACAGTGATAATAGAATTTTTGTGTTTGGGTTATTCAGCTAAAAAAAAACAATCTACTGTTATTATAATGGTTACTTGTATTATATTTAACAGGTTGTTGGAAACCTAGAGATAGAGAATCGAGTTCAAGTCGAAACTAAGATATTAGGATTACTGGTGAGTAACTAAACACTTTTATAGGGATATTAGTTTATCTGTTCAGCATCAGTTGTCTTTTAAAACAATGAGATTTTAATGAAAAGATGAGCTGGGTCCTATTATAAGAGATATATGCAAATGTTGATTCCAAGTAGTACCCACACAAATAGTGATTTTTGGGTGTTAAATATTGGAATATGTACTAAATAAGCATATTTACCTTTAAACCTATGAAATATTTAAATTAATCCAAATATCACAAGTGCTAGCTAGGTTCTAAGAAAGTAATCAGTTTAAAACAAGCATACAATGGTTAATTGAATTCATCATGATGAAGAGTTTCTCCCATGCAAATTGATCATTTACAGAATTGAAAAATTCTAGTCCATTTCAAATTACCGGTACAAAGACAACATTTTCAGGTTTAACTCATTGGCCTCATTAACCTTGAGAGGACATATCTTTTCAGAATAATATTGCAGAAGTTAAAGAATTAAGAAAAGCTTTGATGAGGGAAGATTTTATTATGTTAGCAAAGTAAGTTTAATACAATTTGTATTTTGAAATGTTCAGCCAGGAATTCCCAAATATCCAGCCTTCTCATACAACAATTGAGATGAAAAATAATACAGTTTTTAATTAATAATTTCTATTCATTTGTATCTGTACTGTTTCAGTTTATAGTAAATAGTCTAGCCATGAATTTAGTGGGGGGTTGGGGATGGTCTAGAGGTTTAATGAGTGCACATGAAATCACAAGGTCTGTCATTGAGTCAAAGGGGTGGTTTCGATTCCCGCTCGAAGTGACGCAGAGTAGGATCGTCTGCGAGCATCTCCGAGTCCTCCAGTTTCCTCCCAGAAATGAAGACCTCTACACACCAGTGAATTATTGAATATAATGTTAGTCCCAAAATGACTCAGTTTGTGTCAAGTAGATGTTGACCCCCATTTTTCTCTATCTCTCTCACGCCACAATGGCTCAAGTTCAAACTCAACTATTAAAATACTCCTTTGTTACAAAATCGACCGTGTCCCCTAGTCCGTGGTGTGGGATTGAGGACCTGGCAAATATCGGTGTCAAGCTGTTTTGGTGGGACGAATTTGTTGATATCCCATGTACACCTTGCGATGTACGTAAAAGAACCCTTGAGAGTTGCAATCCAGTTGATGTTTTATTAACCCAGTTGGAGTAGAAATATAGGATGTTAATACTCAATTCATTCATTCAAAATGACCCTAGTAAAGTTACCATAATTATCTTTCTTCGTATGGTTTATTTATTTCAGTCAATTATTAGATGCTGAACATATTGATGTAAGTTATTTTGCTGCTGGTATAGTAGCTCATCTTGCCAGTGATGGAGAGGAAACATGGATGATATCCGGTACATTACGAATAGAAGTCTTAGAAAAACTTGTAAGTTACGCCTACTTTTTGATTTTGGTCATATTATTCACCCTGTTTGTGTATTTTTCACATTGTATTAACACAATAAAGGTTACACAATACTTCATATCTTTTTTTTAAAATCAATATTGCTTGTCTGTCTCATTGACTTCCAGCAATTACAATAATAATGTCTACATTTGATTACATTATTATATAAAGATTTCAAATTAATATATTTCTGAAATGGACAATACCCGGTAGCTGCCTATCCTATTGAAAAAAAGATTTCTATCGATTTTATTCCCTTATAGACATGTAATGCTTGCATGAGGGCGGTGCAGGGTAAAACCTGCTGATATTGTTTATAATTTCAGTTTTTTGTTATGAATATTTTGAATATTATTTATATTGACAGGGTCAAGTAGTTTTAAACTGGGAACAACCACAAGGTGAAATGGTAGCATATAGGTAAGATATCCACTGTTTTAATGTTATCCATCAAAATTTATGTTATCCATCAAAACTGCTTTTTGTGACAAACCATGGTACACATATTGGTGGTTACATGTACTACATCCATCTACTGCTTTCATATTTACTGCTGAACTGCTACAGGTTTCGGAGTATATCCTGTCCTCATCTATTTTGAAGCCTCTACCCTTTAACATCCATTAATGATAAACAACTGTATCATCCATTAGTAGCCAGACATATATCACCAACGTAACGAAAATGTTTTGTAAACACTGCCAATAGACAGGAAATGATTTCATTTTTTAAAAAAAATTAGCCTGTAGCACCTTGATGTGCCATAAACCCTAAAACCTCATTCAAGTGATTAATGCTTATTTCTTATCCTTGCTGTTGTATATGGTATATTTATATATATATTTTCAGATCATTTAGTCCATTCTTTCCCTTATTGATTTGTTACGATCTACCATCAGTTCAACTATGGGCAGTTTGGGCTATAAACCATGTTTGTACTAAAAATGGTAAGTAGTATTTATATTATATTCAACACTACTTATAATTTGATTTACTATCTTGCAGTCCTGTTATAAATAATTGGCTAAAAGTGTATAGAAAAAGCTAAAAAAAAAAAAAATACTTACTTCAGATCAGAATAATGTCATGGTGAACATTTGCCCAAAAACTGTTTTATTGTTCCAGATTGAAATTTTTTGAAAGATAAAATATAATCTGTAAATATTATATTCAATAAAAATCAATGTTTGAGATAGTGCTGGGACGATATATATCACTGAATCGATGTATCGTAATTCACCTTCTCATGATTCAAGTATTGAATCCACGATGCTGAATAGATTTATCACAATTCTTTTTTATGTTTTTTTTGGCACCTCAGTTATTATTCATAATTAGGCTGTGTTGAATTGGAACTATGTTTCTTGTCGCCCGCGCGCTTAGGATCGGGGGGTCTATTTTCGGCCGCATAGCTTTTCAACACAAAAAAATTTTGAAGTTTTATTTGAATGTTTCCGACATTTTTAACAATTATTTTAGAAATAAGTTAACCCGTAATGTCTCGTTTATCAATATTTACCGGCTAAACAAAAATAAGTGACATTATGTTGCGGTCTGTTGCCGTGTTTAATTCAGAGCGATATAACAGTCGATTTCGTTGGCGGATAGCTGCAATTTACACAAATTTTATGCGCCCATGGCCACTTTGCTCTATTAGATGTATTTCAACTAGTAAAACTTTTAATATAAATCTAAAAACAGGTATTCCACAAGCGAAATTCTCGGCTTTCGCTCGGCGTGGCCATGTTTTTGCATACATAATGAAGTTATTTTAAGAATAAGTTATTTGATTGGTCGGTCGCTAAGGTCAATGGTTGAAGTGTCCAATCAGAAACAAGCAGATCATGTTATTAGGCATGCGCACTGAGCTGATGTCCTAGATATTCCTTCTCGTCAGTTTATCGCTAATATTCTTGATAAATACGTCATTGTTAATGTTTGTAGATATTTTTGAAGACTTTCAAATAAAATGGCTTTAGATTTTTTGTAGATCACTCAATAAGTTTGACAGACACCCATAATTCAATAAAGAATAATAATGCCATTACTAAGTTCTGTTGTTTAGGATAACATTTATGTCATTGTATGTCAAAGTTACATGCATATGTGTCAAAGTTACACATGTAAATGTTAGGCGCAATCTTCACCCCTCGCGCAGATTGCAATCTGCGCTGTCGTGTTGCGCAGATTGCACTCCGCGCGCGCAGATTGCACCTCGCGCGCGCAGATTACAATCTGCGATGATGAAGCTGGTGCGCAGATTGCCCACGTTGCGCTGATTACCCCTCGATGTTTTTCGAGATGTTAGTTGTCTGTCAGACGTAAATATATATATATATGACCTGCCCTCTATCGGCTTTGCAGTGGTTACATGTGGTTACAATTTATGTGTTCACAATTAATAGAAAAACATATTTTGAAAATATTCACTGATTCAACTTGGTCATCGTTTTATTCTGTCTGTTATTTATATTCCATCAAGAGGAAATATTTTTATAAAAATGGCTGACTAAATTACTACGTGCAACAAACAACGATACTTTTTCATTGGTTAGGGCCGTCTAAATGCGGGTAAAATTAGAGTAGCTATTGGCTAACAAGTTGAATAAGTGAATATTTTCAAAATCATTTTTCTATAAATCGTAACCATATAAATCGTAACCACATAGACGGCTCCCGGGTCGGTAAAGTGGTAATTTGACGTAAAATCTGAACGCCTGGTGTTATAAAACACTCGGTTCATTTCTCGCAAATTTCATTAAAATTACTTATAATACTAAGGCAGTGATCCATGGTGATTACAGATTAAGATTAAGCGGATTATTATCATCGCAGTAATCAATTAAATTGCCCGGACAAAGTTCACTTCGCGCGCGCAGATTGCTCATCGGAAATTAGACGGAGATTCGCGCATGCGCAGGGGTAATCTGCGCAAGGAGGGCAATCTGCGCCTAACATAAATATACACATAACAAGAAATAAAATAAGCCAATATTGTATAATTTATAAGAAATACATAACGTAAAATGAATTAATGGAACATATCCCAAATCATTTTTTTTCTACAGTTAACAATTTTAGTCAAAATTATATCTCTGAAAGTTATGGTCAGATTTTATTGAAACTTGGATCCACTTCCTATACTAACTTTGTGCAATAGGAGATTTTTTTTTTTTTTTGAAGTCTGCAAAATAATTGCTGATGTATTGCACCAAGTTAAACATTTGGTGTTGAATATTGTTTGCCAATTGTTTGTTGAATCAAAAAGTTAATTTAGTAGCGGATATTGTTCAAACCAACTTTTATTTGGTGATGGCATTCAAGTTTTAAAAAGTATTTCAAACAACTTTTGTATTTTACTTCATTATTTCATTCATTCAGTTTACCATATAGGTTAATACCTAGGAATATGAATTAACTTTGAGCTTTTGGGGGTAGAATAAAATCAAAATGATGGTTTGTGTTGGTTTGTATACTTTGTGTTGAAAAATAAACTTTGTGTTGTGTTTGCCTCACACCCTCATTGGATTGTCACGAAGGTAGTGACAAGAAACATAGTTTCAATTCAACACAGCCTTATCTACAGTTTTATTTTTTCGAAATCAGCAGGACTAAAAATATCAATTATTCGTTTATTGTGTTGTCTTCTTGGTAAATATTGACCTGGTTATGAATGGTGATACACAAATCGTTTCATAGCACCTAAATCACAACACGTATTGTATTATAATTGCAGTGGCAATACCAAGCACTTAATTTGAAACACTATTGTCTTAAAAAAAAAAAGACTATTCATCATTCCATTGAACAATAAGCATGTGGTGCCAAGTCAAGCACATGCTTAGCCTAGAACTTATTATTCATATTGTACATTTAAAGATTCATTTTATCTGGCTTTGGTAAGTCACACACGAATCCATGACATTGTCTCAATTTTCATTGGCCCAGTTGACATTAAACTCTATTACATTTCATGACAATTTCTGGCCCTGGTTCCATCGTGTAGGAAATGAAGCAAAAATTACAAAAGCTGTCAGTCATTTCCATTACAAATCTGAATTATACTGTAGTTGGGGCCCAAAAATATATTTTTTAATGCAATTTAAACAATATTTCTCTTTATTCACAGAGAAGCGATATTGTCCATTATTACAAGAAGAGGGAGGTGTGGAGAAACTACAAGCACTACTAAAGAACGACACAACACCAGAAGTACAAAAAATATCAAGGAATATCCTCGAACTTTTACACAAACATGCCAAAAGCCAGTGATATATTTGTTTGATGTAGATTATTATATACCTGTCTAATTTATTCTGAGCCAATGTGGGGGGTTGGATGGCCAAATGGTTAACACATGTGCGCTGTATCATAAGGTCTTTCATTGATTCAACTGTCATGCTTTCGATTGCCCAGTTGTATGTGACAAGGAGTAGGGTCGCCTATCCTACCTTGTGGGTTTTCTCCAGGTCCTCTGGTTTCCTCCCACTGCTAAAGACCCCTATGGGCAAACAAATTATTGAAATTAAATTTAACCGTGTGTTAGTCCTAAAATTATTTAGTTTTTGTCGAGTAGATGTTAAACCCCATTTCTCCTTCTCTGAACCAATGTTTACTTGGCGATGTCAATATAATATTTGTGGTTCTCGGTTACTACCACACCACTTATTATATTGTCCTTATCGACCATTTTTATTTTAAAATTTTAAAGAATATAAACAGAGATCTTTGATTTCAACAGCCCACTGTTAAGGGAACTAACTCTATATTAGAATTTTTCAGTAGGTTGAATTATCAAGAGCACAAACTCACTAAATATTCGATAAATGTTATTGACAATCTCCTTTCATGGGTGATAATTCTCCTGCTTACTACATCTAGTATGGAGAAGGGATTTTCTGGTATCATACTCCATTATAATGGAAGCAGCAGTATTCACATTACAAATACAAAATGTGTTCTTTCCCTCTCTAGACAGACATATTTGATATTTTAGTCTCCTTACTACTTAAATTCTTGAAAATGAACAAAATTTGAAGTTCAAATTCATATTTTTTTGCTTGTTACCATGAGAAAGCACCAAAAGTTTTCCAGTAAAGATATCTCTAGAAATTTAGGTATGACCCTCCTTTAGTAACAAGTATGATAATACTATACACCAGGAACTAACAATGTTATTGGATGAAATTCAAAAATCTAATTCCCCTAATCGATACAGAATTTTTCAGAGAACAAGTATGCCAATTTTTATGTCGATCAGACTTGAATTGAAGGAGCCTCAAGAAGAAGATGAGTAGCGGTTAGCCACCAGTTTCTGCCCCCACCCCCACCCTAAAAATTCTCTTTTACTTGTTTGTTCAGATATAAAAAATACTGACTGTATTTCATAACAGCTTTGTATTTTGAAATAAAAGTATCGGAATATGTTGAAATACTGACTAATTTTAGTATCTACTGCTGTTTAATTTATTTGACACAAGAATATAAAGTATGTGTTTTTTGTTGATTTAACAGTAAGTGTTATTGTCTCGAATCCAGGTATACTTTATTTACTTTTCCTGTCATAGCATACTTTGTTTAAAATGGCTGTTTTTCTTTACTCACCCTATTATTGCTTCATTATAAGCTCATTTGACTCCTATATTGTGCTGAAAGGAACACTAACTTAATGAGAAAGACATAGGATTACTGTTTTCACTGTTGGCAGAGAAAGTTCCTCAGTATTTGCCATGTTAGTAGAGCAGGATGGTGAGTCTGTAGTATAATTGCTGCCGTCCGAGCAAAATGACTGTTCCAAGCACACTGCATGGTATTTACCCCTCTTTAATAGCCCCTTTAGTTTTTAAACCCTTTGGGGGTTGGATGGCCGAATGGTTAGCGTGCGCTCGTTGTATCATACGGCCTGCCATTGAGTCAACTGGCGTAGTTTCGAATCCCCGGTTGTACGTGGCAAGGAGTAGGGTCGCCTGTCCAGCCTTGTGGGTTTACTCCGAGTACTCCGGTTTCCTCCCACTGCTAAAGACCCCTACGTGCAAGCGAAGTATTGAAATAAAATTATACCATATGTTAGTCCCGAAATGACCTAGTTTGTGTCAAGTGGACTTTAAACCCCATTTCTCTCTCTCTCTCTTATAAACCCTTTTGTCACCTGTTTATTATATAGTATCAGTAAATTTAAATGTAACTAATAGACACCTTTTTATATTTAATGAGTATAGTATGATATAAATTACATGTAATAACATAACTTTGCAATAGCTCAGATAATCAGTGCAATAATGACTCAATTGCTAAATTATTGCACAGTTACAATCCAATATTAAATGAGCTTTTTAGTGGCAGAATACTTGATGAAATAGGATAGTTTATGTTACAAAAGTTATTTTGAAATAAGAAATCAAAGGATTGTTACCATATAGATAGGAATATTTAATTTGTTATTTTTGATGTAATTTGTTATTATTGATTTGTTTTGTTATTATTTAATGTTTTTGTATTCTAAGAAAAATGTATATTTATCTTCAATTTATATGTCAAAGTGCTCTGGTAATATGAAATGTGTTATGTAAATATGATAAGTAAATATTGGAACAGCAACAAGAATTTTTATCCAGGCGATAGTTCCACACAACTTGATTTTGTACAAGACATGTTTGTTTCATTTCTTGACATAACTAAGGGGGGGGGGGGGGGTCTGTAGCTCAATGACTTTTTCGATTTAAATGACATACTGTCACAGCACATAAAAAGTCAATTCAAAGATTTGAATATTGAGATACATTCATTTCCAAAGATTGAGGAAATCCAAATCCTTTCTTGGAATTTGAGTTTAGGATGTAACAGATAATTGTTCTCTTGTTAAATTTAATGTTAAAAACAAATTGGAACTATAAGGAATGGCAGCTGTTAATTACATTATATCTTATTGGAGGTTTACTCTAAACATGATTATTGGACTGTTATCAAAGTTTCCACTCATCTTTATCAATGTTAGTGAACACTGTGATAAGTATACAGTAGCTATGGTGCCAGGATTTTAACAAATTCTTATCAAATGCACAATTTGATGTGCGCTATAGATAAGAAAAACACATAAACAACAGAAATAAAAGTGTGTAGATGGAGTTTGGTTATGGTTAGCCTGGAATGAATAGTACATACTGCATTAAATTACAAATTGTGTTTGTCAGTTCGATCAATATTTCAAGTCCAAAAATATGATTAACTTATTCTTTAAAAAACACAGCATGAGATATTGATTTCATACAAAATAATAATAATCTGGTTATCTTTTTTTCGTACAGCACACCTCATGAAGATTATATTATACTGGGATGTTTTTACTGTAATGCCAGTTTTTACATTAAAATAGACCGAGATGCAATGAAAACGCACCACTTTTATGCATGGATGATTGTAAATCTTGTTTGTGAGATATACATTGATAACATGTGAGAATGTTTTTTTTATGATGGTGTTAATACATCACACACCAGTCCTCATAAGGTCTGTCATGGAGTCCAGTTCTGTGGTTTGTACTGACAAGGAGTGGGGTAACCTTGTGTGTTTTTTTATGCCACAAATTAATACCTGTGAGCTTGTGAATTATTGGAATAAAATTGTGCAATAATGTTCCGAAATTATCTAGTTTATGTTGAGTAGACCTTAACACACACTTCCTCTCTCTCTCTCTCTCTCTCTCTCTCTGTTCACAGTTTAATCAGTGGTGCGTTTACGTTTACATCGTGTTCAGGCTAGTATATTTGAGATAATAATGTGGCGATCTGGCATAGTAGGCATTTTATTTTAAATTTAGAACTATATTGATTTAGGACAAATTCCATACTTATTGTTATTTAGGACTGTTTAATGTAACATATTTATAGACAATAATTAACCAGTTGTGAGATATTATATTAAATGATATTAATAATAAATGATATTAATAATAAAATATTTTACTAGATTAAATGACTGAATGAATAAAATAATTAGGGAACGCCTAGATTGTCTATTTAGAATGGCATTTATTATATATGTGCAGGATAATTGATTGTAATATTATGTGTTTAACGATTTATAAAATATATATTGTTACGTCTACCTGTTACACATTGTTGTTTTCATCCGTTCAGAAAAAATAGATTTGTTTTATTACATTGAATATAATCAGTGTTGGTTTTTGTTACAGGGTTTGAATGGCCGAGTGGTTTTTATAGCGTGTGTTCGTTGTTTCAACTAGCGTGGTTTCGATTCCCCAGTTGAACGTGACAAGGAGTATGGCCGACTGTCCGACCTCGTGGATTTTCTCTGGGTCCACCCGTTTCCTCCCACTGCTAAAGACCCCTACGTGCAAGCGAATTATTGAAATAAAATTGAACCATATATGTTAGTCCCAAAATGACTTAGTTTATGTCAAGTGGACGTTAAACCCCATTTCTCTCTCTCTTTTTGGGACACAACTCCCCAAATTGAGCTAGAATATTCAAACTTGGTGCATGTGTTTATTAGGTCAATTCCTTGATAGATTTTGATGATGAAGAGAAATGAAATGGAGTTTAAGGTCCTACTGTTTTGCTTCTTAACTGGGGTAATGAAGACGGGCATACGCCCTACAGTGGGTTATGAGGATCTTTTACGTGCATGTCGGGCCCTCAGTCCTGCATCACTATCATGTGGAAACCATGTCTGAAAATCAGGATGAACTTTCTCGGCTAATGCAGGGATCGAACACCCAACCTCCGGTCTAGTTAGCCAGTGGCAGTGTCTTATACACAATCAGCCACGATGATGAAGAGATAAATTTGTTTATCTGTATAATTTGACAGTAACCATATCAACTGACAATGCCATTCCTGCGACTTATGAAAGGTAACCTACTTTTTGTATATTTTGATTGGCTATACGTGATGTATTCCGAGTTGCGTCAACATGACGGAAAGATGTCAGATTTGAAATGTCGAGTGAAAGCCAGCTAATATCGCTTCGATTTAGAAGAGATGATTTGATTATATGTAATTCCTACGCGCGAAAGTTCTCGTTTATTTGCGTCGTACGCCCCTGATTTTACGTGCCTGGATGACCGAATCACTTAAAAATATACCCACGCGTAGAGAAATAAGTCTTTACAAAAACTTGAATTTGTTCGTTTAGCATCCAATTTTTTTATGTCAGCGAGTTGACTTTGACTCAAGGATCATTTTACAACAAACGAAACGACGATCCGACCTCTAGTTTTCAAGAAATCGACCCAAACAGATTGACCAATCAGAGGTCAGAATGGGCGGGGCTTAGGTTTGAAAAAAATTGGATAAAATGGACGGTCTAATGTGCAAGAGGCCTTCGGTCCCGCGGCCGCCTCGAGGAACGAGATTGACCTTTTTCCTGAAATTTCGCTAAAACATTATACACTGTAACGTCGAGTTCCTGCTTTACAGAATTAAAAAAATAAATACGCCTTGTTTACATGGCATGTTATTGACAGCATGTGGGCCAATTCTATATAAATAAGCCGTACAAATTTGAAAGAAATCCCATAACATCATTGATATCAGTTTGAATTACCGTAAGACTAGTTGTCAAGCGGTATTTCACATGAACTATATATTAGTCATGTCCATAAAGGACAGTGACTGTTGATCCAGTATCGTTTCATAAAACCTCATACTACATAATGCTGCGCGATAATTAAAACACCAATACCTATACTTCTAGATTTATTGCCCGTCACAATAGCTCATAAGGTGCTAAAGATATCTTTCGATATGACGTAAACGAGCTAAGTCTCTAACTAAATATCACCCAAACTCTTCAACATTAAAAACACGAATTATTTGTCAATTTAAATCAACATTGATGCCGTGATCTTACATGGAAAAGATGGGCATCAGATATCCAATATTTAAGATAAAATAAACATTTTACTATTGGTACACGAAACACGAATCGTGTAGCATAATGCGTTCCAGTCCCAACTCTAGCAAGAGACTCGAGGAACGAGGCTAGAAACATTGCACCAATAACCAGACGCTAGAAATTTACATTCGATTGAGACTGCTTACTTATTTCGCCGAACATAACTAATTTGAAACTAGAGTAAAAACGGAAACCATTGAATGTAAATCAGTTGTTACAGTATTATATGCGTTGTGACCCACTTGTGCCGCGCTTCGACCTCTAGCTAGCCGGTCACCTCTGGCTTGCGGCTGTGGTTTCGATCCCTGGTGTGAGCGTATGTGGCATGGAGATAGGGCGCCTTCTCAACCAACTTGGTTTCCTCCGGGCACTCCGGTTTCTTCCCACTGCTAAAGACCCCTCCCTACGCGCAAGCGAATTATTGAAATAAAATTTACAAACCATATGTTAGTCCCGAAATGACCTAGTTTGTGTCGAGTGGACGTTAAACCCCATTTCTCTCCCTTTCTAGGTCCCAAATGTTACTGATTTAGCTCCTTTAACTTTTTACACGGTATGAAGAGAATGATTATGGTTTCGGTGTTATTTCATATAATCACCGAGACAAAATATAAAATCTTATAGGCCTTTTAGTCTCTAAAGTTATTTTCCAATTCTTTTGAAATTTATACTCGATGTTAATGTTTATAAGAGAAAGACGCCTGTTGATTTACAGCACAGATTAAAGCAGTGGTTCCAAACCTTTTTGTGATAGAGTACCACTTAGAGGTCCCGTACAGTCGCCGTGTACAACCTGGTTCCAAAGAAACTCTATTCGATCATAAGTAAAAAAAAAGATTAATCAATCAAGAAATAAATAAAAAAAGTATACAAATAAAATAAGTATACATAATAATAATAAAAATAGTAACATAATGGTTATTATCTTGTGTTAGGCAGTAAACATTTTTGTGAAGTAAAAAATAACTAAAAATCATTCATCACCCCGAAAGTGCTCGCGGACCACCTGGAATGCCCTAGCAGTTGTACGCGTACCAGAAGTTGGGAAACACTGGTTTAAAAGTAACGATCTGATGACCAATACCTATTGTTTTATTAGAACCATAGGAAGAACTACAATCCAAACAATTTTTAATTATTTCTGATGTTTAGTGTCTAGTAAATTCTCCTATTACCTAAAACAAACGACATAGCTGCTGTAGGTGTAGGTTTCATTGTTTGGTAACCCATGTTTACCGAAACATTAAAGATGTCTTCTTCTTATTTTGAAACTGTCAAAATGTAATATTAATGTAAACGGTAAAAGTCTTAAGAAATGATGCATTAAATTTAAAGATGCATATGTTCACCTCCTTTCGAAATGAAATGAGGTGTAACGTCCGACTGTTCTGCTCCGACGGGACAATAATATATATCAAACTGAACTATGTTTTATTCTCTGTGAGCTCACGGGTGTTCAAAGATTAACTTTCTTAAATGCATCTTTCATTTATGCAAGTGAGGGGTGGCATAATTTCTGGTAAATTACTTTTGCCAGATATGTTGTTGATAAGTCTTATAACTAGTCTTTCTGTCGCGAGCTGTGTCCTTATGGCATTTTCGATTTAACGGTCTATTGATCCTGTCCCTTACCAATACTATTTATACTGACAAGATGGCCTACTTCTACGACATGATTTCAATCCATAATATCACGATAGGTATCGTGCCAAGTTCTTTGTCACCTTGTCGCTTACTATATAATTCAAGGCAAATAGTGACTATGGTAATGTGATTTTTCTCGAATTTTAGAGTCTACCGTGGTGAAATTGTTGGATTTTAATCCTTGTTTTAGCTCTGGCTCATTCGATGTCTTGTGGTGAAAGACTATCTTTTATTTTGATTCGTATTACCAGTTCCACGAAATAATATCCGTTTATATAAATTAGGCACGTACAATTATACAAAAGTTTGTTACAGGCTCACGCACTTTACAAATCTATAAAAAATAAAATACTTAAAACTTCGTACATGCACGGCTTAATTAGCCATGTCAAATTAATTTTATTTTAAGAATTATCCTATACTGTCGAAACACTGGGGTCAAAACTTAGACTCTATCAATCTCCATATCTGTTCTGACCTTGAATGCAGAACTCCTAATCCGAGACGATCTGTCAATTTCGTGATAAATGACGGGCCAGTACAGAACAAGTGAGTGGATAGAGGACAAATTAGTTGTTAAAACCACCTAAGATAATGGTAGAATTTCTGTACACATCACAGAAGTTACGCGCGTGTATATCATTAACCAAATAGAATGTGTCAATTGAGTGATCCCGTAAATTTAGAGTAGTTTGTCATTATAATTTGTTTCTGTATGTAGTCTTCGTGTCTTGCTACAGCCACCTGGTCCATGACGTAGTGATCGTCAAGACAGACTCCTCGGTTCTGAGGTGAATAGTTTTTAGAAAATATTGTAATTATAAGATAACATATATAGATAATAAATGATGTATGTATGACAAGAATAAACAAAATGACAACACATTAACAACATATATAATAACAACAATTAGATATAAAAACATGAACAAGTTTACTATTTTATCAGGTACAGATAAGTCTATATTTTACGGATTCTTTGTAATATATCATATACGTGGCTTTCAAACTTATCTGATTTACGGATGTCTGGGGAGCGTTATTTATACAATTGCTCAAGGATACCAGAGCATTGGAAATATTAATTAAAGTTCTCGGATCTAAAAGCTTTCGGTGGCTTTCATGGTATAGTCTCAGTTTAGATTCACAGACACTAAGCTTCCTGTCTTAACTTAATATTGATTTTTAGATAAAATAAAGAATTAATTTTAAACATAGCAGTGACCCTAACTCTATAGAACATAGGAATTTGGTATTTCTAGGGTCGGAATGCTAAAATTAAAATTAAATCGCAGACTTTTCTCTAAATTATTCTCTAAAGATCAGAAGGTCGTGGAGTAGTAATATTATCTATTTAACCAAAGCGGATGACGTCTAAAAGTTAGACAGATCGATGGGTGCTTTTTTCTGACACACCGTTTGACGGCAATTAGGTACCAGTAGCTAAAATTAGGCCAACGAAGAAATCCGTGTGACAGATCGCACGTCAGCCCACAATAAAAAGCGTAAACAATGTCCAATAGCTTAATATGGATGGCTCTCTCTACCAACAAGTTGCCATGGGTACTCAGAGGTTTCGGGCTATGTCTGACTCTTTGTATTCTTAAACAATAATCGACAATTCGAAAGAGAAAGCAAGTGGCAAGCAAACTGATAAATAAGTTTTGGAACATAAAACGTAATCCACTATCTCTTCGGCGCTGCCTTATTTGTAGACAAAAAACCCAACAATTGTTACAATTTATTTCATTTAATCACACAGTGACAAGTTGAAAAGACACTTTGAAACAATTTAAAACAACATTAATTACAAACTGTACAAAACATCTAAGGGCTATCTAATTTGTTTTTATAATCCATGATACATAAATTAGTTAGCAATAGATTTACTATTTGCCATTTAACCCACATGATCAGATATAATGTGGTTTCCCCACATTATATCTCCAGTCATAAATCACAAGCCATGAGTGCAACATCATTACTGTTGGTATAAAGGGGTTCCTGGAATTTTAGAAATACAAGAAAAGAAGAAGTACATCAAAGTTTGCTGCCACATTTGCACTAAGTTGTGCGTTCCCTACCTCTGGGTCGCGACAGCACATTTCGTTGGCTCGTGGCGGACTGCTCTGACACTTTTGGAATAAAAATATATTTCACAAAAAGCATAAATATATTGCATCTCAGATCTATACACCTGCTAGTCGTGTTCCTTCAATTTTTGTAAAGGTATATAAATTTAAACAATAAGTTTTCAAAAGCAAAACAATAATAGATGTAATGTTTCATAGTTAAAAGTGACTTTACTTTTAAGGGTCTGTTCAGATGATCGTCTCTGAAATAGGGTCGCAACCAAATGATGCCAAAGTATCCCGATTTTCTCACATATAGTGCTATCCACCTCAAGCAAACTGGTACCCATAGCACAATTTAAAGTTAACTGATAGACGATGAGTTTTTGTTTTGTGTGCTGTGTTTTCGTATCGTTTATGCACAAGTACATTTCTTATGACAAACTAAAAAACGTCTTATACACCATACAATCAAGTTTTGTCTTGGCAAAATCAGACATACTCCACTAAAATTTGGTATGTAGTGCGCGGAGATTGCAAAAAATGAAACAATGCTTTCAAAACATTTCTCGGTGAAGCAGCCCCCGGATATAAGGTCGTGCCTTTAGTTCTGGGTTCATCAGCTTCAAATGATAGACTAGCAACCATTTCTACTAGAATTATGGGTTTACACCTGGAGAATATTTCTCACAAACCGTTAATTGAAATTATTGTTCGGTTTTCATTTGTCTTTTCACAGTACGATGCAAAGAACATACAAGTAAGTCATCTACTAATTGCCTATCCACTGCACACACTGCCATGTAGGTATAAAGTAAAGACGAACAGGCGAAATTGACACGCGAAAATTCTCGTAGTAAATAACGGTAGGGTTGTCTCAATATGACATGTAGTTGGACGTTTGATTTTATCAGTTTCCCTGTTTTTCAACGTGAACATTTTTGCACTGGCTGATCATGACTATACCACGTTTCAGTCGCAAACTTTTCGGCCTGGACAACCATAAAACAAACTGCCTTACATACCCAACTCTAAACATTTTGTATTCTAAACTAACGTCAATGAAACAAATTTATCAGCACCATTTCTTTTAGTACCTTTATGATCGTTTTCCTCCAGTCATGTACCAACGGTACTACCGTTAGCGTTACTAACAGATGTTAACGCCTCTTGGTGAGTATATGACGTCATTGGCACTGCTTCTGGTGCCGTAGAATCTGATTCTGCGTGTACACAACAACAACATGAAAATTTTATCTCTGTAAACAAGAACCAAATGATTGGCCGTACTCCGGGTGTTGCCGATCTTAGCCAGCTCAAATTTTGTAAAAGTTCCAATATGGACGTACATGGTTCCTCAATACACTGTGGTTGTAGCAAGCTGATGGTACCAAATGGTAACTGCATCACAAGAGCACAAAAACTCACAATGCACAAAGCAAGAACAATGCTGTAATGTCGCTTTCTTAGAGCACGCTGGCTAAGGCGATGCTCCTCGAAGGTTACGCTGCTGAATTCGTTGAGATTGGTCGGCATTTGACTAACAACGGTTACAAGCACTAAAACAGTTAAAACAATTAAAGCCATACAAGGCAAAAACAGGGAGATAACCGATGATGCCACCATAGCCCTTTCTGTTAAAGCGTAAATGCACATAAAATGTAGCCCAATAGTGTTAACCGGGACTTCACAAAATAACCATATTGGAACTATAATAATAGAACTCAAAACCCAAGGAGTTGCAAGATAGATGCAGCGATGTGGTAGTTGATTAAATAATGTGTAATAAAATGATGGTCTCATGGCGAATATCAATCTGTCAAAGTTAAGTAACATGATTCCCAGAAAAGCTGCAAAAGGTAACATCACATCCAGAATTAACCAAGCTTCGCACATCGTTTGTCCTAGCTTCCATTGTCCAAATTCATAATAAATAGTCAGCGTATCCACTAATACACTTGTTAAAAGATCTATCACGGCAATGTTAGTGATTTGAATCATGACAAATTGCCTCCGAGTTCTACGAAAACACAGAATGAAGAAGATTAACAGGAGATTTACAGCAATGTTCCACACACAGATTGAGATTCCAACTTTAGCACTATTGATAAATCCGCGCTCGTGAGAACTGTTAGCATACGCACTCAGGTCGAATTCTGCCACACCAAGATCTGACGATTTGCTGTAATTCATCATCTGAAATATAAAGAATAACGAGTTAGAATAACACAACCCTTGCTAATTGTACTGAAAATGAAAAGCGTCCACCAGATATGTCATAACCTCCATGTACACTAGCCGTTCGAATCAGGAATGCCTCGACTGGGCTAATGCCGACGGACATACGCCATACGGGGTGCTATGAGGGAAATTTTGCCCGACTGTCAAGGGCTATTTTACGTGCACGCCAATTCTTTTACGTGCACGTCGATTCTTTTTTAACCCTTGTGGGTGCACGTGGTGAGAATCACATAGCAGGTAACAAGGGGTCCGTATGGACCCCAGTTGTAATTCAAAGTTTTTACGTACAGATGTATTTGAATTTAAAAGCAGCGATTAAGTTTTTATTTGCATTTATATTTGACAACTGAAAAACAACTAAATTATTATACAAAAACATTTAAGTGATATTTTGAACAGATTTAATAATACTCACAAAATTGCTACTTTGTGTACTATGTTATAACGAGGTTAAATGGCGATTCACGCTCGATACAAAAACCATAGAATTTTTGGAATTCATCATTTAATTTTTGGTTTTTGTAACATGCAGATGTTGAAAGAGAGAATAGTCTGGCATACGCAATAAGGTATCAGGCAGCAAACACATTAGCAAAATTCCTACTGCGAGTTGTAAGTTTGGGGTCCGATTGGACCCCTTGTACCCTTCAAGCGTTGGGCCTGTTTGGCTTGTAACATAAATCTTCATGTGGGAAGCAGATGAATACCGATCTATTCGCTATGTTTAAAAATATATTGGAGACAAAGTCACTAAATTTCAGAAAGCAGTGCCCAGTAGTTATTACAAAACACCATAAAACAAGTGCATGGGGTCCACGGAGACCCCACGTGCACCGACAAGGGTTAAAATTCTTGTAATTTGGTGGCTGACTGATCCTGTAAGTCGAATGATACTAAATATCGGGTGATTTCTTTTTAATAGCATTTGGTGGTTTTCATGCGTCAGGGTGTTGGCAGGGTAGTTGTTATATCCTTTAAGGAAAAGGTTGATGTGCTGTCATCATCACATATTAATTTTGTGCGTCTCGTTAACATAGTTTATAAGTCCTGTATTGTCTGTATGGGTATATGCGTGCGGTAAACAGCGTTATGTTTTAAAATTATCTGTCGCGTCTAGAAATGTTAGTGGTTGTCCTTTTCTAGTTCTACCGTAAACTTCATTCGACGGTGGGCACTATATGGTTTCGGACGGCTGACTATTTTTGTTAAAGATCGTTATTGGCTTGATAACGATGCCTGTGTGTGTATGGGAGCATATTAGGTTATTAATTCAGAGGTATAACCGTATAAGTGTTTTTAGGAAAGGAATGTTCGATTGGTGAATTAGATAGTCAATAATGTACAGATGGTATCAGCCTTCCAACTTGTGGTAGACACCATTAGTCTCGTTAATATTTGTTTACTGGTTATTGAGGTAAAAGAATCGATAACTGTTCGGACATTGTATAATTCAAAACGAATATATTGAAAATTTCATTCAGAATTCTTAATTCTTTATTCTGAGCGAAGTGACCAACGTTTGTAGTGCTGACTGGACGTATGCACTGATTGTTTATTATCGTAACCTCGTTCCTAAAATTAAATCATTAAATGGTCAAACTGTTCTAATCTATTTAAAGACGTGACCATCCGATGGCATGGATAGTTGAATATAGTCTTGGCGTGTAATGCCTTATCAATAATTTACGTAATATTTAAAGGCCCAAAGAACACCGTCATGCAACAGGCATATTTACTGAAAGTCAATTTATATATTGCGTTTTGTAGATTCAATGTCTAAATTGCAGTTGACTATTTAAATACGCGACGACGTAGCTGGTGGCCCGATTATAGCGGCCCACACACGCTCAATATGATTGTCAATATTATTGATGTCAGTTTCATTGAAGCAAATTTCGGTTTCTCACACACTTTCATTTATATTGTCTCAATATTCATTCTGGGGAAAGCAGCCATCATTGACGGAATTATTTGTTTAGCCTTAGTGGCGGTTCCAAGTCCCAAGAAAAGGAAAATGGTCATAACGGGGGTGCACTCAGGGGAAGAAGTTTGGGCACGCACACCCACTTCGAGAGCTTCGTGAAAACGAAATATTGCGCCAATATTATTGATGACGCCCACACACGATCAACTGTTGCACAAAAATTGACGGTTCGTCAATAAAAAAAAATTAGTAAAAAGGCTGATTCAAATAATAATTTAAAAGCGTGTAGAATGCACTAAGCAGGCGTAAACGATTGTCGTTGAATTTGAACTGTTCGTGTATTCTACCGAACTTAATTGATTAGAAATTACAATACCTTCTCAAAACGTGAATGTAAATCACTAGTACATGTATACATTCATATTACATAAATGTGTGCTTTTAGAACCAGTTTTGTCTATTTCAAGGTTACAAAAAAAGAGCCATACGCCCCTTAATGACAGACAAATACCAGATCAAGATAACAAAAATACAAAAATAATTACCTAGGTTACCTACAAAATTAGTTCATTAGAATAAAATACTGTTTCTCGTGAAGAATATAATTCATTGTCATTCCGACAGACTGTTGCCTTTTATAAAGAGAAACCCACATTCAAACATAATTCTAGCTTTATCTGAAGCTGTATAACTTCTCTGTGTGTGCCAAAGAAAGATATTGTAATGAAAACAACTTTATTCGGATGAAAAACTCCTGCAAATCATTAAAGTAGTCCTGTGCTACCGCATAGAACTCTGTGGCGTATTGCTGCGGCGAATACAATATTATGCTACAGTTTTGGAACTACAATCTCGTATGGTCTATGACCACACAAGACATAAGATTGGATTTCTCCTCCTCAAGAAGATCATTACGAATATCAAATATGAAACAACAAAGACTTAAACGAATCTGAACGATTATCTAGTCGTCCATATAATTGCAGAATGAATCCCGTTTAATACATCCGAAAGCATCAATAATTTTATTGGGAATTTTCTGACATGGTAAATAGACTGTAATCATCGTTACATTTCATGTAGGGACTGGCGATTTAACAATGTCAAGAAAGTCGGATTAGATAGAGCACATCAAGAGCTATCTAAATGGTTGTCAAAGTCTCCTTGTCGACTGCTTTCTAAAAATCTATTTTCCTATGATTTTTAACAGCCAGAGAATGGCATGCAATTTAATGGTATCAAGAAAGAGGTGTTATAGATAGAAGACATCGTGCATGGATAGTTGGTGGTTAAAAACTGTCTATTGTCCCGTATTTAAGTTGAGCGTCGTTTGGTAATTCTATTAAACTATTTAATACCACAATTAAGACATCACGTAGTTGGAATTGCACCACAATTAAGACATCACGTAGTTGGAAAGTATACAATATACTTAACAAAGACAAGGGTTTGATTTAGCTTGAAAGTTGAAGTGCTATAAACAAAGCCGTCCCAGACAATATGGATCTGTATGAAATTTAAACTATATATAATATGAAAATTGGTCATTTTTTAAAGAACTTACAAACCACTCGCCATTTGCTATATTTATAGATGAAAATCAGCATGTATATCTTATAATCTGTAAATTGTTACATAATATTAAGCATCTTTGGTTTATAGCTGTGAGATGGAGCTATAATTAATCACATGCATAAATAATTACAATGCAGAGTCTTTATTAGTCATAGTATATTGACATAGTATATGTCAGTACGTGTAACTGACCCTCAGTTGATACCTAGATTATGTTGTACTTTTAATTACTTATGTCTAAACCACAGATAGCACACTGTAGTAGCTTGGTGCTAATGGAAGCACCCTGTTGTAGCTTGGTGACAATGGAAGCGGACGTGGCTAATTTGGAGGCTGGTCATTAGGACTACAGCCATTCTGATATGTAGAATACCTAATAGTTATTATATTATCATAGAATCATAATCTCTGTATTTTTATAATAAACCAGATAAAACCCCAGTCAGCTTCATTAGGTGTTAATAACAACATTATTAGTAATTAACAACCATTCATAAGTCGTAATATATATGTATTAGTGGCCTTCATTTAACGGGCAATCAGATAACATTATCTAATAATATGAGGAGATAGCGACTAATCAACTGATTAATACACGTGTTGCACAAAAATAATTATAAGACTAATCTACCGCCATACACACGTCCTGTCCATACCATTGCTTTAAATAATTTCTATACTGACTGTTTTGAGAAAGCAAACGAAAGTTCACCAAAATCTAAGTCCAAATAAGTTATCTTGTGTTTCTTGGTGCGCTTTGTCTTTTACAGGTCACCTTCTCTCATAATATTAATAAGCATTTATCACTGTAGATGTTTGGTTATTTACTGTTTTGCAGACCGTTGAGGTGCAATGAGATTTCACACCAATTATTGCGCCGATTGTCCAATTACCACAATACTGTATTATAATGATGGAAAATGGCAGTCTATCATGCTTGGTTACATGAAAAATAGACACTTGACGTATAATAAAGATTTCGATTATAGAAAAGATTGTTCTATAATCTTTTGATCGTTCTCATTTTACATCCTTAATTGACATCTATATTGTATTCGCCGGCATTTTGGAATTACAAATGATGAGCATAAAATTGAGAAGTCTATGAATTCTATGGAACGCCATTCACGGACTAGTAACTATATATGATCTGATTTGGAATTATGTAAAACAGTGAAAACACCGTGAACACTTTCAGAATTTGCGCTTAAGCCTCATTAATATTAGCTTCAATTAAAGTCCTTTTTTATAATATCGCACATTAATAAAAGTTGGAACATCTCGAAAGTCCAACTTAGTGTGACTCTTAAGGGATCAATAAATGACAGGAGCCATAGATGAGTGTTTCGCACAAAATATCATTTTCTCCGTTCTGCTTATCTCTTGGTTTGATGTCAAGTAAGAGTCAGACAGAAAGATCAAATCAAGATTTTGCATCGTAAGTTGCATCTCTTTCCTAACTATCCTGGGGGATAGGGGTACTGTCCTATTGGAGCCCATGTTTAAAAAAAAGGAAACACTAGAGTGATACTGGTGTTGTATTCACTTCACTTGGGTAGTTGAAAGCTAATGTTACAGAATTTCTTGGGGTCAAAGCACTGAGTTGATGTAAAGTTTTGATGTAAATAATTAAGTATAGCTGCTTGTGTCACGCTGATGAGAAAATTATTCTCTGATAAAGTACTTTCATGAAGATAGAACTAATTATTCAAACTAACCATTTTAAAATTGCAATTATTTTCCTAAAGCTTAATCGATCTGCTAATCATAGATTAAGGAACTGATGCCAAGTCTTTTACTGACACAAACTCTAACAACACTAACTTCTTGTGCTGTATATTCACCGAGTGCCGTGATCTGGTGAGGTCACTGTCACCAAGTTCTCCAAAAAATACACTCTGTGTGAAATTACAGTCTGTCAAGCTTTCGAGAGAGAAGCAACGCCATTAATATGAACATACAAAAACGTTATTCAACAATGACAAATCAATAACTGATCAGCTATAGTATTACCAACGTACAAACTGGCGTGGTTTCAAATCCCCGGTGTATGTGATAAGGAGTAGGGTCGCCTGTCCAAAATCGTGGTTTTCTCCAGGTCCCCCGGCTTCCCCCCCCCACCGCTAAAGACCCCTACGCACAAGCGAAATGTTGAAATAAAATTAAACCATATGTTAGTCTCGAAATGACCTAGTTTGTGTCAAGTGGTCGTTAAACCCCATTTCTTTCTCTCTCACCAAACATACATTTTCATGTGGGATATTTGTATGTCAATTTAACAGACACCTTAGAATATAAATAAAAACAATAAGCGCTCCTATTATAATCCGAATGGCTCGTCCTCACCAGGAGGCCGTTGTAACCTCTGCTCCAGCAACCTCATGAAGATATCCAAATGTTGTGTGATTAAAAGCCAATTCAAGAAAACACTTATCATTATAACATTACTCATCTGCTATTGTCAGAAATATAAAAAAATTAAACACTAAATGGCGTGATTCCAATCATCAATGTATATAACCCATATCCATTTGATAATATCGGATTTGAAATACGAAAAAAATATCTAGATTTTGTTTTTTCTTAAATACTGGAGCAATACCTGGACGATTTGATGCAGTGGACGTTTATCGATTCTATTTTCGTTATGAAAGTGAAATGTGATAAGATTTAACGTCTTTCTTTTTTTTATTGGGATACGAAGACGGGAATTACTCTATAGTACAGTGTGTGCATGCCTGGATAGTGGTGCTACGGACTGTATACTCTTATTTCAAGTGTCATGACCATTTTTACGTGCACGCCGATACGTACACAGGACCTCGGTATTTTGTCTCACCCAAATGACTAGACAATGTACTTGCCGGGCCCTCCGTTCTGTACCACTGTCAAAGGGTACCGCGCCGAAAAATCCAAAGGAACTATTCGGCCAGTAGCGTGTGTGAACCCAAGACCTCCTGATTTGCAGGTCAGCAACGTTATTAATCACTTTTTATTTTTTTTAAAAAATGGTTTCAAATGTTAAGACCACAAAATAAGTGGACGAAAACGCCTTCTAAATAGAGCGATGTAATAAAAAGGTTTATTCATTCGTCCCCACCCCAACTCTGTTGATTAAGAATATAAATAAAACAAAACCAGACACGAACAATCCAAACAAAGTCCTCAGCAAATGGACTGTCCATCTGCATCCAAACCATTAGACGAAATCTCGGTATAAAAAAGGTGTAATCAGCAAATGGACTATCCAAGCATAATGCATATGATGAACCTAGATATAACCAGGAGAATACTAGTTATCTTATTTCAAATTTATCACTTCTTGGCGCACTTCCTAATTGTTACTGAAATGTGATGGCTTCTTATATCTTACTATGAAGTAACTCCCAGATTAGGATGATTGATGTTATTTTGATACATTATAAATGAAATATCTTTCTTTTGCCTCCAAATTAATTATATTAAAATATAATTAATTTGGAGGCAAAAGAAAGATATTTCATTTATAATGTATCAAAATAACATCAATCATCCTAATCTGGGAGTTACTTCATAGTAAGATATAAGAAGCCATCACATTTCAGTAACAATTAGGAAGTGCGCCAAGAAGTGATAAATTTGAAATAAGATAACTAGTACTAGAACACTATGTACCACGAACCGGGAATGACGCCATCACAGCAATCTTGGAAGTCTGACAATCGATGCGGAAGTGCCCAGGGGACAAACGTGTCAAACATTGCACTTTTAATCGAAGAGCATCGCCGAAAAGAACAGAAACAACTTGCTGAGTAGCGGTTGAGGCCGCATTTCTGGTCCAAAAGGTAACGAATGTTGAGTACAATGATAAGTGAACCCAATGGCAGTTGGCAAAAATAACCAAAGCACAATCTGTTACATCAAGCAATTAATTGATGTGACCATTTGAAAGTTAAGCCTCATCTCATATTGATCGACTTATTAAAAAAGAAGGATACATTCAGTTCAAATCAAAAATCATTGAGCAATATCTGTAGTATTATTGCTTTTCTACAGAATTTATTGTCTAGAGAGATAATTGGTTTCGATTCAAAGAGCTATAAATACTGCCTAAAATTACATTAAACTACCTAGATGTTTATTACGTTCGACAGAAACGTTAACGCTTGAAAAACTGTTCAGAGGTAATTTAGAATTTGAAATCCTATGAGCTTTATCGTTTTAATATAAAAGTCAAATATTCACGAAGATTGACATTTTGTATCCACTGTTTTTCGAAGGTGCTTTTATAGATATTTATTCGCACTTTAATAAATACATTTTTACTATATTTTAGTAATATTTCACACTTACAATAATAACAATTCTCTATTGTGCTTTTCAAGTTTTCTCTGTTGTTGAACTATGGAAATGCTTTTGTAAACGGGAACGCCTTTGATTGAGATTTTAATGCATTTAAGGAGCCAAGGGTTCCAATGTTGCCTGTAAGGCAATAAGTTCCAAACGAGACGTGCAGAGAACGAAAGGGATCCTTTTTGTGCGATTTTTTTGCGATTTCTTGACGGTTGGTACAGAATCTTTGCATCTGCGGGTCTAAGAGGAGTTGTGGATTTATATGGAGTGATAGTTTTGTCTGCGATATCACTTATGTGGAAGCAGACGTTAAACACCAAGTAGTAGTAGTAGTAGTCTTTGATTGGTTTTACGAGTGCGGCATCCATTTGCCCACAATTCGATAACGTCTTACCACAATTATTCAGTCCCTAACCATAGACAAAAATTAAAATGTTACTTTAGTCTTAATATGTCAAACGAATTGTATTTTATTGACAAGTTGTTAAACTTTATCTCATTCCATTCTAAATGCATATAAAAGTAACATAACGCGTTGAAAGTTGGATATTCGAATAATTCATCTAAATCGTTTCGATCCTGGTCATCATGGATAGTCTAATATACACACCAGACTACCATCTACTTCGGTTACTGTAGGATAGTTTCAAAAGATTTTTATATTGCCGTTGTGTTCAATATTCTGTCTATACACCCCCTTCTGTTAGTTTTACGACAGTACTTTACTGTATACTACTGAGCTCTATAAATCTTTTTTAAGATGGCGGTGCTTCTTATTTAACATTGCCCTGCGTGTCTATGTTTAAGTAATTGTGATGATTTTATTGATTAATGGCATCCGACTCGATAATAATTTGGTTTATGACCAATTTTTTCTCTACGGGGTATTACAACGTCATCTTAAATTGGTTAAAAGGGGTCGCTAGTTAAACTTCCACTAATAGCAAATGTCGCGCAGGGAATCTCTTTGGTTATTTAGGCATGTAAATCTCAACACGAATCGTTGAATACGTGACTAATAAAATAAGTTATATTACGGAACTTTTGGCTCACTTGGTACAACACCATTATAGAAAAAAAATAATCACCATTTTTGTGCTCCTTTATTAAATATAGTTCGAATTAAATTGCATTTCTGTAACTATTTTGAAGTGAAACTAATTAGACACGCGGGTAAAAGCATTGGCCATTAGTGTTTTAAATCTTATAAAACTATCACGTTAGCTACAATATATTTACGCACGTCAACATCAAAATGAATGGTGGCATGATTTAATGTATTAATTTTGCTTGCAGAAATAATTATGTTTCAAATATAAATAAATAAACAAGACAAGACCAGCTAACATAAGTTTCGTAGTAAGTTTTAAGGAAGAAAATAAATGTAATGTTTTACACCGAAAATTATCGTAAATTCTATAGGCCCTAACCATCTACGTCGACAACGGGAACTTGATTTTGTGGGTTTAGTGGGAGGGACCTCCTGGGTGACAAGCAGAATAAACCGTTTACGAATCAGTAGTGGCAAACCAATTTATCCAGCCTCTCTCAACTAACAACCTGTAACACTAGGTAAAAGTATTGTAATATACAACCAAACCCACCCCCTCCGGTCCGGAATAAAACTGTAGCGTCATTTTACATATCGAATCACATTCGCAGGCGCGGATCCAGGATTTTTTGCAGGGGGGGGGGGGGGTCTAGGTTTGATAATTGCTTAACTAATTGCGCTCAACAGATTAATGGGGTGTTTGGGGGCCTCCCTCAGAAAAATTTGGTAAATTAGATTCAATTTGGTGCATTCTGACGTTACGAAAGGTAAATTCCAAAATTACAGGTCTAATAATCGCCAATAAAATCGCATAAAAAATTGTCAAGCCTGAGCAGGGGGGGGAGGGGGCGCCTGATTCGCATAACATTATGCCGATGCCCTGGCAGTGACAGAAAAAAGTGCCAATGAATATCTGGACCAACACAAACACGTCTGATAAAGAGTTTTTGGTTCAATAGGACTCTGATAACGTATCTCGTAGCTTCAATGATACGCAGCGATTGACGTCATTGGACACAAAATGAACTGCAACAACCTAGTTGCCGGTCGCGAAAAAGTCCATAACCTGTTCCACATTCGCCAGACCAGTTTTTAGGAATGGGAGAAGAATTACGGATGATAAGGCCGGGTTTAAATTTGCCAGTCAATTTGTCATTATGCCATTTTCAACACCCACCAGGGCATTACCTAGCAACACCCTCAGTCAAACGCTTGGAATTCAATTGTCACTCACTGAAAGGTTATTCTGGTTTGATAGTTCGCTCTGTGACGCATCTCAGATAGAGTTTGGCCACAAGAAAAAAAGAAAGAAAAGGAAATTCACGAGCGGGAAAAGAACAGGAAGACAATGTTATCGCCCAAGTAGTGAATTTCCAGTGATCCATAGTACCATTAAAAGGTCAAGTTCCTAACTACCGATACGATGAAAAGTAGACATGGTCAACTTTACTACGGAAACTAAACTATTATAACTGAGACTGAAAAGTGTCGTGCATTTTAGAGACACGTGACAAGACAAGATGGGCTGGGTCTGTCCTGCTGTCTGTCAGCGACCAACCTTAGGCTACTATGGGCCAACACTTGTGTACCACCCAACGGTCCTCATAATGTTACTTTACTAATTACTTGTTCTAAGGAGCAACTCCTTAAATTGGAGCCAGCGTGATCCTGACAAGGTTCTACTATACATTTTATCTCAAAGGGCACTTTTACCAAAAGGGTGGGAGATACGAATTTCCTTTTTAGCGATATCACGTCGGTGCAAGCAAAATTAAACAAAGTTGTTTCACACACACTGCGAATTTCTTTTTCGTCCTTCCATTCCTAACCTTCTTAGGGCCAGCTTCTTAAGCACGTCTAACTCTACTGGCAAGTTTCTTAGGAAACATCTGTTTGCGATATTACCATCCGTAGAACCTACGTTAATGTCCACTTGCGCGATGACGACGCATAAAAAACATTCACGAAGCGCCACCCGTACTGCTCAACCGTCTTCATTAAGTTGGAGCAGAACAGTAGGACGTTAAACCTAATTTCAATTCATTTCTCACTGCTCATCTGAATGGTTTTATTGGGGTGTTTTCTTTGATACTATTTTATGTTTGAAAAGAAGTGATACAAGATCTATACATTTACATATCCATTTCAAACCTTTATTATAAACAATGCCATACAAACAGCCAGTCAGTTAAAATGACATTATGAAAGAGCAAAATCTGCTTATTACAGGTCTTTCTTTAGGCCTGAAATGTTATCTAAATAATCAATTAGACATTAATTAACATATCCAGACCATAATAAACTCTTGATGTCAAGGCTAGCCTTCGATGTTGGCGGATTAAAATCCTATATGCCGCTTAATGGCCGTTGATAATTAAATCAATCAAGTGGATAACCGAGACTATGCTGTTTATATTAATGATTTGAGTAATGATGACCGAGGCTATGTGAATATTTCAAACGCTTTTTTTCTCGGCTAATAGTGGATCAATTTGACTGAAATTTTCAGCAAATTACCTTTACACTATCTAGTTTTTAACTATTATAGTGAGAACTGCCATCTCTCTATCTTATCTCCCATAATGTAACTTTAAACTGTATATTTTGAAACTTATTTCTACAAGAGTCATTGTGATAGTTTCAAGTTTCCACACAGACAATGAATCCGAAGCCCGTTTATACGTTATTTTACCTTTAATAATGTTTTTTGCACCGCCCTTTTATTTTTGTTTTTACAGAGGATGGGACGTGCAGTTAAAATTTCACCAGATATTTTCTCATTTTTTAGCATTTTTATGTAAATATTTAGAATATACATGTATTATTGTTAGAGGTAAAGGAAAAACAGTTTTACTTACGTAACACCAGTTCCCATGATAACAAATTTATATCATGATAAGTACAACCAAGCACAAATTCATTATGTTATGTTAATTATACAGTTAATTAATAACATATAATATGATTGCTTATTAAAATAGATTATCTTAGAATTAATTAATGTGTTAAGCCATATCTGTGGAAACATTGTTGGGGTAGGCTGACAGTAATTATAATTATAGAAAAACAGATGTGGTAAAAACTATAATGAGCCTATTACATCTACCAACCCTATTAACATAAATTGAATATTCACCAAACTAACTCAAACTCGGGATTTACAACGTCTTTAGTGTCTAAATCCACCGCTTGTTTTTTTTCTGATTTTGTTTTTTATTTTATTTAGAGGGGGCGGCGGGCGTCGTTTGGAGGGTTCCAATTTCGATGGCAGTTGGATTTTCTATTTTATCATTCCAGAACTGTAAACTATGTGTACATATATAATATGGGTGTTTAGGGGCCCATTCATTATTCCAAGTATAATCAGGATTTTGGAATTAAGTTCCTGTAGATTACCATGTTGGTTGCGAATGGTTCTAATAAAATTTCAACATTTAGAGCCCCAAATATTTGTGATTCGCCACCCCATCCCTATGATTTAAAGGTGTTTTTTTTATGAGCATCTACCAGGAATTAGAATTAGATATAGGATGTTGAAGGGACTATCCGATTTGAACAGATTCGCAAAAATAAAAGTCTGATTACGTATGAGATGTAACACCATGTAAGCGCCAAAATATAGAGGAATGTTGCATTTTCCATGTCACAAAGTTTCAGCTCAAAGTATTGAGTCGATTGTACGTTAACATCACCTACACATTATCACACATTTCCAATTAAGATTTTAACACAAAAATAAGAAGTTTTATTCTCTAAAATATTATCGAGAGAGAGAGAGAGAGAGAGAGAGAGGGGGGGGTAACGTTAACTCGACACAAACTAGGTCATTTCGAAACCACGCAAGCTGATTCAAAAATAGACCTTTAGATACTACGCAGACGCGCTAACCATTTGGTAATCCCCCCCCCCGCCCCTGTTTAAATAACGCCATTGTTTCAAAATTATTTTGTAATTCATTTGGGCAAATTCATAATTTTGTGGTTTTGTTATTTATATTGCATGTTGAAGATCAGGAATACGAATTTGTAATTTGTGCAGACAAACAGACGTTTAAGTTAGTTTGCGAAGAGATTTCAATTTTCAAATGTGTGTACACTGTAGCGAAACTAACAAGCAGATATACCAGCATTGAATCCTTTGAATGTTTTTTTTTCTGATATTGGGGATCACCGGTGTTCGATGGCTAACGCAATGGTTCAAAAACTGACCGTCTAGTCGTTTGGGTGAGACGAAAAGTCGAGCTACCATGTACATATTCGCATGCACGTAAAATACCTTCCGAGTGCTGAATTCATCTTCTGTCTGGCCAAAATTACCTTCATAGGAGAGTGAGAAATGGGGATTAACATTCACTCGAAAAAAACTAGGTCATTTCGGGAATATCACATTATTCAATTTCATTTCAATAATTCGCTTGCTCGTTTGGAGAAAACCGGAGGACCAATGAGGCTGGACAGACGACCCTACTTATTGACACGTACAAACGGGGAATCGAAACCGTGCTAGTTGACTCAATAACAGACCTCAATAACAGCTAACCACCCACTCTATTCTACGCCGTTTTTTTTGTTTGTTTGTGAAGCAACCATTTATAAATAACTTTTATTAGTTAATTACAAAATAGCACCCGAAACCATAGAATATACGACTGATAGTAAAATGTTAATTATGTATTGAATACTAGGATCCTATATTTTCACGGCAAAATGACAACATCGATTGATATGAAATTTACCAAATTTGAATTCTAATTACTGTTTTTAATTTTCAATATTTTGGAAAACATTTTCGAATCTGATTTGGATTGAAATAACCTAGTCAAGTGGCACCCAAATCCTTAAGTTGAATGTTAATGTCGATTAAATACTACGACATCAACTATCAACAAACTTCATATATAAAATATTAAACAAACTTCCTACATAAAATCGTAAATAGTTTTGTATAGATAATACTTACTGTAGACAATCTTGGCTTATTTATACATCGAGATATCCGTAGTGTTGAGAAACTTGTCTTATCACCGCACAGTGACTGACTATATGAGACTGGCGTCGTTCCGCTATAGTCTGTAAATATAATCAGAGAAAGGAATAGAATTCAATCCATCAAATGTATATCAGAGGCGAGTTCTTGTATTTACCCCGTCTTGCGTCTGTGTTATGTGGCTCCGAGCACCCCTGTACCACTCACGTTATACCTATGATTGTACTAGTGTTCTGCCATGTAAATGAAAAGAGACAAGAAAAAGCTCTCAGCGGTTAACATAACTTTAGAAAGTAGCACGCTTTGTCTGATTTAAACTCCGTTCGGTGTTTGCAACTCTCCCTGAACTTTCTGACGTAAAATTAGTCTTGTATGGATGATGTACAAATCTGTATTTGATGGCAAGCTTTATTAGTGGTGTATTTATAATATATCAAGATCCTTATTGATTCATCTGGGACGTGCCTATTATTATAGTAGGTATATTAATTCCACCATCACATTCTACATACAACGCTAATTTATGGGATAGATTATTAACAACATTTACTATATTAATATTATTATTATATGTTTTGTCGAGTATTTTATAAAATAATATCTTTAGTGTTTCTCGCATTAACATTTATGTCGTTATATACTACAACTGATTTCACCAAATCTTCTTTCATTATTCAAACTATGAATAGATGTATGTAGAATGTTTGCTTATTTGCAGTCATTGTCTATATATTCAGGCGCGGATTCAAGAATGGATGAAAGGACGGCGGAGGGAGTCTTGTGAGACCAAGTATCACCTCTAAGGTAGAGAAAAAAAATTAATAACAAAATCAAAAACAATCATAATATGACATGAAATTTATATCAACTAGAATAAAATTATTTTCTGGCGATTCAATATTTAATGCATTTTACTACGCATTTTGTTGACATTCACTGTGGGGTAGGATTGTGGATGACGCCCTAAATTTTAAAACTGCCCACTTCCCCATATTCACAGCGTCTAGAATCGCTACTGCCTATCCATATTATCACATGAATATGACATGAATATCAGTTACAAAGTCTTTGGAATGAATGAATGAAGTGGGGTTTAACGTCCTACTGTTCTGTGCCTACATGAGGCTAATAAAGACGAGCATACGCCAACGTGTACTCGGTACCTCGGTTTTTCTTCCCACCAGAACGACTACACAGCTTTCCTTGTCAGGTCCCACGTCCAGCATCACTTAAAAGGGGAAAGAAACTACGCCGGAAAACCTGGATGAACTGCCTAGGCCAAACCAGTGATCTTTGGAATCGGTTGTTTAAAAAGGGAGTCTTGGATGTGGGGTTGTAGGGCGCTGCTACCCACGTAATCACGATCCCTTACCTACGAGACGGGGATAAAACATAACGTTGTCTGGCAAGCTTTTTTTCATAGAATGTGTGTACTAGTAATACAATATTTCAACAACAAAAGATAATTTAATTATACAAATTATGAATATCCAATTACATTCGATTAAAACACATTATTTCTTGTTCTGATTTAAGCAGAAACAATCGATTACCAAAACGCTGATTTCCATTTAATTATATACCAATTAAATAGAAAAACAAGAAACAACTTTGCATGCGCTACTGCAGCCACAGGTAGCAACGCTTCCATTCGTTAGAAACAGAAGACAATCTGGTTATATTATGAAACATTGATCTTGGAATCACAAACCGTTAACGAAACAGACATTATTTTGCCCTATATTTCTAACTCAGCTCATGTTCGTTTGTGTATATTGAATACGAGTTGTTGGGAAGGCTACGAATACGAGTTGTTGGGAAGGCTACGTATTGTGATAATAAAATCAGATAAACCCATGTTAAATCAAAGTAATTTTTATAATCTATTATTGATCAAATGAATGTAAAGATGTATGTCGATCATCTGGAATAAATATAGTCTATTTGGACTGTTATCCTAGCATGATGGATGGGGTTATTAAATCTGTAAAATATGTTGACTTCGATAACAGACAGAAATTGTCTGATAAATACAAAACTAATACATCTTTCTGATTCATGTAAATATTCTGATCTGTAATCTAATATGAAACGTAAAACATAAATCAAATTTCATAACATAACTCTTTCGGCAATTACACTTTCATGGAATAACATGTCAGAGCATAGTTAAAAACCCTGTTTAGAGCGTTTAGTCCGATAGAGATTACATATCGTCGCTTTGCCTGCAAAACTCCCGTTCTTTAAAAACTGCTATATTACAGGAACTTAAAGAAATCTTTTTAACACATTGAATTCATGTCATGTATAAGTGGAAATTTTAAACTGGGGCATCTATCCAGTAAAAGAAACACATTGAAAGAGTGTTTATTCAGATCTCGACCATAAACTGAGGTTCAGAATATAGGACGTGGCTACCTTTCTGAAGAGAAATATAGATCATCATCTAATAGACTTTATTCCACTACGACTTTAAACTTACAAATTTCCACCAAGCTGGTGTTCAACAATTATACCACCATCTAATAAACTTTATTCTACTACAACCTTAAACCCCCAAATTTCCACGAAGCTGGTGTTCAAGAATTAAACGATAATATTATATCTTTATCTACAATCAATACATCTGCACTTACAACCAAGGTGTATAATGTAATTTATTCATATATGCATGTCATTTCAATTAATAAAAAACTAATTAAAATATAATTAATACACCATAATATTTGGTGCATTAATACACTAAATAAGTTACAATTAAGTAATTCGTTTTAATTGATTGCTCAATTATAATTATATTACGATAATAATTTGGATGATTAATTGAAGTTCTTTGCGTGTAAACACTCTAACAAATAAGTTTTACGATGTACAATTGATACTTGGTTTCGTAATATTTCCCCATTATAAATTACACCCGTTAGATATAATTGCAGGACATAGTTCACTATAGAACACATTTCGAGCCTTCAGTGTTTACAAATATACATGTTCATTTATTCAGTACCTGTAACACGTGTTCGATGTGTTCGATGTAGCTGTATTAAAATCGCAAACTGCTTATGGTTTTAATTACACCAATCTTTTACAGTGTATGATTATTTTCCCATTATTAGATATCAATTTAATAATTTGCCTTTCCTTTTAGAAATAGGTCAACCATGTTATCTAGTAAATTAGCATTGGGACATGTCATAAACATTATGATAAATGTCGAAAACCTCATCAATATAAAATAACAAATTAAAAAAAACGAAACTATTCAAACATGATATTAAAAATACACAAACCTGAGTTATTACTATCCCGGGACAGGATACAAATAAAACATATCGCCGCATGATGGTTCTTGAAAGCCGTGACTTAAAAATCCATTTACGTCTCGGCCATCTGATGACCTAGAGAGTTGATTATAGGCTTGCTATGTTAATGAATTCATGTATCTAAATAATAATTTATAGAACATTTGAAGACAAAAGCGAGACCTGCTATAGACGGATTTATCTTACATCTTCTATCTTTAAGTATTTTAAAATACAATATGTGAATATGAGACTGTACCCTCATTCAAATATTTTTTTAATCATTAAGTGTTCTACTGCCTACATGTACCGCAATAATAAACTTCAGCCAATCGAAAACTTATGGGTGAGCAGGTGACCAATTTTAAATCTACGGAGGCGTAGAGGAAATAAAGACTCGAGAATCGCATCTTAATGAATCGATAAAAACATTATATTTAATGGACTTAATTAAAGGACATTTCCTGTGATCAAACCATCTGGGACTAAAACAAATTAGCAAGTACTGATAAAATATAGGCCGACATTAGGCAGGCTTAAAATATACCGTCGATTTCTAAAGATAAACTTCTATGACGTATTGACTGTATATTACCCACATTTCTGATAAAGTACAATACTGTTGATTTAGTGTAAATAACGTTCCTTGAAACTGGATTTATAAAATCGTTTTAACCGGTTCAAAATATCCATTAAGCTGTTTCACGTCTCGCTTATAGGATGTAATAGAATTTGATTAACTATACAGTTTGCAACAGAATGTGATTAACTATTGAATTCCAGATCTCTGGCCATTTAAGGGCGTGATTTTCTCTGTCCTGGTTCTACCGATGTAAATGGAGAAAAAGGACGTAAACAGTGCATTTAAGGCTTGAATATGCTTCATTTACGAGGCGCCATTATGGAAAATAACACCCTAAAGTTGGATAGTTTTACTGTTAAAAGGTCTATTATTAAAATTGCCCTTAATGTTGCAGAAACCAGCTTTGCCCTTAGGCAATAGACATCGAGCTGTGACAAATAAACGAAATAGATTATTTTAAGTGGGGTTGATAGTAAATAATTTGTACTGTCGCAAGAGGGCTTGACATGTGTGTATGAACTCCCACAATGGGAAATAACGTCAAGTAAGATTAAGATTATCCAGTCAAATACACGACACACGTTACTACGACAAGCATTTCAGGAGTAGAAGCCACGGTGGCTAAATGAGTAACATGGACATCCTGTGTTCGATCCCGGTGTTGGCGGAGAAAGTTCATCGGGATTTTCCAACGTGTTTCTCCTTGTCAGTAAAGCAGAATGGGGGGCCTGACAGGTTCTGTGTATACAAAAAGCCATTAGCAGTTGGAATTAGATATAGGTCGTAGTGCGATGTCCCTTATAGCATATTATGTCCATCTTCGTTAGCCCAATGGGAGCAGAATTGAATTGAAATACTGTTCTGCTCTGACTGGGCTAATGAAGATGGTAGTGGGAGCGGAGCAGTAGAAAGTTAAACATCCCATTTTATTTCATTTCAGAAGTAGCTTAGCTTAAGTCCCGTTTAAAGTAGAGAGTGTTTATTTTTCTCTTCCCCTCCTTGTGTTTCTAAATACACGTACGATACCCAATATAGGACAAAATGTATATAATACGTGATGGATTGCATGTTCGTAATTTTCAGCTTGGAATTAATTTCGTGCGGACTATGCATATGATGCTTTATTGGGAATTAGTTTGCAAATCTAACTAGAAAAAGAATCAACTTTTGATTAAAATGATATATTCCATCAAGCCTGACGCAGACTTCACGAATCTGTGGTTGAACAAACAACATGATCTGGTTATTAATTGGTTATTCAATAAGGTAATCGGCATAAGAAAACATTTTCTATCATTTAAACCTCAGAAAACACGTATTCACTCTTTAATAATTCCTAGTTTTGTAGCCAGTGGCAGATCAGGCCTAGCTACCGCTTCTCGAACAGGAAATTGTAAGGTCTACTTCCTACCGGAAGTCGTTATAACTAATTGTAATCGTACACGATAATAGATATTAACTTACTTCTGGTGTTCTTATTAAAACATTAATATACCAGTGCCGTGGTATCTTCATCGCGGATCTGCTAACTGTGACATCCCAAGACTATCACGACCGGTGTAATTGGATCTTTCCCTAGAAGACCTGCCATATCAATAATACATTGGGAAACAATAACAATATCTTCAGTTTTAATAATGTCGATCTTGTGTCATTATTATTAGGAATCTATATCAGATTACTATGTTATGTCTTCAATTTCAGCGTTAGCTTTTGAAATAATTAATCGACCGTTTCACGAAGACGCTAGCAGTTTGGGTGATTCAAGAATGTAATTGTTTGATAGATTACAAACCAGACTCACGGGAGTTGTATTTCCATGAATTAAATGTCCAATAGTTATCTGTTTTATTTCAGAAAGAGATTAATTTTTTGAGGGAATATTGAGTTACCCAAGATTTATATGCTTATAAACAGAGGTTTATGTCATAGTAACTTGAAACGGTATCCATGTTTATTCGGCCAGTTCGGTAATATCGAATTATGACCAGCTAGATATCTAACAGTAAAAGGGCACCAAGAATTGAAATAAAATGAAACGAAACGAAAAGGTCTACTCATATTTCGAATTCCATCAGTCCGGGGTTCTTTCACCCATATGTAGACGGAGCCTCAGTTTTTCGTTCCATCCGTATAAGAAAAACGTCATGTTTAGTTTGTATGGAACCGAAAAGTCTAAAATGTGTTGTCTTTTGAAGTATGGTATTAGAAAATGGCATACTATTTGGGAAATGTTAGTAAAGGTAAAGTTACACTGAATATAACTATGACAACACTTTTGTGCATGGGCTCAGCAGGCGATGGCTTAATTCGCCGCCTTACTAAGAACTGCTATATTGACACCGCACAAAACTAGTACGCCATTTTTTCTGGATGATACACAATTTAGAATTCGGGTATTACAAAAGTTATTATAGGTGGAACAGTCTCCAATGAATGATTACATAAATCATATTCTATTTTAATACACAACCTTATTTGAATCACTCAACAAGTTAAATGTTCCTATGCAATAAAGTTCCAAGACTGATTGTAAATGAGGTAGTTATCAGTAATTGTATTAAAGAAATATTACAGTTGAAATCGTATCAGTGTATAGAGTATAATACATGTTCTATTAGGTATTCTGATCACACCAAGTCGTACAACAGCCAATAATCACAGCTACAATTCATCTAATTACTCAATCGACACTTAATGTACAATTTGACCTGCTTAGCTTGTTAATGTTCTCAAATCAAAGCATGTCTTAATAACAAAGGCATTTCCCTTGATTTAATGAAGAAAACGAACACAATTCTATGCTGATTTGCTGTTAACTGGAATCATGGCAATCGCATACAAGAGCTACAACCAGACACGTTTATTGCTACAAATTTCAATACGATTTCCCAAGTCGTCACTTACGTTATTTAATTTGGTTCCGTTACTTTCACCAAGTCAGGCCGTATAGTGGTTGACACTTAATGTGGAAAAGTCCGACCCGACCTTACAATAATGTCATTGAAAGCTAAAACTACGATCGACAAATAGTGAACTCAGATAGTTATTAAAAGGTATGTTCTTGAAAATCGATGGACAAAGTTCCCCTTTATGTCCCCAAGAGCAATCCGAATCAAAAAGATTAAGCAGGTAGATATATTTTTTTTTGTGACTATATTGATATAATAAAAATAACCAATAATCTATCCAAGCTTTAAGGTATTCCACACTTATTCTTGTTACAAATCATGCGTCAAATTGGATATGAACAGAAGCTCCAGGCTTCTTCATCAAATAATTCTCATTATCAATAGGACACTTCAGTATGCCCAATTGCACCCCCCGCCCCCTACACACACACACACACACATATCCCCATCCCTAATTCATAAGATTATATGTAATTGATTTCACAAAGTTTGGGTGTCGACTATCGAAAAACGAACTCGAAGCGGGAAATCTAACAGAGTTGTTCTTTAATAAGAAACCAGCTATGGCTGTGTTTCCATTACCCTAAACCATAAACACACTATACTGGGTAGTTCGACAGGTATGCAAGCTTGGTTAATACAGAAACCCAACTTTAGTCCAATTAAGTATTTTGGTAGCATCTTAAAAACACATATTCAATCTCATTATGTTTTGATCTTAAAGAACCAAACCTAGTTTTACACCTGCTGATCACCCAAGACACATTTATCATTAAAATCTTCCTATGGCGTTGCTATACATTAATTTAATGAGCTACTAGTCGATAAAATAATTAATTTTACGTTTGAAGGACGTTTACGAAAGTAATACTAATTGAAGATATCTAGGCTTATTATTCTGGCAGTGGGAAGGAAAATGTTGTTATCTCGGTTAGAACGCCAGAATAACGAAGATAGAAATATTCTATGATGTTTAACGGTTATTTTAGGGTGCTAATAATGTTACAAAATTCGTTTATCACAAAAGATTGGAAAGTAATGAAACTAGACAAATAATGACCGTGCTGACCTTTGTGATGTGACCTGCAGTCGATTTCTACATAAAAAAAATATGAATCCTTTTATGGTTTCCATTTTTTTTACTTTATTTGTTTAAAATCTGAACGGTGAAAATCAGATAGAATTTAGATCAAGAAGGTTAAGATTTTATAATGTTTAATATTTTAAAAAGGTATAGCGGTATTTTAAAATGTAAGAAAAGATTAATAATTGTGTTATATAGTAACACGTTTTTTGGGTCTCTTGCCATCATTTGTCCGTCTTCATTTGTCCAATTTAACCCCCATTTCCTTTCATTTTGCCATCATCTGTACTAAATCCAATTTTCTGACGAACTTAATTGGTAATCTTTTGAGGACAGGTGCTATTTCCCCATGCACATGCGTGCTAGTTATGTTTCGGGTAATTACATATAGAGCGCGTTGCAATAGATCGAGGAGATGTTCCCAGATTCTGAAATGAACAATATAGTTATACAAATGGGCGGTTTTCGGATAAGTATTATTTTCAACATAATGTTACCTGTTATATACAGTTTAATAGCGTTTGTAATCAAGTAAAGTGCAACATTGCGATATCAATCATAAAATTAAAGACAGATAAGAAAAATCTATTCAGATAATAGTCTGGATGCGTTGTCAACATTTGAGAAAAATCGGTCATTGACTAGATTATCCGGTCTTTTACAATATTATAGACATTGTCTAAGGGAGGTAACTCGTCATTAAACAAGGTGGCGCCCTTGAAAATTGATTTAAGGATGTCATCTCAAATAGTCCTTAAAATTGCATGCCAGTTCAATATCCAACACTTTTAATTTTTTATTATTGTAAAAATTCTCTCTTAATGGGCCATATCTATTGGAGGGGGGGGGGGCTAAAAGTGAATTCTATTTGGGGGTTAGTCTCGGTCACCAAGAACCCCCTAATCTTCAACGTATGGGTCCGTTGTCAATTTTTGACGAAAATTACTGGATAATCTACACATAAAAAAAACAAACTGCCGGTTACCCATGGGCAATGAAACCTTTTGATTAAAGTCTCGAAATATATCCCACATACGTTTGATTTTTGGCGAGAGAAAATTATCATTTCAATTAAAACCTTTACAAACAAAATTTTAGAGAGTGTTATTGTTCACAAGCGAGGTGTTTTGGTAGATCAGTACGTGGTAACATAAAGACTGGATAATCCAGACAATGATCTACTTTCCGTCAAATTCTGAGGACGCATCCAGACTTATATTCGTAGGATATTTATTTGGATGATAGAGACTAATCGTCGTCACGTTTCATGTTTCTAATATATTAATGCAAGAATTATGGGATTTATTGCAGGAAGGGGCGCAACTCTTACTTGACCAGAATATACTGGATAATCGACCACATTAAAAACCTCCGTACGTTGAGGACTAGGAGGTTCTGGGTGACCGATACTACTCAGATAATAGATTGTTTTTCGACATATTGGACGATTCACTGATAATGATGGCGAGATCCACAAGGACGGGAAACGTCAAAACGGAAAATGTTCTATTAATTAAACCCTTTTATAGGTAGTGATAAGTAGATATCCATCATAACATAATAATAGTTTATTCATAATGGGAGTCTAGTGAAATAATGATATAATCATATTCCATAATACAGCATCTTTGGACAGCCTACTTGAACAACCTATACTAAACTGATGACTATTTAGTACACAACGGAAACTCATTCATTTTCCACGGGCTTCAGACGGCTGTGTATTATAGTTCATGAAAGAATTAATCGATGCTGCTTCAAGCTTCTAAATTCAGTGTAAAAACAAAGAAATTGTGGTTATAGCCATGATGACAGACCCTTTTGTTTCTGAAACAGAAGATTATCATCCTACCCGCCTTCGTATAATTGTTTCTTTAAAAGTACGTTGACATCTACGGTGGACAAAAACAGCAAACCCGAAAAAGAAATGGGTGTTCACAAGCTTTTCCTGGCACGCAATTATCTCTGGAACGAAAAGTCCTAGAAAGTTTCGACCGTTACGACATCAAAGAAGATTTATGTGTGTCGTCCATCTGTTGCTTCCGTCTTTGCGACTGAGCTCCAGGCCATTCTTCGTGCTTTAGAGTTCAATCATCATTAATTTTGAAACATGTCATCTTGACTGATTCTTTGTCCTTACTTTAAGCAATATATAATAAGCAGCTTGATCACGCATTGGTACAAACATTTATCGTTTGCTGATATCCTTTGAGTTCGTCAGCAAGGGCATCGTCCCATCGTCCTTTGCTGCCCCCCCCCCCCCCAATAATATGGATATACAAGGGAATAATCAAGCAGCGCGCACGTACGAATGGTTAGCACATGCGCGCTGTATCATAAGGTATGTCAACTGGCGTGGTTTCGATTTCCCGGTTGTGCGTGACAAAGAGTAAGACCACCTGTCCAATCTCGTGAGTTTTTCCGGTTCCTCCCGCTGCTGAAGACCTTTCTCTCTCTCTCTCTCTCTCCCTCTCTCTCTTGTTTTAGTGGTAGTTTTTGTTGGGATTTCTTTTCGGGGAGCAATATAATTTGATGGTCATTGCTATCGATCAAAAAGGTGTTACTGCTGCCTGCTTTCATTGAACAATCGCATCGCCAGATATGTTCCGGGGGAGGTCCGTGTTCAGAAACTGTTCATGGCAGACATATCGACTCTAAACGAATCATTTCCAATCTTCATGTGATCTAAGTGATGCAGAATCTTGGGAATGGTCAAAAATAGCGGTTAAACGCCGCGCCAACGAAACGTATAGGGATTTACAAAATGTAAGTTGCTCATTAAAAAACTGGAAGCTAACCCAGACAAGCTGTGTATTAAAGAGATGCAATTGAATTCAAGAACTATGTACGTAATTGTGCAATGTCTAAACATTCCAACGGGGCCAAATAGAGGCGTTTTCGCCTAAAGTTAAACTTACGTTTTAATTCGCCTTTAATTAACTCGCAATTTATTTTCTATTAGTATTCCATTGTATTCAGTCTAGTAGATCTGTAGTTCTTCTAAATGTTTAATTTTCAATAGGTTTAAATAAACATTATTCTTAGTTTATTGGATTTTTAAAGTTGGACAAGAACAGAAATTGTAACCTTTTATTCACTTTCTTTGAATGCTGAAAGATACTAGACGCTGGTTATCGGAGAATAATGATTGGTATCAGACCTTGTTTATCAGAGAATAATGAACGGCACATGACCATGGGTATTTGAGAATACATGTAATATACAGTATTATGAATGTCTGAGAATATCGAATTTCAACTGCCAAGGGTTCTTTAATATGCACGTCAACGTGTATACGACTATTTGTTGTATTTCATCCCTTGCCAGACCCTCCTCCTGCACCAGTGAGAACGGCGCCGGATAATCCTGATGAACTTCTTTCCAAACACTGGGATCGAAGACCGACCTCAAGGTAGTGAGTAGACATCTAACACACTGAGCCACCCCGGTTCCCCAAACTTACTGAACTATTTATCTATTTCAGCTATGTCGAAAGGGTACGGACCAATTCGTCCCCGAACATCTTGTCTCCTGATAACTCGTCCATGGATAATTCGTCCATTGGGGACTATTGTTCTATCATGCACCAAAATGCATACTGATAAATCCTGGGGCGAATTGTTGTCACACTATTACGGCTCGTGATACTAGGGTGACTCTATTGTCTCGGATTTTCTTGGACTTCACGTTGTTGGGTCAATTATTTCAATCTTCAATTAATTGACTCTGGAATACTTTTTACAGGAAACTACACAAACAGCTATGGCATTAAATATAAGCTAAATATAAGTTCTCTTTTCTCAGCTTGTGTTTTGAGAAACTTAAATCTTACATTTGTTTATAAAGAGGTTACGTGCATGAGTCATGTATTGGGCCCCGGGGAATTGACCAGATACTTCCTTTATCGGATTGGTCAGCTACACAGACGCTACTCTGGATGTCAACACTGTGTACTTATATGGGCACCTAGAAGGGTAGCTAACCGCGTTTCTAACGCATGGGATTACCATATTTGGATTTTCAGACAATGATGTCATTGCCCCATTTTAAACTACCAGACATATTCTTGTTAGCCTTAGCCTTGTTCTTGTGTTCGCTGGTACTAGCTAACAACTGTAATATATCAAACAGAGCACCTTACAGGACTTATAACTTCTACAGTATATATGACCTATTGTGTTATATTGTCCATGTAGACGAATAGTCCTAGGGGACGAATAATCCTATTGAGCGAACTAACCGGATGGTCAGGGTAGATTGTCCGTGGACGAATTGTCCTAGATTCATGTCGGAACCGGATATCTGCTAGACTGATAATAATGCGATTGAAATGCCATTGATATTTTCAAACAATTTGGTCCGGCATGGTTTTCCCCTTGTCAGTTGTGCCCGGGCAAATTGTCGATCATAGCACACTGGCGTATATGTCCGTTTTTATTAGCCCAGTCGGTACAGAACATCAGGACGTTAAACCCCAGTTCATTTAATTCTAATTGAAATAGAATTAGACTTGTTTCTTTATTTCAGCATCAATCCATGGTTAAGTAAAGTGATTTGTTGTTGATCCTTCATTTAGAACCCGATAGATAAATGGTGATTTTAATGTACAAGTCCGCGGGTGTTTTTATATAACTATATACTCAGTGTGACAAATTTATGTTAGTCAGTTTGATGGTTTAGACTCTTGTATTGATGACGTGCCAAGTCTTATTTTGATTTGTTCTAACAGCCATTTTGATGCGTTATATCAAATTTAGAAAAAGAGCTGATTGTTGTGGCCATAATAGTTTTAACCAGCGGCTGTCAGGCAGGATACTTTGGCAAGAGATGGATACTGAATAGGCTAAACAAAAAGCGATTTTTCGAACAATAATTCAGGAAGCTACGATCCGATATGCGCGAATATCGAAAGAACCAAGACCTTTGGGTTATAAAGATATATCTCAAGTGTCATCAAAATTGGATCAAAATTGTGACTTCTTTCCAATATGCGCAAATATCAAAATTAACCAAATGTGGGCGTACAAAAGAGAAAAGGAATATATTGAAATCAACAAAGCATCATAATTCATTAGAGAATATTACGGAATCGTATTAAACGCGAACCTCGTCTGCGACTGATACTATAATATATACTGCAGCTACCAATCAAATAATTCTAGAAAAATGAATTTTCATTGCGTTAACGCCAACAAAGGAACATAATTCAGTATTAAAAGAAACACCATTTCTGTTTCCATTTCTTTGCAATCGTTTCTCTAAAAGTTTTTTTTTTTAAAAAAAAAAGAAGAAAAGAATTAAACTGAACAAAGAGTTCTCTGGTTACCAATTTGCCATGAATCCCATTTAATTGGCTTTTAGAGGTCCAATTTCAGAACAACGCTAGATAGTAACACTAAACGTGAAGAAATCTGTAAACAGAATTTTTTGTAATCATTGCCATTTCTTTTTGATTCTGTTTCTTACTTTAAAACTTCAAATACAGGGTTAATCCGAACTCAATAACCCTTAATTGACCAATTGACGAATTTCTGTAATTATTACCATTTCTTTGATATCGTTTCTTAATTTGAAACTTTAAATACAGAGTTAAACGGAACGAAATAACTCTTAATTGATCAATTAAGTTCAATTTTCTTTTTTCTATGTCGTATGTATGCTTTGAATTTCATTATTATCATATTTTGTTTTATTGGGTGGCGTTTATTCTATTTCATTGTTACTTAAAATATCCTGATATATTGAATAATGAATGTACTGTATGGGGGGTGTGTGGGTGGGTGTGTGGGGGTGGAGGTGGTGAGGGGTAATATGTAAACCATCATTTACTTCCATGTGTCTCAGGATTTATTACACGGACAGTCGCACTACAGCCTACTAAGCCATGGGTTGATTTATGTGCATGCCAACGTGTACATGGGACCTCGGTTCTTCGTCGAATCCCAACGACTATGTACATTGTCCCTAGACAAGGGGGAACCACGACTGAAAATCCGAATAAACTTTCTCGGCCAATACCGGAATCAACACGGGACCGCCAGGTTATATTAGAGGGAAACGTCTTACCCACCATGCCACCGCTACTTCCATACTTACTGAACTATTTATCTATTCCAGCTATGTTGAATCACAATATCTGCCAGACCATGGATGTCTTTGAAATGCCATTGATGACAGAATAATGTCACTATAATTGGTTCCACTACTAATACGTTATGTCTCTACCACCAGCCACCTGGATCTAAAAGGCCTTCCTTTCAGCAGGATTTGTATTCATTACAAAAACAATGACAAGCCTTCGTAATTAATCTGACCACAAAAGGAACTTGCACACAGCTTAGCATATATGTGAAAACAAATACACATTCAATGGAAGATGGGTAACTTTACGAAATAATTCTATGATTTAGAAAATCTAACAGCTATTCGTAATATTTCGTTGGTAGCGTCATGACGACGTGCGTAGGTACCGCACAGAGAAACTGTTCTGTGACTATTTTATTGATGCATACTTTATTGTTTGTGATAAAAGTCATTATTTCGATACAAATTATGTCGAAATGTGTTGAAAATTAATGTTTGGGACTATTTTTAACTGGGGAAAGCGCATCAATGAATGTACCAATTGTAGTGGTTTCAATACTACAACAATTGGTCCATATATTCCTATAAACTACTAAAATGAGGATGTGAAGTCGGAAACGAATTAAACCGCTAAATGGCCCTCTTTAGCGAACGAAGATTTATGCACCAGTAAATCCTTCTAGTGGTCAGTTGTGGGGGTTAACTTACTTCTGGACAGGTTAAATGATATAACGGAGTTTATCTAACCTATATTTACCACTATAAACAATGGGTGCAATATATAATTAATGGTTTAAATATCCATACCAAATTCAGTTAATAAATTATTTTATCAACGTCTAGTAGAGGTGTCTAAAGTATTCTTTTTACGAGAATACGTCCCAACAGTTTCAGGGAAGATATATCTTAAACAAATCATTTTTGAGCTTCATGTGATTTAATTGAAGCAGAATCTCATGAATTGACAAAAATAAAAAGAGTTAAACGACCCAAACCAAGGCGTCTAGAGATTTACGTAATGTCCAATTAAAACATTTGTATGCCAGCCCACATAATCTGTACAATAAAAGGATACGGTTGAATTCAAGAACTATGTTCGTAGTTGTGTATTATCTGTTCAGACAGGACAAATTCGACAAAATGAAGTACAACACAATAATTTACTACATGTCGATATGTCAACCAAAGCAAACTTAGATTCTTATTGTCCTTTAGCTATTTATTTTCTAGTTAATTGTCCACTGTATATAGTCCGGTAGATCTAAATGTATAATTTTCAGTTGGTCAATAAAATACTCTGAATGTAAATGCTTTTTACAATTGATCTTGTATTCACTTCTTTTGAAATGTGAACGGCACTAGACGGTGGTTATCAGACCATGGTTATCTGAGAATAATGCTATTTCCATTGATAACTGGATCCTTCCACATATACCCTAGCTACAAGTATATTGACTTGGCATGTTTGATGTTTCTGTCTGACTGATTTGAGAAAGAATATACTCATTGCACTTTCTATCTTTTGTCGAATCACAATATCTACCAGACCGCGGGTATCTTTAAAATCACAATGATGCTCTCACATACGTGTAAATTGAAGTCTGGTTTGTAAGTCGGAAACGGATCAAATACTAAATGTCTTTCTTCAGTTATTGAGTCCAGCGGACATTTATGAACATTAACCTGCAGCATGCCAGATACTAATGTTGCCATACTTTATATTACCGGAAGAAATGATAGTTTACTAATTACCTAGTGGGTTTTATTGCGTTTGTTTTAAGGAATACTCCTTACTCTAACTTTAAGTTTCAAAAGATAGATCACTGTTCTCGCTTTCAGCATCAATTACACGGTTCTGTAAAGAGTGATGCAGTTGATCCTTCATTTAGAACCTTGACAGATAAATGGTGATTTTAATGAACAAATCCACAGGTGGTTTTATAAATGAACTATACTCAGTGTGAAAAATCTACATTCATCAATTTGATGGTTTGGACTATTATATTGATGACATCAAGGCTTATATATTATATCACAGTAGAATCCGCTTCCAATAAACGTGCCTCGCAATTAAACGTCAACAAGATCTAACAACCATTATGATTCATATAATGAGGTGAATGAAGTCAGTCTCCTCATTTCTGACAACAAAAGCATAAAACCGGTGTATAAAAGGATATAAGATAATCATCTGTTAAGCCCAGGTGTGAAAGTGGTTTAATGACTGATAGAAGATATGTTATATACCTATCGAAGCCTGCTAATACCCCCGTCAGACCGGGGATGCGTCCTTACTGCGCTTCTACTGCGACCGAAATGGTCCCAGAGCGAGTCAAGATCGCCATAAGCGTGGTAAAAGCGTGGTGGAAACGCTAGATATCGTGCTGTGGTCTCCATGGTCGCCAAGCCACGACGTTTGTTTTGAACATGTTCAGATGATCTGGAAAGCTGCGACAACGTGATGGGGTCGCAAAGGTCCTTACTGCGCTGCTACGGCGACAAAAATGGTTTCAGAGCGTGCCAAGATCACCATAAGCGTGGTTGAAACGCGAGATATCGTGCTGTTGTCTCCATGGTCGCCAATGATCGCTGAGTCATGGCGTTTGCTTTGAGTATGTTCAAAGCAAACGCCAAGGTTTTACCATATAACCTGGAACGCTGAGAGAACGTGGTGGGTCGCGAAGGTCGCGAGATAAGCGTGGTAACATCTCTGTCAACGTAGTACATGCGCAGTGCATACGTGGCAAAGACGCTGCGAAAATTTGCAACCGTGCCTTCATGGCATCTCCACCACAACCCTCACGTGTGGGCCGCGACCCCACCAAGTGTTCTGGGTCCTTATGGCGTTGTCATGGCGATGTTAAGATGATTCCACCACTGTTGCGCGATTGCATCACGACCTCAGGGGCTTCTTCTAAGCATATGGCGATGCTATGAGGTTACCACTACATGTATGGAGTTCTTAATGCGACCATGGCGCGGTTACCAAGCTTGCATTACTCGACTATGGCGACCATGCTTTTCACGTACGACTTGCTTTGAAAACGGGCGATTCAAAGGTCATCTTGAAATTTCGAAAAAAAATCTAACCAGCTTATATAGTCGCCGTGATCACGTGGTGGAAACGCACATGTAGTCAAGATAAGACGTGTGGTTGAGCGACGTGGGTTAGCGATGACCGCTGTTGCCAAGCTTATAGATCTCAATAGAAACGCCATAAGCGCAGAGACATCGTGACGAGCCCGCCACGAGAATGCTGTATAAACGCACCGGTCGCAGTAAGAACGCGACTTTTTTAAGTTTGTAATTTTGGGACATTTTTCCGCGTTGTGTTCACGCTTGCCGACGAACTTGTATATTTCCAGGTCTCAGAGCGCAATAGCGTCACCACTCCGGTCTGACGGGGGCATTATTATGAAATGAACCATAATCAAGTATTAACCAGCAAACAGATGAACAAACAGATGAGCAAACTTGATAATGCTAACTAGGAAACCATTGTAACACATAGATATTTGATCTTTATAAACAAATAGGCCTTTGCAACCGACCTGAGTAAGACGGACTTCGATTTCGTAAACCATCTTATGAATAGATTATCTCTAACCATATCTGCATGCATTTGATTAAATTAACCATCTCTGAGCATGCAGATGTTCGATTCAATTAACCATCTATTTCGTAAACCATCTTATGAATAGATTATCTCTAACCATATCTGCATGCATTTGATTAAATTAACCATCTCTGAGCATGCAGATGTTCGATTCAATTAACCATCTATTACAAACCCTTACTAGCTAGGTAAGTAGATGTTTGACTGAAGTGACCATTCAATATCCAATTATTGAATTCGTCATCTATTACAAGACCTAACTGGGCATGAAGATGTTTGATTGAATTAACCACACAATATCCAAATAGATGATGGTGCTCAATTGAATTAAGAATTTAAAACAAGGGCAAGCTCATCCTCGGTATCCCCGTTGTACTCATTCCGTTCAACTCCAAATTATCTGCCCTGGCCTTGATTGTAGCTATGGTCTACGAACCAATCAAAAAACAGTTTACAAACCTATCGTTTCGCCTCCGTTTTAATAAGGGTAGATAACACCATTCATGTCCATTTATTGAATGATTTATGCAATTAATGTATATATTACAAATTCATTTATATTTAATTGTATTATCAAAATGTATAGTATTTTTCGTTTAATGCTAAAAATGTATAACATCTAAATGTTTGACTTTTGTTATTATTATTACTATTCGTTCTTTGACTGAAATGTTTCATTCTGTTATGTTTATTATTGAACTTATACTCAGCAATTTGATCCACTAACGTCTACGATACACGTGGACGTAAAACTCCGCGAACGATTCTCAATAAAACTCTCGCCCGATGGGAGTTACTTCTCTGATTTAGACTAACTCCTAACCAGGCGCGGATCCAGGGGGAGTCCCAGGGGGCGTACCCCGCCCCCCGTCAGCCCCAGGGTGACATAGTCGATTTTCGTTTTGGTTTGCTTTGTTACTGTTGTAGTTCACATATCTGCCCTTTAATAGTTGATATAAACATGATTTTCGCATTATCTCCGCTGGGGACTACACCATTATGGGGGGTTGGGATGGCCTAGTGGACTAGAGAGCCGCGCTTCGACCTCTAGTTGGCCGGTCACCTCTGGCTTGCGGCTGTGGTTTCGAGCCCTGGTGTGAGCGTATGTGGCATGGAGATAGGGGCGCCTTCTCAACCTCGTGGGTTTCCTCCGGGCACTCCGGTTTCCTCCCACTGCTAAAGACCCCTACGCGCAAGCGAATTATTGAAATAAAATTAAACCATATGTTAGTCCCGAAATGACCTAGTTTGTGTTGAGTGGAAGTTAAACCCCATTTCTCTCTCTCTCTCTACACCATTATTACCCTTTGCTCCAATGTATGGCCCCTCCCTCGACAAAATCCTGGATCCGGGCCTGCTAACGTTGTCCGATGAGAATTACTTCCCTTTGCCAACTTCCTTTTCAATTATCAACGGCGGATAACTTGAAAACTCCCCCCCCCCTTCTCTCATTAACCCAGGGGTTAGTGGAGTAGAACGGAATGAAACCACTGGAGATACTGGGGTAGGGCCAAGCTAGGTATGAAGATAATTGATCGAATTAACCATACCTAACTAGGTAGGAAGATGTTGGAATTAGACATACAAGACCTAACTAGGTATGAAAATGTTGAATTAAATTAACAATACGCGATCTAACTAGGCATAACGGTGTTTGATTGAATTAACCATACAAAATCTAATTAAGTATGGAGGTGTTTATTTTCATTAAGCATACAAGACCGCATTAGTTATGAAGATGCTTGGTCGAATTAACCATACAAGACCCAACGTAAAGATGTTTAATTTAATTAATTAATAGATATCAAACTGGGAATGAAGATACTAGATTCAATTAATCATGAAAGGCGGAACCAGGTATGAAGATGTTTGATTGATAACCAGAAAAACGTCCACTCATTTGCTAGATTCAAAAGTAATATCTGATTTCTATAATGTATAGGCTAACAAATCATTTAGATGTCTGATAAATCTGTCGTAAACAAAGATTTATACTGAAACCATATTCACTATTTAGATTACATTTATAGTTTTGCATTACAGAATTCAATATATTAATCATATAAATAAGAAAATGAAAGATTAAAAGTTTTCAGAAATATAGAAAAAAGAAAATTGTTTACATACTGCCTTCATGTATAAGCTATACGTTAACAATCTATAAACCGAATTTCGATATCGTTTCCTAATTTAAACCTTTTTAAAACAACAGGGTAAAACTGAACACAGAGTTCTCTTGTGTCCAATTTATCTCGATATAACCTTTAGTTGCCCATTAGAATCTCGGTTTTCTGTTTGTTTTGCCTTTACATTCAGCAATCCTTAAAAACGTGGATACTGAAATAGGATAAATTAATTGAACCATTGACTTTATCCCGAGATGATCAACAAAGAAAAGACTATTTAAATTACGGAAGGTTATCGGCCACCCTGTAAACTAATTTACATGGGTCGGCTGAACAGCTTAATTTAAGCCTATCTGTGGAAGACCTGTACAATGTCAATGGTTTCCATTTGTTTTCCTGCATAGCCCCCTTCGAGTTGTGCACATTTTAATAACCATGTCGAAAGTTCATACCGACCGGCTAGTTACTTTTTTTCCTTTTTGGAAAGAGCAAAATCGGGTCAGTAAGGTGAATGGTCATATGAATTCGAAGCCACAATCATGGATCGCAGAAGCATTGTCTTGAACTAACAGCGCGCCTTTGGTGACCATTCCCAGTCGTTTAGCTTTGATACGCTTACGCAATTGCCTAAGCAGGTCAGCATTATATCTTCCACTGATATTATCGTCTAGCCTTTAAGATAGTCAATCACTGGAATCCCAAAAGACTAAAAACAGCGTTCCAGCAGAAGGAGAAGAAACCGAATTCGCTATTGACTGCCCTTATTTACTGCGGAAAAGGATGGGCACCATCACCTAAAGTGGAAACCATGTCTGCATGTCGTGTATACGTATTGAGATTAAATATTGCAGGTACTTGATGACAGCCCTATATCCAGTTTTGTCCATTTCTGGAGATTTCAGTGGTTAATTTCACAAGAGGAGGATAAGGTTTTACACAGGCAAAGACTGTTCCCCGATCCTATATCAGACATCTTGAATAATAATATAATTTTTAAAAAAGACCAATAATGACACTACAGTTGCAATTTTTATGTCTATATGATTCATTCAATGAGTTTACATGTTGGGCAAAAGTTTGTTTCAATCCAGCTGATGTATCTTCTTCAGCCAGCGGTGTATTTACTACATCACTTTTTCATAACCCGATATTAAAACGCAATGAAATAGACGTGAGGATTACGGGTTACTCGAACAATTTAAAAGTCTTGCTATGGCGTCATCCTTTGTGTAGTTAATCCATTATATGGTGGAATGTATGAGTGATCGTTAATATCACTCACTATCTGTCCCACATTAAGACAAAAACTATCAATTATTTTATATTTTTTGGGACGGTTTCTGTTAATAATGGGCATATTTTTTAATAATGGAATTTTGTATTAGCAAGAAGAGCAAACGGACAACAAAGAAATCTATGAATCATAATTTTATTGTAATATCGTAAACATTTTATTCACACCATGATAATTACTATTCAAAATTTTACATAGATTGATAAGTCGTTCGTTTGTACTGCAATCGGTACGGTATCCATTCAATATTCATATTCATAATTAGTCGGTAAGTAGTCCCTCAGTGTTTGTAGAATGTTCCATAATATGGTGTGTTGAATTGGAGTCGTACCCAGCGTGATCTAGTCTGTTCGTGAAGTAGTTCCTTGTGTTACTGTCTTTGAGCGGACAGTGTCCACTGGCAGTTCTTACCCGGCCTTATATAGCTGCAATATGAAAATACGGTAAAATACCACTCTTCCCCACTTTTGTTCTCAGACTGTTTTATAACCCTAACATTTTATTTTTCACCACGATTCTTTATGTTCCACCAAACGAAATCATTTCTCGCTATATTTTACACCAATTTATAATAATTCAACTCCATTTTCAAGTAGAATTTTGCTATAAAATAAATGTGCGGTTTGCACATGTTCTAGTCTCGCAATGACTTCTCAGTTAAAATGTATTTTATGTATGTTTTAGGTCGCAGAATTTTACTTGAAATAGCGTTGAATCATTATAAATGTGTTTCAGATGTGGCAACAAATGATTCCTTTTCATATTGCAGCTATATAAGGCCGGATAGGAACTGTCAGTGGACGTGGTCCGCTCAAAGACAGTTCCCCAAGGAACTATCCGTGAAGTTGTTTACAGTTGGGGTTTTTATTACTACATGTTCCGGTGGCGGCCGCCATTCGTCCACTATTCTTTGGCTGAAGATTCATGGGTGATAATCTTTTATCTAACTTTAGGTGGTGCCCTCTAGAAAATAGTCTAGGTCTGTCTGTGCTGGTATCGGTGCTTCTTATTACTTGCTACACCCAGTGTCATCGTGCCCATTGTGTTGGCAAACTTTGGGTAATTTGGGCTTATATGCATCACTTTGAATGTGTTGCTGTTGAACGCCAGCGGCCGCATTCCGCTTTATTCAAGTAGTTTATGGATCTAGTCCTGCCAGATATCGTGGGCTAAATCTCCGTCTATAGGTTTGAACCCTTTTGTATCGTCCGTGAAACTTCTCACAGCTAGAGAGCAGGATATCCGGTAGATCATTTATGAAGTCTATGAACAGAACAGGCCCTAGTACATTCCTTGTGGAATTTCTCTAAAGACCGCGTCTCAGTTGGGCTCCTTCCCACTCACACATACTCTCTTTGCAACAAGCGAGTCATTAGTGCGAAACGAAAAAACTTCTCTAGGATCTTGTGAGGGATGCTGATCAGACTCACTGGTCGATAGTTGGAGAATTCGGACTTGCAACCTTTTTGAAGATTGGTGTAGCATGCACCTCTTTCCACTGATCTGGTATTTCCCGGTGTCTATTACTTTTTGGTAGATCATTCGTAATGCATTACCAGTTCCTTCGCCAGTTTTTCATCCCTGTGCATACATATTGTCTGGTACAGTGAACTTGTTTTGGTTTACGTTGTGCAGTTCTTTGGAGACCATTTCATCAGATTTTGAAGTAGTGGGAGGTTCAGTTCAGTAGTAGTCGGTTTTGGTATAATCAAATTTATTCTTGTTTGGTACCCCTGCCTTCTCTTCACTAGATGTTGGCTTTCTGTCGTCTGGCTTTCGGGGGTTACCGCTCTATTCTCTAGTTTTTTAGCTTTGACCGAGCGTATACGAAAAATGCCTTCGGATTCTTTTTAGCGTTGTCAGCAATGCTTTTCTCGTAAGCTTTTACTGCCTTCTGCAGTTGGACGTTGCAGAACTTCTTGCTTCACCATACCGTAGCCTGCAGGTAAGTACGCACCTTTAATGGAATCGCAATAGCGTGTGAAGGAAACATAATTCTTTTTAACGTGTGATAGGGTTTTTTCCATTCATCCATAATGGTCCACGTTTTATTTGTTTGGTGCTATTGTTCTTATTCGGCATTTTTGTCGGGATATACGTGCCTTCCAATTTGGAAGATTTTCCATGCTTGGTTAGCTAACTTAACCCCCGGTTGTCTTTTGCCTTGGTTTTGCACTTTTGTCTGATTGCACTTGATAACTCTGCTGCGGTTCCAAGTTGTGCAAGATCCTCCTTTACTTCTTATGTCATATGATTTGCGTTCTGCAGCATGTCTAACTTTCGTTCATCTCTTTCCACAATCTCTGAGATAATCAACTGGATGATTTCTTCTTTTACCGATTTGTTTAATTCGGCCTGATTTGCTTTGTTCTGTTCACATTCCGTTGTCAATAATTTAACATCCTCCTTTGTTCCCTTCACCTTGGTCTTCGTACTCAAGGCACGGATATGCTGGAAGCGTGTTTCAACTCCTCAAATGCATGCAGATAAATACCACTCAATTCGGCCCTGCGTTTCGTCTTCTTTATCAGTATCCTATACATGTCTTTCCGGCCCATTTCCTGACATTCTCAGCATCAAGTACAGAATTTCCACAGTCCGGGCAATGCTCACGGTTACCTCGTCGAAAGCTACCCGAAGGCTTTCCGAGCTGAAGTCGAGTGCTCTTGGTTGAACTATCAGTGCCATTGACACGGTGGGTTTGTCTTTACTCCTTTCTTTACACATTCGCTGTTTTGACAGGCATTTATTTAGGTATATTAGTTTTATAAATTGTTATCTCCTTATGTTTATGTGACGATGCTCTGTGATGTTGATGTTTTTGATTGTTTATTTTTCAACACAAATGGCGTCCTTGGCAATCCCTTGTACAACAATACAGAAAATGCCTCAGTTCAGAACTTCAGATTCGTTTTCACATTGAACAGTATTTGTTATCGTCAACACGATATATAAAGAAAAAAAACCTAGAACACGATTCTAAAATAAGAAAAGTTTACAAAATTCCCGGGGCTCAAAGTTAGACCTGCCATTATGCGCTTATGATCCACAATGAACTGTTCACCAAAGTCATTGGTATACAATCGGGTAGCTGCTTTGGATTTCAGAGAATTATTGGTGAAAATGACTTAAAACCCAGCTCTTTCACAAATGGATTTTTCAGAGCATGTGTATACCTATTGGTGAATCACAAAACCATGAATTTGAACAAACATATTTTCTTGGCCTTAAGTACAGCACTTGGCATGTTTCACCAGCTTGTCCGAAATATAAGAAATAGATATGTAAGAAAACAACTACTATATATTACTAAAGTGGGTGTGAGAGAAATATGTGTGAGAATTAAAGAGAGAAACCTCAGATTTAAACACAACACAAAATGGACATCTACTTGGATTAGTTTTATCTTCGTATGCTCTCGATATTTTGGGTACTATTTTTCTGTGCAATAAGCCTTCTCCACTTGTTTTACTGGCGTGGTTCCGATTCTCCGCGTGTACATGACAAGGAGTAGTGTCGCCTGTCCAACCCCATGGGCTTTCTCCAAATTCTTCCCACTAAAAACCCCTGTTCTAAACAGAAAAGAAAATGTAAATATTGCTGTAATTCAGACTCTTTCACATTTTTTAGTGTTTCCATTTCTAAATATTGGATACATCTACATCTGCAGGAATATTGACTTGGCATGACTGACTTTGTTTGGTCTGACTGATAGAGACATAATGTACTTGTTGAACTATTTATCTTTGACAATATGTCGAACCATGATATCCACCGGGCAGTTGGTCTCAATGAGTTTTTTCACAATGACAGATTATGAAACTTTTAGAAAATGACATTTGGGATTGTGTGGGGTTTTTTGGTGTTTTTAGATACGATACTTAAAAGTGTTATGGTATATAATTGACTGTTTCTAGCTTTTCGGCATCAATTGCATCGTAAAGTAAATTGGTGGTTTTAATATTAAATTCCACAGGTGGGTTTATCAATACTCTGTGTAACAAATTTATATACAGCTTTATGGATTTGCAACTTCTCATTACTCTTAAAGGTATCTTTATTAAGCATTGACATTTATAGTATATCCACGAGTAATACAATAATATATAACAATCAAAACAATTAATTGAGATATAATAATAACAATCAATGTCTTTGAATGTGACTTCACTATCTCCCATACTTTATGATTAACTAGGTACCGAAGCCACCGCCATCGAGCTTAAAATACTCGTACAATAATACAAAATAAACTGGTCCAACTATGCATTGCAAGATCTGGATGCATGTCAAGAAGAAATTTTATTCGAGCATCCTAAAAATGTATTTCACAACTGACAATGTGTTTTGGATTCTTTTTGAAAGTGGTGAATTCAGGTCATTTACAGCTGACAATACGGCATCATTATTTGGAAAATGACTTAATTATATTTTGGATCCAGGTCTCAAACTTTGTTACAAATCAGACCAAAACATTATCAGAGCGGAAAGGGGTGATATATGCAATGCCTGTTCCATTTTCATAAATATGGAATAAAATATCATTCACAAAAACAACGGCGAAGATTATCACGGGACATTAGGAATTTACAGAAACTTTTGTCAACCCTAACTTGTTGGAGAAACTTTTGTCAACCCTAACTTGTTGCAATAATGCGCTCACCCCGTTCATCCGAAATACTCACAACGCTTGCAATATGTCCAGTGGTCAATTGTCAATCAGCCATCACCATGTCAAGCATTCGGGTAATGTTTTTCTTGAATGATTGCTGTTGATGACCTTCCAGGATACGGGCCATCGTCAATGCTCTACCTGCCACACTTGTGTTAACTGTGGGTTAGTCCTTCGAGCTGCAGGTATTTAATGACTGCGTTATAGCCAGTTTTTCCCCATTTCAGGTGATTTTAAAGGGAATGTTCACAAGATGGTTTGGTACAAAAACAACAATTACATTACAAATTGCAGTTCTTATGATTATGATTCATTCATTGATTGTACTTGTTGGTGGCAAAAGTTTGTTTTAACCCACTCGATCTACCATGCTCATCCAGCCCTCGTAATATCGTATATATTGAAAAACTTAAACTGTTTTCGTTCAACAATTTTGTCATCTAGATGATTCATCATTGAACATCATACATATGAGCACCATGTTAACTTTTACTAATAATATAGAGTACGGTTTCCATGTTATGCTAGAATCAAGTGGTCCCGGTGAATATGCGTCTAGTTATTGGTAGTAACACGTCAATATATTTATGATTGTCTATATACAACAGGAATGTATATCTAAACGTCTGTGTCGATCAGACAAAAATGTAACATGAATCCTAACCAAATAATCACGTAAATTACATTATACATATAACTTATCAATAACTTATCAATAGTAAGACAAAAAAACTTACGCTTGTGGTGTGTCGCTGTCAGTCGGTCGTAACCGTCAGTCATATATAAATACCTATGTAATAACCTGGTTAGGTTAGATGTTTGATTGAGTTAACCAGATGAATACGCCTATAATTTAACCATCTATTATGAGGATTTACCAGGTGAGAAAGTTCTTGATTTCTCTAAACATTCACTATCAACAAGATTGCGATAACGAAGTATGAAGACATTTGATTGAATTAACCATCTATAACCAGGTTGAATTTGATATATATAGATGCGCGGTTGAATTAATCTTCTATAACCAGATGTAACTTAGTATGAAAATGTTTGATTGAATTAAGCTTCTATGGCAAGCTCTAAGTAGGTATGATGATAATTGATCGAATTAACTGAAAGTTTGAATTCTAGAAAAACGCTTAACCATCTGATTGTTTCTAACTAGGTACGCACATGTTTGATCGGAATAATCATCTTTAACAAGATCTAACTGGGTATGAAGATTGAATTAACCATATATTACAAGTCCTAAATTTGTACGAAGATGCTAACCATCTCTAACTAGACATTTTCAGTAAGTCAATAACAACCATTGTCATTCCTAAACACACGCATAATATTTCAAAGGGTATATCTGATTTCTATAATGTATAGTTTAATACATCATTTAGACAAAAAATGTCTTAAACCATGATTTATTTATATTGCACTTAGAGATTTTAAGACAAAATGCAATATATTAAAAAAAAACAACAAAAAACAAACAACACGATATGAAGATTAAAATTTTCCAGTAATACAGAATGAAAAAAACACTTAACAAATCTCCTTGGGGTATAACCCTAAACGTGAACGAATCTATAAACTCAATTTCTATCAGTATTTCTTTGATACTGAGATTGAACAAATGGTTCTCCTGTGTCCAATTCGATTTATATATCCACTAACTCAGTTATTATTTATGTTTTACTTAAAACACAAAATGTTTTTGCATTCTGCCATATTGCCGCTATAAAATTTAATGACTGTCATATAATTGACGATTCCAATATCCAGATCAACGTAATTTCTAAAACTAATTCAAAAACGTAATATTACCCTGAATTGAATTATCAGTGTCTGTATGGGATTTCAAGAGTATTCTCGATCCATGAATAATTCCCAACTTTTAATATATCGACTCTAAGCAATCCATTTTCAGGCTTCAGGCGATCTAAATGAAGCAGAATGTCAGAAATTGTCAAAAATAAAAAGTGTTAAACGAGGCAAACCAAGACGTCTAGATATTTGCGTAATGTAATTTGACCATTTAAAAAAAAGACAATCTGGAGACTTGCCTGAACAATCTGTGTAATAAATAGTTACGATTGATTCAAGAACTAATTCAGTAACAGTTATTTACTGTCAGACAGAATCAATTAGATATAATGAAGTCCCACTACATTCCGATATGACGTAAGCCAAAGTCATCACCCAATTTTAAACATTCTTCAATATAGTGTTTAAATATCGGTTTATTATTCCAATTACTGCTAGAGTGGAGGAGAATATTTTTTCTCAACGAACAATAATCAAGTGGTCTAACAAAATACTCTAAATGATTTTTAATATTGGTTGAAAGAATTGTTCCTATGAACGGTACCAGACCATGGGTATCTGAGAGTATTGAGTTAACTTCTGATTACTGGATATACAATAAATCCCCAAATAAAAACTCTAGAAATAGTTTTAAAAAGGCTTTTGTAATTCGCGGAGGTGGATGCAGCAGTGTGCCAGATAATCCAGAAAGTTCCCGGATGCCATGTCTATAAATAAGCTGAAATAGAAAATCTAAAATGTAAGTTATATATTATATTATATACAGACATTATTATTGACATGGCAAGCTCGATGTTTCTGTCTGACTGATTTGAGAAAGAATATACTCATTGAACTGTCTATAGTTATATCGAATCACGATATCTACCAGACCGTGGGTATCATTGAAATTTCAAAGGACAGAGACATAATTCTACATTTTTAAAATAATATTCGATATAATTAAACGCTAATATAACTAATAATTCACAATTAATATTTTCTTGCTTTCAGCATCAATTTCATGGTTAAGTAAAGAGTGACATGTTGGTGATCTTTCATTTGGAAAAATGACAGATAAACGGTGGTTTTAATGTAGAAGTCGGCCGGTGCTTTTATAAAAGTGTGTGTGACAAATTTAAAGCACATAACATGACCTAACAAAGTTACATGTACTTAAAGCTAGTCTTTACAAGATATAGAGTTCCATTTCAAGTTAGTGTTTACCATGAAGATATAAACTTTACAAGAATTCGGCAACAATCTGATTTTTCGATTACCACCATTCATATGATTTGATATGCTTATTTTTTTTTTCAATATCTATTTTCTGTCTTGGCCGCAGGTTTATCTTGTAGCGTTTTGTTTCGCGTGTAGTGCGGTCCTCCTGCACTTACTATTAGATGCAGATGCAGGCTGATTCTTTATATCCTATTATTCGACATTACATGATAGGTAATGGCTTGGGCAGTGTGGCCAGCGTCGAGTCTTCCAAGCGCCTGGTTCCTCTGGGTTGTCGTGAGTAACATACCAACCTGACGTTTCTTTTGCTGCTTAGTATTTATGCATGTTCTACACGTCATATATATTCATATTCAATGAATCACATCCAAAAATTAAATGATTTCATGAATAATTATAATAATTATGGACAATTGAAATAATATACAAAAAACAGCGCTGCTAGCTAATCACCGGCAAGGGCTGACAGGATCGGTCATTTGCCGAAGAGGCAAAGAAAGTCACATAAATAATCCAACATATTTGATTTACCTGTTTCTCTAATACAATACTCTAATACAATACTGCCATTAACGTCCCGGTTGTCTTTTATGATTTATATTAACCAACAAATTCTGGAAAATTTTACGAATTCAATGAAAACAAAAGTACGTAGTTCTGGTACCAGTCTCACCATGAATGGCGGGCGGGAACAACGTTCTTTCCAATGCCTGCACTTGGATTGGCCTATGTAGTGGGAAATTATAGATTTTTTTCTATGAATTTCTTCAGTTCCATTTTTAAAATATCTTTAGATTTATCTTTCACAAACGGACTAACAGGGATGCAAAAAACACGATCATACTTAAATGAATTAAAATACAAAATTGTATCTTAAAAGATCTGTTTTGCGGACAATATTCTGTAATTCTAAAATTATTTTTTAATATCGGGTCTATTGAAGAACTAAAAATGTTTCGCCAACTTAATGATTCATTATATTTAAACTGAATACAAATAATTGTCGTTTAAAATTGTACCTCCATTAAGCCGAGATGAAATGTATGTAACAATCTAACATATCAATAGATATACGTCTGTTCCCATTTCAATATGAAATAAATGTGCAGACGTCTATAAATAGCAGCTAAAAATTGTAAAATGGATTCAAATTATTTATATTAAATACAAAAACCTTCCCACTAACAAGACAACAAACTAACAAACATCCCCGGTTTTTAATATTGCCATTATGGTTGTCTATATAAAACAAGTACACCCATTCCGGTCTGAAATGAAATGGTGTTTAGCATCCTCCTGTTCTGCCCCAAATTGTCATGGGATATATTAATTGTACGCCAATGTGTACACGGCACTTCGATTTTTCGTCCCATCCGTGCTGCACAATTGACAAGGGGACATCACGAAGGAAAATCCAGATGCGTCGATCGAATTCGGGACCTCCAGGTCAATGAGCCAGTGTCTTTTGTCTTCTACTAACTCAGTCACCACAGTTCCTTCAGTCAAAAACAGTTTCTTATGTAATAACCAGATAAGATGTATGCTTGAGTTAATCAGCTAGAAAAGCAACCAGATGAACAAGACAAGTTTTTAAATGCACTATATCCCCCGCCGAAATTCTAAAATAAATAGATAACATATAATTAAGCACACATTGTTTTTTCAAAAGTATCGAGCAATTCATCACTCTCTAATAAACCTAATAAACACCTACACCAAGTTTGACCATAGCTCAATTAGAAAGAGAGTTATTCCAAAAAGTGTGAATGACAGACAGACGGACGGACAAACAGACGGACGGACGGACCCATTTTAATAGTTACCTGCTTTCTACGAAAGACGGGGGACAAAAAATAGAAGTTTCTAAGTTTCTAGGAATAGTTTATTTCGCAAAGAACGTTAGGAATAATGATTCCCCGGACAATTTAATCATCAGACTATAGACCCGTCTGAATATTGGAATGAATGATATGTGGTTTATCGTCCTGCTTTTAGGCTTTAGAACAGCCACATTTGTTTCTTAAAGATAACAAAATGCCGAGGGAAATAAAGACACATCTTTAATATAGTTATTTCTTTAATCCCATTGATGATGTTCCTATCAATATACATACCTGTAATAAGAAGGATAAAGACAGGTGCCAAGGGCTAATGACAAAGAACAAACAGAGTATGTCATTATAGATATCTTTGATGATATTTACGGTAGACCTAAATTTAATAAAATTGAGCCTAACTTTGATGTCTGTATAACTAATGATATTGAAGTTTACTGAAACAAATCGTGCCTGTAGCCATAAAAAACAAAATGTTCATCAGTTTGAACCTTTTTAATGTGACTCCATACGAAACTCTTAAAACACATCGGAACAAACGAAACGTAATAAGAATGTTGACGAGGGAGCTATTGGTGAGGGAGCTATTTTGCTACGTATAGTGTTGGGGCGAGATATCACTACTTTATTGTACATTTTGATCTATTACATTGTAAAACTAGCTTAGTTACTCGGTTACTTGGTATTCGGCGTCGCAAAGATGAAAATTCTCCATTCTTCAGCCATCAATAACGACTCAATAATCATTAACAGCCAGTTCGTATTTCATCGTTAAATACTGCACCAAATGCAAAAATATGCAGCATCATTAAATGCATACATTCACAAAATTTCAATCGTCTGGTTTTCTACAGCTAACAGACTTCTCTCTTTTAGAAAGTTTATGAAGAATTCTGAGATTGTACACCTTTATTTAGAACACTAATAAATTACCATATGTATATATGTCCATATTTATCTTTTACATATCGCATCTAAGCCAATACGTGTGGCGAATGCAGATATGAGTTTTAAAAAGAGCGATTACTTCTTAATGTAATAACTTGATGGATATTTGTATTTAAAAAGATAAAAAAACAAAAACTAAGCCATTATATAATGCTATCTTCGCGGTGTTTTCATAAAGACTATATTGTTATATCCGCCGTAATTCATAATGCATGCATTTTGAAAATCCGCAATTAAACATCAAATTATATCCCTAGTCTAAATATTCAATTATATAGCTTTTGGAAACTTCTGTATTGACGACTATGCTATCTAGTAAACTTGTTACTGAAATAAAACATCGACCCAAGTTGAACTTTGCTGGACCAGGACAAAAACGATCTTCAACAAGATTCTGTGGCACTCAAGGCCATCTTTATATTGTATTGATTTCGTTCAAATTGTTTGGCTTCATCTTGCACGTCATCTTTGCCAAATACAATAAAAACAAATCCGATCACTTTCGATGTTTGATTATATTTTAGTTTAAAGGTGACTCTGTTTCCTGTTACATCGACAAGAACAGATTGTACAACTTCTTTATATCCGCTATTCTGGTCTCTACTGATTGACTTGTACTTTTTCTCTGTCAACCATTTTGAAATGCATCCAGCAAATAAAGGCAATCTTATGTCAGGGAGCTATTATCATTCTAAAAGATGCCAGGTCTTTTCCGGCTGAAGAAGACAATGAAGCAACCGTGTTATTGGATTGGAGGAGAAATCGTCTTCTTTGAATAAATCCTTCTAACATCAAATGACATGGGGTTCAATGTCTTACTTTTCGATATATACTCTTCAAAAAAAGAAACGCACAACCCATTTTTCATCATTTTTTTTATTTGAACGAGGTCTTTGTTTCGGTAAATCTTACTTGTTTTTAATGCCATTATGTAAGGATAAAAGAAATTCATTATTGATTTTAAAGGTAGGGTCACTAATTGTGACTGGTCATACTTTTTGTCGAAATTTTTTATCGCTTGATTGCACCAAGAAACATGAATTTAAGTGTTGTTAGAGCTTCTGTTTTGAAATACGCCGACACCATGAAATCCAACTTTAATGGGTTCAGGCACTGAGGGTATGGTCACAGCAACACTGGAGAGCAGTTTGGTTCAGCGACGTGTCGCCGTTCTTGTTGCAACAAGGCGATAGTAGAGCGAGGATATACTGACGACGAAATGTAACGTTGCGTTTCTTTTTGGGGAGAGTATATTATTTGACCTCGCGTCGATAATAAACATAGGGTATTTTCGAAACAAATTCACTGTTTATTTTACAGCTACCTATGCAATACGGATAATTTATCAATTTTCACCGGGGGGGGGGGGCAAGGGTTATGCCATGTTTACCAGGCTTCAAAATCTTAGACAGTTCTTCAGTTTTGTTTTCATCTTACCGTTCAGACATTTTTATTGTTTCATCTCATTACGAGTGTCATCAAAATACAATGTTTGATCGCCGTCGCTTTGCTGCAATCTGTTTCACAGTGAATATTCACTGCGGGATCAGTTTGGCCTAGATAACAAACCTCATCTCTCCACCCTCCGTGTTTCGAGATAAGAGATGATTCCATTTAGTTCCACGTAGCAAAGCCGAGCGCGAATCACGCTCGCAAAAAGTAAGCAAAATTGACAATATTTTTCAACTAACCAACGATCGGTTATTGTTATTTATAACATTTCTGCCACATCCAACTACAATTAAGCGGATAATCCTACCAGACACGGGTCCAAATCCCCTCTTTTTAAATTATAGCGATAGTAGATTGCTTTTTCCGACATTTTAAAATAAACATCGTTAACACATAAAAACAACGCTTGATTTACTTTATTGTCAATAGACTGGGCTGCGTAATTGTAATAAGTACTAATAATATAAAATTAACTCATTTTTAAGATGGTACAGGTACATGCATTGATAAAGCAATTGAGTTTGCCACTTGGAACTAAAGGCATCCAATCGTAGCTAAAAACAAGCACAACAGTATATCTCAACGTTTTTAGTTACGTGCTCGTAGCTAAGTAGTACCGAACGAAGATAAAGATAGGAAGACATGGCGAAAACATGACTGCGCAGATATTTATATAACGTATTATTGCACTGTGTAACATTTTGCAGCTGACATCAGGATATAAATGGTGTGTAGAGAACATTACAACAGTTTAATTGTTTGATTGCCTCCTGTTTAATAGGACCGCCAATACAACCATGTTCTTGTGATAATTACAGAGAAACTGAAATACACGGCATACCGAGGTTATGGGCAGATATCTGACATTCCTTCAAGCCCTTGAGGTGGGGCAGTGACCAATGTTTAGCTGTTCCACATTCAGCTTGAAATTATCAGCGTCAACATCATTCTATCGAAGGAGAAAACAGATTTGTGTAATACCAATATTAATGCGGTTTCCGCTAGATTGATATTTGCCCAGTTATTCAAATCCATATCACAAGTTAATTATATTCTTAAGAAATGTTAGGTAGTAGGGATTTTGATAAGCGTATTAACTGTTCTGAACCTTAGGGACATATTCGGAAACCAATAATTCATGTGTGGAAATACATGTATTAAAGTAATACGTGGCCACAGTGGCTTGCTGAGTAAGACGTTGGCTCGCTAACCCGAAGGACCTGTTGGTCAAGAAAATGAATCTGGATTTTCCAGCGCCTTCCCCTCTTGACAGTGGTGTAGGACAGAGGGCAAGACAAGGGATAACGAACATATTTGGATCAGGAAAAAATCGAATACCTGTGTACACATTACAGTGGACGTAAAAGATCCTTTAGCGTTTTGAATTCGATATAAGAGTAGGTCGTAGTGCCACTGTCAAGGCAAAATTTCCTCCATAACACACTATGATGTATGCCCATCTTCATCAGTTCAGTCGTTTCATTTTATTTCTTATTACGGTAATCCAAACTTTCCCCAGCAGCAATATATGAACATATTCCCATTGACAAGCTCGTAAAAGGAAACCAATACAGTTGCCTCCTAATTAAAGAATATAATGACAGCTAAATGGTGTCCTCTGAAGTTCATTCTATAGCAAAATAATTTATTAACTTCAGTTTTTATAATTTAAGACCATTCTTTATAAATAGAGCTGGGTTTATTTAGAATTATAGGATAGGATATACATTTGAAAATCAATATGAGTCAAAAAAGGAATTGGAACATTAGAGATATTCCGGATATAAATCATAATACCTATTCATTTAAATCTGACGACAAAATGCGTTCCCAGTTAGATCTTTAGATGTATGTCAAGGTTGATTTTATCTGACAAATTGCGTCTAGCTTCATTACAAACGGATGAATAGTATGGAATCTAAGGATCCCCAACGTTAGTTTGGGCGGACGACAAAATACGTTGATATCAAGTGCAATCATATGCAAATTACTGAGAATCGTCTTAGATCCATCTCTGAGTTTGGACTGATTTACATCAACAAATATTTATCACAGACAGTGAAATCCCCTGGTATGTCCATTTTAGTAAGAAAATGGCCCTGAAGAACTTCTAATATATACTGAGCAGAGCTTTCTTCAGTTTCACAAGTCACAAATTGGTAGTAAATCGTTTTTAGTTGACGGCTTTTGTCGATTTTCATGAATATTTTATCGACTTCAGACGAAAAGTAAAACAAACTACAACCAAATCGACAAGATGGGTTCTAAACTAATCAAATACCACATACGTCACGCACAGAGAGAGAAAAGTGATACCATTCAACGGCAAATAAATAAAAGAAATCAATGCCGGGTCTATTTCAAAGAAAATTAATTCAAATTGCAGAAAATAACCCGTTCAGTTCTATTCTTGGACCCATACAGAGTTGAAATCAAGCCTGTTGCAGTAATCTATAAGATTTAGAGTTCTTTGTGATTTCGGTCTCTTGAAATTACAAAAAATATTGTTATTTTGACCAAGTAGATAGGAATGAATAATGACTGCACAAAAGTGGAGTTAAGAGTCCATTCTAATACAATTTTCTCGTTCTCGCATTATTTTCATATTAGTAGTTTTATATAACACATTCTCATTATGTACATTAAATGTTTGGAGAAATGATACGATTTAACTCAACTTTATCTGGGCTAATTTTACTGGGGTTTTTTCGTATTGCTTGGTATAAACAGCGACTGTTAGCTGTTAGCTGTTAGTTTTTTGCTGACACTAACGGTTGGTAAGTTTCCAAATTAATCATCTAGATTCTAGATGTAAGTCCACGGATTAATTGCGGGAACATTATTCGGCATGAATGGTTGTTGTTGTTTTAACAAATCACAGGATGACGTATACTGGTACGATGAAAGACGCGTTCCTTCCTGGTGTCTTGTATTTATCGTATAGGTATCTGCTATTGGCAATAGTACAGGGATATCGTCAAGGTGGGACTTTTCTGCTACATCCGGGCATACAATATAATTTGCTTTCAAGGACATTTTGCCCGAAAAACTGACAGAATTAGGCTACTTTGCGCGAATACCAATGTGTACACGGGATCTCGGGCAGGAGCGTGGTAATCCATGATTTTGCATAAGGAACAAGGTCCCGTCCGGGCCCCACAAAACAATATTTATATTTGTGAACGTGTGCCACCAGGTATTGGGCTGAGTGGAATATGCTAGAGTCGATTTCTAGCATATCTGCGCCCTGTTTCACGAAATCTTAAGTAAAGATTAAATCTAAAGTTTAGTAGACACTTCAATTTTCATTGGCTAAGCACTAAAATCAGTCTAATATCATCCAATCAAATTAATAAAATTTGGATCTTATCTTTGTTAAAATTTCGTGAAACAGGCCCCCGACCAACGGTATATGTTTGACACTGGTTGAACATTATATATGATTATGATTATAATGTTGAAAACTGTATTGAAACCGCGTGCATTTTTGCCATTTGCGAAAGCTCAAATGGCGTAAAAAAATCAAAACCAAGCCGCAAAGCTCGCCATTGCGTCCCTTCGCCTACCCCAACAGATTAGACGCTGTTCTTTGCCAGACCTTTCGCCCATCCCCACTGACAAGTGAGCAATCCGGACTCCCATGGATTGGTAGTAGGTCAAAAGCCGACTGGAGACGAGCATCCGGTTAGAAGTTTCTTCAGTCAAATTATAAAGTTATCATATTATAATATAATCATGCTAATGCTTAAATAATCTGTGCTCTAAAACAATTATATTAATACTGGAATATTGGTTTAACAGAGGTACTGGATAGTGCCAATAAACGCGGCGGTCATATTGGCATAGAGGGGTGTCCAAGTAATAAACAGAAGAGAGGCCATTCTAATGCAGACCCCTGATTAACCACAATAACAATTTGTACTTTAATGGTGCCGGACGTTAATCTTCTAGACTTGGTCTAGATATCTCTCTACTCGGTCAGTCACAGCTTCTCTGTCCATAATGATGTATAAGGATTGATCTGGGTTGATCTTTAGAATCAAATATTTACACAATCTGGTCATTGGATGGATTACACGCCATACATACTATGACCCCACTGAGTGTCGATGTTTGGAAAGATACATTTCTCAACCAGTCTTTAGGGTGTCAACTATAATAAAACACTGCTATTTTTTAATAAAAGTTAAATCTGCCTAATACAGATGCGTCGTTTGACCTCAAATATATTATAAACCATTAGCTTGATATTTATTTACATGCCAAGCCGATAATCAAATCTCGACTCTAGACCATAGGGTGGATTTGATTTTCAACGGATTTAAACATGATTGCCAGTTGATAATTTAATTAAGATAGGGTAATCAAACATTTGTTATCGTAAAAACGATATAGCAATGCCAATCGTGACCGCATTGTTCTTCAAATGACCACAACTCCGCTCAGAATGAAGTAACTAGACTGAAATGTTCAACATATTCCCCTGTCAGTGCCTCTCTTTTGTTTAAAACTGTTACAGCGAGAACTGTCAGGTCTTTATCTAAATCTTACATAATGCGATGTCCATTGTTTCTTCCATTTTAAAATAAAATCAATAATTTGATCATAGGAAAATCACAACGTTTAAATTTTGAGAAATTGAACATTACTCGTAAAATATTGTGTGTTATTTAATTAAATTTCATTCAATTCAATTCAAATCAGAGTTTCGAAAAAAAAAACCTTTCCTAATAGCCTTTATACTTGAAATATTATTAGACCGCATTGGTTTACTTTGTTAAAATAACGGTATCATGCAGAGTTTAGCAACATACGAGGACTATTCAGTATGAATATGATACATCGGTTGTTAATATCTAGCAGTAGAATTGATGACCTCCTTCATCAGATTTTTACTTCTGTGACTGATAAATTTCTAGGTTAACCACGACTCATGTATCTATGTATTTGTGTCAGCGGTACGATTGATCTAGATCGGTTAATGACGGGATATATGAAATCGCAGTTTCCTTTTAGCTTTAAACATGGATTAAATGGATTAGGTTAAGTGGACAATGAAAGGAGGCTAACTACCTTATTGAATAGTATTATTCCGAGGACAAATATGAATACGAATCACTGTAATAGATATATAAATCAGTCGACTTATTTCTGGAGATTTTCTAATATAAATCTAACAAGAAAGTTAATTCAATTTCCGTGACGCAAAATAGTTATCTTTGTGGAAATGTTTTATTTAAAGGACAATGGCGCCATTTTGAAATCAAACCGAACACTTGTTAGGCACCACGTTATTAATTCAAAAAATGCCACAAGGCTGTTTTCATTTATTAAGATTACAGTGTACCGATTTACTTTTCGTGTACATTTATTTACGTCTAGCATAAAACATTTTGCAAGAACTATAAAAGTCTCTTAAATCTCTTGCAAGTCAAAATAAATGAATATATAATGAGAAATAAATTGGGCATAGTGGTTGTATAACAATTTAAACACGATATAAAAGCTATTGTAGCGTGATATGACTTGTCAAAAAATCATTATTTAAAGCGACATTGGGTAAGATTAGATAAAGAGCTGGCAGTTCTCGCTATAATAGTTTTAAAAAAAATAAAGATACTGAAAAGTATTATATGTATGAAAATTTCAGTCAATCACTTCACTCTGAGCCAAAGAATCCGCGATACAATTATAGACCATCCTCGATAGGCAATATTACCTTTGTTACGATAATAAAGAAAGTCTCGGTTGTCCACCTTTACGGGAACCGCGTCCACCATATAACGTATTTGAATCCACTAAATATCGGAGGCATATGATGCCATCAAAAGTTGATTAAGGTCTTTGTCAGTTAATTAATGTCTAATTAATCATTTAGATAACATTAACATTGCAATACAGATTTAGTTCTTGCATAATGCATGTTTAAATGAGAATATAAGTGTAATCCAAGATGACAAACATTCATCAAAAATAAGTGGTATTTCCAGTTTAGAAATATTACACAACATTTATTTGAATCTAAATGATATTATTATTTAATATGTAATCGGGTAACTTACGTTGTGTGTTGTTATAATAATAATAATAATATGTACAGTTATATAGCGCCAGTACTCCATGTGCATTGGCATGCTCACAGCTCATACAGTTAATTACTCTCATTAATCATGAAAACATTTCTTAAAAAGACAAGTTTTAAGTCTTGATTTAAAACAAGAAAGGGTTGGAGATGATTAAATAAGTTCTGGTAGGTTGTTCCATTGTTAGGTGCATTAACTTAGAGCGATCTATATCCGAATAATTTTAGTTTCCACCTTGGGCAACACAACTGATGAAGTCTGTTTGATCGGACGTTACGAGAGGGAACATGTATTTGCATAAGGTCGGATAAATATTTTGGAGCTAAGCCATTTACACACTGATAAGTCAAGGACAGAATTTTGAAAATGATTTTTTAATTTATTGGCAGCCAATGGCGTGATTTCAGAACAGGAGTTACACGAGAGTCTTTTGATGATCTAGTAACAATTAGAGCTGCGGCATTTTGCACAAGTTGAAGTTTTCAAATGTTGCACTAGATGTTACTGCTAACAAGCTGTTACAGTATTCAATCCTTGAGAATACCAGAGAACATACAAGTGTGGCATCTGTTTCCTTGCTAATCAAATGTCTTATATGATCAATGTTCCTGAGCTGAAAATAACATTTTCGACAAATGTCACGAATGTGACTGTTTATGCGTAAATTGAGCTCTAAGAGGACACCTAAGTTCTCCACAGTGCAAGACGAGTATTTGGACCAAAGGAGATACATCCAGTTTTACTGTCATTCAATTTCAACATGCTTCTTGTCATCAAGTCTTTAATGTCACGTGTACACAATTTGATGTCAGAAAATTTTGGAATGGAGTAATTTGCAGTCAGATGTGTATCATCTGCATAAGAATGTCGCCCGAGACCACTAAATTCATAGTGTACATCACAAAAGGAGAGGTCTTAGGACTGATCCTTGTGAACTCCACTGTTTAACTGAATTTCGTCTGATTTCACTTTATCTACTAGAACAGATTGCAGCCTATTAGAAAGATATGAATCAACCCGATTTAGTATGAAACCATCTAGACCAAAATCATGTTAAGACACCCAAGCAGCCTGTCAAGCTGCAGATAAGTCCAAGAGGACCAATGGGGAGATACTTCAAGCATCTACAGACATTCGGATATCAGTCCAGTTTCAGTGCTGCGCCAAACACGATATGTGGATTGGAATTCATCCATAAGATCATGATGAATCGGGCGGTCCATTAGTTGAGACTTGACAGCCATCTCCAGTATCTTAGAAAGAAAAGATAAATTGGAAACAGGGCAGTAGTTTGGTAGGGGGAAACTTCAAGATGAGGTTTCTTTAACAGAGGATTAACCACTGCTTCTTTGAGATTTTGGGGAACAACGCCATATTCCAATCTTTAATTTATGTTACACGTAATGACTGGGAGAAGCACACTCACATAATCCAAGCGGATTTAGTTGGAACAGGGTCTAATTCACAACTTGTAGGCTTAGAATCGTTCATTATTTTCAATACTTGATCTTCAGTATAAGGTTTGGAGAAACAAAGACGATGGAGACGGTCTGGATGTGTGTTGTGGTGTATATATAGTGTCGTTCCGTACTGATTTAATCAAGTCAACTCTGATTTTATCTACTTTGAAACTCTTGGTACTAGTTTCCATAAACTGAAATTTGTAAAATTATATTTCGGGATCGTCGATTGTGAATTACCTGTGTTGAGCGTCTAACTGATCGTGCGTCTGTGTTATCTGTCACAAAGTACTGTATTAAAAAAATAATATAACGGAACACCAGAGTCTAGTATGTATGTAAAACGGATCATCTGACTCTAGTATGTATCTTTAACGGAACATATGACTCTAGTATGTATGTATGTATAACGAAGAATCTGACTCTAGTATGTATCTAAAAAGGAACATCTGACTCTAGTTTGTATGTATAACGGAACATCTGGATCTATGACGGAATATCTGACTATATCGGAACATCTGTAATATATAACGAAGCATCTGATTCTACCATCTAGATATAACTGAATATCTGACTAGAAAATTTGACACGTATTTGGATAGTACATATAGTACACAATAAAGAAATGCATAGTTCTGTGGAATAATTTTATTTTTCTAAACACTCTGGTATATACATAATTCTATATTGTATTGGAATTATGGAATTATGTAGAATGTTGAAAGATAACAGCTGATCCTCCATGATATTTTTGTTTGTGTGTATGGATTGAAGAAGAATAATAGCTAAAAAGTTTTGTATGAATTGATGATAAATAAAATAATCATGGTCCAAAATAAACATTCAATTTATATTCTAGTCGTGGACCATGCTCGAGAAGAGTGGAGGGTAGTCATGTCATAAACAATTAAACATTGTAGTTCTAAATCGTTGACCCAAACTGTTAGTACAGTTTAGTTGCAGAACAAACAATTCTAAGCATTTTTGCCGGTTGTGACGAGGATAAATCTTGCAACAAATCAATCTACCACAACTGAACTGAACTCAAACCACCCACACGTGGCAATAAAATCGTAAAAAACGTGATCGTAATTGGTCTGTCTGTCTGTCTCTGTATTTAACTGTCTGTCAGTTTTATTAGACATGAGAACACAGTGACATTTTTGACGGTCACTAAAATCAGGTGTTTTATAATATTAATAGTCTCTATAAAACACAGCCACCATTGTTATATAATCAATTTATCACACAGTTTATGTAAACAGGCCAACAGCAATACATACAACAGACACCCTATTCTTGTATAAGGTCATATTCTATTTATACAATTGAAGGCATATATTATATTAATACACCAGAAGCGTCCTGCTGCACCACCCACTGATAACAACTCGTGTATTCGAAACGAAAATTTTATCGGCATTGTCAAACTGGTGAAAGAAAACAGAATGTGGATGCATCAAGGGTGTGATGACCGTTGCATTGCATGAGGAAGTAGTGCCCATGGGGTCAAAATAACTCAATATCTATATCGACTTTGTCTACTGAAAATAACTCTTCGGATCCGGTTCTTACATCGATAACCCGGACAGTACATGATAATACACTGAATTGGTCAATTAGCTTAATAAAGCAGAGATGTTTCGAGAACTGCGTCTGTACATCCATGAATAATTATTATATCTAATAGCCAACCGAAGTTGTTTTTTTTTTATAAATCTTACAAGGTCCGCTGGAATCGATGATAATTTTAACTTAAACTTTCTTACCTTGTGTATAATAGAGAAGAGATGAAACTGACAACTGTTTTAGTCCAATATAGTAGGCGTGTAGAACAATGACTGTCACTCTTAACTGTTTTCAGCTTATTAAATCATTTACATCTCTTATAAACTTCACAGTTTTAACAAGAACATGATTTACAGCTAACCTTCTCCTATTCAATGAAGCAAATATGAGACAACAAACACCAATGAATAACAGTAGATGACTAGAAAAATTCGAAATATTAATTTACATATTGCTAGCACCGTCGTCGTCATTGACATCATTTCTACATCATCATCATCATCATCATCATCATCAATTGTCGACACCTCATTCGTCATAACGTTGTAAACCATGATCAGCCATTCCAATCATCTTAACCCATGATTATAGTCATTCGCGAAAATTTGTAATTGAGAACGAAAAGACCATCTAGACCCGTGTGTTTGATCAACGTTCGCACTCCATTCAGATTTGAGGATGACGAATTCTCAATCATAATTAACTTTTTTGTTAATTCTGTTATTAGCTCAATTTGATTAAATGAACAATGACATTTACTATCTGTACAACACAGCCACCATATTCTTGAAGCAACAGCCCGAGAAATCCTTCTCTGGCCATTGCTGGATTGGCTTCTGATACTTGAGCTTTTGAGGCAGTGTGTCTAGTCTTCCCATTAAATCAAATCTATCCCAAGTACAGCAACATGACAACCCTTCGTTTAATCTGGGGTTTTAAGGTATGAAAAATGGCGAAAGTACTGTTTGTCTCTACACAGTACTTTTTAAATTATAGCCGTTTGATTAGTTTTTCTACAAGATTCTGCTATGGGCATATGAATTTCGTGTGTTATGACGTAACGTTGTGTAAACATTTGGTCCAATTTGAAACTCTGCTTAAAGCCGAATGATATTAGTACGCAGTTAGTTATTGGTTGTTAGAGTTCGACCATCATGACGTACAGCTAAATCACCCTTCATCATAATTTATCGTTCTCGTAACCCCTTTCTTGTGACGATCGATTTTGGAGAATGCATATACATCTCGATCATCAATAGGCGAAGAAAACGTTTTTATGCATTTTTGCGTTTATTTGGGCGTGCCTAATAACATCCCAAAAGTTTACCAAATTTGTGGAACCGAAGAGCGCTAAAAAAAATGTACTATTCAAGATGGCTGAACAGTGTACAGAAATGTGATATCAAAATTTCAAATGAGCCCATTAAAAGTAGTATGACCTTATGTAGCAATAAATGACACGACACAGCAGACCTATGTTCTTAACCATGTAACTGTTTGGCTTTGTCTATACTAATATTTCTGACTGTCGTTTGTTTCTCCGTTCAAGGTTGGCGGCTCCACAAGGGCTCTCCCGAGGCTGAAATTTGGTGTGTAGGGTAGCTCGAGCCAGGAAAAAATTTGAATCTGGCGGCGATGGTCCACCACGTTCGGTTTCGAAGTTATGCTACTCCCGGTTCATCGTTATACCCGTGCCACAACGGGACCGGGTCAACCGCTAGTTCTCTATAAATGTATATCAGAACATGAAACCGAAGGATCGTTAGAACATAGAGATACAGCGAAAGTTTATTGTGCTTTTCAGCGTGGTTTCTCATCAGTGATATGCATTGCAGTCCGGTATAGGGGTAACTTTGCCCGGACGGCGGCACTACGGCCTACTCCTATATCGAATTCCTACTGTAAATGAATCTTTTACGTGCACGTCAATATCTCATCCCAGCCACTTGACAACTGCCCCCGTTAGGACTTCCATCCTGCAAAACTTACAATGCATCACTGACAAGGGGGGTAACAAACTGGATGAACTTTCGCGGCCAATGCAGGGATCGAACACCCGACATCCAGGCTAACGAGTCAGCGTCTTACCCACCATGATTCCTTAGCTTGATATGCACATAAAAGAGCCCTTGGTAGTTTCTTATGGCGGTATATTAGTGCCAAAATTCTAACATGCTATCGTCTAATTTCTAACCTCCATTCATGTAACTTCTAACCTCCATTCATGTAACTTCTAACTTCCATTCACGTAATTTCTAATTTAAGACAATGTATAATTCAACTTCTTTATTTGTTCAGTGTAAATATCAATTCTATTTCATCTTATTTCTATTATTGAGGCGACAAATGTCTACTTCATTGTGGTATTACATGTTAAGCATGAACGGCAAACAAATTTAGAATTTTGATACTTCTACCTAGCAACCATCATTATGACATCGTTTGGTGTCGCCACTGTGTGCTCAATTGGATGATTGCGCACCTGATCGGGACCATAATTGGTATTAACGACCCATTCTTCGTTTGGTTGAAGGTTGGAAGGAGTGCTGAGAGAGAGAGAGAGAGAGAGAGAGAGAGAGAGGTCACTTAGTATTAAACTCAGTATCTGTGTAGGCCTATCCATAACATTTATACCCTGTGTTAATATAGACCAACTGCATATAGATATTAATTATTGGCTCAACCGTAAAAAAAAATAAAATAAAATTCTCCAAATCCCGTTAAGCTTATATTTGAAATAGAAAATGAAATGAAATGAAGAGGGTTTAACGCCCTACTGTTTTGTTCCGAACCGGGCTAATGGAGACGGACATACGCCATACAGTGTGCTTTAGGGAAATATTGCCCGGAGAGCGGATCTACGACGTGGACTTATATCGAAGTCTAACGGTCACGGGATCTTTTACGTGCACGCCAACATGTACATGGAACCTCGGGTTTTCATCCCATCGGAACGACAAGACACTAATAAGGGGGAACCACGCCAGAAAATCTGGATGAACTTTTTTCGACCAATGCAGGGATCGAACTCCCGACCCACAGCCTAGCGAGACTGCGTCTTACCCACTTAGCCACGGTATTCGAAATAATATTTGCAAACCATACATTATATCACGTTCAATGTTGTTTAGAGGGTAGGATGGCCGAATGGTTAGCACGTGCACGCTGTAACATAAGGTCTGTCATTGAATAAACTGGCGTGGTTTCGATTTCCCGTTTTTACGTGACATGGAGCAGAGCCGCCTTTCCAACCTCGTGGGTTTTCTCCGGGTCCTCCCACTGCTAAACACTCCTACGCGCAAGCGAATTATTGAAATACAATTGAACGGTGTTAATACCGAAATGACCTGGTTGGTGTCGAGTTGATGTTAAACCCCATGTCCCCATCTCTCTCTCCCGATGTTGTTTTCAATTTTAACACTCAGGCAAGCCACTCAATCTGACGAAGAGGGAGTCGTTTGTATCAATAGAATGGTCCCGATCAGGTGCTCAATTCCCAAACTGAGCACACGGTGGCGACACCAAACGATGTCATAATGATGGTTGCTAGGTAGATGTATCAAAATTCTAAATTTGTTTGCCGTTCATACTTAACATGTAACACCACAATGAAGTAGACATTTTTCGCCCCAATATTAGAAATAAGATGAAATAGAATTGATATTTACACTGAACAAATAAAGAAGTTGAATTATACATTGTCTTAATTTAGAAATTACATGAATAGAAGTTAGAAGTTACATGAATGGAGGTTAGAAATTACATGAATAGAATTAAGAAATTAGACGAAAGCATGTTAGAATTTTGGCACTAATATACCGCCATAGTTTCTGTCTGGGAAAAATTCCCCACTACAACAATGTATGCCAAATGCCCAGGCCGTCCTAATTAGCCTTGTTGGTACAGAAAAGTCGGACATTAAACACTATTTCATTCATTCATATTGGTCAATGTGGGAGACAAAACTGTTTTATTGCTTGTGGTGAGATTTCATGGAAATCGTTGACCTGTACTAAAACCGGCTTTTAAAACCTCTTACATAAAATCTCAAGCTGGCTGGTAACATTTGTCATTATTCAATAAGTAATTGAGATGTGTCTCGGTTGGTAATTACAGTTAACATTGATCTTACATTACGTTTCTTCTATACCAGCCGATATATCCATTCTCTTGAATTATCACGCATCTCCCCAATTACTATCGTATCTGAGAGACACGGTGTGTAAATTAACTAGAAAATAAATGATGCTATTAGCCGCTAATTTTAATCAGGGAAATGCAAACACAAGCACAACAAAAGTTAAAGCTCGAGGCCTCGTTTCACAAAGCACTCATAAGAGTCTAGGGCCCTTAGGCGAAAGTAGACCTACTATGGGACCCTTGTCGTCTGGTAATATTGGACTATCGAACATACTAGAGACGATTTGTAGTATATCTGACCCACGATATTTGTTTGACACTGGTTAAGCTTTATGATTATGATTATGTTGTTGTAAAACAGCATTGAACCGCGTTTTTTTCTTTTGGTTTTCTTTTTGTCATTTGCGAAGAAGTACAAAAACTCAAAGGATGCAAAAACTCAAAAGCGTGTCATTGCGCCCCCACTTAGCCACTGTTAGCGGCAGTGCGTATTCATTAATTACAAATATGCACTTTGAGATTGTACCGACTAAACATATTAGGGTTTGATATGTTGGGGGGGGGGGGAGTTGGGGGGGATTCTTTGGGGGGCCTTTGGAGATTCATGACCTCTGCCATTTTGACAACCTCACCCAATGCAGGTGTGACGTCACTACTATCGGGCCCGTAACCAGCTCATAACATTTGTTAGGGCTACGGAATTTTTTGGAGGGGCTGAAGAAAGATGTGACCGGCTAAAACACTCCTAAGAAATCTTTATTGTTGGCGAAATATTGGGGGGGGGGGCTAATTCGATTTTTGGGGGGTGGCTAAGCCCCTCATAGCTACACATGAGTTAAGGCATGTGACAGCTAACCAAATATATAAAAATATAAACATTGGGCTACTTCAAATGTAAGACTTTGTGCTTCGTGACACGCAGTCAAGCTCTTTTGAATCTTCGGAATTTTCGGCTACCTAACTACCTTAATGATCGGAGCTGTCACAGTAACTGTTTTTCCTAAAATAAAAATTGGCTATTTCCTAATGATTACGCACATTGTTACTCATTATTAACCATGTCTACATCAGATAAATACAGTAACTATGATCGTTGACTATAAAGTTCCTTAATCGGCTTATTAAAATCATGGAACAAGTAAAAGAGGAAAACAAAATTCGCGCTGTTTTGCAAACAACCGACCAATATTCTTCTGATTTTCATTTTGAAATTGATATAGTTGTTTATCACTTTCAGAGGAATATCATTTGTCTCTTCAGAAAAGGTACCATTAAGTAAAAGTGTCACGTCGATTCATTTTGACAGGACAGTCACTTAATATGATTGAAATGATTACTTATTGATTCCGTAGCACTTAATCTAAGAAAATATTTCTAAAGCACACACAATTAATATCTTTATTAATAAAAATGAATTAATCGTTTAAATCTACTTAAGACGTTCAAACGAGTGCAGAATAGTAGTATGAGGGCCTGTACAGCCACGCACGTGCGCGCATGCCCGGTGCATGTATGTGCGTGCACGTGACCTTGCACTGGATGACCTTTAGCACGTGCGTGACCTAAATGACCCCCTGCACGTGCGTGACCTAGATGACCCTTGGCACGTGCGTGACCTAAATGACCCCCTGCACGTGCGTGACTTTGCACGTACGGAGAGATGGGCGCGCGCGGGAAAAGAGAGAGAGAGAGAAGGGGAAGGGGAAACAACTCTTTTACATTGATTAAGTTGGCCCTGAAAAGGGCCGTTGTCCTAACAACAACACTTCGGCTGCTCCCACCGATTGGGTTTTTTGGTGCATTTGAGCAAGTGTTTGCTCCGTCTATGACAGGTGTTGCCAATCTCTGTCCCGCACCAAAAACAAACCAAGTAATCGGCATCGGGCCGGTTCCCCCCAAACATGGGGTAATACCCCCGACAAGTAGCACAAAATCTAAAATCTTTACGATCCATGGTGTTTGTGACTTCTTTGGGCTTTGATACTCCTATTTATGGCTCGAGTCGGGACGATTCTAATGTGTTGGGACGACATCATTTTCCACCAATCAGAATAGCATGACGTCACATGACGTCACAAAAAAACCCAGACACATGTTGCTGACAAAGCATTTTATTGAACAAAACTTGTTATGGTTACAAAAGAAATCAAAGAAACAAACACAAGAAAAAACACACTTAAAGATACCGCCAGGGTAATCATTGCAAAAGTATTAACGCGAGGTACACGAGGTTGTCCGCGTTGTGGTTTTCTCCGAGGCGTATGATTGGCGCACCGTCAGCCATACTGATAATGACAGACAAATGGTGTTTCGCGGAAGATTATGAGGTTAAAGGGTCGTTACTACGAACTGCGCATGTCACCTTGCTAATTTTAGAATATAAACACGTGGATCTGTTTAACTTAATAACGCGATTCTCATTTACACACGTCGAAGCGTGCAAATTAGTTTTTAGGGAGGGGTAGTAATTGATGACATTTTCAGCTAAAACTGATTAAAACTCATTAAATGTTTATAACGCCAGGGATTTTTCTGATAGATGTCATTTTCATCAAGTAGTTAATCACGTGACCAACGACCTCTGGGTCAACGGGTGCAGTGCGCAAGACGACGACAGAGTCTAATGCTGGATAGCGAGATTTGTGTAGAGAAAGGTCAAGGTCGTACTCGTACATGGAGGACCAATTGGACTATAACACGCATGCGCTGATTTACCATTACCACGGTCACTGAAAGTCTTATTCTAGAATCCGATTCGGTAATGAAATATCATTTATGTTACGATCCTGATTTGGTTGATCTAGGAATTTTTGGTCACAATTCCAAAACAAACAAAACAAAAAGGCGGATTTAGTCTGTTTAATCAGTATTCTTTTGGTTTCCAGCTATCACTCAGTGCCAGATTTGTTATCTTTGCTGTGGATATACAAAATGCCTTTTACTGTTGAAACTATTAGAAAGTATAAATTTGATTTCATTATCGTTAATTCCTACATCTCGCCAAAAAATTCAAAATTGAAGACGACACATACTATGTAACGCGTCCATTATTTAATGCTTTGAAAAAAATTTTAAAATGATTCCGCTATATGATTAAAGAGTGTAAAGTTTTAACATAATATTATCTAGAGTCTTAGACGTTACACACACGAATTACTGACCAATTCGAATCAATAGTGATCTTGTTAAGCTCATGGTGAGGTGTGTATATAATATTGACTATCCTGAGTGTATTGTGGTCACGTGACCCCGATTGACGTAAAGTTAACGTTGTGGTAAATAATGACGGAAGTACCCGGGTGAACGCCACGTAAACAACGGAAAATAGACTGGCGGAGAGGCCCATTAAAAATACAGTGCTAATACAACAATGTCAACCCCCAAAAAAATTCTGATTGAAAGGTCTTACTAAAACAAAATCGTTTTGGTAAACTGGTATCTTTTTGGGGGGTTATTATTTAGAATAACTCTTATAATGACGGTGATGCATATGATTTAGGGTAGAACTGACGAAATCATTCTTATTTTATTAATTGAGCAAAGTGATCGTCCTCGAAAATGTCCACACCCATAAAGTTTGAAACCTGACTCCTCGTAGTTCACATAAAACTTTATTTTGGATAGATCAATTTGTTGGATGATTTGAAAGGACTACTTGATTGAGAACTATAACGTCACCCTGATGATAAATAAAGAAATAACATAAATTTTAAAAATAAATAAATAACCTGCTTCTGTCATCAACCAAGAGAATATTATTGGATGGGAAAAAAGGAAAAACTCGAATTGACGTTTATGAAGCCTCGTTTTGAATTTTTCCGTGAGTGACGTCAGACGTTGTGAATTACCCCATAGCACTACCACATCCCGTAATAATTTTGACTAACTGGAAGCATTAACGTGGTCAATTGCGTTGGTTTTGTATACTAATATCACCAACAATAAGTCAGAAAGCACGTGACATTTCTTTTCAATTTCCAAGCGAGGTAACACATAGAAAAATCTGGACAAAGCGGTATCAACGAGGCGAGAAGGGCTGGTCCACCAAAACACACTTCTCAAGTCCTAGATGTGGGAAGCCCAAAAGAGTTAACCACGTAAAAGACAATCTATTTCACAGAGGATTACGAAAGTCTTCTAATAATAATATATCTGTAAAAGATGATTGCCCCTATTACGTGACGTCACATCACGCGACGTCAATCATTGGTTTAATTGCACGTGCATTGTTAACATAAGACATTACTGAATCGGGCAGAATGCTGCCTCTTACTCATTGTAATACCCATTTACACTAAATAGGAAATAATTTTTACTTACAAATACTTCAAACGTCTTTATTTATTTTTCTAGTAAATAAAAAAAAGGGGGATTTTAGAATTTAATTTGTCGGAGGAAAAAAGTTAATATTTTGGCTCATTGATGTCATCCTTATCACTGCTGATCAGTGTGGGTAAATGAGTGATATATTTTTTTCCAGCGATAGGCCCATACGTCACCCTCGTTTTCATTTGATGCACAAGAAAGTAGGCAAGGGCAAATAATACCATATTACCTTACGGCTAGAGTAAACTTGTTGGAATTAAATTTTTTTCTCTGACACATTTCCGTCGATGAATAACAAAACATGCAACAAGAAATAGCGTACTACAATACTACGATCTATATATTTCATGTCTTCAACTTTTTTTTAGCTACATAAAGCTGTTTGTAGGCCTATTCATTGTCACAAATAAGATATGCTAGGCCCACGATTCAAATTCGGTGTAAAAGAATAATACAACATGGTTGTTTTCCCTTTATTTTGTTATTCATCAATACGACCGGAATACGGCGTAAACAAGTAATCATAACCGTAAAATATTATCATCAGCAGCAGCCTGTAGCGAGTGTTGTTCTTCGCTAGAAATGGTACAATATTCCGAACCATCATCGTCACCATTGTTGCTCGCTTGTCTAATTGACTCGCGGGGTTTCTCCGGGTCCTCCGGTTTCCTCCCACTGCTAAAGACCCCTACGCGCAAGCTAATTATTGAAATAAAATTAAAACATACGTTAGTCTCGAAATGATCCAGTTTGTGTGTGTTGAACCGTATACCCCATTTCACTCTCTTTCTCTCCAATTGGGTCGTACTGATAGGGAAGAACATTCGGGTGGAATGCCCACATGTGTCAATCGAGTTGCAAAGTTCAAAGATCGATCAAAGACAAGGTTGCTGGTTTTCCACGAGTTTCTCAATTTAAAAAAAAAACGTTTGTTTATAGTGTGTTATGTGCCACAAACCCTGATTGGACAATGCTAATTAGTCACGTGTAAAAACAACGGGTGCAAAGTTCGGGAATTTCTGAGTATTGAAGCAACGGTTGGATGTTGTAAAACTCGCGAACGTTGCTTAAGGAGCATGTATTGAAATATAGGCTACTTTGATTGCGTCACGTGTGTCGCCTTTTCTTACGTCATGTCACGTGATTTAGTTGTAGCTCTTTAATTGTCAGTGTTCCGTAATTGCGGAAATCCAAAGGTTTTTTAAACGTTAGTTGTTATTTATAATTCTGAAATGCGTTACACAATCTACTCCGGATTGAGATTTGACAACTGGATCGCAGTCGTGTGATAGATTAATGATTCGTGGCACAGACACCAGGGTTGGTTGTACATGTGCCATGCGTACACTAGATTTCATTACTCGAAACACTTACAACGATCCGAATTCTAAAATGTGTGTCCTGGTGAGAATATTATTGTAAGATGGAGTATGATAATACACTGTACACTCAAAGATAGTCTCTATCACCCAGAAAAATATTCTGGATGCGTTGTCAACATTGGAGAATAACAGGCCATTGGTAGGATGCCCCACCATAAATAAATATCTCTAAATAGCTCGACAATTACACCACAATATTTATATTGTATACCAAGCCTTAAATCAGTTTCGCACATTTATAGTCACTAAATAAACGATTATGCTATGACCATTTAACCATCCATAAACAATATACTGAAAGATGGTAACGAGTCTCCGTCATAACATCCGGGTACGTGCCCGTGATTTGGAATTTGTCTCGCTTAACCAGTCTAACGACTATTCTCCGTCTAATTAACAAACCGGGATAATCAAGCCTACTTTATTTTAACCAAATATGACAGAACGTTAAATGAAACTACTCTTAGTGTCGTGTTCCCGCCTAAGCCGAATGTTTCAGAGATATTACTTGTAGCCTATTAAACCAAAAGATTTCGTTCTTAAAGGTATAGTTAAAGCAATTGAAAAAATAAAACGAACGTAATTTCTAAAGCTATTCAGAATCGTCAGCAATTGATTTTCTACGGCTGTAATAGTTGATAGATGTGTAAAGAATTTCACGTGCGGAAAAATTTTCGGCACATGGGGCAACCTACCAATGGCTAGATTATTTGGTCTTTTACATTATCATAAACAAAGTCGACGGGACTGAAATAGTCCTAAACCAAGATTTCGACGCCCATGAAATTAATTTAAGAATGTCTTTCCAGAAAATCCATTTGATTGCATTACCAGTTCAATATCCAACACACTTAATTTTTTATTGCAAAATTTCCCTCTTCGTGGGCCATGTCTATGTTTTTTAATTATTTCGTCGTCACGATTCATGTTTGTTTATAATTATGGGATTTATTGCAGTAAGGGGCGTAACTCTTACTTGACTTGGCGAAAATATTGGATAATAAACCACATAAAAAAACAAACCCTGTTACGCATGAGCAATGGAACTTTTCGTCAAAGACTAAGGGGGTTCTGGGTGACCTAGACTAAATCACAAGAGTGAATAATTGTACTACTCTTTCGGTTATCCCTCTTCAAAATTTCGATCAGATATTTGGCCTCTTTACTGGAATACAGTTTTTTTAAATACCATAGCATGTCCTAAAACCAGGCATGACACAATCTAACATTGATATCATTGAAAAATTAATTACTCTAAACATGAGTTTAATGACAGTTCTATATAAAGATCCAGTTTCATTAGCAATCAGCGGAGTTTACGGTAGCTTAAAAATGATGCTTTCCTGTACATAAATTGTATGTGTTTTGAGGCCATGCCTATTATTTGGACAAAAAACATATTCAACTCAAAATTTACTTCAAATCACTATCAAAGTGTTTTTATTGAAAGAAAACTGCACGCCACAAGAAAAGAATCAAAATTTAAGTTTCCTTGCTTGTCACGTGACTTGATTTTGAGAGAGAATCCATTTTCAGCCTAAGTTAATGCTTGACTTATCATGTGACAACTTCATTTTCAAATGCAGAGCCAATTGGAAGTTTAAGTCTCGATGTTTTTTTAACAGTCGCTAGCCATTCGATGAACACATACGAAGCTGTGATTACGTCACTCGAGCAGATCTTAGCATGATATTAATTTCTTGAAATAGAGTATTGTTGTCGAATATCTTCTCAAAACAGATCACGTCATTAAATTTATTTGGAAAGAAAAGACAAACAATCTCACTTGAAAAGTACTGAATTCCATTATAAAACACCAACGTTACGCGCAAAGGAAGGGTGTCACTAACTGATAGTAATAGTGTAAATAATTAACTATAGAGTGTATGGTGGTCATAATCGCATGCCGACTATGGAACTTGGCCGCCATTTTACAACCGGGAAGATTTAGCCTACGTCGCCATATAATATCAATATGCTGTTGTTTTGGTTATTTCAATGTCCGACAAAATGAGAGTGGATTATCATTTCATAAGTAAGATATGTTATAAGTGAAATAGTTATCTAATAGGTTAGTATAATCGTGATAATAGTGTAAAATAATTTAATAAACACAGCGTCCGAACACTCGATACTTTTATCATGTATACTTAATTATTGTGGAAATTGCGTATTATATCTGCATACACATCTGGAGTAAGTCTGCTTATAGGAGTGGCGTTTTTAAGTTACAGACATGCACTAACTGGCCATTATTAGTAGCTTCTTTTCGGTTAGTTTTACTCCCCGGATTTGATTAATTAGGCTTAAAAGAGTAACAGTAAATACCAAAAATAATTATTGAAAACGGAGTGTATCAAATAGATGTATTAAAGTGAAAGTTTCATTTTCTTCTTCAGTTTCCCGCTTCAAAACTCAGAACTAGTTTTGAAAAAAAATGGTTAAAAACTTCATTAGTTCATTCCCAGTTAAATTTTGTGAAAAAAGGGCCTGGTATTTTGTAATCGTTGATCCTGCAGAAATATCATTACGCTAATCTTATTTTCTTCTAAAATTTAATATACCTCCGTATCTTAAATTCAAAGACACCATGAAATTGAAAACCATGGCATATAGGCCTATGGCCTTACTTGTTATGTTGATGTGCTCAGTTGTAATAGCCTATTGGGAAATTCACAACGTCTGACGTCACTCACGGAAAAATTCAAAACGAGGCTTCATAAACGTCAATTCGAGTTTTTCCCATCCAATAATATTCTCTTGGTTGATGACAGAAGCAGGTTATTTATTTATTTTTAAAATTTATGTTATTTCTTTATTTATCATCAGGGTGACGTTATAGTTCTCAATCAAGTAGTCCTTTCAAATCATCCAACAAATTGATCTATCAAAAATAAAGTTTTATGTGAACTACGAGGAGTCAGGTTTCAAACTTTATGGGTGTGGACATTTTCGAGGACGATCACTTTGCTCAATTAATAAAATAAGAATGATTTCGTCAGTTCTACCCTAAATCATATGCATCACCGTCATTATAAGAGTTATTCTAAATAATAACCCCCCAAAAAGATACCAGTTTACCAAAACGATTTTGTTTTAGTAAGACCTTTCAATCAGAATTTTTTTGGGGGTTGACATTGTTGTATTAGCACTGTATTTTTAATGGGCCTCTCCGCCAGTCTATTTTCCGTTGTTTACGTGGCGTTCACCCGGGTACTTCCGTCATTATTTACCACAACGTTAACTTTACGTCAATCGGGGTCACGTGACCACAATACACTCAGGATAGTCAATATTATATACACACCTCACCATGAGCTTAACAAGATCACTATTGATTCGAATTGGTCAGTAATTCGTGTGTGTAACGTCTAAGACTCTAGATAATATTATGTTAAAACTTTACACTCTTTAATCATATAGCGGAATCATTTTAAAATTTTTTTCAAAGCATTAAATAATGGACGCGTTACATAGTATGTGTCGTCTTCAATTTTGAATTTTTTGGCGAGATGTAGGAATTAACGATAATGAAATCAAATTTATACTTTCTAATAGTTTCAACAGTAAAAGTATTTTGTATATCCACAGCAAAGATAACAAATCTGGCACTGAGTGATAGCTGGAAACCAAAAGAATACTGATTAAACAGACTAAATCCGCCTTTTTGTTTTGTTTGTTTTGGAATTGTGACCAAAAATTCCTAGATCAACCAAATCAGGATCGTAACATAAATGATATTTCATTACCGAATCGGATTCTAGAATAAGACTTTCAGTGACCGTGGTAATGGTAAATCAGCGCATGCGTGTTATAGTCCAATTGGTCCTCCATGTACGAGTACGACCTTGACCTTTCTCTACACAAATCTCGCTATCCAGCATTAGACTCTGTCGTCGTCTTGCGCACTGCACCCGTTGACCCAGAGGTCGTTGGTCACGTGATTAACTACTTGATGAAAATGACATCTATCAGAAAAATCCCTGGCGTTATAAACATTTAATGAGTTTTAATCAGTTTTAGCTGAAAATGTCATCAATTACTACCCCTCCCTAAAAACTAATTTGCACGCTTCGACGTGTGTAAATGAGAATCGCGTTATTAAGTTAAACAGATCCACGTGTTTATATTCTAAAATTAGCAAGGTGACATGCGCAGTTCGTAGTAACGACCCTTTAACCTCATAATCTTCCGCGAAACACCATTTGTCTGTCATTATCAGTATGGCTGACGGTGCGCCAATCATACGCCTCGGAGAAAACCACAACGCGGACAACCTCGTGTACCTCGCGTTAATACTTTTGCAATGATTACCCTGGCGGTATCTTTAAGTGTGTTTTTTCTTGTGTTTGTTTCTTTGATTTCTTTTGTAACCATAACAAGTTTTGTTCAATAAAATGCTTTGTCAGCAACATGTGTCTGGGTTTTTTTGTGACGTCATGTGACGTCATGCTATTCTGATTGGTGGAAAATGATGTCGTCCCAACACATTAGAATCGTCCCGACTCGAGCCATAAATAGGAGTATCAAAGCCCAAAGAAGTCACAAACACCATGGATCGTAAAGATTTTAGATTTTGTGCTACTTGTCGGGGGTATTACCCCATGTTTGGGGGGAACCGGCCCGATGCCGATTACTTGGTTTGTTTTTGGTGCGGGACAGAGATTGGCAACACCTGTCATAGACGGAGCAAACACTTGCTCAAATGCACCAAAAAACCCAATCGGTGGGAGCAGCCGAAGTGTTGTTGTTAGGACAACGGCCCTTTTCAGGGCCAACTTAATCAATGTAAAAGAGTTGTTTCCCCTTCCCCTTCTCTCTCTCTCTCTTTTCCCGCGCGCGCCCATCTCTCCGTACGTGCAAAGTCACGCACGTGCAGGGGGTCATTTAGGTCACGCACGTGCCAAGGGTCATCTAGGTCACGCACGTGCAGGGGGTCATTTAGGTCACGCACGTGCTAAAGGTCATCCAGTGCAAGGTCACGTGCACGCACATACATGCACCGGGCATGCGCGCACGTGCGTGGCTGTACAGGCCCTCATACTACTAGAATAGAATGTTACTCGACCGTTAAGAACAAGTTTTCGTTGACGAAGGCTATAAACAGTAACGCATTGTGTAAGATTTAGATAAAGAGCTAGTCGTTCTTGTGTATCAGTTTAAAAATAGATAATTAAACATTAATATAATGAAAATTTCATTCAAATTACTTTATTCTTAGCGACTTATTTGTTAATTGAGACTCGGCCTAGCTTCTGGATTTTAAGTTACATTATTAAACGTATTTAATCTGTTGATTAATGCTTGCGATGTAAATACATGCCCAAATCATAGTTTACATATCATATGAAGCTAAAATAAAACCCTATTACAGATTGAACATTAAAACTCGTTCGTACAAATAAGTACACTCTCAAATAATATTCACAGACACTTCCTTTGTCATATGAAAGGTTATCCATCTAATTACTTTGCTTGCCATCTGAAATGGATTGGGATTTTTTATTGTCGGGTTTCATTTTGTCTGGCTTTGCTCTGAACACTATTTACCTGACATATAACATAATAGTAAGTGCAGGGTGACCACAAAACACTCAAAAAATAAAATCGACAAGATAAACGCGCGGACAAGACAGAATAGATAGACATTGCAAGAAATAGACAAATATCAAATCAGTCGTAAGCATCAATTGCGCTTGCCGGACCTGTAATGATTTACAAAAAGACGTAAATAATCCGACCGATCTTGACTGTGGTTGTCAGGAAATGAAAAAAAAACCTTATGACAAACCATAAATTTATTTTGATTTTGTTTGCTTTGTTCCACTGGGAATCTACCCACCACAATCCAACCGAATTCTTAGCTACTCTAGCTAAATTGAAGAAACGTGCTCGTCGATTACAATCCTAGGATAGGATAACAAGTTTAAAAAGCACCACTTATTGTAAAGACAGGTCGCCAGAAACAATTCGCCCAAAATATCTGCATGATATGTGGGCTACACAACTTGTCAATACCGGTATTGTGATTCTTAAAGAAAGAAAATGCATAATCTGTACCTTCACTAGGGCCTTGATAAAATGCCACATGATAAACATGGGCACTTATTAGAAGTAATTATCAGAAATTGTATTAGTGTATTGGTTGGAACTGACTGAAACCAAGAATATCAATTTCAAGCAGATTAGATGATGACTTTTCTACTAGAGAAATTCTACTGGCGTCTTGTCAGTGTAATCTGAATAATGTATATAGACTTCAAATAGATCAGATAACATATTTTCCAGAATCAAGCATAGGCGCACGAGCCAGGGGGGAGGGGGCAGCTGCCCCCTAACTTTCGGGCAAGGTGACTTTTCGGGCAGACGGTAAAATATTTCATCTACTAGGCAAAATAAAGTGCCGAAAATCTAATAAAACACTAATTTTACGGGCTGGAATAGCAGTAAAACGCGTTTGCGGCCGTCAAATATTCCAAAATCTTCTTGGGAGGCCTATGCAAGGTCTGCGAGGCTTCTTCGCCTCTCTAAGAAAACCGGCGCTGCTGTCTGTAAACCTGCATTTTTTTCGGGCATTTCTAGTTTTGCTTCCATAACTGTCCTTGAGCCCTAATAAAACACTAATCTTACTTTTCTTTTAATTGAATACCATGAATTTGTACCAAGTTGACTATGGATTAATACATTTTGCCTGGAGCCACTCTACTTTGTGAGTCATTTTTCGAACATCGATTAGTAGTTGTAAATGCGTCTGCAACAGTCTGATTGGATGCATGGAATTCGGATAATTTTGGAGTTACTTACACGGATTAGAATAGCAGAAAGCGCATTTGCGGTGATTAAATTTTCATAATTTTCTCCGGGAGGGTGAGGCCCCCATACTCCGTGACGATTGATTGGTTGTTTGGAATTCGGGTCAGCAGGTAGGCTGTATTGGTCCCAACTGAAGTTGCTGTATTCACAGGCTGGAATAACAGGAAGACGCGTTTGCGGCAGTTAAATTTTCCCGTTCGTGGAATGTAAATGATTGATTGAAATTCGAGTCAGTCACCTTAATTAAGCTATACTAGACCACCTTGAAGTTGCTTTGTTCAGAGGCTGAAATAGCAGGAAAATGTGTTTGCAGTCGTCAAATATTCCAAAATTTTCTTAAGGGGGGGGGGGGGGGGGGTCATACAATATCAGGGCCATAATCGACAAACATCGACAGTAACCCATATCTTTGGGATATAAAAATATATATTAAGTATCATCGACATAGTATAAAGATAGGCTGGCACTGCCAGGCAGGATACGCCCACATTTTTGAGAGATGGATAGAGAACAAGCAATACCGAAAGTGATTTTTCCTACATCATTAAGTCCTGTATTTCATACTGTATTGGGAGCAGCCATTTTGTTGGTCAGTTCCAGTCTGATATTCATGAAATTCGAAGCCGACAATGATTATGGTCCACAACTTTGATATACCATATTTTTACACTGTTCGCGTACAAACGGCGGCCATTTTTTCTGGCAATTATGGTCCGATTTTCTCAAAATTCGAACTCAACCTTCCGTAGGGTGCAACGGTGATAGAGTCAAACGTTTTTTTAAATCGGATAATAATTGTGACCTCCAGAGGGACCATAGGCGATTTTTCGGACAATCGGGGGCCATAATTCAGGAAGTTACGATTATTAAAAAAAATAGATGACACACATTAATTAATTGCACGTTTATCTTTTTCAAAAGTATCGAGGAATCAAACTGATGGTCAACAATGCCCGATACCCTATGTTTCATCACTCTCTTTCAGATAGAATCAACCTAATGAACATCATGATCAACTTTAACCATTCTACCTCAATTAAAAGCAGAGTTGTTATTTTCCTACGTCTTGACCAATCAACTTGCTTATCGCTTTGCTTATCTTCTGTTCCAAAGTCTCGGCTTATCGCTTTGCTTATCTTCTGCCGATAATTTTCGTTAACCAACTTAGTCAAGGTATTGATGTTATGAAACTATACACCAAGTTTCATCATTCTTACTTAATTAGAACTGAAGTTATCGTATCCCAAAGCATCAACCAATCAAATTGCTTATCTCTGCTTACCCTAAGCAGAAAATGCTCATCTTTGAACTCCATCATGGCATCCGGCATCAACCTATTAAACACCTACACCAAGTTTGAAAATTCTAGTTCAATTACAAGGAGAGTTATTGTGCCCTAAAGTCTTGACCAATCAAATTGCTTATTCCTCTCCTTACCCTGAGCAGAAAACGTTCATTATCGAACTTAGTCAAGATATTGATGTAATAAATTAGAACTGATGTTATCGTGTCCCAAAGCATCAACAAATCAAATCAAGTTACAGTTCAATACATGCCAAAATCGGATAATAATTGTGGCCCTATCAAAAGAAGGGAGAAGGAGTATTTCAATGTGGGCATGAATTTAGTGCTGTCCAGAGGCTGAAATTTGGAATGTAAGGGTAGCTCGACCCAGGTAGTGACATAAGTCTCGTGGCGATGACCTTCCACGGCCTGGTACGTCGACCCGGCTACTTCCAGGCTATTTTGTTAACCCAAACCCTAACCCAAAGAGTAGCCGTATGAACGTACTGCACTTCTTCTACTTACATTTTCAGAGTTACACTAATTCATGGCTAAACCTGTACTACCGCAGATCAACCGCTATTATAAAATAAATGTAAAATAATATAGTATTTTTTTATTATATAAACCAACAAATAAATATAATATGAGCATACTAACACTTTAAAACACAAAACACATGGTTATAACAATAAATGTGGATATACTGATATTGTGCTTAATGACCAAGACTTTATTAAAGGACACCAGAAATATAGTCGATTTATGTAAACACAGCCTATTGCCCTTTCCTGAAGTATCCATTAAAATATTGAGCTGTTTGGAAATCGGAGAGAAAGAGAGAAATTCCACTCGACACAAACTAGGTAATCTTGATACTAACATATGGTTCAATTTTATTTCAATAATTCGCTTGTGCGTAGGAGCCTTTAGCAGTGGGTGGAAACCGGAGTACCCGGAGAAAACCCACAAGGTTGGACAGGCGACCCTACTCCTTGCCACGTACAACCGGGGATTCGAAACCACACCGGTTTGCTCAAAGGCAGGCCGTATGATACAGCGCGCACACGCCAACCATTTGGCCATCCATCCCCCCTGTTTGGAAATGATTGTATGATTTGCTTAACAGTGTTAGGTAACTCTTTCATGGAACTTTATTCAGACATTCGCTACTATTACTTGTTATAAATACAACTTTATATTAGACACTGTTAACCAGACACAAAGTGGAAAATGGACATTCACTGCTTACCCCACATAAAATATATCTGCAACCCTTCCATTAATTAGGCAGTATATAATAATATATATGACAATATTCTTTGGTTACAATAAATAAATTATTAACAGTCAGGGAACCAATATTCCCGACTCTTCTATTAACTTCAATACAAAAGTCTAGGAAATATTTTGAAGATATATTAGTGAGAAGTGGAAAACCGGTAGCATGCTGTGCCTTTTATACATTCTATACATGTACATGTTATATTTGAGTGGCCCTATAGTTTAAAAATGCTTATTGTTGTCAGCAGTAATAAATAATAATATAAATGCATATGCAGTAATAATATGATTATGGTGCAATAATATAATATAATCAATATTAACATATTATATTTGTAAACACATATGTTTATAAGTTAAATAAATGTAAGATATTTAATTCTAGTGCTCTCATCCAGTTCATTTAAATCTAATGTTCTTTTCTAGTTATTTTCAGGTGGAAGATTTTTCCCAACATTGTTTTTAAGGAATAAATTTTAATAATAGAGTTTGATTCGGAAATATGGTAATTTAAAATTATTTACAGCTCTTTAATTTTAAATTACCATATTTCTGAATCAATAAAAACTTTAATTATACTAAATATTAGCATAATGTTTTTACATCAGGTTAAATTATAACTAACAATTTTGAGTTAATGAAACTTGTATTTTTGGACCCATCACTAAAGTAATACATCATTGGAGTTTGGTTTATTTCTTAATATAGTTATAAAATAAAACCACATGGAACTGTAGTGCCCCGAATTTATTTTAATGTTATTTTGTCACGGGTATGACACAGATCCATTCAAATAGATCTTTCCAAATCCATTTGGATTCTTTTATGTATTCTTAATCACAATGGCAATAAAAAGAAAAAGGCGTGATAGAAAATAGAAAGCCATAAAATCTTATGACCATCATCAAGTTAAAAGCTCACAATTAAATGAAGGGAGCTTACTCCTATTAAAAGCTTTTAATCAAGCTGTATCAAAATAAATGTCTAAGTTGGCCTGTTGCCAGAACCAGGGTTTAGGATACTAAACCTATGGATGAAATGTGAGAGAAAACGTTTTTATCATCCATTTAGTATCTTTTTAGTAACAGTTCCCTGGTTGTTTGCTTAAACTAGAAGGATAACAATTTATATGTTCACTATTAAAATTTTGTCAGTGTTTTTATATCAGACGTGTTCTTTTGCCAAAAATATTTTAAAACAACTAATTTTTTAAATTTTAAGTGCTAAAAATGAGATGCTATGTGAATTGATCTAATGTCCCATTTAAGCAGTACCAAATGAATGAAATATTAATGACGGCCTCACTCTTTATTTTATAAATGAAACACTAAAAGATTTATTAAATGATAAATAACACAATCATCAAGGCACCGAAGAAATGCTAAGTTATTCACAATGCAGATGTAACACTTATGTCGTGATAGATACAAAATAGATACAAAAATAAATTGGACAATCTGCAGTATTTTGATTAACAAAGAGAAACAAATGAAAAAATTTTAAATCCAAATAAACTAGAAAAATATTTTGAGCTAAACAATATGAGAACATTATATAAAATGCTATCGTGGGTAGAGAAAAATAGGAATGCTTTGTTAATTAATAATATGGTCAGTTTAAGATTTTAAATCTTTTGACATTCTGAATTTAAATATTACAGAATTATACAAATGTAAAATCCACTCAGATTTTCCTATATAAATTTAATCATCAATAAATTTTGATTAAATAAACAATAATGACAAAACAAAGGTATCTGCTTTCTTACTGAAAGACTAACTTCAAAGGAGCATAAACTTTTGATTTACATTATGATTAATAGCATAACTTTTGATATTAATTGATACCCCCCAAAATACAGTATAAATATATATGCATCGAAGTATAAGATGACTATGACTAAAATAACATAAATTTGATATTAAAAAACAAATGTATACCATAGAGATAAATGCAACTTCCATGTAGCAAATCTTGTTTTTTATTTGGGTATTATGAATTTTATTCAAGATATTTTTAAATGCTAATTCAGGGAAATATATTTTAAACTTCCATTTATAATATGTCTAATTATATTCAATTTAAAATAGAAAACCACAGATGTATGCAACAGACTAGAAAAAAAATTGGACCTATTTGTTAACACAATTGTTACCCCGCTCCACAGTAAAACATTTGATATTTTGGAATGACTGTGAATAATAATAGGAATAATATAAGAGATTATGTTTTTTTACACACTTGCATAATTCTTTTTTAATAAGAAATGCTTTAAAAGTAAGTATTATCTCCTTGGAGAAGATGGTGCACTATGGGAAGACTTCTCTAATACTGATTCTTCACGGAGTTGTTCTTTTTTGTCCACTAGACTTTTTAACCTTGACAAATGAACTAATGCTCTGGAATTACAATAATTAATACATGTAACATATTTTAACTTATTAATTCATATTGGGTGGACCTTCTACTGGTCATAAACCCCAAACTCTTGTTTAAAATAAAATGAAATGACTTCAAAACTACAATGGTGCATCAATTCAAAAAAGGAAGAATGGGCGATTATGCATTGATAAAGAAGAAAGAAAGCTTCACATTTTCATGACACAAAAAAGTTAAACTTACTTTTCTAATGAATGTCCACCTGGTTCAGAATTAAAATTATAACCTTTTAAAGCTGGCATATTTAATGATACATGACTTGTATCACTCTGTTCTGATATTACCTAAAAAACAAACAACAGTTAATGTTTAATTAACAAACTAACATTCTGTTTCAACAGGGTGAATGAAGATAGGTGTAAACCATATAATGTGTTTTGAGGGAAATTCTGTCTCGACAGGGTTTGTTACGTCTATATGGAACCTCTGGTTTTTGTCCCATCCAAATGAATAGATACCATCCTTGCAAGGTCCTCGTTCCTGGGTAATTTTCTCGGTCAACACTAGTTTGCGTGCCAGTGTTCTACCTACTGAGCCACCAATATGGTTGATTACAAGCTACAGGTCTATAAACACTTGACTACAGGTCTATAAATACTTGACTATAAATGCTTTACTACAAGTCTATGGTATTTGGAATATGGACGACAAGTCTATGGTATTTGGAATATGGACGACAAGTCTATGGTATTTGGAATATGAACTACAAGTCTATGTTATTTGTAATATAGACTACAGGTCTGTGTTATTTGTAATATGGACGTACATGTACAATCATATGTGGTTCAGAATATGCATTATTGATCAAGTATACAATCCATATGTACAATTTATATTCAATAGTTTATAATTTGAAACTAACAGAATAATAATTTTTCTGTGAGTTGACAGACAGAAATTGTAAAATTCAATAAATTGTTTAAATAAAGGACTTAAATTCCCAGGTCTTCCAAAATCTCAGGCAAGAAGTGAAATTTATGTGATGTCAACAAATACTTTGTTAAACACTAACAGATATTATATCTCCTAGTCCTATGATCAATTTATCAACCTGCAAACTCAATGCAATTTCAATGTGTTAGCCATGACGAAAATACTGATTGATCAGAATTTGTCATTCTATATACATATGTATGCACTTACTGATTTTGTTTCCCCGTTAGGATCTTCAGCCTGTAGTTTAAATAACATTTTTTTCAAAGCTTCCATGCTACCTGGCTGCTGACCTCCACTTAATGTTTGTGACCCTGAAAATTTTGACTGTAATAAATAAAATAAATGTTACATTTACTCCAAGCATTTTTGGTTTAAGCTATATATTCTGAATTATCTTTCTAGCATCTACATACAATAATATCATTTACACTGAAAGTATCAATAATCGCTCAGTGATAATGTAATAACAAAACAAATGTTATATTTACTCATTAACTATATGCCAAAAATTTCATCTTAAGCTATGTATTCTAAATTATCTTTCAAGGATATACATAACAATACATCAATATAATTTACACTAAAGGCATCATCAAAACTCGAAGATCTTATCTTGCTTAAGGTGTCAAATACTGTCAAGGGCTTGATGTTCTACATGAAGCAAAAGGATATTTCAATAGCTTTTTTTCTAAATAAAGTTGACACCTTGCTAATTCTTAACATTTAAAGCTTACAGCATTATATTATTGATTACCTTGTGTGGTGTGGTAGATGGACTTGTACGATCAGCAACATAAACTGGGGGCTTTCTGAAATGTATTCCAATATTGTGTTAACAAGTGGATGTTTGTTATTCAGACTAACTGTAGTATACATGCATGTACCACCATAGCTTAACTGACAAAATTCATTAGTTTATTTACTCTATTCCTACATATCAAATACATCCTGTTATATAATATACATGTACCATAGCTTATCAGAAGAAATTCAATAATACATTCATTCTATTCCTACTAATCAAATTCATTCTTTGGGTTCTTTTTTTTTAAACAAAACATATATTAAATGTTGAATGCCATCATCTTTTAACATATTGAACCCAAAATCCACTGCTATTCGTGGAACAGATCATGACTTCCCAAACAAACATTTACAAAGACAGATGAATAAAATAGATAACTTACAATGCACAATGCTGTTCCCATGGCCTGTCACCATCTAATATAATACTGGAATTAGGGCTTTTACCTTTAGCTATATGAGGACTAAATGTTACTGTCTGTCGACCAACTTTCTTAGGTGTTGCTAAAAAAAATTAAAAACCAAATTTATTCCAGACCTTTCTCGGAGTTGATGGACCAAAATATGAGAGACTGTTTTGATGTCAACTATGATTGACTCTGATGATCAGTGTGTTAATATAGTGAGAAGCAACATCCTTTGTAAGGTAAATAATATTCACTTACATGTAGAAGAAGTAATCCCAGACCCAGAGTTCACACAGCATTCTCAGAATTAAGTTTAAACTTTTACTCAATGTATATGAGATACATCTTCGATCAAGAAACACATAACTTTGCACTGTATAGTTTCTTATTGATGTATTCAATACGGTAAAACAACAAAAATTTTATAAAAGCTATATTTCAGTATAATAAGTGGGAACTATTTTGAGTAAATTCTTGACCCAAGTCTGAGAATGCTTTGCAAACCCGGGACCTGGTCAAATTAATTGTGTTTTTTATTTGTCTATATCAAGACAGTAAGATTATCAGCAGGTCTAACGAAGAAAAGCTTGATTGAATAAGTTTATTTTAGCAATTGGATATATTTTTGTTAACTATTCAAGGACGATTAACAGGCAAGTCATGTTTACCTTTTACCCACGTCAAAATAGGATTTCAAATCAGATATCTGGACAATTAATAAAAATATCTCATATTTGATAATTCATGTTTGAAAGACAGACAATAAGCAGAGTGAAACTAGACAGTAGTCAACCTCCTTCTACCACCTCGTAACTAACAATTCCATAAATGAGATAATTATGTACATACATACCTGTGGCACTAAGTAAAGGAATCGTACTGGCTCCAGTTATATCTGATTTAGGTGAGGTATTTTCACCTAACATCATATCCATACTCGAGCATCTTGGCATATTCTCTATAGAATTACTGCAGGCTTTCTGACCAGAGAATGGACTTGACATATCAGCTATATATTTATCTAATGTGGTATGAAGAACTTTAGATTGATGGTTATTCACTTTATCTGTTTCCAATTCTGCCAAAGAATCACTTTCATTACCCTTCCCTAAATCGGTTTCTTCTAAAAACTTATCAACATCTGAAATGACTTTAGCAGTGTACATTCGTAGATCAGAATACGGTTGAGGATTCAAGCTCAGACTTTTACTATTAAGGTCAGAATAGTTCAAACCAGGAGGTTGAGAATTAGAAAAATTAGAACTTTCCTCCTTCAAGGATTTTAACTTTCCATCATCTGTTCTTGGGTAGGATTTTTGATTTTGACTTTTGTCAGTCCATAGAGAATCAGATATATCAGAGGGTGTGAGGCCATCTATCCAACTGGGTGGGCCTTTATTGGATGTATCTAACTCTTGGACCCAACTTGGTGTTTTAAACTGAGTTTTTCCCGAAGTTGGTGAAACGGAACGACTACGCATTTGACGCAGCTTTTGCTTATAGCTTGGATCTTGAGGATTAATGGTTACTTTTGATTTATTCAAAGAAAAGCTTGGAGCAGGAAAACTTTTCTCTATGTCAGAGGAAGAACTAGTTTGCTCGGTAATGACATCTTCGTTTTGATATCTGCTATTGTTATTAGATTTGTTTGATTCACGAGATCTGTTTCTTGGAGTTCTGTGATATGAAAACACATGGTTTGATTCGGATGGTTTTAATGCTTGGTAAGGATTCACAGAGAGTAAGACATCCGTTGATAAACTACCGATATCACTAGGACATTGTGGTACAGAATCATCTGATGTATTAAGTTTATCAAGTAATTCTCCAGACTTTGCCAAAGCATCATCAACTGTAAGTGGAAAAACAAATAGTGAAGAATGGTTGAAAAGAAAAATCTGTACATGCCTCTATTTGGAGTAGCTTGAGAGCATATTTGTTAGGGGGCAAATGTGGACATGGGACAAAAAAAACACCCTTGAAAATCTTGTGGAATGTGGCGCCACACGAGGAGGTAAGGGGGTCTGACTCTGAGATAGAATTTTTGTGTAATACATGTATATAGTCCAGCATATTGTGGAATTCTTGTGGTAAAAAAAATACTAAAATCAAAACAGTTTCTTATGAAACTCTTGTGGTAAAAAGTTCCAAAAGCACCCAAACCTTGCCATAAATAGGCAAGTAATCAAGCATTACTATGCATAGTAGACCCATGTGTACATACCATTACGATACTACATCAGAGATTATTTCATCACTCGCCTTTGATACCAAGGTCTGGTAATGGCAAGAAAATCTTAAATGTCACAAACAATTAACTGAAATAATTTTGGCATTATTCCCTGATGATATACATTTGGATGGTTAATGTAACTGCTCCTAACTACTCACCTTCTTGTTGTAGATAACTTTGTTCTCGTTTTTGTGATTTATCTAATGCTTTTTTCAATAAGTGTATTTTTAAATCTTGTTTCGCTTTTTGTATTTCTTCATTGACAATTTTTTGTCTCTGGATTCGTGACAGTGTGGTATCTAAATCACCAGATGATTTGGTGAATGAGGACTGATGGGTAGAATTTGTGGAACTGGCTAGTTGGTAGTCAAATTGGTCTAAATAGGCATCCAAAGCCTCAGATGCTGACTGGAATTCTTTCTGACCTATCTTAATACATCCTGGTTTACACTGTATACGACAAGAAGGCAGTAAATCAGCAGGTAGATTATCCAAGACACTTGACTTCTCCATATTTGCCTTTCTACCCGTCATCTTCTGGAAGCTTGCATAGAGATGACCTCTCCCACTTCAAGAGAATTTTCTTCCAATTTCTAACAGTATGCTACATCTGGAACATTATCAATTACTACACAACCTAAAAGCAAAAAAAAAAAATTTAAATCATTTTATTTACACAAGTGCTATTAAAACCAATTTTACTGTCCAAAAAACTTTATAATTTTAACAATGGAAACTGTACTCCGTATGGTACATAGAAAAATATTTTTTGCTGTAAGCTTACACTATTAAAATAAGGCCCCCCCAAGGGGATTATAGTGTCAGATTTAAAATGAGCTACATTATAGGAAACATAATATATTGTTTAATCCTATATAAGTTCAATGGTTGGGTATGATCATTTTATTGAGAATTATTCAGTAGACATGTAATAATATACACCAATATATACATGTACTGACTAAGTAATGTATCACTATGTAATTTATGAAAGCCAATTTTTTAATATCTATAAATACTTTCATACACATTTTCTTCCCTGTTCTGCAAATATTTCATTCTTTAAGTATTAAATCTTCTTAATTTGGGGGACATTTTTTGACTGATAATTCATTTTGTTGCTTCCACTTGTCCACTTCTTACTTTTTGTGTCATTTCATTCATTTCTAAACATTTTTTATATTACAACATGCAGTTCAATGAAGTGAATGCACACAGTCATTAGCCCAATAAACAAGCCTGGAAATACTGTAAGGCACCTGTCACTAACAATGTCAGACACAGATTCAGGCTTTGTCAGGACCAATTTAATGATTAAATGGATAATTGAGACTATGATTTTTGTTGCAACGACTTAGTAATGATGATCAAGGCTAGGCATAGTGGATCATAGTGGATCAATTTGACTGAAATTTTCAGCAAATTGCCTTTACATCATCTAAGTTTTTAACTATTATAGTGAAAACTGCAGTGCCAACTCATTATCTTATCTACCGTAATGTATCTTTAAGCAGATTTACAAATGCTGTCGTTTGTCTTCCAGTTTCTATGAGAAAGCCAATCTTGGCCATCTGAATATGGGTTGACATACAAACACTGACATTTTAAAAGTAGCTTAGATATACATTGTATAAGCATATGAACACTATAATAGTTTAAGCTAAAGGCCTACATGCGAAAATTATTTTTTGAATTATGTCTGCAAGGCCATATTTGACATTGTCTTAATTATGATACAGGTACTTCCTCAAAATGTTATTTGTTTCACACATATTTGCATGAATGTTTTGATCAACAAAATACTTCATACAAGTAGCTTAGATACACTATCAATATAAAATTTAGGCAGCCCTGACAACTTCTAGTAATAATAGTACTGGTAACTGTATTCTAAATATGTTTCTCTTTGTACATCACCAAACAATTTTGAAGAGCAATTTGTCTTAATTGAATTTTAATCTTCTTGCAATGAAGTACCAAATTAAACTGGCAAACGCAGCCAAATTGACAAACGTTCCAGGAGAGTAAAAAAATATAGACTATCAATAGAGGTAAACATTCATGATATTCATATTATATATAAATTATTGAACGCAAAGATTTTCTCAAATATTTCTGTACTAAAAGATGTGACGGTAGCTATCTGCACAAATTGGGCTTTTTGCACACATTGGGCAGTCCTTAAAAAAGAAGTGAAAGTTAGTAATTTACATTTTTATACAGCAAAGACACATATCTTGGAAATAGATTCTTACCTGCCTACTTAAATAGATATTACATAGAAGAGGCTCAAGAATAATTTCAAAGGACACATAACCAATCATAAAACAATTAAGTCCTACTTTGTGTTATCTTGTAAATAAGTCAGAAACTACAAATACAGCATTTTTGCTCTTAATTTTTACGTGGGTTGCGTGGCCAAATGGTTAGCGTTTGTGCGCTGTATCATACGCCCTGCCATTGAATCAACTGGTGTGGTTTTCAATTCCCGGTTATATGTGGCAAAGGGTAGTGTCATCTGTCCAACCTCTTGGGTTTTTTCCCGGGTACACCGGTTTCCTCCCACTGCTAGAGACACCTAACCGCAAGCGAATTATTGAAATAAAATTAAACCATATGGTAGTCCCAAAATGACCTAGTTTGTGTCAAGAATACGTTAAACCCCATTTTTCTCTCTCTTAATTGTTACATACATAGCAAACTGTTACAATGTTTACTTGCCAACCAACATGCAGCTGTGAAGTTATCGTGAAGTTATCAATGATACTTCTCGAGACAATTACATATATACATCTACTTACACTTGATTAAAATAAAATATTACTATTTTATTAAGAAAATGTATATTTCTGTAAGGTTTAAAAAAGACAAATAAGCTTCCTATCTAAGTTTTCTATTAACAATGGATTCACAAAATACCAATACAATCCATTTAGTATTATTTAAATTAGATTCCAAGATGAAAAAAATAAAAATCAGGCTTCATTTTCAAATTAATATCGATATTTTTGGAAGTTAATTAAGCAAAATGATCAAAAATAATGAAATTTACCTTCTGTGTGAAAATATAATGTTGTACTATTGGTAACAGTTGGAGTCTAGCGTCCTACTGTGTTGCCATTAAACAATGGATTAAGATCTGTTCCCAGTATAAATTCTATTAATATGGAGCTCAATAACTCAGATTAAATCAACTTAAACTGCCAAAAGAGGATTAAATCAACAATACTGCTCATCATACTATAAATTTACCCAGTTACAGTGGGTATAATAGGTGAGATTAAACTTAAATATCACTTTGATATTCATAAATCTAACACGTACACAGTTATTGCCATGATAATTTCAATGGCTGTGTATTAATATCTGTATTCCTATCTGTGTTAGCTTATTCAATTTTGAATAATGTTTTAAATATTCGGGCATGATTAGGCATGTGAAATACAAATATTGTGAAATTTTTATAAAATGACACCAAATAAAGTCACTTCAGTTTGTATTTTCTCAGAGGCATACGGTAACATTCCAAAAGACAAATACTGACAATCAGATCATAATCAATAAAAAGAATATTTGTGCAATTATTTATGGCCATCTAAAGTTCCCATTACTTTCTCTATTCATTATACAAGGGCTAAATCTGCCTATTTCAGGCCTTTTCTGGGCCTAAAATGCTATCTAAATTACTAAAGGGGAAGACCAACGATTTTCAATATATATTTAGAAATAATCTCCTCTGTAACACAAGCAAAAAAGTTTTTGTAAATGAGAAATTAATTTTTATCAAAACCGGAAGTGACATAGTTGGTTCAACATGCTCACTGGGCTCTATAGTAAGCAAAACTGATCCCGCAGTGAATATTCGCTTAGCCGCTACAATCACTGATAATTATAAGCATGACATCGACGAGGCTTAATGAGTACGGCATATTAACTTTTTTACTCCGACAAATTAAATTCTCAAACATTTTTTTGCAGTAAAAGAAAAATAAATAAAGAAGTTTGAAGTATTTGTAGTTAAAAAATAAATTTCCGATTTAGTGTAAATGGGTATTAAAATGAGTAAAACGCATCATTTTGCCCGAAGCAGTTAGGTGTTAAGTAAACATTGCACGAGCCGTTGAGCCAATGACTACTGCCGCATGCAGTCAACGCACGTGTTGTGGACAGTCATGAGTCATCTGTTACAGAGATAATTCGTAAGTAATTCTCTGTGAAACAGATTGATAGTAAGCATACAGAATCGGCATAAGTTTACTGCTGTATATTGTTCATGCCTCGTCTTTGGGCTAAAAAATCTTATCGAATGGGCTGTGTGTTAGGATATTATAAACACAAATTTATATTTAAGTTTAATTAGAATGTGAACAAAACAGAAATAACATTTATAAAGCTACAGAAGTGATTCCAGTGGGTTTTTTTTTTTTTTTACAGAGGTTTGAAAATTGGCGAAATCATGAATTTTAAAGAGAGTTTGTGTCTTTTTCCTAGACCTTTACTTCTTCTAGCGCTTAAGAGGAGGGTGGATGGCCGAATGCTTAGCATGTGCATGCTGTATCATAAAGCCTGTCATTGTGTCAAGCCTGTCATTGGTTTTGAATCCCTGGTTGTACGTGATAAGGAGTAGTGTCATGGTTTTTCTCTGGGTCTTCCTGTTTCCTTCCACTGCAGTTTGTCAAGTTGTTTGAGCACAAAATTAAAAAAATCTATCTATGCGAGGAATAACTAATGAATTTATTAGTGAATTAATATTTATAAATATATTTTACCTACATTTCTTAAATTAAATAAAAATAACTTATTTCACAGATATTGTTTGTGATTTTCCAAAGAAAAACTTGAATTAAACGTTACACCAATATTTCTGCCTGAATGAGAAATAACAATGCAGTATATCCTGCTTGTATCGATAGAACAAAGTTTATAACTTTTTCTAGTGCAGAGAAGACCCAATAACTAAGTATTTTATCTAATCTGCGGTGCACTAGGTTTAAAAAATATACATGTGGATGAAACAATAATTCATGATGTCTTACTATGAGACCAAGTGGTTTAGTGTATAAGTTAAACAAGATCAGTCCGAGGACGGAACATTGAGGTACACCTGAAGCCACAGCAGAAGGGGTAGAAGTAAGTAAAAGACTAGGAAAAAACACAATTTCCTGAAATAATCGTGATTTAGCCAATTTTCGAACCTCTGTACAAAACACTGGAATCATAAAAATAAAACAAATTGTAAAAAAAAAATATCAAAAAGTCACATTTTGTTTGAAATTTCATTGACGGTAGCATCCTCTCAAAAAGATTAGCTTTTTCATTTTTTTTTTATCATGCCAACAGCATATATTGAGGGTAACCACTTAACTTTTAAAAATTTTGCAAAATAAGAACCACCCTACTGTTATATGTAGTTGATACATGGACAAGACTTCACTTCTCTCCTTGAGATATCATCAAATCTATGTTGTTTTAGAGATTACAATGTAAAGAATACATTTATCTAACAAGTTTTTATTTTTGTTCAACTTAACTACCATTGTATACAGCATTGAGGCTTTAACTGTAATAAATGTTACACAATAAGGTAATTACATACTACTACTACTACTACTGTGACTGTCTGCTAGTAGTAGTAATACTAGTGGATGTCAGCTGTTTCATAACCTGGCTGTTTCGTACTTAGTTCATTCGTACCTCACGTGAGCTGTTTCGTACCTTCGAGAATTTCAAGTTTTACATGTACATGTACTTAAACTTAACCCGTCTCACATGAGCTGTTTCGTACCTTCGTTAATTTAAACTTTTACAATGCACTTAAGCTTAACCCTCCTTCTTTTGCACCCGGTGTCATAGTTGAGATGGTCGCTGGTGTGTGTTTGCTCCTGGGCACTTGCGCATTTATATAAGTCGCAGCTGTTTTCTCTTTCCACATGTGGACAGGAATATTCAATTTTTATAGCCTAATGAATTATAAAGATCATCAATTTGTATTTCTCCTTTTTACTGAAATAAACTAACAGTATTAACTCGACATCCTCGACTGCTGTCAGTAGTAATACTATATATTGGTAGATAATAGTAGAAATCGATCTGACCGTAAAAAAAATCGTAGGGATAATCCTACGGGGAGTCAATGCACACTGACACTGTGTCTATAACAGTGTGAGCTGACTCCTACAATTGCACATGCGCTAAATGGTAAACACACACCAGCGACCATCTCACACTGTTACACCGGGCTTGGGACCGGCGTTGGTGGAGTTAAAGTTTTTTTTTCTTTTTTTTTGAAAATTTTCTTTGTGCTGTGCTTGCTTCTATTCTATTGTGCAACAGGTGGGGCCGTAAACAAATGCGCATCTTCTTGATAGAGAACTGGCTGATATCTAGTTATCTGTGCCTGACCCTTTGATGCTAACAATCGCCAATTAATTATTGACAATAATCACAACTTCCCCACTCGAATGGACTCAATAATCAACACTAGATTAAATAGTTTTCAATCTCTATTTGACCGATTTAACAATCGCCAATCAATTATCGTCAAGAATCACAACTCACATGCTTATAATGGGTTCAGTAATCAACACCAGATTATAAACAACAAAGGCAGATCGCAGTGTTTGTTTTTGTTTGCCAGTTTATATTTTAAAATTTCTTTCAACATATTTAAAACAGTACAAAGCAATTTGGGTTTCTAATTCTGGTTCAGCAGCAATTTTTATCAAATTCGCGCAACAAGCGCCCATCTTTGTTTAATAAAGTTCGCGTTACAACCATTTTTATAAAATTCTCGTAGTGGTTGGATATTATTAAATGGTCGTGTTTCAGCTTTATTTCAAAATGTAGGAAAAGGTACGAATCATGTTTCAACTTTATTTCAACAACACGTAGAAAAAGGTACGATCATTCAATCATGTTTCAACTTTATTTCAACAACACGTAGGAAAAGGCATGGACCTTATAACACATGGACTGGCAACGGCTTAATAGCTTAACTAAAGATGTGTGCCACGCTGTAATTTGAGACGTGTCAATAAGGTCCATGGAAAAGGTACGATTACGAATCAATCTGAGGTACGAAAGAACTAAGTACGAAACAGCCAGGTTACGAAACAGCCTGCACCCATACTTAGCTAGTACTACTTTACTAGCCTATATTATTATATTTATTATACTGTAACTAGATATAAAACTTTTATTAAAAGTGCACAAGCGCCGTATCCTGTGAATGTGTGACTGTGATTGGTAATCACATGTTTTCAGTGCATATTGGTGACAATGTCTGTCTCTCTTTAACCAAAGGAATTTTTATTGGACAATATCACTTTCAGCCAACGTTGTCACTGGAGTCTATAGACAACAAACAAGTCAAAACCTGAATTTCTTTTGAATGTTCTTCTTTGTTATGCTCGTGCAGTGGCAGACGAATTTTCAAGAGAAGATGAATTGGTCTTTCTTTGAGCTTTCTTGAAAATGCTGTTATTTCATCTACTTCTAATCCTATGGTGCCGATGTTTTGAAATGACACTTTTGAACATTTCTAATTTTAAACGGGACCTACCAAGAAACTTCTTTACAAACCTGTGGAAGATAAAATGTAAACAAAGGTAACACCGGAAGCATTCAAAGATGGCGCATTTGATACAGCGCATGCGCATATTTATCTCCGCCTCCACTAAAAGTACGGAAGACATGACGAGACACTGTAAATCTTGTTTGTTAATTAATGATAAGCGGTCCCACACTGATCAGAGCTGTGTAATCAACCATTTTTAAAAACACCATCCAAAGGCAGATGTTACAATTTCAAGACTGCCCTCTTTCTTTTCATTACAAGATTCGAAAATTAGCAGATTATCCAAAATTAATACTAACGTAGGCCTGTGCAACATTCGGTTACAGATTTAGTTCAAATTTAGTGTGAAACATGTTAATCTTCAATAGAATTAGATTTACAACAGACAAAAGTGCATTTGATTCGTATGGAGAAGTGTCGTCCGCCAATATTAAATGCTCTGCTAAAATGTATTTTCCATTGATTATATTATTACGGTATGCTTATTAAGTGCAATGTACAGAGTCCTAATACCAGTAGGCCTAATGATATTTAAGTCAAAATACCTCTAAGACCAAAGTTCAATGTAAAACGTCAAATTTAATGTGTCAAATGTTTTATTAGAAAAGGCTGTTTTTTTAACGAGTCTACATTTTATATTTCCCTCGTTATTTTTTACATTTGCGCGAGGGCCAACGTATAATTGTCCGGGTGGTGTTTCGAAAAACCGAGGTGCCGTGTAGGTAGGCGACACGTAAAAAAAAAAGAAACCTCTTTGCAGCTTGAATTCGACCGTGGAGCCGCTGTTCGTGGAAAATTTTCATAACACATTATATTATGGGGCATGCCCATCGACTTCGACATTTACCGCCGAACAGTGGTCAAACGAGTAATTTATGTAGACCGCAACAATACCGGTATATCGAAGATAAATGATGTAACTACTAGGCCTATCATTTTCAAAAGTTATTGTCACAGATTTAATTAGCCTACGCGTTTGACCACAGATCGGCGGTTTTGAAATGAAATGGGGTTTAACGTCCTACTCTTTTGCACCTAACCTGGGCTAATGGAAGACGGGAATACGTCATACAGTGTGCTGTGAGGGGAATTTTGCCCGGGCAGTACGCTACTCTTATATCGAATTCCAACTGCCAAGGGATCATTTACGTGCACTCCAAATATGTGTACACGGGACCTCGGATTTTTGTCCCATCCGAACGACTAGGCAGCTGTCCTTGTCAGGCCCTCCTTCTGCATCACGGACAAGGGGAAAATCATCGAGATGAACTATCTCGGCCAATGCCGGGATCGAACACCCGACCTCCAGACTAGCGAACCAGCGCCTTATCCACTTAGCCACCGTGAGCCCCCTCGTCATTGAGAGGTTTACCTGCTTCATTACTGAACGCATAACAGATTTTGCTAATTTGAGCTTTGAAAAACTGTGATTTTGTTATATCGTATTAAAGCAATAATTTAACTAAGCAAAATTCAGGTTCTATTTTCATTTTTTAACATATATACATTTTGATATAATGTTTCTGATATATATTTTCCCTTTTAACAACAATCTGCGTATTTCATGTTTCGTATTCTATAGATTGCTATTTATTTTAAGTTCCTTATGTCATGTACATTATATGAATTCTTTGCGGCCCGCAATGGCCGATACAATAAATTCTTTTATCTTATCTTATCTTACCCCCCCCCTCCCACCTACACTTACTTTTACGTCCTTGTAGTTAACGTTTTAAAGTTTACGATTTATTTCACGCGTTTATTGCAGAAGACATATTATAATTAATAAAATAAAGCTGCAATTTTACTAGCGTAGGCTATTATTCTACCGCCCTGATCCCCTTATATAAAATCTATTAAGTTTATTGTTATTGTGTTCATCAAATGCATGCAGTTTTATTTTGAGAGAGCCGGGTATAACATTTAGATTTATGTATGCGAATATTATACGCAGGCGTCTAGATATATAGCCACATATAAAATAGCCGGTATCTTGACTGGCCCATTATCTCGTGGACTTTAGAAATCACGTGACTTACATCAAGCTGAACAAAATGGCGACAGAAGACGTGCATCCTTACACTTCTCTGCTGAAATCCATTTCAGTTGACGGAAAGGATTTTAAATATTATGATTTGACTAATTTAAAAGATGAACGATACGATAAACTTCCATTCTCTATTCGGGTGTTGTTAGAATCCGCTGTCCGTAACTGTGACGAGTTCACCGTCAAAAAATCGGATGTCGAAAACATTCTCGATTGGTCGACAAAACAAAATGAGAAGGTGGAAATACCTTTCAAACCGGCAAGAGTTATTCTCCAAGATTTTACCGGAGTTCCTGCTGTCGTTGATTTTGCTGCCATGCGAGATGCTGTGAAGAAAATGGGTGGAAATCCAGAGAAAATTAACCCTATCTGTCCAGCCGACTTAGTGATCGATCATTCTGTTCAGGTTGATGTGGCAAGAAGTAGCGATGCACTGGAAAAAAATCAAGAATTAGAATTTGAACGCAACAAGGAAAGATTCCAGTTCTTGAAATGGGGTGCCAAGGCACTGAAAAACATGCTGATTGTTCCACCAGGCTCTGGTATTGTACATCAAGTCAACTTGGAATATTTGGCAAGAGTGGTGTTCAATTCAAATGGAACCCTATATCCAGATAGTTTAGTTGGAACAGATTCCCATACAACGATGATCAATGGTCTGGGAGTAGCTGGATGGGGAGTTGGAGGAATAGAAGCAGAAGCAGTTATGCTTGGTCAGTCTATAAGCATGGTCCTACCCGAGGTCATCGGCTACAAATTGATTGGAAAGCCTGGCCCATACATCACCTCAACCGACGTGGTATTAACAGTCACCAAACATTTAAGACAAGTTGGAGTAGTTGGAAAATTCGTTGAATTTTTTGGACCAGGCGTGACTGCCCTCTCCATTGCAGACAGAGCTACCATTTCCAATATGTGCCCAGAATATGGAGCAACTGTTGGATTTTTTCCAGTGGACGAATCAAGTTTATCATATCTAAAACAAACTGGTAGAGAGGCGGAACAATTAAACATTATAGAAAACTACCTAAAAACAAACAAAATGTTTCGAAATTATTCCAATTCCGACGAAGACCCAGTCTTCACAAAGGTTATTGAACTGGACCTCGGGAGCGTTGTTCCTTGTTGCTCTGGTCCCAAACGACCTCACGACAAAGTTCCAGTAACAGAAATGAAATCAGATTTCCAAACTTGTCTTAACAATAAAGTAAGCTTTAAAGGCTTTGCAATTCCTGCTGATAAACAAGAAACAAAGGTTCCAATCGTTTTTGATAATCAAGAACATATATTGACCCATGGTTCTGTTGTTATTGCTGCTATTACCAGTTGTACAAATACAAGCAACCCATCTGTAATGTTAGGCGCTGGTCTATTGGCACGGAATGCTGTTGAAGCAGGTCTTACAATCAAACCATATATCAAAACCAGCTTGTCTCCAGGTAGCGGAGTTGTGACCTATTATCTGAAGGAGAGTGGTGTCACACCATATTTGGAGAAACTTGGTTTTGATATAGTGGGCTATGGTTGTATGACGTGTATTGGAAATAGTGGTCCGTTGCCAGAACCAGTTGCTGAAGGCATTGAGAAAGGAGATTTAGTCACATGTGGTGTTCTGTCTGGAAATCGTAACTTTGAGGGAAGAATCCATCCATTAACTCGTGCCAACTATTTAGCTTCACCACCATTAGTCATCGCTTATGCCATAGCAGGAACAGTCTCTATTGATTTTGAAACTGAACCTTTAGGCATGAAAGAAGATGGATCACCCATTTTTCTGCGAGATATCTGGCCTTCAAGAGAAGACATCATGAAAGTAGAAAAAGAATTTGTTGTTCCTTCCATGTTTAAAGATGTCTATTCCAAAATCACCGAAGGAAATAAAAGGTGGAATTCACTGGAGGTACCAGACAGTATGTTGTATCCATGGGACGAGAAATCTACCTATATAAAATCACCTCCTTTCTTTGAAAAAATGACAAAAGAAATCCAACCTCCATCTAGTATTGAGAATGCCCATGTTTTACTAAATCTTGGGGATTCGGTCACAACAGATCATATTTCTCCAGCAGGTAGCATTGCCAGAAATAGTCCAGCAGCAAGATATCTCGCCAGTAGAGGTCTAGTCCCCCGCGAGTTCAACTCGTATGGATCCCGTAGAGGTCATGACTCCGTCATGGCAAGAGGTACATTTGCTAATATCCGATTATTGAATAAATTCATTGGTAAGCCTGGGCCTAAAACCATCTACATACCAACCGGACAAGAGATGGATGTATTTGAAGCTGCAGAAAGATATCAAAAAGAAAATAAGCAAGTTATAGTTTTAGCTGGAAAAGATTATGGAGCAGGATCATCTAGAGATTGGGCAGCTAAAGGCCCTTGGATGCTTGGAATTAAGGCTGTTATCGCTGAAAGTTATGAAAGAATTCACCGAAGTAATCTTGTTGGAATGGGAATCATTCCATTTCAGTACTTGGAAGGACAAAATGCAGCTAGTCTTGGTCTGACCGGTAAAGAAACATTTTCCATAAGTGTCCCCGCCGATGTTAAGGCGGGTCAAAATTTGACCATTAACATCAGCTCCGGAAAACCATTCGAAGTGAAGACCAGATTTGATACAGAAGTTGAGTTGGCTTATTTCAGACATGGTGGAATTCTTAACTTTATGATCCGAAGTATGGTTTAGAAATTTAACTGTGAAGTAAAAGAAAAATTGTGAAATTTGTGATTAATAAATGCAGTACATTAATACAAAGGCTTACTACATGTAATGAAATTAGAACATTGTTTTTCTTTAAAATACCAAAAAATAAAAAAACAATCCTAAATTGTGAAAAATGTTTAAAACATGGAGATCTTGTTTTAATGCTGAGTAAATGTATGGATGAGTCAATAGTAAACAATTTAGTGTTGACAGATACCAGAGTGTTACATGTGTGTTCGAGAGAATCCAGATAATCATTACTATACATGTGGTGGTTGGGCAAACTCTTCCACTGTGCAACTGATAAAACACGTCTTCTATTGTAAAGTTAAACATATCTACAAATAGAATTTGTGGTTATGGTTAAAAATGTTAAAACTGAAAAACAAGAGAAATTAATGGAAAAAAATATAAGCCTGAAATATAAAGTAATCCAGTTTTAAAGTAAAAATGTGTGATATATCTGTCAATAGGCAGTTATACTGTAAACTTCTTTACTGTATCTTAAAATAGAATAATAACAAAGATTAGAATAAAGATATGATGTCATTCTTTGAAGTTGACATACCATTATTTCAAATAACGATATACAGGCAAAGTGCCAATCATGCTTTCTTTATACTATAGACGATTTCATTGAAATGCACATGGGGGTTAGTGTTTGTATTTGGTCTAGAGACATTGCATCCCAGGTAATATATTGATACCGGTACAACAAACTCTGACTAACACCCTTAGTGCAGTATAAATATATTATTTTAAATGTATTTAACTCTTAGCTAATGACAACGTTTCCACGATTCTAAACTTTAAAAGTGCATTAGAAACTTTTGTTTTAGCATTATCGTGCTATATAGATCGAGGATTATGAATGAGCATCTCAACCTTTCAACGACAATTAGATTCATTTTCTCTTTTTAATTCCTCCCTGGATGTATGAAATAAAGATAAGATCAATAAGCTTACATATTGAAAAATTATTTACCTGCAACATACAATTTAATTTTTCTTTTCTATAAATTAAAATTATTCAGATACATGTATAGAAACTTAATGAAATATTGTTACTTTTAGAATACCGGTAATGAATCTTTTGTTATCAGTACGTTTATTAGCTTTGTTACATGTAAATGCTGGATATCCTTGAATATATTTTTTTCAATCTTCTGTGTAACAGAAGAAGCCAATATCCTTGAAATGTAGATGTAGTGTCATTTGTATAAATGAAGAAGCTAACTCTAATAAGTTCCAATTGTTGAATCTTCCCTGGGTATGCTATGTATCCCTGTACCTAGTGATGTCTTTCATATGCGTAGGGAATAGGCAAGTTACTTCTGGCCTAAAATAAAAGCTATCTGTATGTTATTGATGTTAAATGTCATATCTGATGTATTTTGTACATTTATGAATCTCCTAATGCTAGTACAGTAATACTAATAGTTTTGGAGCTAAAAGTAAAAGGTGTGACCAAGATTACTAAAGTTACATGTACCTGTGCATGTTGATTCATCCAATGGAGCAAGTTGATCCATTATTAAAAAAAAGTTGAATACACTGAGAATAAATTAATTTTATCTTTATTTAATAATAGGTGACACATTTGAAATTGGATCTCATGCTCATGATTCAATGAAGCCATCTCTATTGTATGTCATAAAAAAAAAACACTTGACATTTTACATATAAAATATTAATGTCAATCAAAGAAGATCCTTGGGTATGCATGAAGATATTGCAGACTCTACATGTACAATCAGTTTAGCACCTAATTTCATGTACCGCTATTGATAATATTTTCGTTGATTATTGTTATATTACATTTATATTTTAGGTTTATATCATTTAATTCAGCAACACATCAACACAGTATATCATTAAATATACACTACTATGAATCAATTTCTTGCATTGTTAATTTGATATTTGCCATGTTTTTCTGAGAATATACACGTGTGTAACAGCATCCATCTAAAACATATGCATAGAGGGCCAATTTGTGGTGGGTAGGGGGGATGCTGAGGCTATTGGTCTCGAATTTTCAGCATGAATCAATCATTAACTAAAACAAGTTTTACATGAAACTCCATTTTGAGGTAGACTAATGATGAATTAGCAAAAAATGATTCTGTGACCATTAAGTTAGTTAAATTATCAACTGATTAAAAGTTGAACCCAGAATGATGGATAATTCTTTAAAGTGATGGGCCTTATATTCTTTATTGTGATATTAAAATACGATAATTTGGGTTAAGGCCTTACTGTACTTTAAAAGTGCTCCAGTTACTACTAGCAGTGTGTCCAATTTGATCTTAAGACAAATAATCTATGCTAATGTCTTCTGAATTAAGATACATCTTGATTTGATTTATTATCACTACGCTAATGTCTTGTGAATGAAGATGCATTTGATCTATTATCATGTAATGTTAACTAGAATTGTAATGAGAATGTTAAACTGGATTAATCCTGCATAAAGCATTTTGTTCTAATGTGAAGTTTGTACAAGTTTACAAGTTAAAATCTTTAAAACAAGTTAGTCCAATGTTTACATATGACAGAGATAACTAATGCAGAATTTCAAGTTAACACTTTCAAAAAATAAACATTTTTTAGATTATATTGAACTAGCGGTAGAGACCTGTATGAAGTTGTTGTATTAAGAATCCTTGTTGACTTGCAAGTTTACATAAACTCTTATGGGTGTTTTTTGATGACAATAACGGAAATGTCGTTAATATCACAAACAGGACTTGAAACTTCTTTAAAGATAAAATTCAATGAATCAAAGGATAATAAAATATACTTGATGTTGCAATTGAGGAATAGGTAAATTTGTTGTAAATAGTCTACAACATTCATTTCTTGTCAGTTAGAAGTAGTATTGTATGCTGTATTATTAGTGTTACAAATTTAAAATCTTATGAAAATATACTCTTCAAAAAAAGAAACGCACAACCCATTTTTCACCATTTTGTTATTTGAACCAGGTCTTTGTTTCGGTAAATCTTACTTGTTTTTAATGCCATTATGTAAGGATAAAAGAAATTCATTATTGATTTTAAAGGTAGGGTCACTAATTGTGACTGGTCATCCTTTTTGTCGAAATTTTTTATCGCTTGATTGCACCAAGAAACATGAATTTAACAACTTTGCGAGCTTTTCGCATGGAACCTAAATCTAAGGTCTTTAAAATTCCGGGGTTCTCGGTTTCCAAATCAGTTGCACATGTAAACACTCAAAGACCCAAGTGATGCTATATCCGAACGAAGACCAACGCAACAACGCTATTGGTGGATTACAAGCAGGTGACTTCAAGACAGATGTAGCCAGGCTGCTGAATGTTTCCCTTAGTTCCATTTCTCGCCTTTGGGATAGGTACCGACAGCGAAGTTCAACACGTGAACGTCCTAGCTCAGGCAAAACAAGTGTGGTCCCACTTGTCCTGGATCGTCACTTCCGGTTACGTCATTGGCGTAAATGGTTTTCAACAGCGACCTCTACTGCAGCAGCAATTCCCGGACGGCGTAGAATCTCGTACCAGACAGTAGGCAAACGCCTACGTGAAACCGAATAACGAGGCAGACGTCCCCGTTAGAGCTTCTGTTTTGAAATACGCCGACACCATGAAATCCAACTTTAATGGGTTCAGGCACTGAGGGTATGGTCACAGAAACACTGGAGAGCAGTTTGGTTCATCGACGTGTCGCCGTTCATGTTGCAACAAGGCGATAGGAGAGAAGATCTACTGACGACGAAATGTAACGTTGCGTTTCTTTTTTGGGAGAGTATAGTATGTATTTTGAAATGTATAGATCCATATGTTACATTTGTTCTAAAGAATTGAGTCGTAGTTTGTCAGGTTCTGCTGACATTGTATTAATAATATCAATAAAAGTATGATTTTCTGTCAAATTTGTGAGTAGCCAAATTGACAGTCACTAGAGTCTGCCAAAGCCTGATTCGTGCCTGACATTGTCTGTGACAAGTGGCTTATTTTTCAAGGCATGGTTATTTGTTGATTTTTTGTGTAGACATATTTATGGAACGCCAATTTTTTTAAATTTTAGCTTCATGATATATTATACTAAATTATATAAGATTTACATTACTTGATCGACTTTAATAAGCTGTACTGCAATATATATCTAAAGCACTTTAATGTTTCAGAAAGATTCTATACAATGTATTATTTTTTGGAAACAAATGCATTCACTTCTCAAATTAATATTACAGAAAGGGTATAATATATTGATTATCTAGCATGATTTCGTGACCAGGTAGAATTAGTAAGCAAATAGACCCATTTCTTCGAGTTATATTTGTACAAAATTCATTTAATTGAATTAATTATGAATATATTAGTACTATGATTAAAATGAATGAATGTACTGTCTCAACATGGCCAGGTGAGAAAATAACTTACGAGACATCGGCTTTATGATTTATGAAAGTAAGTGAATAGATTTGAAGACATTTATGTCGATATAAAATTATTCAATCAACAAGCTTAGTATTATTGTATTTATTGTTTTCCACCTTTCCATGAAAGCAGGGAGGTATTAAAAGTGGTTCTACCTGTCTGATACTATAAGAGCAACCAGAAAAAATTATCAGTGGGCAAAATGTGTAATATACATCATGAGGATTAAATACATCCAAATTGTGAAGGTTTTTTTTTCAATCTTGATATTAGAATTACGTTTACTGAGGCAATGACTGCACAGCAATGATAATATGCAAGTTGCAAAAGTTTGCCACGGCAGCAGCATTTTTGCCCACTCTTCATCGAATTCTGACTACTCTCAATGGTCCATGCTAACATGTACATATGACTTTTCCTTTGTCTCATGCATTTGAGTTGACTGCCCCCCCCCTTCCATAAAAAGAGAAAAAGACCATGCCGTGAAGTTATAGAACCCAATCAAATTTCATTTCACTGCTAGAATTGTTTGGCAAAAAAGGAGTCGGAACCGTATCACAATTTGCGCACAGCCTTAATCACAAAGTTTTTGGGATGATTTGTCAAAATTCATTTGAATTGCCTCTGTAACAAAAACATTGTACAGGTCGGGAGAAAGAGCAATCCACTTGACACAAACTAGGTCATTTTGGGACTAACATGGTTTAATTTTATTTCAATAATTCACGTGCATGTAGGTATCTTTAGCTGTGGGAGTAAACTGTAGGTCCCGGAGAATACCCACGAGGTAGGACAGACGACCCTACTCCTTGACATGTACAACCCGGGATTCAAAACCACGCCAGTTGACTGAATGATAGGCTTTATGATACAGCACGCACGTGCTAACCATTCGGCCATTCACACCCCCTGTACAGGTTGGAGTTAAAGACTTTTCATCTAATTATACTTGTATGACACCCTGGAAAATGTTATTTGTGGGCATATATTAGTTGTATGGCAAAGATAACTTTGCAGTAATTTGAACAAGCGTTGATAACATGTATTCTATTACGATAATATGGGTCCAGCAGAAAGCATGTTGAATCTCGAGTCATGTGTATAGTTTAGTATAAATGATTATGCAACTGTATAACAGGGATAGCTAGATTCCCACCGTGGTGGTTCAGTTAGAAAAACACCGGCTTGCTAGAAGAATTTTGGATTCACACTTGGTTTTGGGAGTTAAAGTTCCCTGGTTCTCCCTTGTCATTGGACAAAAAAGGAGCTCCTATAAATACATTGATGTGCAACTGTGCACGTAAAAGAACCCTTGACTGTGAGCTGGCTGTAGCACCGCTATCCCGACAAAATTTCCCTCATAGCACACTGTATGGTGTTACAGTATGCCCATCTTCTTGAGAATCTAATTATATGGTCTGTAGAGTACTTAAAGCGCAATACCACTCTTGTTGTAACTGAATAATATGTCCCAATCTTTACTCTGGTCAACAAATTGTATTATTTTACATTATTCCAATTAATTGATGATACAAATTTAAAAAATTGGAAAAATTCTATTAAATGATTTGAAAAGCCTTACGTAACCCTTTCCAAATGTGACTTGGATTTTAACATATTTTCGATCTCTCTGGACAAGTGAAATAGAATGTAATAAATAGATAATTTACACAACAGGTAGGACACTTAAATATCTAGTACTTAGAATAAGGTTATTATTTATTTGCTGGAGCTGCCAAGCCTGCAAAAGTGTTATTGTCCCTTTAATCAACTGATTTTATATCTCCCTAAACTTACAAGTAAACTGTTTCGAGTAATAATTGACCCAGTTTAATATAGTGTTAGTATACATGTAGATAATACTTACACTTATTTAAGACCTACAACTATAGACTTCTGTAGATAAGACACAAATAATTGTGTAACTAATAAACATTTGTGCACAAACTGACCCAATCAAGAAAAAAAAAACAGTTCATGCTTTTCCTGTCATATTTTTATGTTCGTGATTTCTGTGTATTTTATCTTGTCCGTTTTGCAGAGGCCGATTCAAGGGGGAGGGGGTCTCAAGGGGCGCCACCCCCCCAATTTTCAACAATGCCCTTTTTTACTGCTAAAAGTGCCTTTCAACTAGTCTTTTTGCTCGATTTTGAGGCTCTTTTTCTATGGGGGGTTGGGATGGCCTAGTGGTCTAGAGTGCCACGCTTCGACCTCTAGCTGGCCAGTCACCTCTGGCTTGCGGCTGTGGTTGCGAGCGCATGTGGCATGGACGGAGATAGGGGCGCCTTCTCAACCGCATGGGTTTCATCCGTGCTCTCCGGTTTCCTCCTACTGCTAAAGACCCCTACGGGCAAGCGAATTATTGAAATAAAATTAAACCTTATGTTAGTCCCGAAATGACCTAGTTGTGTTGTGTGGACGTTAAACCCCATTTCTCTCTCTCTCTCTCTCTTTTTCTATGATTTCCGAAACGTTTAGACGAAAATATCAGCCAAATAGCTCTTGGATTGGCTACAGATGCAAGGAAATGATGGATAATTTTCTTGGGGCCCCCACCCCCCTCTCAGTGGCGTGCCCCGTCTCCACGGTCAGTTCCCTCATTTTGCGGCGCCCCCCCCCCTTTTCAAAATTCCTAGCTCCGCCCCTGCGTATTGTGTCTTGTTTTGGGGTAAATTATGTGTGGTACATTCCCCCTGCACTTAGTATTAGGTATGTTGATGGATTTGGGAAATATAACCAAATGTATTCTTGTTTTTTGTGCAGCTACAGTATGCCCTTCTAAAAATATATTCTGGAACTGATTTTTAGGTTTTGTGTGCCTTTTTTGCTATACAACTTAGAAGAACACACTCAATTTTAAGGAGAATATCCAAGAATTATTTGACATAGGTATTATTTGAAAATTACAAATAAATAAATTGTTCAAAATATAACATTGATTCTGCAAGGTTATATATATTATTACTCTCCAAGGTTGGGTGGCTGAATAAGGTCCTCACTGAGTCAAGTGGCGTAGGGTTGCCTGTCAATCTTTGTGAGTCTCCTCTTGATCCCTTGGTTTTCTTCCGCAGCTAAAGACCCCTATGCGTAAGTGAACTTTAGAAATAAAATTGAACCATATGTTAGTCCCAAAAAGTCCTAGTTTGTCTTGAGTGAACTCCACTCCCTCTCCCTCTCCAAGGTTGTAACTATCAGTTATAAAAGAAGATAAAAAAAATAATATGTCTGAAACACATGTTGCTGTGTTTATAGGTTATCTGTCATTCAATTCATTTATGTATAAATATGTTATATATTTATATATGTATACCATAGAACATGAAGGTTACCGAGATGTGTATATGACAAGCTTGAGATAAGAAAACTCAAACTATCAAAACATGCACAAAAGAAATGAAATAGGGTTTAACGTCGGCATATGCCATACAGTGTGCTATGTGGGAATTTTGCCCAGGCAATAATGGGACTACGGCCTACTCTTATATCAAATTCCAACTGCAAAGGGATCTTTTACATGGAATGTATACATGGCACCTCTGTTTTTCATCCCATCCAAAGGCTAGGCAGCTGTCCTTGTCAAGCCCTCCGTCCTGCATCACTGACATGGAGAACCATGTCAGGAAAACCTTGCTGATTAACTTTCTCGGTCAGTGCAGGCAGGGGTAGAACATTAAACCTATCATGGCTCCCATGTACAAAAGAGAATTCTACATGCCTGGGTAAAATATATTTATTGACTCCCTTCTAAATTATGACTGTAGGGGAATCAGTTTTTCATAAACTCATAGAAAAATCTATAATGAGATGGGCAATTCAGAGAGCTTAATTTTGGGGAACCTTTCAATCTCCAGACAGTCAGAGTGTGTGTATAAATACAATTATAAACTTGCAGCTATGCAAGAGCTTTAGGCATTGTCAAATCTTTAAACATGTATTTTGTATGTAATATATTTTTATACATGCAAGTCAAAACTGACACAATTGTATAAATAATGGTGACCTTTACCAAACAGTTCATTATATATTATGAAATCACACAAGACAACAACAGTAATGAGAAATGGTTAGATAATTCAACTGATTTAGACTAGTCAAAAAACTGGTTCATCAAAAGCTAAAATCTCTAGTTTTATTTTGTAATGGATTTCTTGGCAGGGAAATAAACCACAAATTATCTGAATCATCCCCACTCTTAAAGTGAAAGATGAATCTCAAATAAGAATATCAGTTCAATTCTGTTCACTATGTACAAATGGAATCGAAATTTTGTTGTCCATGAAAATCTAATGATGTGCCTGATACTACCCTGGGACATCATAAAGTGTAGGTTTTTTTTCTTAATTTTGTGCTAAATAATCAATCTCAGTAGATATTAGTGTGGATTAAGAAGTGAGAAATTTGATATATTAGCTACAAATGCAAATGATGCAACATTACTTTAATAATAACCCTGATCTGAGAAATTATCCCTTAAACAAGTTAAAGTGATAATAAATTTTAATGGCTGGCATATATTACAGCAGATACTTACACCTGTTTGGGAGAAAGACAGATAAACTGCTTTTATACCTAGAGGACCTGCATCTATTCTGATGGCGAAAACTATATGATAAATAAATATATATTCATTTTGTATAATTAAATGACATTATCTACATACAAAGTAAAGATAACAAAAATAATAACGAGATCACTGATATTTTATTGCCAGTATTTACATAAGAATCATTTTTTAGTTCTATTAAATTCTGCTATAATAATAATGTAGTATACAATGTAAGCTGATAATACAATAAAGACAATTAAGAGGTAATTTAATAAATAAAGCATGTAAAATATTGATAAAGTGCTGAAACCTGATATTAACTAATACACTTAACACTATTAAAAGGCAAACATATTGACAGTAGAATAGCCTTATAGCACAATAAATTTGTGCAAGAATAATACACTGAGATACAATGGAAATGGGAAATGTACAATTTCACAATGAAAAGTACTTGCAACCGGTAAAAATCATGTCTATAATGGCATTAAGTCAGAATTGGTCCAATGTAGGATTGTCTGGCTAATTCGGCACACAGAGTTATAAGTTATGAACTATGTCAACACTGATTAACCCATGTGAACCTCTCACAGTAACAGTAGGCAGAGTGCGATCCTGCAGACAATGTGCAGGTTTTATTCAGTTGCTATCATATCTTGTATGATCGAAGGAGTCAGCCAGTCATTCTCAGGATGGTAATGTTATGGCATCCAATTCTTCGAGCGACAATTCCTGTATGTATGCCATACTGAATTAATGAAATAGTGGGTTCTGGTGATTCCACACAACTGCACCATATTCCCATTCTGTCAAAGCATCCTTCTTGTAGTGAAAACATCCTTCTTGTGTTACCCTGTGATCTGATGATGTTACATTGCAAGATTAAAGTGTCTCACCCGAACGAGATTTACAATCTTCTATTTAAAAAAAGTGCATCTCAGTATATTAGTAATGTACATAGAACCAATATGGCTATAATAAACTCTTAAAAACAATTTCAATGTAAAGTATTCCATACCCTTTAACAATCACATTAAAATATGTTTCTGTTTCACATCAGTTGGATATCTTATGCGCAGACAAATGCTTGGAAAGGAACTTGTTCGCATGGGACAATATAGCGATTTCCGTATTCTTGTTGGTGTGCACGTAAATGAATCCTCAAAGCGTAGAAGAAAAGCCGTTGTCAGGCTAAAATTCCCCCATAACAGACTGCATGGTGTGGCTGTCTATATAGGCCTAGTTGGTTCAGAAAAGTAAGACAATAAACCCCAATTTCATATTATTTTTTTTTGTTGTGCATGCCAACTAGTATTGACGGATCTCGTTTCTACATCACATCTAAATGACTAGATGCTTTTTCATTTCTAGACCCCCCCCCCCCATACTTCGCCACTGACTACAGGAAACAAGACTATGAAATCACAAAGAACTTTCTCGCCAGTACCAAAATCACTGAGCTAATATGGCTACCCATAGAGCACTAAAAGATAAATACAGAATTTCAGATATTACCCCGAATATGTATCTTACCTAAAAGTATACCGGTCTAAAATGGCTCAATCTTAAAGTGAGATATCATTTAGTGATTTCAGATTGTCATCATTTTGATCTGTAGACATGTGATTCAACGACTTCAGGGTACAGTATTTCTATCAATGAACATCTAGCTCCAGATGTTAGCTAAACTATTTTGGTTGTCTAATCGTCTAAATTTCTTTCTAATGAACACTTTTCTTTGTAAAACTATAACATGAAGAACGATTATTTGCCTCATTGCAGTTTTAACAACACTACATATAAGTATGTATTTATTACACGTAACTTCATATTTCACATCCCCTCCCCAAACATAATACATTCCTCAAAACAATAACAAAAACTTTTGAACAAGCCAAAAACATCAATTCTTAACAAGCTTTTAATTGTGAAATGTTCAATTTGTTTAAATTATCTTTTATATATTACAATATACAGATGTATAAAAATACTTCAAGGTTAAATAAATTTATCTAAAATATATGTCTATATAGTACAGCTACCTGATTGTTATGAACCTTAACAAATAACATTCTATAATATATATGTAACAAAATTATAACACAAAATATATACTGGGAAGAAAATTTAACCAAACTGTCATATAGCACATCCAGCTAACTTAATTGAATAAGCAGGAGAAAAGACTCTGAGAAATATTTGAAGTGCAAGCCATCTGTGAGAAATATTTGAAGCGCAAGCCATTGCACATTGAGTAATACATACAGGCAAGGCCTACTCAATACATATCAATTTTAAAACTACATAACAACATTTTGTCACAAAATTTTAATCATTTGTTAAAGATAAAAGGAATAAACAAGAAATTTCATATTGTGTTGTGTATGAAAAATACTGTATTCAATGTAATAAGCACCCATGAGCTTGTTTTTAGTAGAATTGTTTTAATGCCCATCCTACTATACACAACAGGTTGTCAGTGTGTTCAATTCTGGTGCAACAGGCACCCCCTTTCACTGAGCATGTCTTACTATGATACAGTTTAGTCAACTTATAGAGATGTGCTAGTGTAGCCTAATTCTGATGAAAGACCCATGTCAGAATTAAAGACTATGTTGGCCAAATCTATGGGACTATTTGTATAAATATGGCAGCAAGATATATATAATGTAACATAAGCTTTATATATAATGTAACATGAGTTTTATATATACACAGATAAGTTATATTTACATAGCTAATATAATTCAGGGACAGAATTATATCGAAGTTTGTACAATAAAATGTTGATAGATATTCGCCTATACATTTGTAGGTAATAGAAAATTGTCTACGAACAAAAGGTGATAGAAATCTACCAAACATTACATACTTTCAACTTACATAGTGTCAATTAAACAAATGTTTAACTTTGAACCTGACAAATTGGTAGAGTTTAAAAGTTAAGCAATGGGTGATTTTTTTTTTTTAAAAGTTGTATAGCCCTTATCCCAGATGGCACAATAATGTTGTTTTCTTCATCGACACAACATAAAGTAGTATGCAGGTAACATTTTTAAAATATAATGTTCATTTAATGAGAAATATTCAGTATTTTTTCTGTAGTCATGGTTAAAAGATATAAATATATATTATAAGAACAATAAATAAGTTATTAACTTTCTAATAAAATGTAGTTTACATAGCAAATTATGGCTGCAGTTCTGCACTATCTATTCCATATAATATATAAAAATAGAAACCAATACTTAAAGAAGGATGAATTTATGAAAGGTTATAATTCTACAGAAAACACAGTACTGAATGATATTCATATTATATCACAAAATAATTGTGGAAATAATATAAGTTGTAATTATACCTTATCAATCATTGCCACTCAAGGATTATACAAATTTAATTATTTAGAGATCATTCTGGTTGTCTTCCCGTTACTAGACATATATTTTATTTGTTCACTAGGTAACGTCTTTGTTTTTATACCAACTACAGCAGGAAAAAGAACTTCATTAAGGCAACACATTAATATGTGTATTGGAATGTGATCAAATTGCATAAAACAATAACTTCTCGAAAAATCTTTTTTTAAAAACCTGATACAGTACGTCAATATCACAGATAGCCAAAGATACACAAACATATACAGGTACTAACATTTTCTTATAAAAATATATCATAAGATATGACTTTCTGTCTGTAGTAATGATTATTACACGTTCATGGATGTCTATTATCTTACATGACTCAAGGTAGGTTATTGTTACATCATTTTAGAACACCTAATTCCACTTCTCATTTAACTATTTTGTTATACTTTGATATTCAATATCTAAAAAAAAATAATTTGTCTCTGATTTAAGTGCAAAATGCATTTCAAATGGATGGAAACAGTAAGATGTATAAAAAGTGACACTTTAAAAATAAAAAACATATTTTACATAATATAGATACATATTATACATCAGATGTGTGTTTTCTAATCTCTAAATATTTACATGTAAATTTTAAAACAGTATTAATGAACATCTCAATATTTCATTGACTTAAACCAGCTAATCGTCATTTGAGGGATTTTGAAAGTTGAATCTCTAAAGGGATATCAGTCTAATTTGGTTTAATCTATGATGAATTGAAAATTTTGCCACATTAGGTATCTTCTTCATATAAACAAGGCTATATGTGTTGGATAAAATCTTTTGATGCATCTCTTTTCAATTTAATTGAATGCAAATTGTAAGATTATCTACTGCTGATATTCAATTGGAGTACATGAATTTGTAAAGTTTGAAATTGTCCGAACAATGCAAATGACGATCAGTGGTTTGAACAGTTAAGATAACAGTTATGGCTTATCAGAATGAGATGATTTCTCTGGAGATTATTAAAAGATGTCAGCTCTGTTGGTATAATATACATTTATAATCAATGGAACTGATTGAAATACATTAAATCAAAAAGTTCCATGAAAATGTCCCCTTTCTAGAGACAGGCACTTTATATACAATTAAAGATTAATATTTAGATCTACAGCAGTGAATATATTTCCAGCTTATAATATAAATACATAAAACTTGTCAGCATGTCTGTTTTATATACAAATTGCAATATTTACATATCAATATATGTAATTATCTTCTTCTTTCAAATATACATTCAGTATATTATACGTTGTTGCTTAATCACACTTAAACTTAACATATCCAGTAAAAATTTCAAACGTAAAAATAGTTTACATTTTTTCAATATAATTAGCTGGGAAGAGTCCTTCTCTGCCTCGTAATTTACCTATCCACCAACCTGATTGATCTGAAATACACATAATTAAAATCTTTAAGAAAGACAGTTATTATATTATAAAGGGTGAATCAGTGAACAAAGTTTATAAGATTTAAATCTGAAACTCTATCTGTATGTCAAGATGAGATATTTTGGAATGATACCACGAAAATTGTGTAAGAATGGGATTATCTGGTAAGTAATAGGTTTAAATCCTATTGATTTCAATAGTCATAAGTCAGTTTTTGCCATATTCCTGAAGCAATGGCCCGAGAAATCCCTCTCTGGTCATTGCTGGAATAGCGTCTGTTTCTTGGACTTATGCGGGAGTGTGTCTATTCTTTCCGTTCAATGAAAGCTATTACTTAAGTACAGTAACATGATAGTCCTTCTTTTCATCTGGGTCTTCCCTAAAACTTTGGACAGTGATTTAAGGTATTGAAAACGGTGAAAGTATGTTCGTTTCCAAACAGTATTGTTTACATTTCATTCGACTTGATAGCCTCGTTTGTCACGCAATTAGTTTTACTGCAGTATTCTGCTATGCACGGGTTAATTAGGCATAACAAAATCGTGAGATATGACGTAACGTTATGTTAACATATTTGATCCAATATTGGCACTCATTTTAAATGTAAAGCTTTTGTAGGGGAGCTAGTGATTGGTTGGTAGACAGACTACTGACCAATCAAAATTTAAAACAACAATATCCAGTAATATCCACTCATAATAGCAGTGTGTACCGGTAGTTGATTACCTCTAATCAAGCGAAACGCTGCGCGGAGTATGGTTTTTGCTTGCTAGTGTTAGTTTTCATTCAAATTAAACTGTCAACGATTGACTGCTAGAGTCCATTACAATCAATTTACCAATATTTTTTATTATCTTCCAATATCTAAAGATTTTCTGTGATTACATCGAAAGAGATTCTAGGACAGAATTCGCTTACACATCATCCTATCATTACATAAAATCCTTCCCTCAAAGAGCAGGTGGAAGCTGTTGGAAGAATGTTCTTTTAGTCTCAGTCGCATCGAAGCAGCCATGGTATATGTACAGATATGCATGTTGAGTAAATATTATAATATTGTTTATAATTGAAAGTATTCGCAATATCTTACCTTCTCTGACTATGTCAATAATATCCCCCTCATTAAAACTAAGTTCATCTGTATCCTGGGCATCATAAGCAAATAAACACTTAGCTTGTGGTAACGTTGGTTTAGGTTTAACACTTGGTTTAGGTTTTGGTCGTCCTGCACCAGGATTGGGTTTTTTCTTACCTTGATTCTGTCTTTGTACTCTGTAAAAGATGGATAGTCACTTAATTATATTCTACCAAGTCTAGTACATATAAGAGATAATAATTATAATGTACAAAATCTGGAGATGAATATTAAAAAAGAATCATTAAAAGTCACTAAAAGTCATTAATTACTCAGTAGTCTGTCACGTGCTAAATTTAAAAATAAAATTTTGAATACAGAACAAACTAATAGCACCCAAAATAAAACTTGTTAGTTAATTAATATCATTAATATATTATATTCTATACATGTTTAAATACATGTACCAGGTAGTCTATTCACTCAGGAAAAGTCTCGTATAAAACATCAAAAGTACAGGAAATAATTTAAAAAATTATAAATGGTATAAATTAGACCTGAATGCATAAAGCTGGATTAGGAAAAATTACTCTGCATGGAGTAAGGTCAAAATTGTAATAGATAATATTATTAAAATATGGTGTGGTTTTTAACATTCTGCATAAAATATAGATATTAATTTCTTTTTCTGGAAAAACTAAATTTTGGTGAATGTTAAGGTCATTGTTTTGGGATGAGTCTCTATCAGAAAATTGTCCAATTTTACCAAAGTTTGTTCCTAAGCCAGTCCTTCTTTTATGCATTCAGAGCTTGATAATTTTCATTATTACATGTACATATCATATGTAGATAAAAATTAAAAGTAAAACATTGTGTAACTGGTGTTAATTAAAAAGAAAGAGTAGCTTCAAGCAAATCAATACATATGTACAAGAATCAGTATTAAATGGCTTTTCTAGACATCTTGCTTTCATTAGATAAATTTCAACATTTTTATCGAATTGTTGATTGTCTGAGGCTACTCCCACTCGTATAAACAAGATGTGCTGAATCAGTTTGTTGAAAATATTATCAAAAATAGTGCTTGTAAAAACATTAATAAAATCATTCATGCTCGCATGCTTGATTTTTTTTGTAAAACTCACTCGTGCAACACTAATTTCAAAGTTAAAAAAGCATTTAATTTCATGCTTAAAATACTTAAAAAATTTAACAGATTTCTCATGCATACAGTATTACAGAATATAATCATGATAATAGAACAAGATTCTTTTCAGTTTTGGACTTAATTATACTAAAAAAGACTACTAAAACCACATTCCCATTCTTAGTGAGCACACACCCACACCACATACATTCATCTTTATATATCATTCTTACATGGGATAAATTATAACTACTAGTATCATCTATTCAAAATATTGACCGTCTACTCAACAAGATTATGACTGCTATTCTGTTATTATGATTGCTTTCAAATAAGGAAACCGATATTTGCTGCATTTAAAGTAGCCAAGTCAATAACTCATCCACGGATATTTATTTCGCTGAATATGATTGATTTGAAATTACAGTAAAAACAGAAACGATTGAATGTTAATCAGTTGATATAATGCATTCATATTAGTATTCCATTATTATATGCGTTGTGACCCATATTTGTCCATATCTAGGTACAAATAAATAGCGATTTAATTCCTTTAACAAAAATAATCTCAATGATCTGAGGCTCTCGAAAATAGCAGTATTACTGTATGAATAGGGAGAATAATTTATACTGCTAAAAATGGTACATGCACCGCGCTCCCAGTTAAAACAATTTCATAAGGTATAATTTTCTTGATGCACTATGAAAACATAAATCACACACAACACTCTAACTTACTCCTTGTTATAAGTCTCTATGATGTTAGTATGATGCCTTTAAAACAAAGAGTTATTATATATTACAGATATAAGAATTAGATTTATTAGTAGGCAGATATATATACTCAGACACAATTAAACACACTACAGATTATTGTACGTCTGATCGCAATGATATCAAATGAGAATGATTTCACAATTGCTTAAACACCACATATCAATTCCCTCAAACAGAAGGGAAATGTTGAAAATCATGATTCTATAATGCAGACAGGGGCTATTTAACACGGCTTTTAAAACACTAGGATCAATACAATTTCTGCGGTTCTGTACTAGAAGAATGATTGAAGGGTTGGATGCTTTCACACTACACTGCCGAGATTTGACTGATTGTTTTCAGTAAAGAGGGTTCACTAGACATCAGACAAGGCCTGGAGGGCAACACGTGACAACACCATGACAAGGTCTGCACATTATCTGTATAACTGCTCACAATAGCTTTCCATATAACTGCTGGTTTGAAGTGTCCACATAAATTCATTTATATTGACACTGATTGTCTTCAAATATGCTGTTGGACTGTGTGCCATACATTGGGCAAATTCTGACTCAATTTTTTTTACACCTTATGCTTACATTTCATGGTTTAGTAAACTAGTTATTTTGATTTACTTGTATCTGTAAATATCAAGCCTACAAACATGCTAAAAATCAGATTTCAGCTGTATTTTGTCTTGTCTTGTGTTTTCATTGTATCTCAATATATTATATTATCTAATAGTGAAACATATTGAGATCAATTATTTATTCTTTTTGAATGCCTCTCATGCTGTCTGCAATATGGGCCAGTGAAAAGAATCTCAATGATTCACAAGTGAGAAAGTGAGAAATGATAAATATTAAACAGCAAAGAATTAGTATAAACTCCAAAACATTTACAATTGTTAAGTTTCTTGGGAGAAGGTCAGAGAGAAAACAATTGCATGCCATGCCGATCACTAACTTAAACTGGGATAAACAAAGTTACATCAAAATTGGATAAAAGTTGTGAGCTCTAAAACCCCAATTTTGTACAATCAGGAGCCATAATTAATGAAGTTATGGTCTGATACATGCCAATATTGAAAAGAGTCAAGAACTTTTCAAATATAAACCTATATTTCAGGTTTAGTCAAAATTGGATAACAACTGTGACCGGTAGAGTGTCCACAAAAAAAATGTGGGCGCAAAATTAAGTGAAAATAATCATTGCCCCAAAATGATCAAAGACAACAGAACATGAAAACTCCAATGAATCTGCTCCATTTTTTCCTTAATCAGGTATCTAATCAATGTCTGGAAGAGAAATATACATTAGAGTTGTCTTACCCTGCCACTCCAGCTTCAGGCGTTGATAAATATTCATTATTATTGTTTAGCACAGCTTTATTGATTTTTTTCGCTAGTTTTTGCGCTCCTTCACGTGGTAATGATGGTGCTTTGTCAGACGTACTGGATCTGGAATGTTGCTTTACTAATTTATTCTGAATATCTCTACTTGTTTGTCTTTGCACTAGAATAATAAATATACAAAAAATGGGTATATTAGAATATATTGAAAATCAGAGATAATAAATCAGAAGTCACTAATACACAATTGCTAATTTTGCTTAAAAAATAATATTATTAAAGACAGATTACATCATCTCCTTGAAGTCAAGGTAAAGTAGTTCAAAAATTAATTTCAAGACTTCAGATATATCACTATTGTTGCATTGTCTATAAAAATTATCCAATGGAATTATCATGATATAATGGAGCTGCAGCATCACAAACTATGAAATACACAAATAAAGTCTTCCATGTTAGTCAAGTACTTACTCTGATTTCGGGATGGAGGATTAGATGTTGGTGGAGGGGGTGCCTGACCATGGGGTACAGCCGGTGCTGGACGTGAAGGAGCAGGGCCTCTTGGTGCTGGTCCTCGTCTACTTGATGTAATACCTTGTGGCGGAGGTATTCCAGGTCTTGTATTAGCTGGCCGTCTGGCAGCTCCATTACTTACATGTTTACGCCCAGGTCCTGTTAATTATACACAATTAATAAAATTCATAAAACATAACATTTCATCAACAAATACAATAGGGTTTCACAGCAAATCTTTTTATAATTGAATCCCACTTACTGGATAATAATTCCCCTAAGGCTTATTTCTGATATTATCTTAAAATATTTATTTGAATTTTCGGGTTCTCACAAAACCAACTAGCATATTAAACGAAGAATTATTCTTGAAAAACAGGAAATATAATATGACTTACTAGAATCTTTAGGTAATCCTGACCCTATAGAAACTGTTAGAACTTTAGATGATGGCTTCAATATTGCTGTATCTCCTGAACCTCGTATAAACTTCACAGTTCGACTTCCTCCACCACCCCAGCCTTCTTTCTTTACACTAAACTCTAAACTATTAATAGACAACATGAACGATTAGACAACATAAAAAAATATAGCTTAGTATCATAGACATTGTATAGCAGATAATTTAAATTAACTAAAATACAAAAATCTACAACTTATATAATAGACTTTTATAATACCACGATTTACAAATTTTTGTTGTACTGTCAATTCATAAATATTTGTTCAAAAGTTATTTCAACATTTAAACAGCTTCTGTGGCTTAAATATCATTTCCAATAACAAAGAAGCTATGATTAAGTTTGCATTTTACAAAGATCTATCTTCTTACTCCATCTATTATGATAGGTCATTATTTCATATAATCCTGATACAGTTTTTCATATCATGTACATAAATGACTTTTCTTACCAGCCTGGCAAGTGCAAACTTTATTTCTGTCAAATGAAAATAGATGTTACAAAATTGAAAGATCAATTTCGGTTACAGTTCTTGATGGGAGTTATTAATATATACATACCTATCTGAGAAGTTTAATGATATCGTTTTACCCGTTTTATCTTTATATTTACGCGATAAAACAGTGAGAAATTCCGTTTTAAACACAGACTCTAAGAAACTACTGTATTCATTGACTACATTTAATATAAAGAAGTCATCTTGTAGGGTACTGAAAGAAGATAATTAGTGTTTATTATAAACCATTGTTTATTTTCAAATAATCAAATTATTGTGTTTTTTGTAATTTTTATAAAATCATAGAGTTTTGTTAATATTCCATGCATTCATATACAAACTGTCCTTTTTTCTTAACAAACTGATAAATGAGTATAATAAGTATAATCTGTTTCTGCCTAATAACACACCAAATGATGGACAATAATAAATGTATACACAGGTCCTGCTTCTAATAAACGTGAGTTGAGTGGCTGAGTGGTTTCACATTTGCATTTTAGATCACAAGATCTGACATATTTGCACTACTTAAGACAAATGCATAATGCAAATTATTAAAACTATAAAAGAAAAAGATATAATTATATAATTAATTTCCCAAAAGACCAATTTTGTTTTGTGTGGACATTTAAATCTCACTTTTAACCTATCTTTGCACTTTTAGAGATAGTATATGTCAAATATAAATTTCACAGAGAATAGTTAATATTGTGATATTCTGGACTTCAAAGTTATGCTTGCAAGACTCACTGTGTGTTTGTTTACTAAGATATGGCTGACCTGTCATATGGTAATAAAGACTAATGAACCAAGATATTGGATTTAGCAGTCATTAAAAACATTGGATGCATAGCAAAGCCTCTTGATTAAGATAAGTCAATACGAACATCGATTTGCAAACTGTAACGTCTAATAAATCATAAAAAATATTGATTTGTCTAACAAATGATTTACACAACACGCAATTAGCTAATAATCAGAATTAATGATGTACTCTTTCTGGACACAAACAAACAAGCATCTACATTTAAACCAATAATATAGACATATCTTTATACTGTTAATCAATTCTCATCTGTCTAAAATATAATAATAAAACAATGTTCATTAGCCCAGTTGGTGTAGAAATGTAGGACCTCCAACCCTATTTCATTTCATAATAAAATATTCTATTCTGGGGCACAAATAATAATACCTATTGAATTAAAAATTCACGTTTCTAGATTTAAAACAAAATAAAGTATCGAACAAACCTGAGAGAAACAGAAGTGATTTGATCAATAGGTATCTGTCTTTTAACAACTAATTTCTTTAATCCTTTCTCTGGTCCTTTCTTTATCTATAATATATTATTATTATTATTATTAACATTTAAATAGCGCTATCTTCCACAAAATGAGTTCAGATGCGCTGAACAATTACAATATATACCAAAAATTACAGAATTTAAATGACCTTTACTATAATCTACATCAGCAAAATATTTTCCTAACAATTCCCTTCTGTTAAAAAAGACAAATTTAACTTAGAACTTTATTCAACAGGAGGCTCTTAGAAGGGCATAGAATATATTTTTGATTAACGAAAATAAAAACCTAAACAAAGCAAAGCAATGGTTATGCACCCACCCGCTTGGTTATAATAAGATTAAAAATATTTCCCAAAGCAGTGGGAATTTTTCTTTGATAGGGGTAATAAATCAGCAAAAGTTAGGCCCTGAATTTTGAATTAATGCTTGTTAATCTTTTGTGGTTTCACAGCTGTCGAGTTTTAATCTCACTCATAATTGAAGATGATTGCTTGCTTCACACCTATCGAATTAAGGTCAGATTATACAGAGTTGATTCAATTAAAATCATGTGATTGATGTCGTAATCTGGAACATACAGAGTCTGGATTAACTAGAGATTTTTTGGCTCAGGTAATAAGGCAATAAATCGGGATATGAAAATATTGTCGGATTTCACAGTTCTTTTCTATTCAAGGGGAGATAACAAGCAAATTAATCACTATGACTACTGATTGCTAACTTACCAGTTCTAAACCAATCAACACCAGATTCTTTCCTGTTAATAATAAGTCACGCTTCACACTCTGTAATAAAATTATACCCATGTGATACAAGTACTACATATTTAAGACATAATGAACTAAAATTCCACTGATCAATGTAAATGAGAACTTCTATCAACAACATTGGTCAAAATTTCTTTGAAGTTCAACTTTCCACCATTTTATGGTAGCCCTTTTACAAGTGTTGAATGATGTCAAGATATTATACCGCCATCTTTATGTTTTGTAGAATCTAACGGGCCTGATTTTAATAGAACTGAATACAAGACAGGAGGTTATCTAGCATTATTTCAAATTTGGATTTTTAATAAATGCTAAAGAATCAATCTGAGTACATTGTTAATGTGTATAAAGCTTTGAGAAATTTGACATTTTACAACTGAAAAATTTTTCTAACAGAATTTCATTTATTTAAATTATTATCATTTGGCATCTCGTTTCAGAACAATTTTTGTGTAATTAATTTTTAGTACTATCAAAAAACACATTTTCAGTTTTAGTGTGGAACATAAGGTTACATTTAGTTGATATCGATATTTTTCTACTGAATTCAGTTTTTATTAATTTAAAGACAGTTTTATCTCACCTTAAATCTTCTGTCATATTTATTAACAGAATCTGCAAACTCTATTCTTTCCCTCTTACCAACAAGAGCACGTAACTCTGGTGCATCATCTAAACCAATATAGTCACCAACAAAATTACGATTCAAACTGAATCTCCTTCTCTCTTTCTTATTCAATAGAATATCAGATGCTAAAATATAATTCAGACATGATATATTAAACAAATGAAATCATCACATTTATATTTGTCAACTTACTACTTTAGGTACTTTGTAGCAAGTTAGACATCATAAGCTATTCACATATCAAATGTGTTTCTTCTTTGAGTGGCATTTAGCAATTGACACAGTTAATAAACAACAAACCATATATGGAAACAGTAATTGTATTCCATATATGGTTTTGTGTTTATATCAAATGTGAATCAAGCAGTACAACAAATGAAATAAATAAAAGAATGAAATAATGTTCATCTGCCTAGAACAAGTTTGAAAAATGTGTGCTTAATTTCCAATGGTGGACTTCACACAATGGTGGACTTCACACAAGTCTTCTTCCATTTAATACAATTATAGTAATTTATATTTCATTTACTGAATGAGCAAAAGTTACTCCACATGAGTACTAGTGCAGACTTCACTTTTAACATCAGCAAGGCAAAAATAGAGAATTACCTTCTTCCCTAAGTTTAAAATACTGTTTCCAGGCAAAATGTTTTCTGTAAGCCTTTTGTATAACACGAGCAAATTTATCATACTTTCTCTCTCTCATTTCTTCTAATAAAAACAGCTAATGAAAAAAATATTACATATAATGATATCAATTCTATATTCATTTACATATTCTTTTGTATTAACTTTAAATTGATATTCGTAGGCCATGGCATGGAGACAGAATAATCTTCCCAAAGAATTACAAATGGTTAAATATGTTGACCAAATCAAACACACTTATTCAACAATTAGTTCTTTCATAGCGTTAGTTAATTGGAAGCGCACTTGTGGCTATATCAATCTGTTATTATTATTATCATCACTATACATACTAGTATTTAAACCAGACAAAACTATTACTATCCCTTAATCAGCATTTATTTTTCTACAATAATCATCCTGGTACATTAAATGGGAGTATTTAATTTCTATGATGTAGGTTAATAAATTGACAATAACTTACAGATTCTGGATTTTTAACAAAAACTTTTGTTCTTCCCATCTGAAACTGATCGGGATCCATGTTAACAGAGTTCATGAGATGTTTTATACCTTGTTTAGGATCACCACGCCATTCTGGATATGTTTCAGGTGTAAGGATATTATATCTGTAAAAATATTTTGTCATTAGGACAACAGCAGTCAATCAGAAGAAAATCGTAGCCCCTAGGATACACACATTATTTCAAATTGATCAAGGATAATAACTGTAAGACATCTTGAACCAAATAATTAGGAATGAACATGTTTAATCTACTGACAATAAAACGTTGCAAGAAAGTGAGCACGACCAAGTTCAAAACCTGTACAAAAATCTGTCAGGCTAGATGTAACATAAAAATCATTCTAGAGTACCGGTAAGAACCTTGTAGTATTTATCAGAAATAATTCAAGCATCCACAAGCTTTTTAAGGACTTGATCAAAGGAGGAAATTCTGACAGTAATTATAAATTTCAAGTTAATCAGACGATAACCTTAGACCCTAGGGTGCACACATGATTTAATCCGATAAATATAAATATTGCAAAATAATTGAACTTTAGGTTCTATTTCAATGTCGGTGCATAAAAATCAATAACCTCACCTCTTTAAGAATTTCTTAAATTCCCTTCTAAATGCAAAACCAGCTCTTCTTACTCGGATATTTTCTTTTAATCCTAAATATTCTACTTGATGTTTCACTCTATATTAGTAAAAGATAAATAAAAGACAACAGTTCATTAAAGTAAGAACTATTAGTTTCTTTTGATTTCACATGGCCATCTTTATGTTGAAATTATATAAAACCTTAATAATACTCTTTTCTTTGTACAAGCCAACCCAATTTTTATAAAGGTGTTTATAAAACGGCAGTGTACTTAATTAAATAAAATGTGGTTTAGAAGGTAGAGAATTACTGCAGCCATCTACTATCTAAGTATTATGAGGCTACGAAATGACATAAATGTTACCTGCTGTCCTCCCAATCTCTGGCTTTCTTTGTTTCATTAGGTTTAATACAACGAATATAATGTGGTGTACATTTCATCAGTGTAACAACTAATTTATTCGCCTGAGTCTGAAAATATTTTCATCAATTATTCATACAATTTAGTATAAGAATTTATTTTCAACTCCAACTTTCAATAGAGTGCAATGTTTAATTTATTTTTAACTCCAACTTTCAGTAGAGTGCTATGTTTAATTTAGCTCTGGTTTAATCACAAATTTCATATACATTTACTATTCTAAGGCAAATATGACACAAACTGTACAAAATTGGACATGTCATTAGACACAGAGAGACCTCTGTAACTAAGATAAACTGTTTGCCTGCTATAAATACAAAATTATGACCAATGTCATTGTGCATCAGTTTGACAAGTTTGTTTTTTTTCCGTGGAATAGCACCACTTTTGTGCAAGTATTTAATTAATAAATTACCTTTATTTTAGAACTAGCAGTTGTGGGACGACCTTTGGTTGTAGAAGAAACATCTTCCGGAAATAAATCAGCTATAAATTCACTAAAAATAAACATATGTAGAGGTCTTTAGCAGTGGGAGGGAAACGGAGTACCCGGAGAAAACCCACGAGGTTGGAAGGTGACCCTACACCTTGCCACTTACAACCACGTCAGTTGACTCAATGGCAGACCGTATGATACAGCGCATGCACGCCAAACCTTCGGCCATCCCTCCCCCCACATGGCTGCAGGTTAACAAGACAGAGGCTGCAAGTTATCAACACTAACTAGATTGAGGATGTCGTTAACAAGACTGAGACTGCTAGTTATCATCACTGAGACTGCAAGTTAACAAGTTTGCAAGATAACATCATAGATACTGCTAGTTAACAAGATTGAGATTACCAGATAACATCACTGTGGCTGCCAGTTTACATCACTGAGGTTGCAAATTAACATTGCTCTCAAATACAATGATCTGATATTAACTAAAACATGCCACAATCACAGTATTGGATGTATATTTCTGGCAATGTATCAATGACGGTTGTTGTTTTTATCAAGTAAAGAATAACAAACCGTAGTACAGCGATAGATACATGCATGTTTACACAAGAGGTAACAATGAAAACAATATTATACAAAAAAAGGCAATTAAATTTTATCTCTAAAACTTTTGAAGTGATGTACCACATGCAGATATTTATATAACTTACTTAGTACTACCCTGCATCAGTTGTATAAGATCTGTAAATAAAACATCTCTATTTCTCTCACAGAAACCATCTGATGTATATGTTACCTACAAAACAAATTTACATTATATGATTACTGTAAATACACCAGGCATGATTATTTGGTTGTATAGATAATGCACCACTTCATCCAGATTCTGTATTTTACTATCCTATCAACTGGGCGAATAAAAACAAAATCAAAGTATCAAAAATCAAAACTCTAAGAAAAAAAATATGTATAATAGTTGACAACCAATCATGTGACCCAATCTAAATGATCATGTAGGCAAACAAACAAATGGTCGAATCTGATTGTAAACACCACCTCTGAAGTATTGCGAATTTAAAGATTGTTGAAATGACTAATTAAAACAAAACCAATAATAGAAAGCAGACTGTAAATAATCTATTCGTAATGTTGAGTTTATTTTTGTTGAATTGGAAGAATTTTAGACGTCGATTTAGATGAGTAATTATTCAAATTCAAACGTAATTGGAAATGAAATGAAATGGGATTTAACATCCTAATTTCTGCTCCATTTGGGCAAATGAAGACAAGAATATGAAGTGTACTATGAGGGAAAATTTACATGGACAGCAGTCACACCATTGTAAATTTTTATTTTTGTCACATCCAAACGGCTAGACAATTTTAAACTTACATTCAATAAGAGAAGTTTGACTTACTTTGCCTGCATAATGATGTATAATAAAACCACAGTTCGAACCCTGATAATGTTTGTGATCACCGACGGCACCTTGTAATTTCTGTTAAAAAATTAATTGACATAGATAAGAAATTTTATAATTTCTGTTAATGCAATTAATATATGTTCACATATCAAACATTTTACAGGCTATTGTAATTATTATCATATCATACAGGAACACATCTTCATTGATCGTCATAATATAATACAAGGATGCTTATTAATTCAGGTACATATGATTTTCCTTGGTGGTGGTCTATGAACCTAACAATCATTCAATGCTAATTAACGTTGGTTATTAAGATCATTTTCCTTGGGTGGGGATAGGGGTTGTCTGTGAAGCTGGGCAAGCATATTTATTCCGTGGGGACGGTCATATTCAACAATAATTAAATGCTAATAAACCCAGGTTCTCAAGATGATTTTCTTGGGGTGTGGATGGGGGTGGTCTGTAAATCTGGACAAGCATATTTAACAATCATTTAATTTACTCACCTCAAGAAATTTACTATCTGCTCCTTCTGACACAGCATGCATGGTGGCACAGACATCATCTAATACACACATAATACCTGGTGGTTTCTTTTCTTCTATTAAATCACATACTATCTTATTATTAAAATACTCTATAGGTGTCCATTTTATACCTTCTTGTACATACTCTTCCTGTAATATAAACACCAAATATATCAAAATCTTGAATACAACAGAACAGTATGTAGTTTTATCTATATTGTTTATTGCAATATTGATGTCATAGCATAACTGAATATCTATACCGAAATAAAGAAAATTGGTAAAATGAAAGTCAGTCTGTGAGTCGCTTTACTTTTCACTCTCATGTCAATAATGTCAGAAGTCTAAAATTGATAAATATGAGAAACTATGTCGTGGATAATAGATTAACAGATGAATTCACATTACTTATAATATAAAACACATGACACGAAAATTTAATGCTTAAAATTACTATACATGAGCAAAATTGAATTAACAGTGGAAATCCTGCTGGAGGCAGAAGGTCAGAGGTCATTCGGAATAAAGAAACTGTTAACAAAATGTTTGAAATGGTGACTTACTTGTTCAGCTTTCAATGTTAATTCTATAAATATCTGCTGTAATTTCTCATTTACGTAATTAATACAAAACTGTTCAAAACCATTTCTTTGGAATATTTCAAACCCATAGATATCTAAAATTCCTACATTCACTTCTTCTTTATCTTTCTGCATAGCACTATTTACAGACTGTAAAACAATTCAAATTATTTATTAAAATCTAAATCAAATGACTGGGATACGATAACAAGTGGCTGCCATGCAAGATACATCCACATTTTGCAAGAGATTGACAGAAAACAAGTTTAAAAAAACAACATTTTTTCATGCTTCATTAAAATCATATACAAATTGTGACCTCTTTTTGTGTTTAACTCTAAATAGCAGAACATGAAACCTAAAACAGTTCTGATTAAATAATAAAATATCACTTACTGTAACAAGATAATCAAAAACACGAGCATATAGAACTTTAGCTAAAGCATCTCTGGTATATTCTGCTTGTTCCTTATTTAACTTCATAGCTATAGATTCGGATTTTCCGCCCCATTTACTGTCCATAACTCTACCCGTTAATTTATCACGTAACAATTCTTGATCTATTCCAAATAAAAATGCTGGGAACGGTAAAACTACAATAAAAAAAAAATATATATATATATTAATATAGCATTGGCATTTTAATAATGGTATATAAGGTGCCAAATTTTTGCAGATTGTTTTTTTAACCCGTGTCCTGAGTTACCCGGATAATTTAAGCAACAGCATGAGTACTCAATACATGACACCTAGAATATTTCAGGTTAACCGATTGTATCTATTTCCAAGCGTTTTAACAGAGTTAACTAGAGTTAGCTCCCATGTTTGATAGGTGGTGTTTCACTAAATGAAAGCATTACCGTGTGCTGTCATACTTATTTTGTTTACATTTTTTTTCCGCTAATTCTTTGAAGATTTTGGGTGATAATAGTCGGTCTTTTTTCAAATAATTTAATTATTTTTTTGTTTTTTTACATATGTTCTGAGTATAGCTATTTACACTGCTAGCCTAAAAGATGTATAAGCCATGGGTATTGATAATGGTCAAAACTTGAAATATAAGCTCTCTTGTACATCTTTGTGAAATTGATGTACCTCAAAGGTAGTTAATTGCAGGTACGTGGCGAGACACAATTTTTTTAATTCACTTAAAAAGTTATATGTATATTATATACTTACATTCATCATCTGATACTACAGCATAATTACCATCTTCTGTGAAACTTATATTACCTAGATGCAAAATACCTGCTGCTATAGACATTATATCCATCTGTGTAGTATCTGGTATACCTATAACCTGCATAGCTCTCTATAATATATAAATAGGTAAAAACGTCATAAATTGATCTTCAACTAGAGCTTAAATTAACCCCTAAAAAATACATTATCCAAGAGCTAAATCTGTCTATTGCAGGTCTTTCTTTAGGCCTGAAATGTTATCTAAATTATCAATTAGACATTAATCAAATTATCCAGACCATAATCAACTCTCGTGTCAACGCTATCTAGCGAGCCAGCATCTTACCCACTTAGCCACCGTGATCCCCTCTCTTACAAAGGGAACTTGTTTCCTGATTATTCCCATCTTCAATCATCTTTACATAACTACTGTCTATAACATATTAATCAGTAACATTTTGTGTCACCATATTCCTGAAGCAATGGCCCGAGAAATGGATTGACTTCTGATAGTTGAACTTTTGAGGGAGTGTTGCTATTCTTCCCGTTCAATCAACATGACAGTCTTACGTTTAATCTGGGTCTTCCCTAAAAGTATGTTCGGTGAAAGTATGTTCGTTTCCAAACAGTATTGTTTACATTTCATTCGACTTGGCAGCCTCGTTTGTCATGCAATTAGTTTTACTGCAGTATTCTGCTACGCACGGGTTAATTGGGCATAATAAAATTGTGAGCTATGACGTAACGTTATGTAAACATATTTGGTCCAATATTGGCACTCGTTTTAAATGTAAAGCTTTTGTAAAGCAGCTATAGTCATTGGTTGGTAGTCTGACTACTGACCAATCAAAATTTAAGACAACAATATCCACTCATTACAGCAGTGAGTAGTTGGATTACCTCTAATCAAACGAAACACTGCGCGGAGTATGTGTCAGTGACCATGATTAATACCATGATATCTTTCAATGTACAGCAAACCAGCTTTTAATCAGAGGACAAAATGGATACTGTGACTGTTCTCCGGTTTTCAGGTGCTTTTAATGAAATATGTACATAATTACCAGTGTATCCTGAAATTCTTTACTATCATCTGTACCTTCTACATCATAGGTAGCAGACTGATTTAAATAATAATAATACTCTGGTGTCGTAACTCCAAGATTCTCTGTAATCATATCAATATAGGATTTAATCACAGCACATTAATGTAGTTTTTGAAAATATCACAAGCATTGAATGGAGCCAACTCATAAATTCAAATACCCTTGCTTCCTTAACATTTACTGAACAGCAAAGTTTTGAAAGATTTTTATTTTGAAATGAAAATTGGCTGTTTTGATACAGAGCATATATCAACATAAATCGTTGGATAAGAGTATGTCACATTATAAGTAAGTAAAGACTATAAATAGCTACAACTGTAGTACAACATAGTCTACGATATCACCCTTGATGGAAGTGGACGTTAAATTCCAGAAACAAATGAACAAACATACAAACCTTTTCATCATTAATCACAGAAACAATCAACCGTTTTCAACAGACATATCACCTTAACAATGGTTTGTTAATCTATCTAAAACCTGTTCATTTGAACAAACTTTAATCTGCCAAATTTCAAAATTACAAATTGAATAAATAAAAATATTTCTAACCTTTCATTTCACTTGTTGCACCAGCACACAGTTGATAAAATATATGAAAACCTCTTTCTTTAATATTCTGACTAACAACTCTAGACTGGAAATAATTATTAAAAGATTTAACTGTTAGTTTAAATAGTCATGCGGATAATTCAAAAAACTGTATGTCCAACACATAATTGATGGTTCTCAAATTGACCAATCATCAATTCTAACGACACCTAAATATGTGGGGTATAAAAGATGTTGAACCTCAAAAGCATTCCTTGTCATAATCTCTATAATATATTTACCTTTTCTAATAAAAAATTTGATATTTTCCCACCATCTGGCTCACCACCTCTACTGAACTGAATTTCTACATATTTACCCTGAAACAAAATATAAATCGTAATAAAGTCAAGAGATTTGATGTTAAATAATTTTTGTAAATCCTATTATAAAACAAGTATTTATTTTTTACAAAATTGAAATGACCCTGAATCATTGCAGGATATATAAAAGAAATATCAAACATTATTTGTAAAACTAATTTATATATGAACTTACAAATCTACTTGAATTATTATTTCTCACTGTTTTTGCATTACCAAAAGCTTCTAATAAAGGATTTGATTCTAATATAATATCTTTTACTCTCTGAAAATAAAAACATAAACAAAATCTAATACAGTTAAGCAACGGATGGACAACAATTAATTAAGTACACTAAGGGTCATGTTTTAGACAAGTCAATTAATGATTTTACCAATTAAAAATTGCAATAAAACATTTTCATGCATTTTTGCTTTTATTTAGGTGTACTTTATAACATTCCAAAAGTTTACCGAATTGTGCACACCAGAAAGCGGAAAAAATTTGTAAAATCAAAAATGGCTGACATATACCTAATCAATGTACAAGAAAATCTGGAATAGTTGGTTTAAGACCTTATATTATTACGTATTATGGACAGCTAGAAATATGATTTCAAAATTCCAAATGAACCCATTAAAAGTAGTATGAAGTCATGCATATAGCCAGAGTTATGCCCATTAATATGTGTGGCTTCTCAGCTACAGGTTTTTTGGGTATGGATGCCCCCGAAAATGTCACACGAGACTGTATTAGGGATTTATGAAAAACATTTCATATGAAAGATTGGCCCTGACAACCTATGTTAAGGTTTCAGTTTTATTTGTTTCTCCTATAAATTGACGAGGTTTAACGTTCTAGGCTGCTAGTGGGTTGGGAGATGGCCAAACATGGATAGTTGTTAGTGCATGCAGGTTGAATCATAAGGTCAGCAATTGGGTCAGCTGGTGAGGTTTTGATTCCCTGGTTTTCTCCCACCGTTAAAGGGACAATACCGATAACTTTTTGGGGAATAAAACTGCTTAATTTTGTGTTAAAATCCTTTAAAATCCATAACCTAAGGCCCACCTACAACCCGATATTTGGGATACGCTTGTAAATAACTTAAACCTGACAGTCTTCATCTGGAAATGGAGACCATTGTATTATACAGTATCTGGATAAAACCTGACTTTTTTCTATAAAAATAATATGTAGGTGAAATTTACCTTTTGTTATCATGTACAGTGTATGGGTCATACACTGTATAGACCTCTCAAGAAACGTTAATCGATTATCAGTCACCCAATGAAAAAATTGACCCGAAATCTTAAAGGGGTTACGCGTCCGGATAAGCAGTGTTGACGTACACGTCCAAACGACTCAATATTTTGAGCTGAAATTTTGAGACAGGGTAAATACACCATGCCACTATATTTTGGTCCATAAATTTCATAAATACTCGGACTTTAATTTTTGAGACTCTGTTCTTATCGGGATTGTCCCTTTAAAGATCCCTACGCACAATCGAATTATTGAAATAAAATAGAACCACATGTTAGTCCTGAAACAACCAAGTTTGTGTCAAGTGGGCGTTAAACACATTTCTCTCTCTCTCCCTATGTTTCTACCTTTCACTTAACAACTTACCTGTACTAAAGGACCACCCCCGGAAACTTTAGCTATATATGCCATGATATATTTAGCTGCCACTGTTTTACCAGCTCCACTCTCACCACTTAAACAAATAACATTAATTAATTATTCTTCCAGATTAAAACAGGTTGCCAGGCAACAAAATATACACCCAACCAAAAGCCAGATCTTCCATTTTGTTAATAACTAAACAACTCATACAAACTTCACAAATTTCGGTGATTTGTGAAAAATTATCTTTTATCATACATTCATCCTTTTATCCATCTATTATGTGCAAGGCCAATTAGAACTTAGAACTAAGCAAGTTGGCTTGATGATTGCTTGGTGATTTGTCAACTCTCCACTGAAAATGTATGGCCTGCGATTATCAATGGAATCATGTATTTGGATCAATGGGATAAAAGAATTTACTTTGGATATAATCAGTTGAGAAACTAAAACAATCATTCATTGCTTTATTCTGCATATAATTTTGATTTAGAAAAAGTAGAACATGATCCTTACAAGGTAAATTCTTCCAAATGCCCAACAATGCTCTACTTAATATTTTACCTGATGATAACACATTGGTTCTCCATCTCTATTAACATATTACGATACATATTATCTGTTAACGCATACACATGTGGTGGATTCTCATACTGTGCCTGTAAAATAATAAAAATCAGTCATTATTATAACAAATCTTTAATACAAAATAGACATGTGGCCAATTTATCCATTTGTACAAAACAACATTCGGCCACAATTAACTCCATTAACGTTTGACGCCTGTCATATTTTCACATAGTCCTATCATTAAAATAATACACATTTTTAGAAAACCAAACATTTGTCCATTTAAATTATACCAATTGCTATGGCTACACAATTGTAATTATGCCGACACGTAAGGTAATAAAAAGATGCAAAAAGATTTAGCTTTAAGACAAACCGAGTCAACTCATAATTACCTCATAGATATAAACAGTTTCAATATCAATTCTTTAAATGACATCTAGAAGCACAGACAACTATTCATAACAAAATACATGAACAACACAAGGTATATATTGATATAACTACATGTACTTCTCTATAATTTAACCATGGCGTTTCGTAACACATACAGGTCACGTTTTCAAGTTTATAACATGAGCTGTACGTATGTGTTACGAAACATCGTTATCAAATTATAGAGAAGTAGTTATATCCATATATATATATACCCTGTGTTGTATTTTGTTATGAATAGTTTCAATATCATTGAACTACAAAAATCTAATAAGATAAAGATTATATTTAAACTTACAGCTCCTTGGTACATTTCTATTTCTCTTTCAGAGTAAATGTTGAGTTGTTTAAATGGGTTGACTGATACCAATACAGGGCCAATATATGTCTATCACAAAGTTAAGAAATAAACAATAACTTATAAATAACATCTAATCCACACAATGTTTACTTTACATTAACTCATGTTGAAACAAACAAGGTTATAACAAGGTGTTTTTGTTGAACTTTTTTTCACATTAAGAGAGATACATATACTGAAAAATTCTGATAATTTTATACCAATTATGGAAGCAGTGGTGGATCAGTAAGTAGGATGCTGGCTCATTAGCCAGGAGGTCTCAGGTTTACTCTATGGATGATGTCCTGACATGGAACAGTGTCTAGTCATTTGAATGCAACAACAAACCAAGGTCCTGTGTACACATCGGCATACATTTAAAAGAGCCCTTGAAAGTTGGAATTCTAAATAAAAGTAGGCTGCAGTGCCCATGTCCAGGCATAATGTTCCTCATAGCACACTGTATGGCAGATACCCATTTACATTAGCCCAGTCAGTTCAGAAAAGTATGTGCAGGACATTAAACCCCATTTCATTTTATTACTTTCTTCCAATTATCACGTGCATACAGGTTGACAGAACTATTTGAATTGCTAGCAGGTTGCGGTTGTGGTGGTGATTGGGGATGGGAATAATATAACCAAATATTGCTTGAATATCATCAGACATCGATTAAGTTCAATATGCCGATACATGTACCAAATAAAAGACATCAGAAAATGGCTTATTTCCTTGACTTCCACAAATTTGCACAATGAAAATTTTTGGTTGCCAAATATTAAATAGTTTTGTCATAAAAGTATTGGCAAAATAGAATGCCAACCAGCAAAGATAAATGCTTTGGTGATTAAGACACAGTTCAGAACAAAAGGGAACAGAATGTGATGGCTCCTGTACATTGTGTATATGCTGCAAAGCATATTCTTGAAGCAATGACCCAAGAAATCCCTCTCTTGTCATTGCTTTGCAGGATTAGGTCTTATCAAACGAAACACTGTGAGGAGTATGCTGCAAAGTTATCAGATATGAACTTTGATAATATTTTCAAGAATCTTGGAATAATCTTCAAGATGCTAGTTTGAATTTCTACCATCTATTTTAATTCTAAACTTATTTACAAAATATACAGTGAGTCTTAAAATTAAACACTTTTTATTGTTGTCTTGGTTTAGACATCTTCCATAAACTGCACTTTTACAATAAACAAGCATTCTGAAATATTTCCTGAATCAATACATAGAGGATATTTGTCGTTTTGTTGTGAATAACATATTTTATTTCATCGAGAAGCATGAGTGAAAATATAAACGTTTTCTTGCTTAGAGATGAAATAAAATATGTTATTCACAACAAAATGACAAATATTCTATTTTTTTTATGATTTTACAATCATTTTAGGTAAAACAAGTTTTATTTCACTGCTAGCCACTGATAAAACGCAGTATTCCACTACTGATCATAAAATAAATGTAAATATTACCCACTGGCCACAATAAATAACTGATAATAGGCCTGCATTCAGAAATATTCATACTGTCATATTGTACAATAAATTGCGAAACTTGTACATGTACTTAAAAGTACAATCTTAACACAACATAGCTTGCCAATTTCACTCGTTTACAAAAGTAAATATACTTAAGAATCAGAAAAGCTGAAAAAGTGGAATATCTTACATTGGCTAGCAATGCCTAGAGATATTATTTTTGTTTTAAAGAGGAAATATAACAGAAGGATGATATAAAGTGAAGTAAAGACGCCTGTGTGTAGTCGTAGCGGTATGGACCGGGCTTTACGTGTATGCTGAAGCTAGTAATTACATGCAAGTATAGATCTGAAATTGTCCTTGGGGTCAAACTATGAAAAAATTATGACTTAAATAGCCAATATAGTGATGATACTCCTCATTGTTTGTCAATATGAAACTAACGTCAATGCCAGCTGTGCTATGAGACAAACAGGGTTAAAGTGTGTATTTTCCTTCAAACCAATATTTGTTATAGAAACAGTAACTTGAGGCTTGTGTCCTATTGTTTTAGTCACGCTCATTGCCTAAAGAATACAGTTACCACACTTGGAATCCTGATATCATACACACAGTAGAATATTTCAACAATGTTTGTTCTAAGGGAGAGAGGGAGAAATGGGGTTTAATGCCCACTCGACACAAACTTGGTCATTTTGGGACTAACATATGGTTTTAATTTTATTTCAATAATTCGCTTGCGCGTAGGGGGTTTTAGCAGTGGGAGGAAACTGGAGTACCCGGAGGAAACCCACGAGGCTGGACAGGCAACCCTACTCCTTGCCCAGACAACCGGGGATTCGAAACCACGCCAGTTGACTCAATGGCAGGCCGCATGATACAGCGCGTGCACGCTAACCATTCGACCATTCAACCCCTCTACTTGTGCTAATGAACTCCTCTAATATTGTGTACACTTTGGGATAGGTCATTTTGGGACAATCATTTTATCTTAATAATTACGACCCTACTAGTCCTTGTCACATTCAATTGGGGATCGAAACTATACACTTTGATTAAATGACAGACCTTATGATCTAATGTGCTTGTGATACCAATCTGCTGGGCATGTGAGAAACTTTGGGTAGAAACATAACATTTCCCTAAAACTATTTAAGAATGTGTGGTACTTCATAAGAGATATTGCCGACCCAATATTTCAACATCAACGTAAATCTCACCTAGCACATTTTGCAGTGCTGGCAGATTAATCTACTTTGTATACGCACATAAATTCTAATGTAGATCCCAACCCAATTAATATGCATGAGGTCGCAGCCAGTCTTCATACATGTATACAATCTACTTTTCTTTTGTTTTGATTCAGAAAGTTAATGCTCCACATAAAACAGAATTGAAAAAAAATGTTTACCTAAATGCAGTTGTCAACAAGATAGGATAAAAATGTACTGTAAACACCGTCTGCCTGAAACATTCCACAGGGTGAACGATATGGGATAAACGAGCGAGGCCAATAGAAGCACTGGACAATCCACTCTTGCAATTCACAATGCAACAGAATGCACTTGAATGTCACAACTGATGTTTAAAATGTGTAGGGTTTTAGAAATATGCACTGGTAGTTGGTCAAATATATCTTAGAACAAACAATAACCAAAATTCATAATCTGTAACCAACTACAATATGTAATTGCATGGTGTACCATTTGTTTTCAATACTAGTATTTCAGTTGTACCCCCCCCTTTATGGATCATGTACTACATTTGGTAAAACATGCAGGCAATACATAATTATCCCAACTGTCATGGTGTTAGTTTACAAGTACTCATTGAATTTTTTACTAGATGTTTGTGTTTTTTTGTTTTAGTTTGTGGTTTCATTGTTTACACATTTAGTCGCTTTTCAAAACTTTATCTAAATATTTGAGTTTGTTTAACATTTTGGTGTTTTTCATTGTATTTTTAGTTGTACTGAACAGGTTGTAGATGTACATGATTTGAACAATGTACTTTAGTGTACTCCATTGTAAAAATGTTGTCAAAGGTCAGTTTTAAAAAAGTGATTTATAAGTATGTCATTAAATCAGATGCAAGTACATAAAATATACATGTAGACACAATCTATATGTACACATTGATAAGGAAAGTAGTTTGGGTGCACAATATATAAAACATGATGTTTATATTGGCATACATATTGCAGAACCCAGAAAGAGTAAAATAAAAAGCCACTGTCTAGGTAAAACTCCCTATTTCACAAACAAAAAACACAGGCTAGGCTCAAAATAGTAAAAATGTTGTTTTAATCAGACATTTTAACAATTTCTAAAATTCCTTGGCTGTCTCTATTCTCAAGGCCAACAAATGTTAAAGATTTTACAGTAATTGGCCAGTAAGATCAAGCTCAAGATACATGTACTCAGCCAATATCAACAATGTGACAATGTCTACTGTAAATACTGGATAATACGGTCTGATTGTCAAGGAATACTTGTGGGAATTAGATATGAATAAGTGATCAATTGTTCAAAAACCCACAATTCTACATGTATCTTGATGTCAATTTGTTCCTATTTATTACATCTAAGAACAAACTTGATTCTGATGAAACAATAGAACTAATAACAGTCTAACCGTGACCAATCCCACAGAATAAACTTAATGCATTACAAGTTTCAGATGGAGATCAACAATCACATTCAAGAAACTATGGTTGAGCATTCTCTGTGGATGTGAACTCTTGAGCTACATGAAAGTTTCTGATCACGGCCATGGATTTTTCAAACAATATCTAATTTTTGATGGCTTAATCCATGCTGATTGATTGATTTACCAAAAGGTAGAAAATTAGCAACTTGAAGATTAAGAAAATGGCACAAATTATTCAATTTGTAAACTTTTTTTTTCTCTGAATACAAAGTTCATTGCAAATCTCTTGGTTTATAAAACAATTATCAATATTAATCAAGTTTCAATAGATTCAATTTCTTTGCAAACCCATAAATGAAATAACAGTCTACATATACACCAGTAATTAACACGTATAGTGTTATGTACATGTGTATATACATGTATATATATGTCTGCAAGTAAAAGATATTCATGTGTTGATCAAGGAAGATATAATAAATAATACATACCGTACTTAGAATATAATAAATAAAATTATTTGAAATTTCATAATATTAATTGTTGTCTATCTGAACCTCTGCCAATTTAATTATTTGATTAAATAAGGATCCATGAATACAATTTTTACTTCCTCTATTAGAAATAATATTAATTGATAGATAAAAATAAGGAAATATAATGTTCTTTATTCAAACTTAAGTGTTGTTTGTTTTTCTAAAATGAAAAAGCGTTGAAGGCTTACTCTTCTGCGCTGCACAAAGACAGACATACATGTATGTCAGCAATGCTGTGTTCTCTAAGGGACATTTTCCCTGTCCGGCTGTTCATTTGTGTACCCAATTTGAATTTTGTCGTTCCATTCAAGCAGTTACATGTACATGTATATGCCATTCCTTGCCAGACCCTCTTGTCCTGTACCAATGACTCGGGGAAGCCATGCTGGAATGGCGTTCATGGTCAACACTGGGATCAAACCCGGGGCCCCCTGGTAAACGAGTCAGCACCTCACTTACTGAGCTACCATAATTTATATGTATATATATGGAGTTCTACAAAATATCTTTTTTTTTTAATCTCAAGAATGGAAATCTTGTTTTTTTTTAAGACTTGCCGTATTTATTTTTATCTGAAGAATGGATTGTTTTTTAGACTAGTAATATCTATTTTTTCATAGGTTAATCCACAGATTACTTTATGTGCAATGTAACGTCATTCAGCAGACATTGATTGCTTCCTTGTATTCAGTATTTGTTTTATTCTTTTAATTGAAATAAGGACTTACATGTATGAAATAACTTTGTTATTTTAAATACACTTGAATTTTTTTCACACGCTTACAACATTTTGATCCCAAATTTGGACAACTACATACATTATATAAGCAATTTAATTTTACTTGGCTTTTTACTACATTTCGCAAAAAGGGTCATTTGTTTTTTTATAACGTTTTTTTTTCTTCAGTGTGCTTGAGATTTTTGACAGCACATAGCCAATCATGACTCACTAGCATGATACGATTGGGAAATATTTCCCTTTTTCTTCAATTGCTTCATTTGATTTTTTTGGTGTCTGTATATTTTGTCCTGTCAGCATGTTTATCTTGTGTATTTGTGTGGTGGCCCCCACCCTATGCGCTTACTATTAACATTTAATTACGAAAAGCAAAAGTAAAATATTAACAGTAGAATATCTCCCAGCTTGTAATCAACCAAATTAAAATAAAGCCCATGATGGAATTTTAGCGAGGAATACGATTGTTTATTTTTTTTATCCCTTCTAAACTTATTCTTGGCAGTTCCACTGGCACTGCATGTAGATAACCCAGAGCCACAGAAACATTTTGTTAAAAGCAAGAAACCAATCTGTTAAAATCTAGTTAGACTGTGGGATCAATGTTAAAGTAAATATAATTTGGACATTAGATGTTAAAGGCACTAAGTTTCAGAGTGATTTCTTTGGATAAAATAAATGTTTGATCTATCCGATGTACCTCGAAGTCGTGTAATTAACGTTGAGCTTATCGTGTAAATGTCAACTAAGTCCTGTCGTTTGAGTTAGAGTCAATCTATGTTTATTGTCTTATTTGTATAGGTTTAATATTAACACGTTAATGAGGTTTTTTATGTACATAGGTTCTCCCACAATGGAAGTTGTCTCTTGAGAATCATCTTAACAGTTGGACAATCATTATTTTAACCTGATTATACTATTAACAGATCTGGCGAAAATAGGTACATTTATATTAGAAAGACAAAACACATTGAATCTGCTGTTACACTAGCACTGGGAATTCAAAGCAAATTAATACAATATCTACAGTAGGTTGATCAACCAAAGGCTAAAAGGTGTTACATTTTTGATGATAAGTATCTTATTTGAATGAAATTAGTCCTAAAGTCAGTATATATACATGTATTTTCCCACGACAAGCAGAACTTATTAACACAATTCTTGGTTATTTTGAATATATATATGTAAATGTACAGTTTTAATGATCCGTGAATTGTTTTGAAAGATTTGTACAAGACTGACATCCGATGATAATGACGAATCCACAAACTAATTGACTTATCTGTAGAGTGGAGTTCAAGCATTTATACAACTATAAGAACAAGAAATCACCTCTTGACAAGAGATCCTGTTATAAATGATAATATACCGTTTCCTTTCTATGTGTCATTTATATGATTAATTCATGCAATATTGGAGATTATATCTTTATCATTTGTAAGCACTTGAACTATTCTTATAACTATGAGCCATTGATTTTCATGATTATCATGGGTGCGAATTGGAGATGAAATGTAGTTAATCATACAAATTATCTACAATATACGACATTTATATTTTTACCTTGAAGATGACAATATGCTTTATGTAATGAAGCAGATTGTAGGTCCTATTGTGCATGTTTGAAGTACCAGTACATACATGTACACATATATTTATTTTTATAACATTTGGAACACACCTGCATGTATTAGTACATGTACCATCATTATCCCCAGCAATTACGCTTTAAATGCCATTGAATTTGCATACATTTATATAATAATTTGGATACCAACATTCAAGAATTGATTGTACTGTTAATTATGTTTCTTCAAAGAATAATAACATGCAAAGTGTTATTGAAAGTGTCTGTTCAAAAAAAAAAAAACACAAATGATGTGATTTTGGCTTTTAGTCAAATGAAATAAAAAGATGACAAAAGATTTTCTGGCAGATTTCTTAATCTGAAAGTTATTTGAAACATTTTATACAGATATTGAAGCACAAGACAAGCAGAGGTTATGTTTTTTTACAAAGGATACATAAATACAATCTTCCATAAACCTCTTTTTCAGGTTTTCCACAATGGCCGACTCAGATATTTTTTGTAAAAGTACCATGTCATCCACTCCACTCGTCTTGACATTGTGACTTTGCCAATGGTACGGCTAAAATATAAAATATACACATAATTAATGTTTAGAAAATATGATGTCCTTTACTATATCTGATTTTCTTAACTTTCTTGTTAAAGGGCACAATGGTAACCAGTGCATAGGTTATTTTAACAATAAAATACGACACAGTTATTAGGTTCAATACCCACATAAAAATATACAATATCCAGAAGTCTGATATCTCAAAAAGGTTTAGACAAATGGTCCTTTGATCATGATGCTGCTGGCTTACATACTACCAGAAAACATTAACTATGATAAAACCACACAAACTTTCAAAACTGAGTTTGAAATGTAACACTGCATCAGGGCAACAATTATTATTATTATTAATGCCAATTTGCTATTGGTCAATATGGTAACCAATCTGATTTCACACAGGTCCCATTTCGTCTCGCAGTGCTAGAAAACAAATAAAAGCAAAATGATAATTTGTTAACTGAATAAATGACATCATACAGTCAAAAGTCACTCATACAATGTATGAACCCTGACACAACCTCCCACTGCACATGGTCAGATCTTCAGATCGAAAGAATAAAAATCGAAACGAAATGTAGATCTGTATTTTAATCTCATTGATATGGTAACCAACCTAGTCAGTCTGAGTTAACTTAAAAGAATTTCACAGATATTTAAGTATCAAGAGTTTGACTGGTCTATGTATTTATTGTTGATACATGTATGGTGCTTATCTATGGTATTGTATGACCCATAAGGTAACTTTAGCTGCTGCGGTTTAAATTCCAATCCACCATCCCAATATAATTTTCCTACATAAAATATAGGTACACCATATCATACATGTATGTAACCGGTTCCAGTTACATGTGCATTCACAGCTTATACATATAAATACATGTTATACATAGGTTTAATGGGTGTCAAAAGGTTGGCTATTATTTCTTTTATTAGAAGATTTTAATTTCTTCAGTACTAATAAACAACAGAATTATGATCTTTGGATAGTCTATGATGCACAAGCCCTTGCTGGCTTAATAATTTCTCTGATCTTTGAAAATTTGGATTCATCCTTACAGTATAAGAAAAGATCTTGATTCACAGAATAGGTGTGAAAGCAGATATGTAAAGGGGCAAGGGGGAGGGGGTAGCCCTAGGATGTTTAGTTGATGGACCAATACAATGTCTTTAATTCATTAACCTTTTGTTTAAAAGATGGTTTCCTTCAAGGGTACTTTTACATGCACCCCTATCATTGAAGCGGAGCAGTAGGACATTAAACCCCATTCCAATGCATTTACAAACTCTGGATCTCCAAGTAAGTGAGCCAGCACCTAACTGAGCTCTCTTTAACAATTATATGGAGATCATACAAATACACATACACTGTACAGACTTGTACAGTAGCTCAAAGGGTTAATAGCAAGTGCAATCAATAACAAATCTAACCAGTAAGTCACACCACCCTGACAACTTAAGTGTGTAATTACAAATTAATTATCAAACCCTGAGGGATAATAACTAAGTGACAATGTGAAATAAAAATTTCATATATTTACATGAAGATGCAATAAAAGCTCATGTGCTAAATTTCTTTACCGATCGTGGTCACAAATTTGAACAAATCATATCAAAGCAAATATTATATTTCTTTAAAGAACAACAGAAAAATAACTTAGTGAATAAATTAAAGGTGTATGCTTTTGGGATCATCACCACATGATAAACATCATATTCAATTTAAAGCGATTTAACTAGGCCTTTACAATTAGATTCATTTACATAGATGTTGAAACATTTTATTTATGTAAAATTTGTCTAATCCTTGAACAATATCAATCGACTGAGCACATTACAAATATAAAAGACAATGCACGTATATGGCATACAATCACTGGTTTGTTTACCATTGTATACAGTATACATGTACTATAAGTATTCTCTTATCACCCTACATGTGTAATAAACTAGTGGTTGTAAACAGTATTTTTATTAATGTGATCATCACGATGTCACACAAGGATATGATTTGGTTTCCTTGAAAGGTAAATTATAATGAGCTCCTGGCTGTTACATGCTATAATTAGTGTTGTGAATTATATAATTTATGCACTAAGTCTATAAAGAATAAATGTAACGATCAGTCTATACAGTTTTATAAATAATCATTTCTACTTTATAGTCTCGGTGCACCGCATTTCTGATTATTTAACTTCAACATTTAATTAAGAAAACGAAATTAAAATCTCCTGATTCAGTCACACTTCATAAAATAGGCCTATCAAAGATGATGGCTTCTTGTTATGCTCAAGCGGCATAAATCAAATAAATTTCAATTTCACATAACTTTGTAAATACTCAACAGAATTGAACCATTTTTGGACTCGTATTCATATTCCTATAGCTACGAGAAAGTAACTAAAAACGGTGAGATATACTGATGTTCTTGTTTTTAGTTTTGATTTGATGCCTTTAGTTCCAAGCGGCAAACTCAATTTTTTTTATCAATGCATGTACCATCTTAAAAATAAGTTAATTTTATACACTATAGCATTTATTACACATAGACAGCCCAATCTTATGAAACAAAATTCATTTCTCAGCAAATATTGACAATAAAGTAAATCAAGCGTTGTTATCAAAATTGATTTGTACATTCATAATAACGTCGTATTACTCCTGCACAACTTTGATCCGATTATTACTTCCATTGGCTATTGCACACGAGGCTCCACCTTTATGTGTAAACGACGTAAATTTAAAATTTCGGAAAAAGCGATCAACTTTTGCCTTGATTTAAAAAGAGGGGATTTGTACCTATGTCAGGTAGGATTTTATGCTTAATCGTAGTTGGCGGATGTGGCAGAAATGTTATAAATAACAATAATCGATCATTGTTTTGATGAAAAATACTGTCAATTTTGCGAATGTGATACGCGTTCGCCTTTGCAGCGTTGAACTATAGGACAATTTCTCATCTCAAAACACGGAGGGTTGAGGTTTGTTATCTAATATTCCTGTAGTTTACAAGTGATTCATAACGCTTAAAATGGTGCATTGGGGTTTTAATGTAGATTTTAAATAGTGACCTACATGAATACAGATTGATTTGATTTTTAGAAGAGAAACAATTACAGTGTTGGTTACATGCATATAACCCAGGTAAACCCCCCGCCCTCAAAAAAAAATTATTAAGAAAACTAATATTATGACAAAAAGGACATCACCTGGGGTCTAATGTTGTATTATAAACTTAATCCGGTGTTTATTTACATAACATTGTATTACATTTGCTGGGCATTATGAATGAATTTTATCAAAAAGTATTGGAGTTTCAATATGAAAGTAATTTAGTGTGATGTTCTTGTACATATATCTTCCATGGCTTATTGGCCGATATCACACACCAGTATGACAATTACGGCAGCGGCTAAATACCACGCTTCAAAATACCACGCTCGCCTTACTGCTTCTATACACACGAAACGTGGTACGCTTTTTCGGTACCACTTTCTATTTAATTATAGGGATTTTACATTATATAAAGCTAATTTTGCAAATTATGTTGATCATTTAAGCAATTTTGATGTTTTTATTGGTGATATTTACACTTAATCTTAAAATAAAATAAAATACAGATAGCCGATCGGTCAGTTAATGCATCGAGCCGTACCTATGCTATACGGTTTATAATACGGTGTAACCGTTATCATACCCTATTCAAAAAGACCCCAAGTGGTATATTGGAATATTATGTATGCGACTATGCATAGATATGAAACAAAACCCGGAAGGTAAAAACTAACGTTGTATAATCCTGTATAGGGGCGATAAGAAAGGGCGATAAGTTGACAGTAAAAAAAGTGGTATTCCGGGGCCGAGATAACCGTACCACGTTCGCCTTGCTAGTGCTATACAAACGGAAGGTGGTACGCGACTTCGGTACCACGTCCTTTTTATTTATAGAGATTTTACATTATTTGTAGTAAATTTTTCAAATTATGTTGATTATTTAATCCATTTTGATGTTTTTATAGGCCATATTTACACTTTATGCTAAAATTAATTACAATACAGATAACCGATCGGTAATAATACTGTGTAAATTAAAAAAAACCAACGTGGTATATTGGAAATGAAATGAAATGGGGTTTAACGTCCTATTGTTCCGCTCCAACCGGGCTAATGAAAATGGGCATATCAGTACCTCGCTCGACTTTCTCTGTCTACAAAAACGAAGCGTGGTACGCGACTTTGGCTTATTTTTCAAATTGGATCATTTTGATGTTTTTATAGGCCATATACTGTATCGGATTTAAAAAGACCCTACGTGGTATATTGGGTAGATATGAAATAAAAAGTGGCAAGTAAAACGGGGTATAATAAAATATGTGGATTATACGAGAGTACCTTGAGTCGAATATAGTTAAACAAAAGTGGTATAATAGAATCCGGTGCTGAGATAACCGTACCACGCTCGCCTTGCTGGATCTATAAAACCGGAACGTGGTACCCGACTTCGGTAAAAAAGAATCGTAGTAAAATATAATCCAAGACTGAGACAACCGTACCACACTCGCCTTGCTGATTCTATACAAACGGAACGTTGTACGCGACTTTGGTTCTATACAAACGGAACATGGTGCGCCACTTCAGTTAAAAAAACGTGGTATAATAGAATCAGAGACTGAGATAATCGTACCACGCTCGCCTTACTGGTTCTATGCAAACGGGACGTGGTACGCGACTTCGGTTAAAAAAACGTGGTATAATAGAATAAGAGACTGAGATAATCGTACCAAGCTCGCCTTACTTGTTCTATACAAACGGAACGTGGTACGAAACTTGGGTTCAAAAACGTGGTATAATAGAATCCGAGACTGAAATAATCGTACCACGCTCGCCTTACTTGTTCTATACATAAACGGAACGTTGTACGCGACTTCGGTAAAAAAAAAAGGTGGTATACTAGAATCAGTGACTGGTATAACCATGGCACGCTCGCCTACACAAACGGAACGTGGTGCGCGACTTCGATACAAGAAAAATGGTAAAATAGAATCCGAGACTGAGATAACCGTAATTAGAACCAAAGACTGGGATAACCACGCCCGGCTTACTACTTTTATACGACTGAAACGTGGTAAACTCGCTCTACTTCTCCTATACAATTGATACGTGGTACGCGGCTTTGGTACCACGTCCTTTTTAATAATAGGGATTTTACATTTTTCGATGCAGATTTTGCAAATTGTGTTGATTAATTGATCCATTTTGATGTTTTATAGGCCACTTCGGTACAAACAACGTGGTATACTAGAATCAGAGACTGTGATAACCGTAGCACGCTCGCCGTATACTGGTTCTATACAAATGGAACGTGGTACGCGACTTCGGTACAAAAAACGTGGTATAGTAGAAACCGAGACAGAGATAACCGTACCATGCTCGCCTGGCAGGTTCTGTACAAACGAAACGTGGTACAAAAACGTGGTAAACTAGAAACCTAGAGCAAGATAACGGTAACTAGAAACCGATACTGAGATAACCGTACCACGCCCGGCTAACTACTTCTATACAACTGAAACGTGTTACGCTCGCCTTACTTCTCATATGCAATTGAAACGTGGTACTAGGCTAATTGGTACCACGTCTTTTTTTAATTATAGAGATTTATACATTATTCAAAGCAGATTTTGCAAATTGTGTTAATTATCTAATCCATTTTCATGTTTTATACTATAGGCCATATTTGCACTTTATGACCATAGGGATACTAATAAATGTACTGAGACAATCGTAACAGTACCACGCTCGTCTTACTGATTCTATACAAACGGAACGGTGTACATGACTTCGGTACAAAAAACGTGGTATGATAGAATCCGAGACGGAGATAACCGTACTAAGCTTGCCTGACAGGCTCTATACAAACGAAACGTGGTACGCGACTTGGGTACAAAAACGTGGTAAACTAGAACCCGCAACCAAGATAACGACTAGAAACCGATACTGAGATAACCCTACCACGCCCGGCTTACTACTTCTATACAACTGAAACGTGTTATGCTCGCCTTACTTCTCATATACAATTGAAACGTGGTACTCGGCTTTGGTACCACGTCTTTTTTTAATTATAGAGATTTTACATTATTCGAAGCAGATTTTGCAAATTGTGTGGATTATTTAATCCATTTTGATGTTTTAACTATAGGCCATATTTACACTTTATGATAAAATAAATTATCGTGTATCATAATGCGTTTCAGCGCCATTTGTAACTAGGGACTCGAAGAACGAGGCTAGACTTATTCCACAAGTCATGTTAAACGGTGACCGCATATTCTTATCTGGAGAACATGTGCAATAAACGTAATCGACGTAGACTGATATAACCAGGCGCTAGAGATTGCCATTCGATTTCGCCGAACCTAACTGATTAAAAATTACTGTAAAAACAGAAACGATTGAATGTAAATCAATTTATTTTCATTCATATTACATTAATATATGCGTTGCGACCCATTTGTGTTAATATCGAGGTCCCAGATATTAGCGATTGAGCCCCTTTATTTATAGGGATTTACATTTGTACCGAAGTCGCGTACCACGTTCCATTTGTATAGAACCAGTATAGGGCGAGCGTGGCACGGTTATCTCAGTCACTGATTCAATTATATCACTGGATTAAATAATCAATATAATTTGAGAAATACGACAAATTCGCGTACCACGTTTCGTTTGTATAAAAGTAGTAAAGCCAGCGTGGTACGGTTATCTCAGTCTCGGATTCTATTATACCACGGTTTTTTTTTGTACCGAAGTCACGTACCGCGTTCCGTTTGTATAGAACCAGTACAAGGCGAGCGTGCCACGGTTATCCCAGTCTCTGATTCTACCACGTTCCGTTTGTATAGAACAAGTAAGGCGAGCTTGGTACGATTATCTCAGTCTCTGATTCTATTATACCACGTTTTTTTTAACCGAAGTCGCGTACCACGTCCCGTTTGCATAGAACCAGTAAGGCGAGCGTGGTACGATTATCTCAGTCTCTGATTCTATTATACCACGTTTTTTGAACTGAAGTGGCGCACCATGTTCCGTTTGTATAGAACCAGTACGATTATCTCACTCTCTGATTCTATTATACCACGTTTTTGAACCGAAGTCGCGTACCACGTTCCGTTTGTATAGAACCAGTAAGGCGAGCGTGGTACGGTTATCTCAGTCTTTGATTCTATTATAAAACATTTTTTGTACCGAAGTCGCGTACCACGTCCCGTTTGTATATTCTAGTTCGGTACCGTGTCCTTTTTATTTATAGGGATTTAGCATTATATGTAGTAAATTTTGATTATTTAATCCATTTTGATGTTTTTATAGGCCACATTTACACTTTATGTTTAATCTAATACTGAGTAAAAGTTAATAAACTATTCCCTATTTAAAAATACTCTACGTGGTATATTGGAAATGAAATGAAAAGGGGTTTAACGTCCTACTGCTGTTTTCCGACTGGGCTAATGAAAACGGGGCATATCAGTACCTCACTCGACTTTCTCCGTCTACAAAAACGAAACGTGGTACGCGACTTTGGCTTTTTTTCAAATTATGTTGATAATTTAATCCATTTTGATGATTTTATAGGCTATATACTGTACCCTATATAAAAAAAGCCTTGTGGTATAGTGGGTAGATATGAAATAAAACGTGACAAGTAAAACGGGGTATAATAAAATACGTGGATGATAAAATACGTGGATGATACGAGAGTACCGTGAGTTGATAGTTAAACAAAGCGTGGTATAATGGAATCCGAGACCGAGATAACCGTACCACGCTCGCCTTACTGGTTCTATACAAACGGAACGTGGTACGCTACTTCGGTCCAAAAAATGTGGTATAATAGAATCCGAAACTGACATAATCGTACCACGCTCGCCTTACTGGTTCTATACAAACGGAACGTGGTACGCGACTTCGGTTCGAAAACGTGGTATAATAGAATCGGAAACTGAGATAATCATACCACGCTCGCCTTACTGGTTCTATACAAACGGAACGTGGTATAATAGATTCAGAGACTGGAATAATATTACCACGCTCGCCTTACTGTTTTTTTTAAAAAAAAAAACGGAACGCCGTACGCAACTTCGGTTCAAAAACGTGGTATAATAGTATACGAGACTGAGATAATCGTACTGCTTCTATACAAACAGAACGTGGTGCACGACATCGGATTCTATTATACCACGTTTTTAAACCTAAGAAGCGAACAATATACGGCCTATAAAACATCAAAATGGGTTAAATTATCAACATAATTTTAAAAATAAGCCAAATTGGTATACCAGAATCAGAGACTGGGATAACCGTGGTACGCTCGCCTTATACTGGCTCTATGCAAACGGAACGTGTTACGCGACTTCGGTACAATAGAAACTTGGTATAATAGAATCCGAGACTGAGATAATCATACCACGCTCGCCTTACTGGTTAGAACAAGTAAGGCGAGCCTTTTACGATTATCTCAGTCTCTGATTCTATATTATACCACGTTTTTTTAACCGAAGTCCCGTTTGCATAGAGCCAGTAAGGCGAGCGTGGTACGATTATCTCAGTCTCTGATTCTATTATACCACGTTTTTTGAACTGACGTGGCGCACCATGTTCCGTTTGTATTGAACCAGTAAGGCGAGCGTGGTACGATTATCTCAGTCTCGGGTTCTGTTATACCACGTTTTTGAACCCAAGTTTCGTACCACGTTCCGTTTGTGTAGAACAAGTAAGGCGAGCTTGGTACGATTATATCAGTCTCTGATTCTATTATACCACGTTTTTTTAACCGAAGTCGCGTACCACGTCCCGTTTGCATAGAATCAGTAAGGCGAGCGTGGTACGATTATCTCAGTCTCTGATTCTATTATACCACGTTTTTTGAACTGAAGTGGCGCACCATGTTCCGTTTGTATAGAACCAGTACGATTATCTCACTCTCTGATTCTATTATACCACGTTTTTGAACCGAAGTCGCGTACCACGTTCCGTTTGTATAGAACCAGTAAGGCGAGCGTGGTACGGTTATCTCAGTCTTTGATTCTATTATAAAACATTTTTTGTACCGAAGTCGCGTACCACGTCCCGTTTGTATATTCTAGTTCGGTACCATGTCCTTTTTATTTATAGGGATTTAGCATTATATGTAGTAAATTTTGATTATTTAATCCATTTTGATGTTTTTATAGGCCACATTTACACTTTATGTTTAATCTAATACTGAGTAAAAGTTAATAAACTATTCCCTATTTAAAAATACTCTACGTGGTATATTGGAAATGAAATGAAATGGGGTTTAACGTCCTACTGCTGTTTTCCGACTGGGCTAATGAAAACGGGGCATATCAGTACCTCACTCGACTTTCTCCGTCTACAAAAACGAAACGTGGTACGCGACTTTGGCTTTTTTTTTCAAATTATGTTGATAATTTAATCCATTTTGATGATTTTATAGGCCATATACTGTACCCTATATAAAAAAAAGCCTTGTGGTATAGTGGGTAGATATGAAATAAAACGTGACAAGTAAAACGGGGTATAATAAAATACGTGGATGATAAAATACGTGGATGATACGAGAGTACCGTGAGTTGATAGTTAAACAAAGCGTGGTATAATGGAATCCGAGACCGAGATAACCGCACCACGCTCGCCTTACTGGTTCTATACAAACGGAACGTGGTACGCTACTTCGGTCCAAAAAATGTGGTATAATAGATTCCGAAACTGACATAATCGTACCACGCTCGCCTTACTGGTTCTATACAAACGGAACGTGGTACGCGACTTCTGTTCAAAAACGTGGTATAATAGAATCGGAAACTGAGATAATCATACCACGCTCGCCTTACTGGTTCTATACAAACGGAACGTGGTATAATAGATTCAGAGACTGGGATAATCATACCACGCTCGCCTTACTGTTTTTTTAAAAACGGAACGCGGTACGCAACTTCGGTTCAAAAACGTGGTATAATAGTATACGAGACTGAGATAATCGTACTGCTTCTATACAAACAGAACGTGGTGCACGACATCGGATTCTATTATACCACGTTTGTAAAACCTAAGAAGCGAACAATATACGGCCTATAAAACATCAAAATGGGTTAAATTATCAACATAATTTTAAAAATAAGCCAAATTGGTATACCAGAATCAGAGACTGGGATAACCGTGGTACGCTCGCCTTATACTGGCTCTATGCAAACGGAACGTGTTACGCGACTTCGGTACAATACAAACTTGGTATAATAGAATCCGAGACTGAGATAATCATACCACGCTCGCCTTACTGGTTAGAACAAGTAAGGCGAGCTTTTTACGATTATCTCAGTCTCTGATTCTATATTATACCACGTTTTTTTAACCGAAGTCCCGTTTGCATAGAACCAGTAAGGCGAGCGTGGTACGATTATCTCAGTCTCTGATTCTATTATACCACGTTTTTTTGAACTGAAGTGGCGCACCATGTTCCGTTTTTTATAGAACCAGTAAGGCGAGCGTGGTACGATTATCTCAGTCTCGGGTTCTGTTATACCACGTTTTTGAACCCAAGTTTCGTACCACTTTCCGTTTGTATAGAACAAGTAAGGCGAGCTTGGTACGATTATCTCAGTCTCTGATTCTATTATACCACGTTTTTTTAACCGAAGTCGCGTACCACGTCCCGTTTGCATAGAATCAGTAAGGCGAGCGTGGTACGATTATCTCAGTCTCTGATTCTATTATACCACGTTTTTTGAACTGAAGTGGCGCACCATGTTCCGTTTGTATAGAACCAGTACGATTATCTCACTCTCTGATTCTATTATACCACGTTTTTGAACCGAAGTCGCGTACCACGTTCCGTTTGTATAGAACCAGTAAGGCGAGCGTGGTACGGTTATCTCAGTCTTTGATTCTATTATAAAACATTTTTTGTACCGAAGTCGCGTACCACGTCCCGTTTGTATATTCTAGTTCGGTACCATGTCCTTTTTATTTATAGGGATTTAGCATTATATGTAGTAAATTTTGATTATTCAATCCATTTTTTGATGTTTTTATAGGACACATTTACACTTTATGTTTAATCTAATACTGAGTAAAAGTTAATAAACTATTCCCTATTTAAAAAGACTCTACGTGGTATATTACTGGTTCTATACAAACGGAACGTGGTACACGACTTCGGTTCAAAAAGGTGGTATAATAGAATCCCAGACTGGGATAATCATGCCACGCACGTCTTACTAGTTCTATGCAAACGGGGCGTAGTACTCGATTCCGGTACCACGTTTCGTTTGTATAGAACCAGTAAGGCGAGCGTGGTATGATTATCTCAGTCTCGGATTCTATTATACCAAGTTTCTATTGTACCGAAGTCGCGTAACACGTTCCGTTTGTATAGAGCCAGTATAAGACGAGCGTGCCACGGTTATCCCAGTCTCTGATTCTAGTATACCACGTTTTTGAACCAAAGTTGCGTACCGCGTTCCGTTTTTTAAATATCCAGTAAGGCGAGCGTGGTGTGATTATCCCAGTCTCTGAATCTATTATACCACGTTCCGTTTGTATAGAACCAGTAACGCGAGCGTGGTATGATTATCTCAGTTTCGGATTCTATTATACCACGTTTTTGAACCGAAGTCGCGTACCACGTTCCGTTTGTATAGAACCAGTAAGGCGAGCGTGGTACGATTATCCCAGTTTCGGGTTCTATTATGCCACGTTTTTTGTACCGAAGTCTTACTAGTTCTATACAAACGGGACGTGGTACGCGACTCTGGTACCACGTTCCGTTCATATAGAACCAGTCAGGCGAGCGTGGTATGATTATCTCAGTCTCGGATTCTATTATACCAAGTTTCTATAGTACCGAAGTCGCGTACCACGTTCCGTTTGTATAGAGCCAGTATAAGGCGAGCGTGCCACAGTTATTCTAGTCTCTGATTCTAGTATACCACGTTTTTGAACCGAAGTTGCGTACCGCGTTCCGTTTTTTAAAAAACCAGTAAGGCGAGCGTGGTAGGATTATCCCAGTCTCTGAATCTATTATACCACGTTCCGTTTGTATAGAACCAGTAACGCGAGCGTGGTATGATTATCTCAGTTTAGGATTCTGTTATACCACGTTTTTGAACCGAAGTCGCGTACCACGTTCCGTTTGTATAGAACCAGTAAGGCGAGCGTGGTACGATTATCTCAGTTTCGGATTCTATTATACCACGTTTTTTGGACCTAAGTCTTACTAGTTCTATGCAAACGGGACGTGGTACGCGACTTTGGTACCACGTTCCCTTCATATAGAACCAGTAAGGCGAGCGTGGTATGATTATCTCAGCCTCGGATTCTATTATACCAAGTTTCTATTGTACCGAAGTCGCGTACCACGTTCCGTTTGTATAGAGCCAGTGTAAGGCGAGCGTGCCACGGTTATCCCAGTCTCTGATTCTAGTATGCCACGGTTATCAAAGTCTCTGATTCTAGTATACCACGTTTTTGAACCGAAGTTGCGTACCGCGTTCCGTTTTTTAACAAACCAGTAAGGCGAGCGTGGTATGATTAACCCAGTCTCTGAATCTATTATACCACATTCCGTTTGTATAGAACCAGTAACGCGAGCGTGGTATGATCATCTCAGTTTCGGATTCTATTATACCACGTTTTTGAACCGAAGTCGCGTACCACGTTCCGTTTGTATAGAACCAGTAAGGCGAGCGTGGTTTCGGATTCTCAGTTTCGGATTCTATTATACCACGTTTTTTGGACCGAAGTCTGACTAGTTCTATGCAAACGGGACGTGGTACGCGACTCTGGTACCACGTTCCGTTCACATAGAACCAGTAAGGCGAGCGTTGTATGATTATCTCAGTCTCGGATTCTATTATACCAAGTTTCATTGTACCGAAGTTGCGTAACACGTTCCGTTTGTATAGAGCCAGTATAAGGCGAGCGTGCCACGGTTATCCCAGTCTCTGATTCTAGTATACCACGTTTTTGAACCAAAGTTGCGTACCGCGTTCCGTTTTTTAAATATCCAGTAAGGCGAGCGTGGTGTGATTATCCCAGTCTCTGAATCTATTATACCACGTTCCGTTTGCATAGAACCAGTAACGCGAGCGTGGTATGATTATGTCAGTTTCGGATTCTATTATACCACGTTTTTGAACCGAAGTCGCGTACCACGTTCCGTTTGTATAGAACCAGTAAGGCGAGCGTGGTACGATTATCTCAGTTTCGGATTCTATTATGCCACGTTTTTTGGACCGAAGTCTTACTAGTTCTATACAAACGGGACGTGGTACGCGACTCTGGTACAACGTTCCGTTCATATAGAACCAGTAAGGCGAGCGTGGTATGATTATCTCAGTCTCGGATTCTATTATACCAAGTTTCCATTGTACCGAAGTCGCTTACCACGTTCCGTATGTATAGAGCCAGTATAAGGCGAGTGTGCCACGGTTATCCCAGTCTCTGATTCTAGTATACCACGTTTTTGAACCAAAGTTGCGTACCGCGTTCCGTTTTTTAAAAAGCCAGTAAGGCGAGCGTGGTATGATTATCCCAGTCTCTGAATCTATTATACCACGTTCCGTTTGCATAGAACCAGTAACGCGAGCGTGGTATGATCATCTCAGTTTCGGATTCTATTATACCACGTTTTTGAACCGAAGTCGCGTACCACGTTCCTTTTGTATAGAACCAGTAAGGCGAGCGTGGTACGATTATCTCAGTTTCGGATTCTATTATGCCACGTTTTTTGGACCGAAATCTTACTAGTTCTATACAAACGGGACGTGGTACGCGACTCTGGTACCACGTTCCGTTCATATAGACGTATTAAGGCGAGCGTGGTATGATTATCTCAGTCTCGGATTCTATTATACCAAGTTTCATTGTACCGAAGTCGCGTACCACGTTCCGTTTGTATAGAGCCAGTATAAGGCGAGCGTGCCACGGTTATCCCAGTCTCTGATTCTAGTATACCAATTTGACTTATTTTTGAAATTATGTTGATAATTTAATCGATTTTGATGTTTTATAGGCCGTATACTGGTACGCTTCTTAGGTTTAAAAACGTGGTATAATAGAATCCGATGTCGCGCACCGCGTTCCGTTTGTATAGAACCAGTACGATTATTTCAGTCTCGTATTCTATTATACCACGTTTTTGAACCGAAGTTTCGGATTCTATTATACCACGTTTTTGAACCGAAGTCGCGTACCACGTTCCGTTTGTATAGAACCAGTAAGGCGAGCGTGGTACGATTATCTCAGTTTCGGATTCTATTATGCCACGTTTTTTCGACCGAAATCTTACTAGTTCTATACAAACGGGACGTGGTACGCGACTCTGGTACCACGTTCCGTTCATATAGACGTAGTAAGGCGAGCGTGGTATGATTATCTCAGTCTCGGATTCTATTATACCAAGTTTCCATTGTACCGAAGTCGCGTACCACGTTCCGTTTGTATAGAGCCAGTATAAGTCGAGCGTGCCACGGTTATCCCAGTCTCTGATTCTAGTATACCAATTTGGCTTATTTTTGAAATTATGTTGATAATCTAATCGATTTTGATGTTTTATAGGCCGTATACTGGTACTCTTCTTAGGTTTAAAAACGTGGTATAATAGAATCCGATGTCGCGCACCACGTTCCGTTTGTATAGAACCAGTACGATTATTTCAGTCTCGTATTCTATTATACCACGTTTTTGAACCGAAGTTGCGTACCGCGTTCCGTTTTTTTAAAAAACCAGTAAGGCGAGCGCGGTATGATTATCTCAGTCTCTGAATTTATTATACCACGTTCTGTTTGTATAGAACCAGTAACGCGAGCGTGGTATGATTATCTCAGTTTAGGATTTTTTAATACCACGTTTTTGAATCGAAGTTGCGTACCACGTTCCAGTAAGGCGAGTGTGGTACTATGATTATCTCAATTTCGGATTCTATTATACCACGTGTTTGAACCGAATTTGCGTACCACGTTCCGTTTGTATAGAACCGGTAAGGCGAGCGTGGTACGATTATCTCAGTTTCGGATTCTATTATACCACGTTTTTTGGACCGAAGTCTTACTAGTTCTATGCAAACGGGACGTGGTACGCGACTCTGGTACCACGTTCCGTTCACATAGAACCAGTAAGGCGAGCGTTGTATGATTATCTCAGTCTCGGATTCTATTATACCAAGTTTCAATTGTACCGAAGTCGCGTACCACGTTCCGTTTGTATAGAGCCGGTATAAGGCGAGCGTGCCACGGTTATCCCAGTCTCTGATTCGAGTATACCACGTTTTTGAACGGAAGTTGCGTACCGCGTTCCGTTTTTTAAAAAAACAGTAAGGCGAGCGTGGTATGGTTATCCCAGTCTCTGAATCTATTATACCACGTTCCGTTTGTATAGAACCAGTAACGCGAGCGTGGTATGATTATCTCAGTTTCGGATTCTATTATACCACGTTTTTGAACCGAAGTCGCGTACCACGTTCCGCTTGTATAGAACCAGTAAGGCGAGCGTGGTACGATTATCTCAGTTTCGGATTCTATTATTATACCACGTTTTTTGGACCGAAGTCTTACTAGTTCTATGGAAACGGGACGTGGTACGCGACTCTGGTGCCACGTTCCGTTCATATAGAACCAGTAAGGCGAGCGTGGTATGATTATCTCAGTCTCGTATTCTATTATACCAAGTTTATATTGTACCGAAGTCGCGTACCACGTTCCGTTTGTATAGAGTCAGTATAAGGCGAGCATGCCACGGTTATCCCAGTCTCTGATTCTAGTATACCACGTTTTTGAACCGAAGTTGCGTACTGCGTTCCGTTTTTTAAAAAACCGTACGGCGAGCGTGGTATGATTATCCCAGTCTCTGAATCTATTATACCACGTTCCGTTTGTATAGAACCAGTAACGCGAGCGTGGTATGATTATCTCAGTTTCGGATTCTATTATACTACGTTTTTGAACCGAAGTCGCGTACCACGTTCCGTTTGTATAGAACTAGTAAGGCGAGCGTGGTACGATTATCTCAGTTTCGGATTCTAATTATACCACGTTTTTTGGACCGAAGTCTTACTAGTTCTATGGAAACGGGACGTGGTACGCGACTCTGGTACCACGTTCCGTTCATATAGATCCAGTAAGGCGAGCGTGGTATGATTATTTCAGTCTCTGATTCTATTATACCAAGTTTCTATTGTACCGAAGTCGCGTACCACGTTCCGTTTGTATAGAGCCAGTATAAGGCGAGCGTGCCACGGTTATCCCAGTCTCGTATTCTATTATACCACATTTTTGAACCGAAGTTGCGTACCGCGTTCCGTTTTTTAAAACACCAGTAAGGCGAGCGTGGTATGATTATCCCAGGCTCTGAATCTATTATACCACGTTCCCTTTGTATAGAACCAGTAACGCGAGCGTGATATGATTATCTCAGTTTCGGATTCTATTATACCACGTTCCCTTTGTATAGAACCAGTAACGCGAGCGTGGTATGATTATCTCAGTTTCGGATTCTATTATACCACGTTTTTTAACCGAAGTCGCGTACCACGTTCCGTTTGTATAGAACCAGTAAGGCGAGCGTGGTACGATTATCTCAGTTTCGGATTCTATTATACCACGTTTTTTGGACCTAAGTCTTACTAGTTCTATGCAAACGGGACGTGGTACGCGACTTTGGTACCACGTTCCGTTCATATAGAACCAGTAAGGCGAGCGTGGTATGATTATCTCAGTCTCGGATTCTATTATACCAAGTTTCTATTGTACCGAAGTCGCATACCACGTTCCGTTTGTATAGAGCCAGTGTAAGGCGAGCGTGCCACGGTTATCCCAGTCTCTGATTCTAGTATACCACGTTTTTGAACCGAAGTTGCGTATCGCGTTCCGTTTTTTAAAAAAACCAGTAAGGCGAGCGTGGTATGATTATCCCAGTCTCTGAATCTATAATACCACGTTCCGTTTGTATAGAACCAGTAACGCGAGCGTGGTATGATTATCTCAGTTTCGGATTCTATTATGCCACGTTTTTGAACCGAAGTCGCGTACCACGTTCCGTTTGTATAGAACCAGTAAGGCGAGCGTGGTACGATTATCCCAGTTTCGGATTCTATTATACCACGTTTTTTGGACCGAAGTCTTACTAGTTCTATGCAAACGGGACGTGGTACGCGACTTTGGTACCCCGTTCTGTTCATATAAAACCAGTAAGGCGATCGTGGTATGATTATCTCAGTCTCGGATTCTATTATACCAAGTTTCTATTGTACCGACGTCGCGTACCACGTTCCGTTTGTATAGAGCCAGTATAAGGCGAGCGTGCCACGGTTATCCCAGTCTCTGATTCTAGTATACCAATTTGGCTTATTTTTAAAATTATGTTGATAATTTAATCCATTTTGATGTTTTATAGGCTGTATACTGGTACGCTTCTTAGGTTTTACAATGTGGTATAATAGAATCCGATGTCGCGCACCACGTTCTGTTTGTATAGAAGCAGTACGATTATCTGAGTCTCGTATTCTATTATACCACGTTTTTGAACCGAAGTTGCGTACCGTGTTCCGTTTTTTTAAAAAAAACTGTAAGGCGAGCGTGGTATGATTATCCCAGTCTCTGAATCTATTATACCACGTTTTTTTGTACCGAAGTCGCGCACCACGTTCCATTTGTGCCACGGTTATCCCAGTCTCTGATTCTAGTATACCACTCCTTTATTTACCGAAGTCGCGCACCATATTCCGTTTGCATAGAACACATAAGACGAGCGTGGTACGATTATATCAGTCTCGGATTCTATTATACCACGTTTTTATGCCACGTTTGTATGGAATATATAATCATTACAATTTGGAAAATTTGCTTCAAATAATGTAAATCCCAATAATTAAAAAGGACGTGGTACCAAAGTCGCGTACCACGTTTCAATTGTACAGAAGCAGTAATGTGAGGTTGATTGGGTTATCCCCGCTTCGGATTCTAATATATTAAGAAATTTGTTTTACACAATATTGTTAACGGTATGGTAATTAACGGGTCGATCGGCTATTTGTATTGTAATTTATTTTAACATAGAGTGAAAATAGGGCCTATAAAACAACAAAATGGATTAAATAATCAAAATAATTTGAAAAATATTCATTATATAATTTAAAATAAGTCAAAGTCGCGTACCACGTTTCGTTTGTATAGAAACAGTAAATGAACTTGGTACTGTTATCTCAGCCTCAGATTCTATTGTACCACGTTCTTTTTATTTATCAACTCACTGTTCTTTCGTGTCATTCTCGTTCTTTATTATACCACGTTTTTAACTGCTACGTTTTAGCATATCTACGCAGTAGTGCAATATACCACGTGGGGCCTTTTTAAATAGGTAACAATAAGGTGTACACCGTATATTAATGGCGATTATTTTAACCGACTGATTGAATTGTATTATATTAAATATCAAGTGTAAATATGATCTATAAATAGTATAAAACATTGAAATTATTTAAATAATTAATGTAATTTCCAAAATTAGCTTTTAAACGGGTAAAATCACCATAATTAAAAAGAACGTGGTACCAAAATCTCGTACCACGTTACATTTGTATAGAAGCAATAGGGACGAGCGTGGTATTTTGGAGCGTGGTATTTAGCCACTGCCGACAATTACAGAGTACTACATTTGAATGTTGCTATAAATAGAATTCCACATGTACACTCAACCGTTTCAAATAGTTCGAACCACTTGTTGAATGTAGACAGCTACATTACAAATTTTGACAAGGCTTCGCGAAATTATTAGAAAAAAAATGACATGTGTTAAAGCCTTCAGAACGTACGCTTTAGCAAAATGTCAACGTCGGATTAGTTAAGTCGACTGAGTCACCCAACTTTATTGCTAACACATTGAGCAAAATTTAGGCTCACTTACCATTTTCACTAAGTCCAACCGCTGTTTTTCACAATAAATCAAAATCAGTTCCTTCTACGAACACGCTAGGGAGATACTCCTTATAGTTTCATTTTCCTCTTGAATATTACACAAATCTTAAATATCGCCGAATTGTTTTCATTTTGTATCACAACACTGACGAGATATATCCTAGGACGGAAGTTGAACAAAGTTTCCGGATAGTCTGAGTTGTCTATACCTGATGTGACGTCACCCACTATTATTTCCATATACGGTAGTGGGCGTGGACAGGTGCGCCTGGCAAAAAAATAGAACAATTAATTTTTAAAACTTTAAAAAGTACAAAATGTTCAAATTAACTGCATTATCTAATGAAAACCTCGGACAGTCATATCTAATATTTATCCGATCAAGCCCATGGTTTTAATATAATATGTTTAATTCATTAATTTACTTTTCCTCATCACATAGAAGATTAATATTTAAACACTGGATTTTGTGTATTTTTCGAATGGTTTATTTATTGACTGTCTGGAAATTAAAAAAAAAATATCCAGGAATTTGAGTGGGTAGAAATTATAAGATATTAACATTTTACACATTTACCACACCCTAACATTTGCATGTTAGTTTTATATTTAACGAGATTGGATTGAAATAATATAATTTGATATCGGTTTGTCTATACTGCCTTCAAGCCTGTCAATCCACCTGCTCATTCACAATTCTTGTTAACATTCTTCAGATAAAGTTTTGTTTAGCCAGTTCTTTGGAGGTGTCACAACAATTCTTTAAGTTTACTGCACTTAACAATAGTCTACAGGCCAGGTTTTTGCCCAATACTTGTTGGGATTGTACAGTTGGTCATAAGGAGGAACCATATCGAAAATACTTGTAAATACTTCTCAGGGTTTTGGGGGAATTTTCTCCCAACTTGGGAGATTGTTCAGCTTGGCCCCCAGCTTTGAGAAGGAAATTATATAATTCTTTGGCTCCCTCAGTATTTCTGAATTCTGAGTTATTTTTACCATTTGCTATGATTAAAGCCCAAAGCCCTTTATAAGTGACTGTGTCTAGTATCAAAATTTAGGCTCTGTCCACAACCAGTTGTGGACTTAGTGATCAGTGTTTTTTTTTTGTTCTGTTTTGGTTTTGGTTCTTTGAAAACAAAAAAAAAATATTCTTAATACACTTCGGTCTTAGAGTATTGATTCCCAGCCCACTCCCTGTCACAATTTAACATTTGAATTAAAAACCAAAGAAAACATTAAAAAACAAACAATAAATAAAAATATTGTAAACTTTAATAGCATAATGTAACAACCTAATTGAATATACAGTTATTTAAATGAGAGTCAATAAAAACAATGATATAAATGTTACAAACACAGAATATACTTTGTTAAATCTGATATAAGAGTAAACAAATCTTAATACATTTTTTAAGGCTTCCATTTAATTTTATTTTCAAATGTGTGATGATAGCATTCCCTGAAATGTAGATTTCAATGAGTTCGCAAATAATTGTTTGTATGTCTAATCTCTTCAGATACAATTGAAGACATGTTTTTATTGTAATATTTCTTAAACAATAAAAACAAAATGTACTCAAATGGTCGAATTCATACACCAGAAAGATTTGTCTCCATTATGTCTTCATAAAATTTCTAGATACTGTTTTCAAAATCAAGATGTTAATTGGATTCTTTGTCCAATATTGTGCTACAATGACATCTGATATTTGCTTTGTAGTCTGTGTTCAGATCACATGAACCAACTGAGCGATTACATTATATGTTGTGATATATCAAACCCAAATAAGCCTACTCTTAAACAAGATTCGAATATATTCAATAGTCTAAAGTTCCTGATAAACCATACTCATTTCCATTAGCATTCAATGAATAGCTCCCACATAAATCTGTGTGCTGTAGCCCAAAATCTCCATTTTCACTTGACTGTTACTATTTGTGGGACTGAAAGATTTTAATTTGGGAAATTTATATAAAGTTTCCCAAATAAGTCTTCTCCATTGGTAACAGGAGTAGTCTCCCCATTAGTCTTCAGAAAAATAAAATTGATATTATAATAATTTTCACTTTGAGTTACCATAACGATTTTAAAGAGACAGAAATCAATATTGACTCCTCAAAATGCAGGTATGATACCATGGAGCATGGCAAGCTATAAACATGTACTGGTCCTTTCAGGCTTTTACAAAAATTACAGATCTTTAATGTATTCGCATTATTATGAATGTCACTATTTGTTTGTTTATATTATGCTTGTTGCTTTTTTTGTTACAAAATCAAAAAAATTTTTCATGACTGATAACAAATAGTTCTGCACAATATCCAATATACTGATGTATTTGGAAGGACATTTGATACAGAGATTATAGTTAATCCCCACAGAGCTGGGTCTTGGTTACCTAGACTGGCAAATTCTTTGTTATTGATGTTTGGATTTATGCGATAGTGTGAGCTAATGTCTAGATGTGAACACCTGAGTAACACAAATTGAAAGAAGTATTATAAGGTTTATGTGTAAAAGTATATGTACAGCCTATATAGGTTGAAAAGCTGATATTCAGCACTAAGCACTAAGTGAACAAGTCAAATCAACCTTTTTCAACAAAGATTTTTGACTTGCATTTACTAAAATTAATGTAGCTAACGTGTAAGCAGTGCACAGAGGGAAATGCCAAGTAGACTACCACATCGGTATCCTTATATCCTGACTGGATCTGAGAGATAACCTATGAAGGTGGATAACTTGGGATCAATGTGTGTATTGAACTACGTGTATTTACATGTATACAAAGGGGTGAGTTGGTTCTATGATGTAGTACCATTACTTGAAATAGAGCTGCCTTTTAAAATATCATCTGAAATGGAGAGAAAGTAAATCTATCATTGGTGCAACAGACTAAAAAAAATAATCCCTTTAAAATAGTTTCAAGAATCCCAATTATGCTATAATTTTTGTCTAATTCAGATGTTAAAGATTAAAAGATCTTGCATAACTCCTTGGATTATGGCCCCTGCCTTTTACGCAAAATGTGAAATTTGTCTTCAAGAAGCCAAAATTGTGGTCAAATACAGAAGGAATTTATGACATTATGAGAGGAGAGAGAGAAATGGGGTTTAATGTCCACTCAACACAAATTAGGTCATTTCGGGACTAACATATGGTTTAATTTTATTTCAATAATTCGCATGCGCGTAGAGGTCTTTAGCAGTGGGAGGAAAACGGAGTGCCCAGAGGAAACCCACGAGGTTGAGAAGGCGCCCCTATCTCCATGCCACATACACTCACACCGGGGTTTGAAACCACAGCCACAAGCCAGAGGTGACCAGCCAGCTAGAGGTCGAAGAGCGGCACTCTAGTCCACTAGGACATCCCAACCCCCCCATTATGAGAAGATAAACTCTATTGATATTTAGTGTTCTGGAGTAACTCCCATTGCCGAATCTAGGGGCTGTAGTTTTTAACAGGTTTTTTTAAAAATTTGGTTTGAAGCACTGGGTTTATGAGAGCACCAACCCTATTGATTATAATCAGTGTTCCTGTATCTTTCCTTCTAGAGTTTTGCCCCCTTACATGAAAAACCTTGAGTGTGTGATAGAGGTTAGTTTCATATTGCTCCAATTTTGAGGTGAAGACGATGAGTCCTGTCAATTTCCCCTCTTCTCCATTTATATCTTGCATGCGATCACTTGTTTGGTTATGACTTGTTTAGTCATAACTTTGTCAGATAATTTCAGTTCTTCAACACCACTGAAAAAAATGACTTGTTTTTTACTCACTTCTATCTAAAATATAGGTATCTGTAAAATGTTCTGTACATTGCATAATTTCTGGATTAAATGAGCCTGAACCACCAAACAAAACAACCCTGTCTCCTGCTAAAACCACAGAATGCTGCCCTCTACCACTTGGTAAATCACCATCTATTTTTGGTTGTAGCCATTCACTAGTATCTATTAATACAAAATGTTTTCAAGGAATAGTTATCCATTCGTTTTTATTAGTATAACTTACAACTGAGATAAACAGATATAGAGTCATATTTTTCATAATATCTCGTGGGAAGGTGAATCGTGATACATTGATCTAATGAAATGTTTTACCAGCACTATCGCAAAGTGCAAGTCAAATTACCGGTATATATCTTGCATTATTTCAGGTTCCAAAATATTTATTTTAAAGTTATATAGCCCTTTAAAGTTCCAATTTCATATTTTCTAAGAAAGTCAAAACATAATTATTTCTAAGTTTTTTGCTCAAAAGGTTGTCAACTCACTATTATACGATCATGGGCAAAATTTTTTGGGCAGACACCGATTGATTGAGGAAATAGTTAACCAATTACCTCCCTTGTTTTCCCATTCCTCTCCATGGACGGCCATCTTCAAACGTTTGAATTTGAAGTTGAAAATGATATTTTTGCCAATTTCTCAACTGGCAATAGTGAATTACAGGATTAATAGGATTATTCTTTAACAAGGTAGGACTGTTTATAGGTACAATCTATTTTTGGGCTTTATTTTAATACATTTTAAAAATATAACTTAAAAAAATGCTATTGGAGCTTTAAGTTTAACGACACATTAAAAAATGAATATACTAGTGAACAATATTGACCTTATATACCCTACATAATAGCAGAGATTATTATTATGTCTGTATACACAATCAGTAATCAGACTACATATGATTGATTCAAAATAAAACTAAGATAATGGATATAAACACACCGTACCTGTGTCAAATATATGTACATCAGCAAAATGTTGATTCTCTATTCCACGACCTCCCATAACTACTACTCTATTCCCTACACTAGTTGTTGTATGAAATGATCTAGGTTCAGGTTCACGACCGTTGGCTTTCAATTCTGTGTTCCATTTTCTGGAATCTAGTAAACAAGTTCATTGTGATAAGACAAAAATTACAGAAGTTCAGTAGAATCACTTGGTTTTAAATATGATCAAGGAGGCTGAAATAAAGATTAAAAGAGAGAGAGAAATGGTAATTAACGTCCACTCATTTCGGGACTAACATATGGTTAAATTTTGTTTCAATAATTTGTTTGCACAAAGAGGTTTTTAGCAGTGGGAGGAAACCTGAGACCCATGATGTTGGACCCTACTCCTTGTCATGTACAACACCGGGGATTCGAATCCATGCCAGTGGACTCAAAGACAGGCCTTATGATACAGTATACACATGCTAACCAGCTGAATCTGATAAATAGTGTGAATTCAGCTCATTGTTTAAAACTTTTGTTTTAAATGGCACCCACCATGCTCATGAAATTGCTGTCATGGAACAAGTGTTATTGATCATGCACTGCAAAAATTATGGCACACCAACTATGCAGAAACTGAGCTCAAAGTCAAAAGAAATCATTTTATTAATTTCGTAAATATACTAGCTCACTTATTTCCCATATCATTTCCTTTAAACACATAAATTAAATAGGGCTGATTTATTCACCATTCCAATTTATTACATACCTATATTAAAAATGTGTAAATCATTTCTCCTACTCTCCATATCTCTTCCACCAAATATTACAATATTTCTACCCACTGTACACAGACCATGTGCTGCACGAGCTGTTGGAACACCCAAATTCATCTGCATAGGTTCACTCCATTTTTTGGATTCTGAATAAACAAAAATAACTGAGGTCTATAAATAAACTGAGGTCTATAAATAAACTGAATTTCAAAAAAAATTTACAGTGGGTATCCAGTAGAGTGCTTACAGTCTTTATATAAATCATTTATAAGTTGCTTTGTTTTGAACTTCTCAATGTATCACACCATGGTAAGGACTGTACATTTTACCCATATCCGGATTTACGGTCGCAATTTTGTCAAAATTATGGGGTAAGTAAATTTTGTATTAATCAATGTCAAAAGGCAAGCATTAGTTACTATTGCAAAATATTAAATCAGCAGGTCAGGTTCCATTCATGTTTGTTTTTTCACATTATGGTATATTACCTGTATTAAAAACAAACAAATCATCAAACCATCCAAATTCGGCTCCATCTTCTTCTTCTTCTTCATCTTCTTCCTGTAATATTTAAACATAAATATACTGCTTATTTAGACCAATGATGAGAGCAGATGATCAAAGCAAAAAAGGACTTTTTACATGTATAGGTACATCTCTCCCAATTCCAAACACTTTAGTCAGATGCAGCCATTACAATCCATTTCCATCGCTAGCGGATGATAAACACTGATTGGCTGATTATATTTATATCTTAATACTTCACTCACCAATTAGCTACATGTACTTGTATGTTTCTAAATATGAAATATTGAAAGTTACCAGTATATCTTCATCTGCACTCTTCGGACCAAACCCACCAAAATAATAAATAGATTTATCTACAACTGTTGCTTGTAATTTATCTCTAGCACATGGTCTTTCTCCATCCCCTGTTACTACAGACCAGCTGTTTGAAACTATAATAACAATATAAATACAAATTTTAATAACAGCCTAACATAACAATAACAAACCAACGGTGATGCTCATACTTGTAAACTGTTGGGACCATGTAATAAATGTTGACTAGCAGTTATAATCAGTTGAGGGGTAAAGAGACAGACACAAACCTTATAAGCTTAGATATTATTAATAATGTAAATATCCTCTAATGCTTCTGGGTACAAAAAAACACCAAGACAATAAATATAATCACCTGTATCAAAAACAAAGAGGTCATCAAACCAACCAAAATTCTGACTTAAGCCACCAAATAAATATAATTTATCTCCTACACCAACTAAACTTGCTGCTGAGCGACCTGGTGGTAGTGTTCCTCTTGTTTGGACTGTCTCCCATACTAATATTTCTGTAAGAAAATAATAGAACATTTAAAATGCTTACACAGGTATCATCTCATCTAAAATCATCACCACTGAATCACAGTCACATCTCTTCAGCATATAATAATATGGTTATTCAAATTGGATATATAAGTATTACTATATTGGATTAATTTAATAATTAAATCTGTATAAAAAGTATAAGCTGAGCATGCCAAACTGTATAGGCCTAGAGTAGGGCATTCTTATATTAAAGGAGATAAATCACTAATGTTTGGGACCTAGAATTTGACACAAATGGGCCGCAATGCATATTATAATGTATACATGTATATATATAAACTGATTTACATACAATCATTTCTGTTTTCAAATCAGTTATTTCAGTCTACAGTATCTATTGTCACAAGTAACAAGGGACTCAAAGAACGAGGTTAGACATCTTCCACAAGTCATTCAAATGGTAACGTCATATTCATATCTGGAGAGAGAGAGAGAGAAATGGGGTTTAACGTCCACTCAACACAAACTAGGTCATTTTAGGACTAACATATTTCAATAATTCGCTTTTGCGCAGGGATCTTTAGCAGTGGGAGGAAACCGGAGTGCCCGAAGGAAACCCACGAGGTTGAGAAGGCGCCCCTATCTCCATGCCACATACGCTCACACCAGGGTTCGAAACCACAGCCGCAAGCCAGAGGTGACCGGCCAGCTAGAGGTCGAAGCGCAGCACTCTAGACTACTAAGCCATCCCAACCCCCCATATCTGGAGAGAATGCACAAAAATACTAACGGTGTAAACTGAAATAACGAGACGCTAGAGATTGCTATTCAATTGAGACTTATAGCGTATTTCACCGAACATATTTCAGTAAAAACAGACAAGATTGTATGATGTAATTTGTAAATCAGTTTAAGTACCATGCCATATTACATTATTATATGTGTTGCAACCCATTTGTGTCAATTTCTAGGTCCCAAGTATCTGCGATATAGCTCCTTTAAATTGACAGATACTTCATGTTTTCAATGTGGGAGACTTTGGATGATGATGATGTCTTGATGATGATATTCATATTATCATATTGATTGAGTTAGCCTTGGCAGCTTATTAGAAATGGTCAAATGATGGCCGGAGTTTGTGGAAATAAATTCCAGTACCTGAATCAAACATAAATAAATCATTTGATTCTATCACTTCATCCCCACCAGGTAAAACACCGCCAAAAACATAAACTTTGGAGCCTAAGGAACATGCCGCCTGTCCTTCCCTTCCGACGGACGGAAATGGACTTCCCACTTTCTTCCAAGTAAGTTTAACATCGTTGTTGATTTTATCGCTGTAACTGACGTTTTGGCTGGTTTCGTTACCCATGCTGTTAATTTATGACGAACGTGTAATTATGACCTCAATCTAGAATTCGTAAAATAGAAATCAAATCGAAATTATAGTTTAAAAAAAACAATCGCCAAAATAAATAAACAAACATCGATCTCCCCAAGTTAAATACAAACAGGGATTTCCCGCCAGGTAGTCGGGGTCATTCGGCTTTCTGTTTTTATTTCTATAGAAATATGTTTGTAGGACAATCGAGTCTATAAACAAAGCGGATGTGATGTAATATTTACCATTATAGTTTCTAAAAATAAAATGATGAATAAATGTTGATAAAAATTTAGCTTTTGTACAATTTTGTTCATAGTTTTAGATTAATTTCTCAGTGACACAGTACAGCATAGAATTTATTTTTGTTTACGTAAGTCTCGTTGACGTACTAAATATTGGAATCCCGGAAGCAGGTGTTTGCGGTTTTGACATAGTCTCAATTAGCCCAGACGTTTGTCAACTATGGAATTAACCATAGGCTTAGAAAGACTGGACAGGCGAGGGAAAAATGGATCCGATGTAGAGGATGGAGAAATGAGAAATCACAACAATCGTTTGTGATTTTGAGCGGTTGTAGGTAAAATTCCGTAACATTTCACCGTTATACTCCGTTGTCAATGGTTTAATATTTATTTTATAACAGAAATGGTGCAATACACTTCGCACAAAGAGCTGTCAAATAAAATATCTCTCATGTATCGTAATCCGATTTTATGATAATTATTTTGATGCCAAGCAAAATTCCTACGTCGCAGTGTGACGTCAACTCAAGTGGTTTAATTACACCCCATTTAGTTGCTTCGGCACCTATATGTACGATGTAGTTAATGCAATAAGACAAAACAAAAGTTATGACAACTGATATGAACATCTAAGTTTGCTCATGATACATGTGTAGTCAGTTTCAGAAATAGCATGTATAGGTGCACGGTAATGTAGTACTAGTAGGGGGTTCAGGTCAAAGTTTCAAATGACAGAAAAAATTTTTTAAAAAATATTTTGTGAAAATATACATAAAATGCTACCCAAATTTTTTTATTTCATCAAAATATTCCAATTAGATCCGAAGTTATGGAATTTTAAAATCCGAGATCGACGTCAAAAATGTAATCAAAACGCTCTATACCAGTCAATGCGTGGAATGGACCTAAACAAGTGCTTTTCAGTCTTATCTGGGTGACGTCATAATGGGAATTTTCCCTTCAGAATCGCTAGTACCAATTTTAAAACTGAAAGCCGAACGTTATTGTCAGCTAAGATTTATTAAAATCGTAATAATTTTAATGATAATATGTCAACTATTTAAAATCTGGATGATACCACAAAAAAATTAGGCTATATTTAGTCGAAATTTAGCAAATTTCAGTCATCAAAACAGATAAATCTTGTTTTCTCCGTTGCTTATTATCAGATCACGTGGTATCAGATATCGGTATAATCCCTAAAATGTTATCTATCGTTTGATTGGTTCTATATGAAAATCGGCTGGAAACTAACGGTCGGAAATCCAATAAAGTGGGTCGTAGCAATGGAAAATTCTAGGTCGCGTGACGTCAGAGCGGGATTTTCCTGCTGGCGCCTCATGTAAACAAACGGTAATTTCGCTTACATTTCGATAATTTTTTAGCCTAAATCTTTGCAGATATCGAGATTAACATTAAACTATTACAATACAATTGCTAGTAATACGTTTACATAAAATAGTAATTCAGAATCGTAGATTGAACTTGGCTATATTTCAGCCATTTGCTGTTCGATTTCACACTCAAGACACGTGACCTGAAACCCCTAGTACTAGTTCAGCTCTGAACATAGGTGTCATTACACTCCCCTATAGTTTCAGGAACCACCTTATTGAATCCTGTCAAAATGGTGATACAAGTAGAATGAAAAAATTATTAATAGTAAAGAGATGGTTTCCCCAACCTATATATCAGTTGTAAAATAAATTATGACTGCATTAACAACATCGGTAACGTTATGCTCAGTAAATAATCCTGGCTAAAACAGTTTCACGCTGAACGAAACAAATTCACTCAAAGATATCACATGACCACAATTCAATCAGGTGACAAAAGGAATTCCCTCTATGATGCGATTATCCAGGTCTACCATCTATATTATGAATAGAATATCACTGAATTTCTTTGTATCTAAAAACCCTCAACCACTCCCAAGCATCTTCAGCGGTTAAGTAACACTGAGTGCACAAACTGTACATTGGACTGTTTTTTTCTTCTATGATTACTATATTAATACATGCACATACTTCCTCACAAAAAAAGCAACAATTATTCCTTCATATATATTTTTATGTAGAGGTTGGAGGGTATCCTACAGTAGTACATGTACCTGTCTCTTCTACAATATTCTATTGCAGAGTTTTGCAACCCTACTCCTTGTCAAGTATAAACAGGAAATCAAAACCACAGCTCTTGGCTGAATGAAAGACCTTAGAAATTAAAAATAAAATAGGGTTAAACATTGTATTCTTCTGCTCCGACTGGGCTAATGAAGATGGGCATAAGCGATCCAGTGTGCTGTGAGGGAAAAAAAATGCCCGGACAGCAGTGCTTCATCGTTTTCTTATATAGAATTCCAACTAATAAGGGATCGTTTACATGCACGTCAGTGCTTATAAATTAAGTCATATACATTCATTAAACTAATCAGGACATTAAACCCCATTTCATTTCATTTAAACTAATCAGCCACCACATCACCCAGCTTTTCAGATAAGCTGGAGTTGAGACATTGCTGCTGTGTGGCTTTCCTATTATGTGGAATGAGAAGTAAAAACGTTCTGTTAATTTTTTTTTTAATTACTACAATTTTAGGGTGATTACTACATGTAGCATGGATGGCTATTGTCAGAGATGGAAAAAAAAGTAAAAATCAAAAAGGCAGGTTGTAAACCTACTAAAGTCCGATCCAAGATAAAAGCCCCATCACCAATTTTAGAACCAGGGTCATTAGCTGGTTCTCAACGACACCTGAGTTCCAGTTTCTCTATGTTTCCAACAGGTGAAATGACTTCGACTAACTTACCTACTGAAATGGAAGATCAAAGTCTTTATTTTCAAGATTTACCAGAAGCTTGTAAGCTGAAAGTTTTTTCTTATTTGGAAAATGTTGAGAAAGGGAAATATTCAAGTGTCTGTAAAGATTGGGCATTTTTGATGAAGAGTCCACGACTATGGAATCATGTTTCACTGTCCGACTTCACACTTCGCTGTCTCTGTACTCACAAGTGTACTTCCGAATGCTATAAAAAATACAAGTCACGAGTTTTTCATTTTATACAATATTTATGTCAGATTCGACCTGTACTTAACAGTTTAGAATTTAAATTAGATATTTATAATCCCAGTGATAAGTACCTGCCGCAAATTGAGAATTTCTTACGAATGTCACAGTGTCGCGAGTTGAACTACGCTCATCTAAATTGGAAGGAAACTCCCAACCAACCATTATGGCTGGAAGAAGATTGTTTATATCGTGAATCAGATGTTATCCATCGTCATCGTCTACGACATAGAAAGTTTGTTTGGTTTTTTGACTTTTTCACAAATATAGCTTCGAATTTGAGAACACTTATTATGCCATTTGGATGGTCAGAAACGAGTGTTGAGCATTTGAAAAGGTTGAAAAATCTTCATACGTTGGTTTTAGAGAAGTATTTTGTTTTTCAAGGATTGAATCAAGCACTTTTAGATCGTGTTTTAGGAAACCTGCCTAGTTTGAAACAGTTATTGTTAGAGGTTTGGACACCAAGTGGAGCTGGACTCCTCTTTTATACGCTATCATCTCCATCCTTGCAATATTTAGACATTTCTCAGAGTCGTGGTTTCTACCTCAGTGGATTGAACATGCCAGCTCTGAAACGTTTTTGTGTGGCACGTCATCCGTGGAATGGACCAGTTGTTGCTTGTGATAAAATCAACATACCTTGTCTTTACGGGGTTCTGATACAGGGCACACCCCACCTGGAAAAGATAAATGATCATTATTTAGATGTGAACTGGAAAGATGGTATTTATGTTACCTTAGAAGAAGTTTTTAAAGCTGTGTGTGCATGTAAACTTCATAAACGTGGCTGGGCCATGTGAACAATTGGCAGCTTTTTACTCATTTAGACTGCTGTTGTCTGGATGTGTGGGCCAGGAGTCACAAATGTTTACTAAAACTCTGTTTAGAATTTAGTTTTTATAATTGTCATTGTCATAAAAAAATTATATAGTTTTGAATTAATGCACTTGAATTTAACTTCTGCATGTGCTTCATAGTACCCGGTACATGCATCTAAATGTACATGTAATAGTATTTATTTATCAAACACAATAAATGTATAACATACAGTACATGGATGTAAATTGGATGGTTCTTCAAACAATATACAGGAATTTGGCTATAGGTAATCTTTTGCAAAAAAGGCAGCTTCACAAGTACTGTATGGTTCAATTTTAACACTAAAACCACAATTTTTACTCTTTTTATAAAGGAACTAAAACATCTAAATGAGTAAATTTTTACACTATTTGAGAACCATTCAGTTTAATTCCTAAGTGGTATGACTCCTAGTTAGATTATATAAGAGATAAAAGTGGCTTTGAAGACCTAGTTAGATTAGTCATTACATGTTATCAAGAATTCATCATATACCATGTTGTATTTTTAAAGTATATCATACATAGAAATCTGTATATAAATAAAATGGTGTCTATTTGAGAGGTACAGTATATACAATGAAATGAATAAAACCAATATTGGTACTATCTAATAGTATGTTAACTGTTTCTGAGAAAACCAATATCTCTTATTATTACCATTACATCCCACATAAAACTAAACAAATTGTAACTCCAAGAGCTTGTGTTAAAATATTCAGGAAACCCAAGATCTTTCAAAACCAAGATTTACAAATAGTTGTGTCATTCAGGTATCTGAAGTTTGTTCAAGTTTCATTGATGTATAGATATAAATCTATTGTCTTAATACCTTACTCATGCTGTGTTCATGCACTTTAACAAATAATTTAATATAATTATTAGTGATAATTGTTTTCTGACAAAATATTCATATGAAACAAATCAGTCAAATGTTTAACTGGGGGTGGAAGTTGGAGAGGAAATCACCCAATGTAGACTTAATGAAATGTTTTGTGCAGTTTTTTACTTCATGGATTACAGGTTACTGCAAATGAGAGCAATATCAGCATTTGCTCAATTTCACACAGAACCACTTTGTAAATGTTTGCAAGAGATACCATAAATATTTTACACCTTGCCCGCAGAAAAGTGAGTACAAGTACTCTTTATCCAGATAACTGACTGATTTATTTCATTGTAGGTCCGTTGATGTTAAAGCTTTGCATGTAAAAGCACAATTGTAGTGATTGAGTTTGTTGCAATAGAACAGGATTGTATTTTATCGCTTGAGCTTGAGACTTTTAAAGTTTTGAGTTACATGTGAGAGGAACCAATAAAACGTATTCTACACAGGGTTGATACATTTCAGTGTGCAATCTGCTTATTAAAAATATATCTGGTTTATTATTTCCATTTACCGTAGATTTGAATATCCAGTTATGAATTCAGGTTTAAATTTACCAGGGTAATCCAGCAACATGTGGGTGTATACATTAGTGTACTTTTCATCGCTTGGATTTTGTGACAGAGTTGCTCTCCTCTCCTTCATGAATTCTTCACTTCAAATTGTATATGTGATCATAGAAAATGATGACTGTTTATTAGCCTCAAATTGACATACATGTACTGGTACATGCACCATTACAATGGTGGTCCAGATTTACCCTTTCAGTGGTTCAATAGTAGGGATTTAGAAAAAGATATTTACCATTCAATGAAAAAAACAATCGGTAGGGATTGAGATAATCACAAATTTTAGGACAAATTATTTTAAGTGAATCATCTTTTCTTTGTTGGCATTATGTAGTTTTTAGTTTTTTTCTTAATCTTATTTTTTTATATATCATGGATATGTTAGATTGTATATTTAATGACTGAAAGTCGTAGTGATTAGATTAGTTATATTGTTGTGTTGTTATTAGAAGTGATAATAGATCATGTTTTCTATTGTTTTGTACAAATTAATATAGATAGTTGATATAAATATGTATTTAATATATATATAGACCAGTTATTATGTCTATTTTTTGTATCTTCTCCATAGCAATAAGATAATATATGAGGGACTAGAAATGTTTTGGCGTAAGATATCTAAATGTTCCATTTGTACACATCTATTAAATAGTCCCAGATTTATTAAAAAGGTAGATCAGATTTTATTTGGTTACTTAGAAAAGATAATATAGATACGAACACTTGGGACTTGTATTAAACTTTATTCTTACTGTACACATGAATATCTGGATCTGTTAATTTCAGGTCAACATTTCAATAAATTAAGGTCTTCATATAAAAACAAAAATGATGGGTTGGTTTGACTATTTGTGTTGTTAAGAGAGAGGGAGACAATAACTAAGTATAATATTTGGTCTGATATAAATAGTGATAATGACAATAATGGCATATATGTGGTAACCAGTCACACCCAGCCAGTTATTAAGTTACAAAATAGCTGAAACAGAAGGGGCAAGCAAATATATTATCTCATCAAACAAAATCGACACTGCTAGCTTAAAACTCAGATATGAGTTGAGGCAATAATTTATTAAAGGGACATTTTATTTTACCAGATTTTGTTTTATCATCAATATTCTAGATGACTTGGTTTCTCTAAATAGTTATCAGGGTGACTCTTCCAATCATTTTGTTGTGTTAATTTCAAAATGTTTTAAGCATAGACTCGTAGTAATAAATTTCTTATAACCCAGAAAAAAAGAATTATGGGCAGAAAGAGATAGTAATGAAATCCTATCCTGTTATCTGCTAAAATTTTAGTATCTTGTACCTTCAAATTTGAATTGGGAAAAACAATTCCCCCACCCCCTAAAAGAATAATTGTAATATTTTTGAACAGCAAATATATCCAACAATAAGCAAATGAGTACCAAGATTTCCGATTGATCTGTATTCTACAAATGTATAAGTTGATATAGCCTTATTAATGTGACAACAGGATAGTCAGTTATTTTTATATACTTAATACCTGGTTAAATGTGACAGGGCCCATATATTTGTATATCTGTATTGATATACAAAAAAAAACATTTTACATTTTATTGATATTCATATTATATTATATTTTTTGTTAGTATTTGTTTATTTAATAAACATATACTCTAATTGTTATGAGATGATTTGAAATACTTTACATATTTTTGCTGTGGTGTTAATTTGTAAAAACACCCAAATTTATTTATAAACATGACATTTTAATATTATATTGTTTCTGACTAAAAAGTGCTTGTCTAGACTTGAAAAATAATTGTTAGTTCCTGGGTTAACACTGAACATGAGTTTAGTGTACTTAGATGATTTAATATATTAAATAACATTTCCTGCTTATGACACTGATAAATGAAAATGTGTTTTAATCATTCAATCATACATGCATATTAATTTAAAGGGCATGCCTCTTTGAGATTGGTGAGAATTTAAAAAGTTGAATTGATTAAATTGATGTATTATTTTTTTTGTGAGATGTTTGCATTTAATATTTGATGTCTTCAGATTGATGAGACTTTATCATTTTGGGGATATTTGCTGCTTGTTTTTTTATAAAAGCAACATTGATTTGACATGATGTTTCGAGCAATTCGCCAGATATATTGTTTAAAGAATGAATTGTGAGGCATACAATGTTTTGTTGTGCTTTTGAAACCCCAACTTATCAGAATAAAGGTTAAATATAGTGGTAAATAAATCTATACATTGTTAGAAATAATTTAGACAAAAAATTATTGATATCAATCAATTCTAACTGTTTTTATGGGGTTTTGATTGATTAAATACAATCATCTTTATCTGAGGATGGCAATGTTATTGCCTCTACAATGTATAAGAATTTATTGCTGATATGGTCAACAGTTTTAAGTAAAAGTTTTAAAAAACTGAACCTGATAAACTGATTGACCTCTACTTAGTCTACCACCTTGATTCATAACACATCAGATCAAAAATATTCATTCCTTTTATAAGCTCTAAATCAAAGTGGTAGCCAACTGCCCTGTTGCACAATATTACATATATTATCTGTAACCCAAGAAAAATGGGGTATATAGATAAGCTTATTAATTATTTTTGATAATGATACTCTAAATTACATTACCTCCATTTGAAATGTTGGGTGTATAAAATTATACAAAGAATTGTGCTATTTGACAACAAGGCTCAAAATGTAGTATTTATCTTTTGACTCTTTATTTTCAGTTTTTAGCAATTGGGGGAGTAATTCAGATTATTAGATGTTTAGGAAGAATTACACCTACAAATGTAATACTTTAAACCATGTATACATATGTTCACTTTTCAGTGTCTATAATATCAGTTTGGTATCTAAATTTTCAGTTTTTAATGCAAGAAAGACGTGTAATGATTATGCTGGAAGTACATGTAAATGTATCAGTTTTAAAAAAGCACTATCTATTAATACCTTGCTCGGAATGCATGTATGTACATTTGTATTTCTATAATAAGAATGTATACATCTATGTAGGCAGATAGAGGTATTTCTACATTATATTTATCTAACTTTAATGAATAAAAACTAAATTAATTTTGAAAGTCTGTGATTGTGTAATTTTAATGAAAGTAAATGCTTTAATTACAGAATTATTTTTGTGTTATTTTTTTCCCCAATTGTAGCAAATTGTTAGCCCTTTTCTTATAATGTTAAAGTCCATTTAGCCATGGTCCTACTGTGCATTCTTCGAATGTTCATGTGGACGTATTATGTCGTCGCATATGACTGTCCATCCACAATTTGTTTGTGGACACTCTACAGGTCACGGTACTAGGCCGCGATAAATTTCAAGAAATTGACCCGTTTACATTACCGGTCTTGGAACCGTGCCAAGCACGCCAAACGTGGGACTCTTCACAGAAAAGTTAATTTCGGTCCCTAAGCAAGTTACCCGGATGGCAGTTGATTTTGGTACATGTAGCCATTTGACAGAACTGTTCCGAGACCACCTCACTTCAGTGGGCCAGTTTGGCACGGTACTCAGTACGCCACGCTTGTGTTTGACCCGTTTACACTACAAAAAAATTAACGGTGCCGTACCAGGAACGGTATCTGGCACGCTTAAAATTTGTAATGTAAACGGGGTTATTGACAAAACTTGAAATATATAGGTTTATCTCCAAAAGATCTTGGTTCCTTTTGATATTCGTGCATTTCAGACTGCAATTTCTTGGATTATTACGCCCCATTGTTCTTAAAGTCGATTTTTAGTCTGCGGTCCCCTACAGGTCACAATTATATACGCCCACATTGTCGTCGCCCGTGTCTGTCTGAAAGTCCGTCCACAATTTGTTTGTAGATAATCTACAGGTCTCAACTTTTATTCGATTTTATTGAAACTTAAAATATAGGACTATCCCCCAAAGATCTGTTTTTTTAGACTGACGTGTATCGGGACATAACTTCGTGGATTAGCCCCTCTGATTGTACGAAAACTCACGTTTTTAGCTTTTACCTTGTGACACCCCAGAGGTCTCAATTTGCATCCGATTATGATGAATCTTGAAATGCATGGTTATGACCCAACAATCTTGATTCCTTTCGATTTCTGGGCACAACGGATTATAACCCCTGATTGTACGAATAATCGTGTATTTAGCTTGTAGTCCTTCCGGAGGTCACAATCTTTATCCAATCTCAAAATATATCATCGTCACATCATAATGTTGGACGGATTCGAATTTCGTGAGAATCGGATCAAAACTGCCGGACATAATGACCGCCCGGATTTTTTTTCGGATTTTGTCCAAACTTGATATGCATGTTAATAACCCACAGATCTTGGTTCCTTGCGATCTACGTGTACAGCGACTCATAACTTCCACAAATATGATCCCTGATCATACGAAAAATAGTTCTCGTTGTTTCTGTTCCCTTGGTTCAGTTCTGAAAGTAGTCTGATTACACTCGCCATGTACGTTCAGGGACCGTCCAATTGAATCCTTGAAAAACTTTCGCTTCCCAGTCACTGCTACACCGTCACTCTTGGAACGCGGGTACAATGTAAAGGAAGATTTCAGTGAGAAAATAAGACCTTGCTTACCTGGTTAGTGTCAGTATGTGAGACACAACATGCTGTTGAAAATGCACCCCCTAAACAGCTTGGCAGAGGCCATTGAAATCTATTATAAGGTAACGCACAAATTTACGTAACTAGGTCTATTGCAAAATGTGGGTGTATCTTGCCTGGCATTCGCTGGTTATGTAATTTAAAAAAAACGTTTAATTATATCATCTTACATCATGATGCCTGTTGATTCGAATTTCGTAAAAATTGGACAAATATGTCACGGTATAATGTCATCGTTTTGAAACCCCTATAGGTCAAAAATTTCATCCGATTTTGATTAAACTTGAAGTGTATGTTTATAACCCAAACATCTTGATCTCTTTCGATATTCCTGGATTATGGCCCCTGGTGGTCCGAAAAATCGCGTTTTTAGCTTGTGGTCACTCTAAGGGTTACAATTTTTACCCAATTTAAAAAAACGTTCAAATATATCATCGTTACAACGTGACGATGGTTTAGGTCGAATTTCGTGAAAGTCCGACCAAAACTGTTGGACAAAATGGCCACAAATATTAAAGTTGTGGGTCACAGTTTAAATACGATTTTGATGAAACTTGAAAGCATGCTCATAACCCAAAGATCTTGGTTCCTGGCAATATTTGCGTATTCGCGTTGTAACTTCACGGATTATAGCCCTTAATTAATTGTACCAAAAGCCGCATTCTTTTAGCTTGTTCTTTATCTATCTCCTGCAAAATGTGGGCGTATCGTGCAAGGCAACCGCTGGTATTTAATCGCCACCCTTAGTCATCGATCAATTGGCTAAATGTTTATTTTTTAATATTGACCAATGAAGCAATGCAGAACCGAATCATTGGATGACCAAAAGATTCTAATTTAAAATTTTGAAATACGAAGGTCTTTCTCTCGGTCCACATTCTTGGGCTCCATTTAACTTCACCAAAAATAGGGCAGTTTTGACCTTGGCTTAAATTAAGTTTATAGTTCTGCCAGTTTGCCATTCATACATCAGGCTCGAATTGAAGTTTGAATATATCTCATAATGCAACAAATCGCCAGGAATGATCATGCAAACGGCAAATGTTAAATACAAAATAGTTTCATGGTTGTTATATATACATAATGGCCATAACGCAGAGATTGTCTTTCATGTACATGCTTATTCAATCTGTTTCACAGAGAATTACTTACGAATTATCTCTGTAACAGATGACTGTCCACAACACGTGCACTGCATGTGGCGTCAGTCATTGGCTCAACGGCTCGTGCATTGTTTACATAACACCTAACTGCTGCGGGCAAAATAATGCATTTTACTCATTTTAATACCCATTTACACTCAATAGGAAATATTTGTTAACTACATGTACAAATACTTCAAACGTCTTTATTTTTTTTTCTTTTACCTCTAAATAATGTTTGAGAATTTAATTTGTCGGAGGAAAAAAGTTAATATGCCGAACTCATTAAGTCTCGTCGATGTCATGCTTATCAGTGATTGTAGCGGCCAAGCGAATCACTGCGGGATCAGTTTGATGCTTATTGTCCTCTACCTTTTGAAGAAAGCAAGAGACTATTGAAATCTGTCTGTCTGTCCGTCCGTTTGACACAACAACTTTCCTTCCAGTTGAGATAAAGTTTTAAATTTGGTGTTGTTATTTATTAGATGAATAGCTTGCTAGAGTTTGAAGATGAACATTTTCTGCTTATGGTAAGCAGTAATAAGCAATTTGATTGATTGATGCTTTGGGACACGATAACTTTAGTTCTAAAAAAGTGAGAGTGATGAAACGTTGTGTATTGATAGTTTCATTGCATCACTTCCGGTGCGTAACTAATGTACGAAAAATTAATGGTAGCCGGTTTTTTTCGCACGTATACAGTGAATGGCCATTTTGCTCAGTAATCCCAGTCAGAATTTGGCTTTTTTTTAAAACAAATTGCGTTAAAGTTTTAATTTTTTGTTTAGAACTGAAATGAATTAACTATTAGTCAATTCCCTCACTAAAAACATTAACAGAAATGATTGTGTATATCTGAAATAGACACGAACGTGTCACAAAATAGTGCCAGTATGCCGTCGTCAAATCTAGAGTTGTAGATGTTATTTCTGTGAAAAATCATTGGAAGAAGCGATAAGACGTTATGGCTGTACGGATTATACAGTCCTAAAGGCTGCAGGAAGGTTACATTGTGTCTTGTAATGTTGATAATGATCATAATGATAGTGTTGATAATTTGTTTGTTGATGTGACCTCATGACCTGTGACGTTTAGATAACGCCCCATATGGATATCATATGATCATGGCTATTCACTGTGTCAGAGTCACTTCTCTGCAGGTAGGATGAGTCTGTCGTTCAGATTGAATACTTCCTTGACTGAGGTCGACAAGGAACATTTTCTGCTCACGTTAAGCAGTGCGATAAGCAATTTGATTGGTCGAGACTTTGGATCTCAACAACTCTCCTTCGAATTAGGGCAGGCGTTCATTAGGCGAATGAATGCCTTGAGCAACGACTGCGAGTTTTACAACATCTTGAAGTTGCTAGATTACTTCACAATTCCTAACGTATAGCTCCGTTAACTACAGGCACGTGAACAGTAGCGTCCAATCCGACGTTGTGACATCGCGACCTCCACGGAAACCTTAACACTGAAAGAACCTTGAACTCAATTATCACACTTTAGCTTGAAGGCGCAAGACTTGGTATTCGCGACGACCGAAGAATCTGACTCACAAAACTTCTATTGAAGATGGCCTTGATGGAGCTCGAAGATGAGACTTTTCCCAGCAAAGATAAGCAATTCAATTGGTTGGTGCTTTGGGACATAACTTCTGTTCTAATTTAGTGAGAGTGATGTAGTATAGTTTCGTCCCACCAATACCTTGACCAGCGCCGGACTGATCTGCTGAAGGTCCACATGTCAGGTCGTTGACCAAGGCCCACACAAGTATGCTGCGAATGTGCACGGGCGTCCGGGGGGAATCGGTCTGGGGTGGCTCGCCCCCATAAAAAATTTGAAAATTGACAACCGAAAACCCATTTTCCTAGCATTTCAGACCCATTCAGAAGAAGACAAATTTTTGATTTCCTGATACAATTGGATAACAGAATGACCCAAGAGCACTATCATTAGAGGAATTTGAGTTTTTTCTTTTTTCTTTCTCTTTTTTTCTTTATAGGCTAAGGCCCACCTTTTTTTAATGAGCTTAGGCTCATCTGTCACGGACAGGTGTACAGGTGGGCCCAGTCCGGCACTGGCCTTGACTAAGTTTGATAATGAGCATTTTCGGCCGAGGGTAAGCAGAGCAATAAGCCATTTTATTGGTAGAGACTTTGGAGCTCGATAACTTTGATTCTATTGGGTGATAGTGGCGAAACTCCGTGCATTGTATCGTTACACCGACACCTTAAGGAAGTTCGATGCTGAGAATTGGAACACAATAATAGAATGTTCAAAATTACTGTAGGTGTCTATTAAAAGGTGAATGCCCCGATCTTGCTCATTTTCCACTAGGGCTAATCAGGTAAGGGCGATGAAACGCTGAGTATAGATTCATTATATCACATTGACTGATGAAAATTATTTGCTTAGACTAAGTAGCGACAAACAATTTGATTGGTCGTGATTAATATTTACCGCTAAAGTTAAGCTTTTGGGACTCGATAACTTTGATTTTAACTGATGGAGAGTAATAAAACGTAGTGTATAGTTCCAACACCAGGTACTTCAAAACCTGACTGAATTTGATCGTGAACATTTTATGCTCAGACTTAGCATAGATAAACAGTTTGATAACTCGATTCTTTTAAAAAAAGATCAATATGTAATTAATTAATTTGTGCCATCTGCTTATTTTTGGATTAGGTGCGGGATATCAGTTTCATTGTCGGCATGTTTGCAAAGCTATTGTTATCGCACTAGCTCATCAAATAGTAGGAAAGTGAGAGGGGTAAATGATCGAAGGTTCAATCTTTCTAGAAATTGTCGACAATGCTTTTATCCCAAAAAATCAATAAACACAAATAGGTGTTCAAATTTTTGCATTCTTGATATCAATAATAGTAAGCTGAATTGCTGCAGGCAGGAAATGAGATATCAATAAGAAGACATCAATATCAGGGGAAATGCCCGAACATATACAAAATATTGAAAGAAATAAAAAAGATAAAATTCCGAAAAGTACACAAAAAATATGACATTGATTGAAAAAAGGGGAGCAGCGATATTTGTAGCCCAAGGTACTCATATTAGAGTACATAATGATCAATTTGCAATCTGCAAAATAACTAAGATACTAGACAAATTCGTTTTTATACGCCCACAATGTGGTCGTATATTGTCGTCGCCCGCGTCCACCCGTCCGCTGTAGAGGCTAAAGTTAATATCCGGTGGACATTACCGGATAATGTATCAAGGCGTATTAACGGGTTGCCGCAAAGGCCTTTGCCTATCCCATTCTCAAGTTGACCCATCTGCTTGAACTGTTGTGGTGAAAAGTTCCACACAAATGCCCCCAAGCCTTGCCATAGTTGACAGTCGGCCACTCTCAGGATCGTAGAATGATTGTATCCAAACCTTCTGGTTTGAATTGACCTACATGTCGAGTAATCGGTGTTCACGGATAAAAATTTTATAAAGCCACATTTTACACCCAATAATATATTAAAGAATGCGATAGCTGTATGTGTTGCGTTGACTTGGTTGTGATTAACGTTGGTATCTCTTGTTATCGTCGTCATCTAATGTTATTACATTCAGAATTGCAAAATAATGTGTATCTTTGAAATCTAGATTTACAAAATACCATGTCAGGTGCTGCGTTTTCATTACTTTTCAGTATTTACGTTTTTTGATACCGTCTAACAAGTTATTGTCCGGTAAACATGTATTGGATATTAGTCTCAGACAGGTGCAGAGGGTGGAACTCGAATCCCGACTTGAGACTCGACTTGAAATATTTATTGCGACTCGAGACTCGACTCTGACCCGACAGTTTTGACGACCCGTCACGCGAAAGAGCCCAGGACACGAATTACTGACTCATTTGATGAACCGGCGACTTGAATGGGACTCGGGCTTTGTGAAGACTTGGGACTCGACTCTATACTCGTTACTAAAGTCACCGAGTTATATCTCGATTCCGACTCCAGGTGCGGTGATTTTGGAATCGACTCGAACTCGAGGTGCGATGACTTTGGACTAGACTCGGACTCGAAATCCCGCGACTTGCTTCCACCTCTGCACGGATGTCAAATAAATGGGAATCAAATTATAAATGAATATGTCCGTTAGTCATATCTAATGTCAAACCGTGTTATAGAATTCTCTGAAGAACATTTTATGAATTCTTTGTCACATTTTTTCTTCATTGTGGATTTATGGTATATAATTATGAAACTGGTCGGCATAAATGACTCCTGTGGATAACCTGATGAGTTATAATATCAAACACAATGTAGTAGTCGTTAGTAGCAAGGAAAGCATTTCTGAATCCGGGCATATTTTGCGGAATCCAAGAAGCAGCAATTACTCCTTTTGGAACGTTTCTCCAAATATTTTCTTCGCTGTTATCATCCAGGTCGTATGTGTTAATTATGGGCCAGGACCCGACAGGTGTTATAGATACTTCAATAACTTTGTCATTGCTGAAGGCATATACACCATCTCCATTTTTATTGGATAAGAGAGCCCACACTCGACTTCCATTAGTCAATTGTTCAAACTGTTTTGGCCATGATCCTGGACCCGGACACACAATGCTGTCAAGATTACACGAGGTCCAACCATTACCTATAATATACAGATAATATATTCATATTGATCCAAACAAACAAAAACTTGTTCGTTCGTGACATTGTAAGATATCGTAGGGAATGAAACACCGTGAGCATGTTGTCTATTTCAATTCACAAAGCGTCACCGTCGGCGAGAGAGACTATTCTGTCCGCAAAGAAACGAAAGTAGAAAGTGATGCACCTTTTTACCAGGTAATAACTGACTCAATTAACATACAACCCTGTCTGAAACTTACCCCCCCACCCGATCTTCCCCGCCATGGAAAAGTCTGAGATAATGTTGTCGTTTATTATTACAATCTTAAATCTTAACGTCCAAATATACTAATTACATTTATCATGATATATTATTGTTATGTTGATTTAATTCAGATCATTTACATAATATGAAGAGATTATCAGCATATTAAGGGGGCACACAAAAAATATCGACAATTGTGTCTTTTATACATACCGTCTTCTATCAGACTGATTGAGGTACTATTCTGAGCACGTCGCATTGTAGCAACATTAGGAACAATTTTATGTTGACCCATGGTGGTTGCTTCTACTGTCTCCGCGAAGGAAACACTTGTTTTTAACAAACTCGGATTGAACGTTAGGTGGTAAGCGTTTAGTCCCCAATCAGCAGCTAGGATTGTGCGTAAATTAAAATTATCTGAATTAGCTGCAACTATACCAAACGATGGTTGACAGGTCTGAAATATAAAACACAATATGTAGCATGGGCACCAAATTGAATACCCAGTCTTCGTTTGACTCTTTTAATGACCAATATTTCGCGACCACAGCGCCGGATTAACCATGATTGGGGTCCTATTCCACTGTTCTCAAGAAAATCAATGAGCTCTCTGGTTTTGGTCTAGGTAGTATGAATGCTTGTTTCAGTTCTGCTCAGACAAAATGCCTTTAAAACAAGGCTTTGATTTATGAAAAAGAAACATTTTGTAAACACCGAATTTTGTTTTCATTCTCAGGGATACATGCCCCTGCTCTATAATACAGATTTTGTATTAGCCTCACAATTAGAAATATCCCGAGACCTCTGTTTCACCGAAAAGAAATAACTTACCTTCTCCCAATATTCCGTCTGTTCATCAGCTATCAAAGTATTCGGATCTAAAGGAATGTCATCCAGCATTTCGCATCGCTTCTTAGCTATGTAATTTACTGCTTTACACTGTGGGTTCCTGTGGCATAACCGGCAACATTCTATGGCACTTCCAACAGACATTTCAGCAATCGGGCTGCGATTAAACTTCACATTCATTTTGATAATTTGGGAGAAAATCTGCTGCGTCTCGTTCTTAGCTCCATAGATAAAGCACAACATTGAAACACAAATGGACAATTTAACTACGAAGAGCGCCATTTTTGTAAATACAAACAAACTAGGTAGCAAAGCTAATTATTTTCCAGGTTATGATTCGTATATATACCAAGTGATCTTTGAAAAGTTACCCTCAATCTCTTTTTTAATACTCCGGGAATAGCATCTACAATAATGGTTTGTTTGAAAAATAACCACTGAGGCTCGGTTGCTAAGCATTTAATAATAATTTCAATATGACTTTAATTGAATAAGGGTAGCACGACACAGTAGGGCAATGTTTATTAAAGTTCTGCAAACAATCCCATGCGGTTGAGAATGGTGGTCATGAATAGATCTCAATAGCCCATTGAAAACAAGTAACTTTACTACGAAAATCAATTACTGATTAATACTGAATATCGATAAAGGTGATTTAGCTTCGAACGATTTGGTCCCGAACAACATGTGCAAATTATCAAATATTGTATCTGTAGATACGAAAACATAGGCCTATCGACTTTAAACAAGGTCTTTGACTGTTCAGAATCTGAATTTATCTGTATAATGTTTTTGAATTTAACGCAAATCGAATCTTTAGTCCGGCTTAACCCTGTCGTACGTGTTTGCTATAACAGCTATACCTATGCTATCATTATAAAGAAAGGTGCACAAAACAATAACTATTTATATTAATTGAAACCTATTTTCTAAGTTAAAACAACAAAACATGAATATTAACTTTTATTTGTCTCTATTTGGAATATTCTGATCACGCGAGGTTAGTGTAGTTATTAAATGAAAACTATATATTAAATATCATATCAACATTGCTTTAAACGACGAATTTAACATCTTCTTGGAGTCGATGTTAATTAAAGTAGCTAAGACTATCAATATCATCCAAAGTCTCATACGTTGAAAATACGAATTATTTGTCAATTCAAATCAACATTGATGTTGTTATTTCACCTTGAAAAGGTAGGCTTATGATATCCAATATTTAAGAAAAAAATAAACATTTTACATTGGTACACGAATCGTTTACCATAGTGCGCCTCAGCGTCATTTGTGACCAGAAAGAACGAGACTAGACATATTTCGCAACTCAGTCAACGGCGATGCTATAAATTATCTGGAGAGCATGCGCAATAGACCGGAATAACCAGACACTAGAAATTTCTATTCAGGTTAAGACTTATGCCGTATTTCGCTGGATATAACTGATTTGAAATTATAGCCAAAACATAAGCAATTGAATGTAAATCAGTTTATATACAATAATATTATATGCGTTGCGATCCATTTGTATCAATCTCTGGGTCCCAAATATTAGCGATTTAGCTCCAAATGTTCAACCATAGTTCAACTAGGTCTCGGCCATGCACACCCGAGCTCTAAATGGTTAGACTATAGTCGCGACCATGCTTAACCAACCTTTCGATTTCGGTTGAGGCTGGTCAAGTCAGATTAAAAATGGCGGCTCACGACAAAACATGTGTTGTGTTGGAATTGTTATTTGAAGATAGAATTTTATCGTATACTATCAATACTGCTCCAGAACCTGAAAGTCATTTAATTCATATAACATATTTAAGTAGATTCCATGTTATATAAATTGGATAATCATGTTTTGTCAATCAATTCGACCAAGACTGGTGTCAGACTGAAATTGTGAAAGTGACAGTATTATAGTAAGATATTTCATCCATTTGTGAATTTCATTTGGGGAAAAACAGAAACACAAACAAACGATTTTGTTAGATACATCAGTTTGATATACATTGTAATTATAAATATGCAACATGGTTTGTTCATTTTTTTATATTTTTTTTTTTGTCTGGGAATAACTCGGTCACTAACTCAACTGTGAGTAATTTTCTTGAAATCGTCGTTATCATATTCTACCTCTTGTATAGCGTTTTCAGCATAGTCTGGGGCAAACGTTCAGGGAATTTGTCTCCAAAGAATGATGTGGTCATATCAAAGTTCTCATTAAGCAAACTTGCGTTTTCGTTAATTAAAGGTTTTTGTAGCCGTACCTTGAAGAGAAAGGCGTCCAGGCGCGGATAAAGAGGGAGCGCACGCCCCCTCTATTTTTTGTGGTGTCGACCAATTTTTATCTCCATATATTCTCGCGTGAAAGGAGAACAAAAATAGTTTAGGCTGGAAATCGTAATTTGAAGTACTAGTATGAGCATTTATTTTCACTAAAAAATCACGGGCCGGGTTCACATTCCCAAGTGGGTGCAGCACGCCCCCCCCCCCCCCTTTTACTAAAAAATCACGGACCGGGTTCACACTCCCAAGTGGTTGCACACCCCTCCACCCCGCTTCTGAAAATCCTGGATCCGCCCCTGGCGTCCATTTTGACGACTATGGTCGAACTAGCTTCCGTTCGGGTGTAGTGAACTATACTCTGCCGTTTAGTCGTGGCCATACAAGCGCACCCGAAGGCTGTCCTGGCTGTGAGAAGATGAACTTTATTAATTCTTTGAACCGATGGCTGAATCCTTTCGATTTTGAAATTGGGTGAGAAGCGTTGGAAACTTAGTGGACGAACTATGTTGAATTTCAGAATTCTAGGATTTTTTCTTCCAGAGATATATCACATACCCAGAAACTCGTGAACACCGTAGAGATCAGATATCCTGACGCATAAAAGATCTTTTTATCAGCTTTGGTCAGGGCTCACACTGGCTTTCAATTTTTTTCCGCCAAAATGGATGATAATTTTTATGTAAAGAAATGTTCATATATTTTTTCCGCCAACTTGAATATTTTATCCGCCAAATATATGTGATAAAAAATTATACAATATCTAACAATTTTATGTCTCAACTAGGATTATTATAAAATGATTACCGATATATACAATACAATATACAACAACTTTTAACAAATCTGTCTTTGCATAATACATTTAGCACAGTTTTGGTTTACTAATATTGGATTTTATTTTTGGGAACTTTAGGCTATTTGAACATCGTCGTATTGCACTACATATTCAGTATTTACACGTCAAATCTTGTCCAAGGATTGCGTGTACAATAGACCTATTGTTATTTTCAGGTACCGTAACGGTATCTGAATCTCTGATAGAATGATATGTACTTCAATTATATTTGTAAGAGATACTTACAATAATTATACCCGTTGTTCTCCTTCAGAACATTATACTAGCGACGATAAATATGATACAAATGTCGAACCGTTTTCTCGCTCAAGAATCGCCGATATTCAAGTAGTTCGTACGTTTTCGACCAGTGGTGATAAGATAATTTTTAATAATGATATCCAACCGGCATACTTCTATGTTTTACATGCCGTATATGATGTCACAGTAAACGGAATTGAACTATCACAATATTTACTTCTTTTCGATAGAACTGTCGGCCATTTTGGTTACATGTATTACCATTTTTCGTTTAAAGACAAAACGAAACATCAAATAATCACCGCTTAATTTAATCATGAAGATTAAATAGTGACTTGAGATAAGTTTAATATACATCATTGGCAATTATCAATCAACTAATCATTAATCCGAGACAATTGATTAGTATTACTCGTCGACGTGATCCGGATTGTCAGCCAGTTGATTAATTTAGTATTGTGTTTAGCCACGTGATCGACACTCAATAATGTACAGGATAAATACTATAAGAATTTTAAGATTTTCTTTTTCCGCCAGTTCTCAAAAAGAATCGCCAGTACCGTAAAACTTTATCGCAAAAATTATCGCAAAAATCAAATTTTAATCGCCACTTCCATATTTTTATCGCAAATTGCGACTTTGGCGACCGACAGTGTGAGCCCTGGCTTTGGTATAGATAACAAACCTCATCGCTCAACACTCCGTGTTTCGAGATAAGAGTTAGTCCTATTAAGTACCACGAAGCAAAGCCGCACGCGGATCTCACTCGCAAAAAATAAGCAAAATTGACAATATTTTTATTCAAAATCACCGATTGGTTATTGTTATTTATAATATTTCTGCCACATCCACATCAAACTACAATTAAGCAGCAGAAAATCCTACCTGACACGGGTACAAATCTTCTCTTTTTAAATTAAGGCGATAGTAAATTGCTTTTTCCGACATTTTAAATTTACATCGTTAACACATAAAACAAAGCTTGATTTATTTTATTGTCAATATTTGCTGATAAATGAATGTTGTCTCAGTAGATTGGGCTGTGTATGTGTAATAAGTATTAATAGAATAAATTTAACTTATTTTAAAGATGGTACATGCATTAATAAATGAAATGAGTTTGCCGCTGGGAACTAAACGCATCCAATCGTAGCTAAAACAGCACATCGGTATATCTCAACGTTTTTAGTTACGTCCTCGTAGCTGGATTTGGTCAAGATCCAAGTTTTCCTTTCGGATAAACTGCAGTCTACATGTATATGACTATCTATTAAGAAAACCATAACTGTTTGTGGCGAAAAGTGTTCAACCTATAACGATGAAGTGGGAAAAAGTTGGAACGTGCAAAGTGACGAGAATTAACAATGACGTCAATGAGGAAAGTAACATTTGGCGGTCTGCATCGGAATTATTAAACGAGTTACTCCCCTTATATAGTTTATCTGGATTTGTCGATGGGCGCACTTAACGGCACATTGGCAACATAATTCGCAAGTATTTCTCATCAAGAGGCCATGATTATATTCGATAGCGCAGATAGCTTGATCTTACATAGATTTAGATAGAAATAATTAAGAATAGAATTGATGGGTAGAATACTTCTATTTGATTAATATAATAAAACCCATCCAAGGAAATTGGATCAAAGAAATTGGAAAAGGAAAACGGGAGAAAAATGCTAAAACCGATGCGAAAATGAAAATGTATCCTAGTTAGGGGGCCCTAAAGACATATCAAAGGGCCCTACGTCTGACAAAAGGGCCCCTCTAGCCAAGGGAGTCCGAGTCAATCGTTTTCTATATACTGTTACTGTCGAATCCATTATTGAATGAGAATGCAGTCATTGCATTGGCATAAAAATCGTCAATCCGCCATGATAAACCTTAAAACGCCCCTGAACCCATCGAAATCATGAGGGGGGTTGGATGGCCAACATGGTTAGCAAGTGCGCGCTGTATCATAAAGTCTGTCATTGATCAACTGACGTGGTTTCGAATCCCTGGTTGTACGTGACAAGGAGTATGGTTGCCTGTTCTTCTCGTGGGGTTTTCTCTCGGTCCTCTCTCTCTCTCTCTCTCTCTCTCTATCTCTCTCTCTCTCTCGGAATCTGATCTAAAGTCATATCAATTGCCATTTTACAAACATAGAGCGAACTCAAAATAAACCCATGTAGATGATTTTATTATTTTTGAGTTTTATTTTATTATTATTTCATTCAACTTTATACAAGTGATGGAATAATGGATTATTTATCTCCCGTATTTTTTTGACATATATTGGCTTTAGGAAAGTTTTCATTTCAATAATTTTTGGACATACATCTTTTTTGTATCTATAAAAACAAATTTTAGATTGACAGCTACTGTTTGTCATGTATCATTTTGTTTCAGATCTTGATATAACGGAGATTATTTGTTTACTGTTTTTTTATACTTGAAATAGGTATAATACTTTATTTATTTATTTATTTATTTATTTAAATTGTTCCATAAGGGATTTTATTTGATAATTTCAAGAAGTATTGATTGGTGAAATATAGCAGATCGGTTCATCATTCTTAATTCCCCGAAGAGAAAGAACGTTGATATTAATAATGATATATATACATTAATTCCTTTGCCATGACAAGTATCAACCTTCACACTGAACAATATCATTTCTTATAGCTGTCTCAACTTATAGCTGTCCGATCGTTACAAATAAAGTTCAATAATATTTTTCCAATACATAGAAGATTTGTACAATCTACATTAGACAAGTTTGTAGGAAGGTCCTTGAGAATTGCACCAAGTGAAAACTGGAATTTGGAATTGTGCGGGTACTGGGATATTGATTTGATTCTTATTCCTGAAAACTGGGATCAAGATCATGTACATATTCCTGAAAACTGGAATGAATAATTACTCTTGTTTGTTCGGGTGGCTGTTCTGCGACGTAGTCTTTTTCTAGAGAATTTAGATCTCCGTACTCTTTGAAACCAGCCCGGGCTCCCGTGTCGAAGCGGCCCCTTTCACTGACAGCGGTTTGCGATTTGGTGGCATATCTGGTTATAATCTCTGTCAAATAATATATTTCATAAATCGATTAACTTAGACCAAAACCCCGACCTGCAAGGAGTTTACAACCATCAACTTGTGAAATTATCATATCGTCATAATTTATTAACCTATTATCATTGTATCGTCAAGAGTCAAGAGAATTTAACTGGTTAAAAAATGGGACTAGTTGAGAAAATTTGGACCATTTGATTAACCAGTTAGGAATATTGAATAAGTAGGAATATTTTCATTGAAAAATGTCCCATTTTTGTTGTCGAGAGCGCTTGTTGATCCCTTGTCTGATGAAAGGCCACGAGACGAGACACATTGGTACAGAGTGACGAAAGTGAAATTCATAAAAGCTATTTTTTGAATTTTGGATTATGTCGTATCCCCACAAACAGGGTGCAGGTGACTTAATAATTAGTAAATTTGCAGGCGACAGTGTCGGGTGAATCCAATGTAATTTTCGGATGAAATTCGGAATCCTCATTGTAGAATTCCAAATTCTGGCCCACACCCAGCACACCCGGCCCAGAAAATCTATTATACGAGCCCATCCCAGACTCCAGTGATGGCGCGGCGGCCCGTTAAAGCCACCGGTCACACACAACATGGTCATCATCGCTCCATGGCCGGTCCAATACCCGCTCCCCCATATAATGTTCATCAGAAAAAGTTTTTTTTAGACGAATTGGGCAAAATTAGGTTGTATGCCTTCGGATCGTAGCTTGCCAATATCAGCGATTAATCGCTAATCATCAAGCGAAGGCTCAATATCTACTAGTCCGGGAGGTAGGTAGTTTTTATTCAACATGGAAGGTTTGTGAGGCTGGTGGTGTATGGCTTGGTTAGTAGACCCCAGAAACTCAATGTTCCGCCAGGGGTGGGTGTAGTAGGAGGAGCCATCCATAGTAAATAATTCGTTTATTCAAATTGAAAGGTGCAAGTTCCGCTTCAGTGACATTTGAGAGATGAATATGCCATGAATTAGGAAATACAACTTAAGAATTTTTGGTGAAAAGGCTACATATGAAGAGGTCAAAGGTCACTAATTAGCAATTTTTCGACTTTACTCTAAACTATTTTTCCATTATCTCGTGATCTATTCCAGGTATATTACAAAAACTGCATGGACATTCTTAATTCTGCTAGGGACAAAAATATGAGATGAAAATTCTGGTGGTCAGTGTACTTAAGATGAGAATAATGCTGGTTTGCACCGACTGTCCCATAATTAGAACTTTAATTTACATGAATGGTGCGACATTGGAACAAGGTGTAAAATAAAGGGAATGATCATAGGATTCACAACCACTAACTTAAAGTTCCAATAGCATTTTTTTAAGTTATATTTTTAAAATTTATTAAAATAAAGCCCCAAAATAGATTGAACCTATAAACAGTCCTACCTTGTTAAAGAATAATCCTATTAATCCTATAATTCACTATTGCCAGTTGAGAAATTGGCAAAAATATCATTTTCAACTTCAAATTCAAACGTTTGAAGATGGTCGTCCATTGAGAAGAATGGGAAAACAAGGGAGGTAATTGAGTAACTATTTCCTCAATCAACCAGTGTCACCCTTTCTAACCCCCCCCCAAAATTTTGTCCATGATCGTATAATAGTGAGTTGACAACCTTTTGAGCAAAAAACATAGAAATAATTATATTTTGACTTTCTTAGAAAAAGTGAAATTGGAACTTTAAGGATGAATATCAAGGTGGTAAATGAACATAAGAACGGCAGATGTGACCAATAACCTTAATAGATCAGTGACAGGCAGTACATATGCCCACAATGCTAAGTTTCCTCTTGATCTCTGGAAGTAACAGTGATACATTAATTACCGCCTACTTCCTTCATACTAAGACTACTAAGAGTCATTTGAAACATAGATCTATGCCCATACTCAGCGCAGTGTTTCGTTTGATGTTTCTGTAATAAGTGGATATTGTTGTTTTAAACTTTGATTGGTCAGTAGTCCGACTACCAACCAATGACTAGCTACTTTACAAAAGCTTTACATTTAAAACGAGTGCCAATATTGGACCAAATATGTTTATATAAGGTTACGTCATGGATCACGATTTTATTTAGAAATGGTTCCACTACTGCTGTCTTCCGTCTTACTCCAGGCACAGTAGTGGTTTTTCCTAGAGAGTTCCTTTGCGCAAGTTTTTTAGTCAAATGACTACAAAAAGTTTACTGGCCTATAGCTCGCTTAATTTACAAAAAAACTGGCCCAAAACAGTACTGCACGTAGCTTAACATATAATAAACCAATTCTTATTGAAATAAAGGTGAGGCCTTACCGCATAATTATATGACTTGATGAAACCCATCTCCTACGCGAAATTTCAACTGGCTGACCGTCATGGCCGCAAGTTGCGTAATACGTCATTAGGCCTACAACAAAAACAGCGCTATGCAGAGAAAAACTGTTCGGTAACTATTTTAATGGTCCAGTCTTCACTATTTGTGATAGAATTACTTATTTTAACACAAACTGTAATGATGTATGTTGACAATTGTGCGTTTGAACCTATTTGAACTTGCGTAAGGGGTCTTAGACTGTACCAATTGTTACCTTAAACACAGTTTAAGGTAACAAGTATAGTTACTAGATTTTATTATGCCCAATTAACCCGCGCATAGCAGAATACTGCAGTAAAACTAATTGCGTGACAAACGAGGCTATCAAGTCGAATGAAATGTAAAATATACTGTTTGGAAGCGAACATACTTTCACCGTTTTTAATACCTCAAATCACTGTCAAAAGTTTTAGGGAAGACCCAGATTAAACGGAGGACTGTCATGCTGCTGTACTTAATTGATAACTTTGATTGAACAGGAAGAATAGACATACTCCCGCAAAAGTTCAAGAATCAGAAGCTAATCCAGCAATGCCAGCAATGGCCAGAGAGTGATTTCTCGGGCCATTGCCTCCGGAATATGATCTATGTCATGCTATTGCAGATATCAATCAATCAACCCAAATCTATCTTAGGAAAAGCCACCATCTCCATCAGATTAAGCAATGTCGAAGTCAATATCAGCGGTATCCTGATAAATAAGGAATTAACGAGCACCCATCGTCAGAAGGTGGTTGGGAGTTCAGGGCAAACAGTATGAAATCTTGTGGTTTAATGACCCTGAAGTCTGGAAGTCATTGGTTGAGGAAGACATTGAGGAATAAAGAATCTGATCAGGCTACCGCTGGTGATGATCATTTTACATCTTGTTCCAATGTCACACCATTCATGTTAATTAAAGTTCTAATTGTGGGTCATTCGGTACAAACCAGCATTATTCTCATCTAAAGTACACTGACCACCAGAATTTTCGTTGATGATAATGATTTCTGATATCATTCCACACAATGTAGGCTTGGTTTCTCCACTCGTACCTTTTCATGTTGATTAACATTTTAAGTACCGATAGGGGTCAAGTAATACTTCCGTTACTTTTGAGATTATGTCATAGCTAAAACTTCATTAAGTTTATGTCTCATATTTTTGCTCCTAGCAGTATCAAAAATGTCCATGCATTTTTGTATAATATACCTGGAATACATCACGAGATAATGGAAAAATAGTTGAGAGTAAAATCGAAAAATTGCTTATTAGTGACCTTTGGCCTCTTCTTAAGTGGCGATTTCCACTAAAAATACCATTCTTAAGTTATAATTCCATGATTCATGGCATATTCCTCTCTTAAATGTCATTGAAGCGGAACTTGCACCTTCCATGTTGCATAAACCAATTTTGGGGGGTACAATGGGTGGCGGAACTTAAGAATTGGGTTTCTGGGATCTCTTAACCCAACCATGTCATACACTGCCATCATTACAAACCTTCCACACCTTCCATGTTGAATAAAACCTACCTCTAGCTCCCTTACTAATACCTCTTATTTCCTCAAACAGTTACATGGACGGTAGATGTAATCTGAATGCAATTTTTGAAACCAATCGTCCTTTACATCAAAACATTATTATATACATATAAATTCATAAATTAAAGTAAGTCCCGAATAGTTACAAACACGATTTCTTGACGTCACGAGTTAATTAATCGTTACTCTTTGTGTTAGGTAAATCCTCATGGACACAATTGGTAAATAATTATAAACCTGGTTGACATAAATGACCCCTGTGTATAACAGTCTGAGTTATAGCATCAAATACAACGTAATAGTCGTTAGTTAACAGAAAAGCATATCTGAGGTCGGGGCTCGATTGCTTAATCCAAGTAGCAGCGATGATACCTTTTGGAACGTGTCTCCAAATGTTATTGGCACTGCTATCATCGAGGTCATACGTATTAATAATGGGCCAGACACCAACACTTAGTGTAGATACTTCAATGACTTTGTCATAGCTGAAAACATACATTCCATCACCGTTTCTTTTTGGCAAAAGAGCCCACACTCGACTTCCGTTAGTCAACTCTACCAAATGTTTTGGCCATGTTCCTGGACCGGAACAGGGACTGCTTAACAGCTTACAGGTGGTCGAACCGTTACCTAAAATAGTTACATCAAAATAAGTCGTGTACCACAAAACCAGACAAACCGCTGTGAAGATTAATGGTTTTCTGTTCTCGGCTTAAAACGTACAATTAGTCTACTCCCATTAAAAGCCCCTTTCCTATCGAATGGTGTAACGTGTACGCTTAAATCAAAAAGATCTAATTTTGTTTTAAAATTGAACAAGCAATCTTTATTAAATTAAACCCGGATTATATTACGAGATAAGAGTTGCATTTTATGATTAAAATTAATATTTTTTATTTTCAATAAAAGACTTTTATTTCAATATACATACTTTTAACCCTTCAACCTGTTGTACAAGCTTGTATGTGAATGAAAAAGTATTATGGAATGGGGTTTAACGCTCCGTGGTTCTGCTACGGCCTACTTTTATATTGAATTATTACTCACAATGATTCTTTTACGTGCACGCCAATGTGTACCCTGGACCGCAGTTTTTGTCCCACTGAACGCCTATCCATTGTCTCTTGCCACGCCATAATATTATATTGTAGTATGTAATGTTCAGTCCCTTATGAACTGAGTCGGGTCCCTTGTGCTCAAGGGGCACTTCTGTTATCCGATTTCCGGTATCCTCTGTGTTTTGTTTTTTGTAACATCCTCCCGATAATAAAAAGTGGTAACAGTTTATCGCTGTCTTCGTGTTTGCTCCTCTACCTTAAACTGTCGCCAGGCCCTCTGCCCAGCATCCATGACACGGAGGATACACATCGGAATTGTCTCCGGAACGCCAGGCTTGCGAGAAAACGTAATTTAGTCATTGGGCCACCGCCGTTCCATGTATGTGAATGTATCTTGATGCAAATATTATGATAGTGTAGTTGAACGTGTGAATAGACAATTTACCAAAATAAGTCTGAACCGCGGATAGCCGTTTCGGTACATGGCTCTTTCGCCTGTTTCCACACAGTGTAAAGGGGTTCTGTGCTTAGTTTAGTTCCAAAATAACGAAGTTTGTTTACCCTCCCCCCACCCACCCCCTGTCTTGACTAGATGTACTTACCATATTCCATCAAGGTGATTAAGCCGTATTCAGTTTTTATTAGAGCAATGTCAGACAGAGCCAATTGTGTGTCAATGCTAAGTAGGAACGATATATCAGTTGGGGATAAGCTGGAATTAAACTTCACATTATAGACATTAAGACCCCAACCAGCATATATCACCGATTCCAAGACTTTATATGACACGGCTGCTGTAACACCAAATGGTGGTTGACAGGTCTGAAACATAAAAAAAACAATGTATAATGTTAAATTATTTCTTTGGGATAATTGTGAAATTGGCGCAATAACAAGTCAAATTCATCACTGAAATTTGATAGATTGTCCGACTTATTGAACGTGAAACGTAAGTTAATATTGGATGATTTTCACCCATTACTAACCGAGTTACTTCCCTAGAATAACGAAACATCAATAACACTCTAGAGGACACATTAATGTCAGGATATTTTTTAATTGTATTAGCTTATTCATGATGTAATGCCACTTAAATAACCACATTATTTATACTATACAAAGCAAAAGCAAGGCACTGAAATGAAAACGACTATTGATTTTGAAAATATTTCGTCAATTACGTAACGATTTAAGATTCTTGGTTCAAGAAACCTTTTCAGATCTCATAGATTGGGTAGCTTATTCAAAGCAAGACACCTATGGAAATTTTTTCCGAAAAATACTTTGAGATACACGCCCTGATTTTGAAACCTTGATTTAGAAAATAATATTTACAATCTGTCACAATTGTTATCAAATATTCTAAAATAAGGTTGTTCAACTTATTAAGATAAAGACAACTGTATTGGTTGTGAAAATTTTCTGATAATTACTCCCCGAGTTATTGCCAGATATATCAATGGATCCTTTATAAATTAACAGATCAGCGTTCTTATTGTGAGCAAATATCTATCGATTTACGAAATTTAAAGGTTTCATTTATAGTCACATCTAAACGATTTTCTTGACATTCTTATTGTAAGGGCATAATATAGATTATTTGGAAAAAAGAACGAATGCTAAGAATTATAAGCACCCTAACTGAGACACTTTTCAGTTATATTACAAATATCACTAGCATTGGCCTTGATATAATCTTGTTATTCAGCTATTTCTTTCTTTAAAGATTAGCGCTTATTAATTCAAAAGTTGGGGTAAAACGGAACGTTGTATCTTCAACTTTAGTTTTAATCTGAATAATGTTGACGATCTTTTTTCCGATTTTTTAAAAAAAAAAATTGTTTTTGAATGATTTTTTTTTAAAAATTAAATGACTATCAATTCATAAGTACGGTTTATATTAGAATTGGTAATTCACGCCTTAATATCCCTTGACACCATCGAGTTGGTAACTCTTTCTAAAAAAAACTTTATTTTACTTCTAAAATGATATTTTTTAGTTGTGTATGATGTGGTGGACTGACAGATTTATTCAATTAATACTTAGTTAGGCTACTACACTATACACCCTTTAAAGGGTTCAAGCATTAAAAATACCAATACCATATCTTGCCGTTCTTTAAACTCATTGTAGTATAACTTACCTTCTCCCAATAATGCGACTGGTTACTAGCAACTAAAGTGTTCGGATCTAAAGGTATATCATCCAGGATTTCGCATCGCTTGTTATCTAAATAATTTACTGCTTTACACTGTGGGTTCCTGTGGCATAACAGACAACATTCTATGGCACTTTCAACAGATTCTTCGACAATCGGGCTGCGATTAAACTTCACATTCATTTTGATAATTTGGGAGAAAATTTGCTTTGATTCATCCCTGGCTTCACAAATAAAACTTAACATCCAAATCAAATTTAAAAATTCAAACAAAAACATCGCCGTTCTGTAAATAAATTTTAGAAGTCAGTCAAAGCCAGGCACGCATCAACGGCAGTGATGTCCCATCGATATGAATCTGTTACATATTAGGAGCTTATATTTATGTGGAACTTATTTTCTTTAATTGCAACCTGAAATCAAAGACACGGTTGCTTAGCATTAGTTTTAGGTTTTATTGATTTTAATTCGCTAAAATAATGTTTGTGTTGTGCTGAATGTCATGTGGGTACACTGTAACAAAAATATTCGTGAAAAAACGGAAAAAATTCCGGAAACAAAAATTACCAAGAAAATTTTATCCGTATTTGTTTTTCCTGTAATTTACAGAAATTCCCCCAATTAACATAAATTTCATTTTCAAATACAGAAAAATAAATCCTGGTAATTTTTATTCCCTAGACTCGAAAATGATAAAAATTTCATTGAATTAACCATTGACTTTATATGCGTGTGCGAAATTACTTTATTTAACGTCGATTTCCGCCGAAGTGCTATCGCTGACGAAATTTTTCCGTTACCTCTTTCCGGTAATATAAGAACACCCCCATCGAGAAAAGGGCGTGTCGACAACTAATAATGGTCAGTGTTAGGACCGTTTAGAGGCTTTCAGATGTACATTTGCGGTAGTATCATTTTGCAGATATGTTAACTCTGTCATAGAACAAACCGGCTTACACTGGCCAATCGGTTTTAATATCCAGATTGAAGCGTGCTTGGTTACCAGACAATACAACCTATACTCACTGGGTTTGAAAATTGTTTTTAAACATTTATGAAAATACTTACAATCTAATTACCGTATGATGAATGGGAGTACACTTTATAGATCTTATAAATAATGGAAATTAGCAATACATGACTTTTAATATACCAAACTTTACATACAATATGATCCTTCATATTATGGTTGATAAATTGAAATGAATACTATAAAATGATAATTATTAGGAATGATTATATATGTATACGCTTTCTTATCGTTGCATTTGAAAACAGAAATAGTCCGTTATATAATGGAATAAAACATTTCATCCCTAAATTTCACGTAACTTTCCTGTCATTCCACAGTTTATTCCGTAAAATAACAGAATTAAGTCCTTTATAGAAGGGAATAAAATAGTTTATCACTAAATTTCACGGAAATTTCCTGTTTAATACTGAATATTCCACATAATTACATAAAACACATATATTTAGAGAAATAATTCACTCTTTTAACACAATTTCTCAAAAACCCATCAATTAACAGAAAAAAGGTGTTAAACTACGGAAATTCGGCGATATAAAAAATGGAAATTTTTTACAGTGTACCATTCCCACCTTTAAGAAATAAGGCAAAATTTATGTCCGCTGTAGACTCCAGTTCCTTTGTAGAACACATATTTTGTTCATATTTTAAAAGATTTTTTTCGAATTCAAAGTGGTTACTGCAATATGCAAGTCGACAAATTGAATGCAAATGTTTTACTTATTGTCTTTCTGTTGAAATAACTGTGTTCAGCAAGCTTATTCCATTGTGTGCGTCTTGCAATCGCCCGTAAAATAGTTTTAAAAGATTTTTAAAGCAAAGAAAAAACGCAAAGAAAGAGAGGTTGTTAAAAATAAAAATCTGTCTTTGCAAAGAATGCAGGGGGATTAAAAAAAATAAGGCTTGGAAGTCACCGACAGAAATATGGTACTAAACTTAATAAATATATTAATCGATATACACTAACAGATATATTTTCGAAAGATTTGAATTACTCCAATACAACAGCAAATAGTAATACGTATCATTATTGTATATTATAGCAATTTAATAATGAGATTCTTTGAAAACGTATTTTGTGTATTGCCGAATCTGTACATGGTATTTTATTCCGCATATTTCTTTATTTTGTGAACTTTTTTAAAAAGAAATAAATCCATAAAAGACGTACCTTGATGCTAATATATGTATCCGGGTTCCTGCCAATTAGGTCCACCGGTAGCTTTCTTTGTTAGTTCATGGCTATCTTCAGACAAGCAAACGTTACGATAACACAAGGACAACCAACGAGATCCACAAACATTAACACTTATTGAAGAGCCGCTTGGTTTCTGATAACAAGTATCTCCATTAAACTGAACTAATTGTTGCATGATCAGAGAGATTCTCTTTTGTGATCAGAAAAAAGGATACACTTTAAATCAGATTTGTTTCTTCATAAATTGGTGATATACATTGGGGATTATGAGAGAATGAACCCTATCGTATTTAGTTCAACCCGCTGCACGTGGACCACTGAACCATTTTAGGATATATGTGTAAATGAGCCTTTTTGTCTTGTTCTTGAGAACTTGCTCTGGAGTCTGTCATATGGTTCATCAGATGTGGGTGTAAGACTGCTCATGCAGTAAGTGTGCTTGTAGCTACACTAGTGATGGCTTATAATATACAGTATTTTGGGCGTGTGCTGTCACGGGTTGCAGCCAAAACACAACTAAAGGATTAAACTGGATAATTTGTTTTTGTAAATGTTCAAGAAACAGCTTGTATCTCCCTTATCAGGACCGACCCATGCGGCCCTGCAGCCCGTGATAGTCATGTGTGGTGTTATCGTACCACTCCCATGCTCCCATATTCAGAAATATATAATTTATCTTATTGTGTTTTTGGTGAAGCTACAACATAACGAACGATTGCGGTGTATTCCTTTAACCAAGAAACATCCTAGAATTGATATCAGGGAGCTATTGGGGATCATTTGATGTGGCGGCCGTCTCGGACACCATCTTGAATTTCTCACAACGCCCAATAGTGACCGAGGTTCATCCGGCAGATTCTGAAAGAAGGTTCACTCGAAATATATTGGGTTTGGCGCCGAACTATATTGGGCCAGCGTCGCTACCGCCCTAGATCGACTGCAAAACCAGCAGCTGATGGAAAATCATTTCTTTCCGAATTATTTTTTATCAGTTTCTGAAATGTACCTATTGGCTTTAAAGCCCCAATAACACTCTTGTTGTAACTGAAAAATATGTCCCAATCTTCATTCTGGTTAACAAATCGTATTATTTTAGAATATTCCAATTAAATGATGATATAAATTTCATCTTAACACACCTAATTTAAAAAATCGGAAAAAATCAACCAATTGATTTGTAAAGTCTAACGTAAACCTTTTCAAATGTGACTTGGATTTTTAAATATTTTCGAACCCTCTGGACAAATAAAATAGGTTGTAATGGATAATTTACACAACAGGTAGGACATTTAAACATCTAGTACTTAGAATAAGGGTATTATTTATTTTCTGGAGCTACCAAGCCAGCAAGAATGTTATTGTCCCTTTAAGTAGTACTGGATATTTTCAATGCCACCATGTTCGTTTTTATATTTGTAAAATAAACAGACCAGACATGCTTTTGTACAGTATAATTTATACTGCGAATAGTATATTTCTATTGGGACATGGTTGAATGGATCTGCAGAGTTTGTTTAATCAAATACAAAACAAAACAGCATTAGTTTATCTTTGCTTGAAAAGAAATCGGTACTGTCCCCATCCCTTTTACGGTTAATGGCTATTAATATTGACTTATTTTCTTTCAGGAATACAAAATAAGCAGTAGAAACTTCGGTTATACTATTCGACACAAACATATACATAAAAATATCATCAGGGGGTCTAGAAAATGGTATTATGGCTTTTAACAGTGAAATAAATGTTTATATTTACATTAGGACTAAATAAATCTGGAAATAATAATGTTGTCCGAAAATAGGCTTTGTTTTGGAAGTAATGAAATCTGTTTGTTTTGTTATTTTTTAAGCAACAGCCAACCACACTCACCTGCGCTATAAAGGAATAATACGCCAAAGATTGAATTTAATCCAATCTATTACTCGTTAGTGAAATAAGTACTATTTGTAATAAGAAACTATCATAAAAAATGCCATTGTTTATTGTTTTAAAGAGAGATATTGTGGTTGAAGGCAACTGATTGTTTTTAGCCTGGATAATCAATATTAAAAGATGATAACATTTATAAATCACGAATTCCAGACCCATTCGACTGCTATTCACCAAAATCTATGGAAGACCTAAAAGCTCTTTATTCAGCCTTCTTAATTCTCAGAATTGTAAATCCATCTTTGTATTTACATTTACAATTCATCAGAAACATACAACAAAAAAATAAAACCCAAGCAATAAATTTCTAAACACAAATCTCCAAAAACACTTAATCTGGAATGCATTTGGCAAATTATGTCGACGTGAACGTCTTCGTTTTTCTTTCATTTCCTCTTGAGAATGTCTGGGGTCGAATAGGCTCATGTATACAACATTACTGTAGGCTGGTGTCGACATAATTTGGAGATTTATATATTTATTTGAATGTGTGTATGTGCCACAAGTCCCTTGAAATATATACAAACACTTTCAGCAGGCACAAAACATGATCAAAAATGTTATGCGTCTACCCCATCCATGTTCGCCCTCATTTGCCTTTCATGAATTCGAAGGTTTGCCCACCCCCTCGCCTCCCCTCTCACAAGTCCATTTGAACCGCCGACGACTATGTTTATCGCATAACAAATCAAAATACTATTTCTCCTAATTCCAAAATCCCCTTTGTTCGATTCTTTGAAGCTTATTATAACTATTTGCCATGAGGTAAAGTTAATTATTTTGTGTATATTAGTATTTAGTGTTCCCATTTTACTATATCGATTGGTATCACTGTGAATAGCCACCTTGCTATATTAACCATTTGCCTATAGTGATGCTACTCTAATAATTCCAAAATACATTTTCGGACTTTGGTTAAAGCAAATAACAATGTTTAGTGGGACATTTTTAAATTAAACACGGAACCCATTCTAATAGTATTTACATAGTTTCGAGATATATTCCAATCCATTGAAACCCATGTTTTATTATGACTTCGCATGTTACACGTCTTGTGAACGAGAAACTTCTGAAATTTATTTGTTTCAATAGAAATTTTATTATGCACTTATCAAACTGATTCATTGGATTCATAATTACTTTTGCATTTTATGTTTTTAATTACCGACATTTGCCGCTATATACATATATACATATATATGTTTTGTTGAATACTAATTGTATTTGTCTAATATTCCCACAGCATTTTTGAATATAATGTGTTTTCCTTGATTTTTGACTGATCGACATTTTTCCCCGATCGTGGTTTCTATGAGTTGGCGTAGTTCAGTCTGTACGTTAGAAAGTCAGTAAACTGTTGGTACTATAATTACATCTATAAAAGTTGGGGTAAGTACAGTTACTTTACATAATGAAACCAGACGATCGAAAAACAAAAGTACATTTTATCAGGAGGTCGAACAATGCAAGACTAAACAAGAACTCTTTAGAGTAGGATTATTTTGAATGAATATTTTTTTACAATAATTGATTTTGTTCATTCCATTCTAAACTATCGCATAAAAAAGTGACACTTTATAAACAATGTTCTGATTGTAACAACTCCTTCCATCATATACCCCTCCAACAAAATGTCGGAAAATTAAGGCGTCAATGGTGATTTGTGGCACGTATCTGGAATCGTATATAACATTCAATTTCTTTAGCTTCAAGCAGAAACCTAATAACAAGTGATGTTTTACTGTTATTTATCGACGGTCTTACCGCTAGGGCTTCTATCTGGATCCACCACTGTCAACTTCTATATTAATAGTCGTATTATCTGGTGCACAGTATTTTTCTCTTGGGAACTCCATAGACTAATTCCATTCGATTATTTTAACAATTGCAAGAAAATCTCAATTCATGTATTTCGTGATAGTATGGACAGTGTTCTCTTTATGCTTGGTACTTTCTAGTATATTCTGAACCTGATATAGCCAAAAAATAATATCATTGAATCATTTCAATTAACTTCAAACAAAGCATTATAAATGGTCTTCACCGGTTGAAATCAATGTGTTATTATCTCCCAATTCTTGTGTTTAAATTAATAGTATTTCTATTAGCGTTAATTGACTCTACATCTACGTTATTCTTTTAAGGGTATTTCCCCAGGAGATTAATTAGGTCCAAATTCAAACCACATTTTAGCGGCTATTACTTTGATAAATAATATTAAAGACTAAACATGATTCGAAGGCTCAGAATAAAAGTAACATAGAAAAGGAATCCTACCCCGTTAACCCCAACATTTGATAATATTGCTGATAATTGACACACGCCCACAGACTCGTGTCCGAGTACTTAGGTGTAGTAGTAGTACCTTTAAACTTACAATAAGAAGCACATCGGTTACAAAATACAACAAATTTAATTTTCCCGGTATTTGGATATAAACTCTGTTCCCAACATCTAAAAGAAATCAGATCAATGAAACACGGATGCTGTATAGATCAGAGATCCATTATTCTTATTCAGGGGCATTTTAAAGTTTGTCATGGCGGAGGCTTACTATTTTGGCCAAAAGGGCCCTTTTGTTAGACGCAGAGCCCTTTTGTCCGCCTTTAGGGTCCTCTCAAACTAGGGTACATTTCATTTTTCTCGTCGGTTTAAGAATTTTTCTCCTGTTTTATTTTTTCAACTTCTTTGATATTTTTCGCTAGGAGACTGGCCCCTCCAGCGCATCAGATAAAACGTTTTTGTTCTTATTGAATATTATGAAGAAAGTCCTTTTATAAAATGTTCTTCACATCATACCACTTTTGTGTCCACAAGATGTTTATATATTTAAAGTACACACATGGCTCTGTTTTTATGTTTTCATAGCCACTTATAAACTCTTACAGAAACTGCAGACGAAACAGGTCAAATTGTACGGAATCATTTTTATTGTAGTTTTCACGATTCATATTGATGCCTTTTTTTTAGTAATTTATGAATAAACTCTTATATCTGAAAGCATTGGATTGTCTTTTAAACAAAACAGATTTCATTGTCCTTTGTTGACTGGTACAAAACTTGTATGGAATATTTTTTATTGTAGATTACAAAGACCTCATATACATAATTCATACTGATGCTCTCGTTAGTGATTTATGAATGGACTCTTATACCTGAAAAGATTGGATTGTCTTTTAAACAAAAACGGATTTTATTGTCCTTTTTTTGACTGGTACGACGCATGTCATAAATGGTTTTCGTCTTAAAGATATGTTTTCTCGAAAGTATTCATCGGGTAATTATTTCCATTAAAAGTACTAGAGCTACACATGATTTCCAGAAAAACACCAATGGGGTGGCCATGTGTGGTGTTAAACAGCCAAATTTACGTGGGCTTCAATATTTATAGTAAACAGAAAGCGACTAACAACAAATGCAATCTTATACGAGATTCTCCCTCAACCAAGTCAAGTGACACACTAATGGGGGAGTTTTCTTACAGTTATAAAAATGGTTTAGAGAGGAATTTCAAGCAAACTTTTGATCGATAAGTTTGTTTAAATAAGTTTTTTTCAATCAATCACACAGTGTGTACTCTTACAGGCATCTTTATAACGAGTAGTTCTATCATACATCAGAACGTGTTCAGTCTTTTTTTCACCGGGCCATTCTACTTGCTGATAGAGATGTTCAGATGCCTTCCGAGCATGATAACGAGGTGAAGTCGTCCTCGTTCTCGGATGACGTGACGCGCTTTCAAGGTTTAAAAAACTCTGTAATCTTGACAAAACGCTATGGTCAGTTCATCGTGAATAGAGCAAAAAGTGTCGTTCGGATGGCATAAAAAACCAAGATCCCGTATACACATTGGCGTGGTGGAGTGTGTTTGCGGCTGGGGACTCTACTTCGATCCCCCGCTTATATATGCGACAAGGAGTAGGATCGTCCCCAGGTCCCCAGCCCCCCCCCCCTCCTAAAAAAAACTGTTAAAGACCCCTTCGCGCAAACGCATTATTAGTTCCGAAATTGCTCCCCTCTCTCATTTCATTTCGGACGTCAATAAAAACCGATAATAATTGTTACCTTTGTATCAGAAAATAACGTTTTAAAACACATTAATACGTAGTATAAGTACTAGACCAAAAATAACCACATTATGGCATTACTGTACACACACTAAAATGTCGCACACTAGACTAAGTGAGCACGCAGAAAAATTTACCTGCATCAAAAAGTATTCGAACCAGCTTTGGTGGCAGCATGCTTAATATTTCACAGAATCAATGGATGAATAAACTACTAGACTGCAAAATTTCATGAGCTTCCTTTGCTGCTTTGTCGACATATATAACCATAGACATACCAAAAATATGGGAAATTGGGTTATTTTAGGTTCACTGCGCCCGAAATAACTTCTAAACTAACCATGGTTGCTCCAAGATGTTTGGGTTTTAGAAATAACGGATGAAAAAGTTACTAACATATCAATGTTCATTACCTTTCTGTGATGCATTATTAAAATTCGGCTTTACACGGGCCCAAATACACCAGCGGCTAAAATTCGCCTGAAGCCCTAACTTCGCCCGGGGTCCAACTTCGCCCGCTGGCCAAATTTGCTATAGGTCCATATTCGCCCAGTGTTCAAATTTGCACGGGACAAAAATTCGCATGAGTCTCAATCCGTGCCTATGGCCCAGATTCGATGGCCTAAAACATACACGTGGTCCTCTTTTTTAATTTTATACGAGATATGTTGGGGTGGAGCGCCTTGGGCCCGAATTTACTGGTCTAAAACATTCTTGCTGTGATGTTGGTTAATTTAATACCTTTTTAATTTTATACGAGGTAGGGGTGGAGCTCGGCGACGAAGCGTAATTGGCCTTGTCCCGATTTCACTGGCCTAAAACATTCATGCTGTGATGCTGGTTAATTTAATACCACATAATAATGTGTGGGTGGAGCGCGGCAACGAACTGTGATGTGCGAAAATATATACAAACATACATACACACATTTATATAGATATCACTGCAAAGTTCTCATGACCCGGATTCAAGACAAACTTTGGGGGTTATTAACCAAAGGGTACGCTCAGGCTGCATTATCTTCACCTAAATGAGACTTGGTGGCAACTTGTTATTTATTTCACAAAATCAACTTCTAGAATGCATACTTTCAAAAGCCTTCTTTGTTGAATTTTTCTAAATACATTACCGTAAACATATCAATAATATCCGAAAAAGGGTTAGGACAGGCTCACCGAACATTCATATTCTTCACAATCTTCTAGTTTGTATTATAACGTTATTGCACCTCAAAGTTTACAGCATCCGGATACGAGGTGAAGTTCGTGGTTTCAGTAAACAAAGGTAAGTCCACCACCCTAAATCGAAAACCACCTAAAGGGTCCTTAACAGTATGAGGAAACCGAAAGACCCGGAGAAAATAGACAGGGTTGGACAGGCGACCTACACTTTGTCACGTACAAGTCGAGAATCGATTCCGCGCCAGTTGATTCAATAATAATCCTTTTGATCAAAAACGAACGCGTTAACCATTCGGCTACCAAAACCCATACTGTTATCCTACAACTAACCTAATGAAAGCGAATATACCCCATGCAGTGAGCTACGGGGGCCTTTTCTTATTTCGAATTCCCACGGTAAATGCTTCTTGAACGAAGACGCCAATGCGTGTGAAAGCGAGAGAGAGAGAGAGACAACAATGTTATTTCAATAATTTGCTTGCATTTAGGAGTCTCTAGCTGTGGGGAAACCCGGAGAACCCACACGCTTGGGGAGACGACAAATCATTATTACGTTCAAGCGGCGAATCGAAACCGAGCCACATGAATCAATGACACTGTCACCACCTCTTCCTACGTCAACGCCAATGGGTACACGCCCCCCCCCCCTTTATTTGCACCACCCGAACGACTACACGTTATCAGTTGCAAGCCCCCCCCCCCCCCGTCCTCCAGAAACAGCGGGGAGGACATTCCAGAAAAAAAAACTGATGCACTTTGATGAAGTCAGAGAGCAAACGTCGTACTCACTGGGCCACTGTAGAACCAACTTCATTTTGATCGCGTACATGTAACCTCCTTTTTTATATATACCATTCCAACGACTATACTTCTCCCTTGTCAGACTCTCCATCCTACAGCACTGACAAGAACACGCATCAAAAATCCCGATGAAGAGATTCGACTGGAGACTTAAAATCTATTACAGAATACAATACTATTTGCGCAAGAAGAGATTAAAATTGTTTAGGATTAAATTTTCTAGAACTTCAAACATTTCCGTTTATTATAATCCATGTCCATTACAAATGCCGATATATAGTAGTCACTAGACATGAGCATAAACTGCACTTCCGAGGCGTGAACACGAGAAGGCCAGCAGAAGACGACAAGTCGATATTGTGACGAAGCGAGGGGGCGACAACACGAGAGGACAGGCTAGAACGCGAGGGGCCGACAAGTTGAGGATTTTCAAAGGCGAGAACAAGAGGGAGTGAGAAGTCGAGGGCAAGTAGTTAAAAGCTGAGATTTTAAAGGCGCGCGACCCCGATTTCTCGTATTCTCGTGATCTCGCTCTCTTGTGTTATCGCCCTCGGCTTGTAGGCTTCCATATATTCAGACTATGCTAAATAATTGTGCCAATGGCATTAAGAAATTGAACTGGAATATACAGGTCACAATTCTATGGGATAGAATTACAGATTTTTACTGAGGGACGTTTCGACTAGGCTTCTCTAGTCATTACCAAGTAAAGATAACAAGATAATATATATATGTATACAACAATTCTTGTCTAATGCTGACCAACCAAGGGTACATATGGTGGCTGATTGGTATCATGTCGTGGTGTTGCGGTGTCGCCCTTCATAAAGCAACAACCCGACAGCCCGACATAACGACATCATAACCCAACACCACGACAGCCCGACAACCCTACATCATGACATTTTAACACGACACCACAACATTAAGTTGTCGTAATGTCGAGTAAAAATTTCGTATTGTTTCGTAAAAATGTCGGGATGCCGGGTTGTCGTGATGTCGGGTTGTCGACTTTATTTATCAATGTTGAAGCGGCCAGGAGATCAAGTTAACACTCACTAACTGCGAATCAAACTGGACCTCACTACCTAATTCGCTGGATGACCATGACTTGGGTTAAACCATGTGGGTATGGGCGAATACGAGCCTTTAGGAGCAGAACAGTAGGACGTTAACCCCATTCCATATCTAAACCGAGCCTTCTATGAATACAATGAATTGAAAGAAGTCTATTTTTTAGTAACCCATTCCTTTGCTCAAAATAAAAATGTTTTTATCTCTATAAAGTATGTAATCATGAATGTGCTAGAAAATAACAAGTAGATGTAAGTAATAGTTATTAGCACACTTTCCGAGGTGTATCGGTGAATATCAGGACAGTTTTGGTCGGGGGCTCAGCCGAGGCGGAGCCGAGGCGGCCCACGAGCAAAACTGTCCTGATATTCACCGATACACCGAGGAAAGGTGCTAATAAGTTACTTACATCACATTTCTATCGAGTATTGTGAAGCAAAATGTGAAAAATAGTATTTATTATCGAGTCGTTTCAACCGAAAAGTGACAAATAATGTCAGCTCTTTTATTTATCCCTTTCTGAGCCTCACGTTACATTTCATGGTAGTATTTACATGGCTCGTCCGTTGAAATTTAATTGTAATGAAATTTATAACTTTCTAGGCGTTTTTTTTATATCCTGCTTATTTTCAAGGCTTGTGAAGTGTCTAGCAAGAGAATCACAATTAGTTAAAATAATTATTCAATATTCTCATTTATATGTTTTGCATAATAAATCAAACCAAATTATGGAATAGATGCCAATAGATATGTGTAATAATTGTTTTTCGCAATATGTTGTTATGTTGATTTAATGTCATTGTATATATTTTTGTACTGCCATGTAGTTCCTACCGGTTCGTTTTGTTACTATGATTTTGATTAGTTGTCTCATGTACCTTAGCCTAGTGCAGTATGAAACAACTGGTTATCATTGCGATCTAGGTCGGACTAAACGTCCGCTTCTTAATGCTTGATAAGTTTCTTAAACGGTATAAAAGTATCCGTGTATCAGAAATGAACAGTACTCTTTTTCAAAAGTGTACTGTTCATTTCTGATACACGGCTACTTGCGATCTAGGTCGGACTAAACGTCCGCTTCTTAATGCTTGATAAGTTTCTTAAACGGTATAAAAGTATCCGTGTATCAGAAATGAACAGTACTCTTTTTCAAAAGTGTACTGTTCATTTCTGATACACGGCTACTTTTGTGCATGTATTGGAAATGAACAGGACAGTTTCATCAAAGGTTGCCATCGGCAACGAGTAGAAGTGGGATGTAAAGAGCCATAGAAACCTACTTTCCGCTGATGTGTGACACAATAACTGAAATTTCGTATTAAGACACGTATTTTGACATTAAACACTCGCCCACCCACCACTCTCTTTAATTCAGCCAGTCAAGGCTACCAAACTTGTATCAATTTTGATTTTGTAAAGAATATGCATTCCGCCGAAAATATAATAGAAACATTTCAAGAGAGGATTGACTTTACTTTTTAGTATAGATATACGGAATTTTGGATTAAGCCCAGCATTTTTATTTCAAATCCCCTCCCCTCTTTTTTGTACTTTTCACGGCAAGTAAATATAAATGTGCTAGGAAATTAAGTATGTATTTGAAAAAAGGCAGTGAATGTGCTTTACAGTGGTATTGCAGTGAACTAGTGGATAAATCAACACTGTTACTAAATTAGTAGTACTTGCTTCGTCGAGGTCTCGAAATAAAGTGAAGGGGAGTTGTGCTTTACAGTGGTATTGCAGTGAACTAGTGGATAAATCAACACTGTTACTAAATTAGTAGTACTTGCTTCGTCGAGGTCTCGACATAAAGTGAAGGGGAGTTGGGATGGCCTAGTGGTCTAGAGTGTCGCTCTTCGACTTCTAGCTGTGAGCGTATGTGGTATGGAGATAGGGGCGCCTTCCTAACCTCGTGGGTTTCCTCCGGGCACCCCTGTTTCCTCCCACTGCTAAAGACCCCTATACGCGCAAGCGAATTATTGAAATAAAATTGAACCATATGTTAGTCCAGAAATGACCTAGTTTGTGTCGACTGGACGTTAAACCCCATTCCTCTCTCTCACTCATAAAGTGAAGTTTAAAACACACTCGGCAAACCTCGACAAATTCCGAAACTTACATCTAGTCTCGGATGTATGACGCATTCCGCCATATTGGAACTACTTTAAAAGTCCCGGATGAAACATGGCTGCGCCCATGGTGTCTTGTTTGTTAAAATAGCGACAAGTTTTCCTGTTAATGTAAACCGATATCCGCATCACAAATGTATGGGCGTAAATACATATCACTTACTGTCATACAGCCGAGACTAGATGTAGGTTCCGGAATCTGTCGAGGTTTGCCGCGTGGTATAAAACATGCACCGGAAGTTGTCACGTGGTTTACCACATTCTCCCCCATCGTGTTGAGCCGAACATGCGAGCATACAAATTAAAAATATATTGGAAAAAAAAAATCTTAGTTGTTATACATAGTTCTAAAACAGTGTTGATATACACTAATGTTAAAAAATGTCCAGAATAAAAGATAAGTCTTCAATCCATGGTTAACATAAACTCGGAAGTTTCTATTAAAACAAACAAGAAGGTCCCAAAATAAAATGAACTCGGGAGTTCCAAATAAATTCTAAAGGCGGAAGAATACAATGAGTAAAGAGGCTTTGTTTGTTTTTGCACTAACACGGACATTGTATGAATTTCAGTTAATTGAAATTTTGGTGGTTAACCCCACTTTAGTACTCTGATGTTCCTATGATGTCATACTTGCTGTGCTGCAAAGAGAAGTTCTCAACGAAATTTAGGGAATGTGCTACAGCATGCAGAACACCACTGATTTAACATTGGAGTCAATGGAGAAATTAATGGTGGTCTGCATCCAATTATTAAACGGAGTTACTCCCCTTATACAGTTTATATGGATTAATTTTGTAGGTGTGGCGCCCACGATATGGGCTTGTTGGAAACAAAACCTGTAAGCAGTTCTTATCAAGAGGCCAAAATTATATTCGATAGCGCAGATAGCTAGATCTTACATAGTTTTAGGTAGAAATAATTAAAAAGATAGAATTCGTGGGAAGAATTGATATAACAAAACCCCTCTAAAAATGACCTATAGTTATAGCCATATCCATTGCCATTTTACAATCACAGAGCGAACTCAAAATAAAACCATGTTGATGATTTTATTATTTTCAAGGATTTTTTTTTATTAGTATTTCATTCAACTTTATGTTAGTGATGGAATAATGGATTATTCATCTACCGCATCTCTTTTGCCGAGAGTTCGTCTTTTCAAGATTGACGTATTATTTTATTTCAGATCTTGGAATAACGGAGATTATTTGTTTATTGGGGTTTTGCTTGATATATAGGTATACTACTTTATTTGTATATTTATTTAAATCGTTCAATAAAATATTTTATTTGATAATTTCAAGAAGTATTGATTGGTGAAATGTGGCAGATAATTCCCCGAAGAGAAAGAATGTTGATATCAATAATAATATATAAACATTAATTCCTTTGACATGACAAATATCGACCCCCAAGCTGCACAATATAATTTCTTATAGCTGTCTCTAAAGTCCGATCATTATAAATAAAGTTGAATAATCTCATTCCAATACATAATAGAAGATTTGTAGAAACTAGATTAGACAAGTTTGTAGGAAGGTCCTTGAGAATTGAACCAAGTGTAAAACGGGAATTCTGATTCATATTCCTGAAAACTGGAACCAAGATCATGTACATATTCCTGAAAACTGGGATGAAGAATAAATAATAATGATATAAGCGGTGACTGGATGAAAAAGTTCACCGTTTTTTGGTTTTCCTTCGATGCGCATTTTTGAAAGAATAACTTTTGGTATTATATAGGGAGCTTGGTACCTCTGCCACCAGTGAAGATATGCTTCACCGTTGGAATTAGACAAGACTTAGTTTCCGAAGCTTTGTTCGGATGGCTGTTCTCCCACCTAGTCTTTTTCTAGAAAACTTACATAACCGTAATCTATCTGAATTCCAACCATCCAATCAGACTATTGCAGCTGCATTCACAAAAAATAATCGATGCCCGAAAAATGGCGCCCTGGGCCAAATGTTTTAATCTATGGTCTATGGTTTATGTTATTCAATTAAAAGAAAAGTAAATTTATTGTCTTATTAGGGCTTGATGACAGTTAGGGAAGCAAAACTAGAAATGCCCGGGAAAAAAATCAGGTTTACAGACAGCGCCGGTTTTCTTCGAGAGGCGAAGAGGCGGAGCTGACCTTGTATGGACCCCCAAGAAAATATTGGAATATTTGACGGCCGCAAACGCTTTTTTACTGCTATTCCAGTCCGTAAAATTAGTGTTTTATTAGATTTCGGGCACTTTATGTTGCCATGTAGGTGAAATAAAAATATTTTTTTTCACTTTACCCGTCCGCCCGAAATGTTGGCTTGCTACCCCCTACGAAATGTTAGTAACAATCTAAAAGTTCCATTTATCGTCACATCTTTTTTAAACATCTACACGTGGTTGTATATCGTCATTACAATGGCTGTCGGCTTGCCGTTTATAATTGATGTTACTGAAATGATTAACCTAGATTAGGACCATTTCTTAGCATTCTGAAAATTGAAATATTGATGTGATTTTCTTGACATTCTTTTTGTTAGGGTATAATATAGATTATTTGGAAAAGAGAACCAATGCTTAGAATTATAAGCACCCAAACTGAGACACTTTTCAGTTATATTACAAATATCACTGGCGTTGGCCATAATATAATCATGTTATACAGATATTACATTTGCAAAAGTTGGGGTTGTATCTTCAACTTAAGTTTCAATCTGAATAATGTTGACCATCTTTTTCCGATTTTTTTTTGTTTTGTTTTTGAATGAGTTTATTATACTAAATCACAATTCGTAAGTGCGGTTTATGTTGGAATTGGCCATTTAGGCCTTAATGTCCCGTGACACCATCGAGTTGGTAACTCTCTCCAAAACACTTTATTTTACCTCCAGAATGATAATTTTTAGTTGTGTATGGTATGATGGACTGACAGATTTATTCTATTAAATTTAGAAAGTTATTACACTATGTACCCTTTAAAGGTTGGTTCAGGCATTCAAAATACCGATACAATTCTGATAGAAGACATCCTAGGCTACTACAATCAATCATTTGTATACAATTTCCAGGTTCACTCGATATAAGTTGGGTTTGGCAACCGGACTAAAATGACCAACCGTGGCTATCGCTCAACATGGCGGAATATGATTTCTTTCGGAATTTTTTATTTGTAAGTTTCTGAAATTGAAGTTCAGACAATCTACCTAGACCATTTGGCTTTAATTAAGTAGTAAAGGATGTTTAATACCACCATGTTCGTTTGTATATTTGTAAAATAAACATACTCCTGGGAATAGTATACTTCTTTTGGGACTAGGTTGAATGGATCTGCACAGTTCGTTCGAGCAAATACAAATCAAAACAGCATTAGTTTATCTTTGCTTGAAAAGAAGTCGGTAGTTGCCCTATCCCCTTTACGGTTAATGTCCAATTAATATTGATTTTTTATTCTATCAGGAATACAAAATAAGCAGTAGAAACTTCGGTCATATTATTCGACACAAACATGTATATAAATGTAGGCGGGGGGGGGCGTTAGAAATTGGCATTATGGCTTTTAACAGTGAAATATGTTCAAATTTACATTAGGATTATAAAAAAAACATTGGAAACAATAACGTTTAAAAAAATAGGCGTTGTTTTGAAAGAGATCTATACGCACAGCAGCATGACGCACCCCCACCCCCATACAGTCTACCACCCTCACGTGCGCTATAATGGAATAGTATGCCAAAGATTGAATTTAATCTCGTCTATTGTTAGTTAGTGAAGATCTATTGGTAAGTAGAAACCATAATAAAAATGCCTTTGTTTATTGTTATAACTCTACAGAGAGATATTGTGGTTGAAGGCACAGATCCATTCGACTGTTGACATAATTTGGAAATTTATATAATTATTTGAATATGTGTGCCTTAAGTCCTATGAAATATATACAAACACTTTCAGTAAGCTCAAAACATGATCCAAAATGTTCTGGGCCCACCCCATCCATGTTCGTCCCACCCCATCCATGTTCGTCCCACAGCTGCATTTCACAAATTCTAAGGTCCCCCCCATCCCTCTCCCGAGACTGAGTCAACTTTAGCCGCCGACGGCTAAATCAAAACACTATTTCTCTAATTCCAAAAAGACCTTTGTTCGGTTCTTTGAAACTTATTACAACTAATTGCCAAGAGGTAAAATTAATTATTTTGAGTTTATTAGTATTTAGTGTTTTCATTTTGCTATATTGATTGGTATCGTTGTGAATAGCCACCTTGCTTTATTAACCATTTGCCAATAGCGATACGACTCTAATAATTCCAAAACACATTTTCGGATTTTGGTTAAAGCAAATAACAATGTCTCCTGGGACATATTTTAATTAAGCATGGAAACCAATCTAATATTATTTACATAGTTTTCGGGATATATTCCAATCCATTGGGGCCCATGTTTTATTATAACTTCGCACGTTACACGTCTTGTGGACGAGAAACTTTGGAAATTTATTTGTTTCAATAGGAATTTTATTAACACTTATCAAACTGATTCATTGGATTCATAATTACTTTTGCATTTTATGCAATGGATGTTTTTAATTACCGACATTTACAGTTTAAACCTTACAAAACGAATTATTAGCAGCGCAATTTTTGCATAGTGTGAAAATTTAAAGGCTGTACTATTTATTTCGTAGAACTTCAGTAAAAGTGTCGGGTTTGTACTGTTTGTACACCTTTATCATTTTAGACATAGAACCTTTTCCTATCGAATTTAATCATCATAAATTGATATTAACGTTTTGACAAAATGTTTTTCATCATTATCAATTTAATTATGTGTTTTATTGTTGAATCCAATGGCCAGATAACTACACATCACATCTTTTCTCAAATTGTCAAAAGGAACGTCAAGTTTTCTAACACCCCGACTGCCGAACAGATTGTTAGAAGTGTTATTGATTGTGCTCGGTTGTGTCAAAAGAGTCAAGATTGTAAATCGGTGAATCTTATACGAATAGGAAAGACGAAGTTGTGTCAATTATTCCAAACCAAACCATTAGACCCAAGAACTCTAGAACATGACATCAAGTCTCAGTACTGGGAAAGGGTAAGTAGAGATAATGATCAAGTAGTTAAACAATTCAAGTAAATCACAGAATCAGTTATATAATATAATTTTAACAAATATTTTATATCAAACATGAATGTGTGAAACATAAAGAAGAACCCTTGAAACACAATTACGTTTTTAATTTGGTGCAGTCCACGTTATTGAAGAAATCATCACCCCTAGTGAGAGCAGAAAGAAAGCCGTATTATATTTATACCTGTAATTTTCGTCTACAACAGTATGGTATAATGTATATGATTTACATGATATAAATCCTTACACAGTCAGTTATATTGGACTCTTAACATACTCTTAAATTCCCAAACAGAAAGTGAAAACCCGTGAGCCCCTTTTCAGGGCAATTGTCGAAGTGCCCCTATGGCTGTGATTTTTAGAAAGTTTGTGCAAGACATTGCCGGCAGGTATTTTTGATAATAATACCTCCTAAGAGTAATTAATCTTCACTCTGAGAACATATTGAAACACTATGCGGGTGACATCCTTGTCTCTAGGAACTATTCTTTAACTGGTGTATGTTTTATTGCTTGGCGGTGTTATATATGTTGCATAGTTTGTATATCGAGATCAAAATAATCATATAACTGTTATCTTCAGACATGCCAGCCATCGTTTGGTGTAACAGCAGCTACATCAGATAATATAACCTTACAAATAAAGATAGTTGCAGATTTTGGCCGGAACATATACCATGTGAACTTTAATGACGATTTTACACAAGGAAACCTCCATTTCAATGATTCAGTTCTCAGAGCAACTAATGGCAAACATTTGATGGTCAACAACGCTGTTACTATAAAATATCAAAATTATCCTTCCATTAGCCTTAAAGAAAATGGTAAGAACATCTTACTTAAACCTTTCTTCGTCGTTTAGTTGTTATATGTCATATATATAACTCCTGTGGGCTGTTTTGGTATGTGTTTGTATTATTTCCCCATTGACTTTAATGTTAATTCTCGTCTCTTAGATCGGCTCTAACTTTCCCCAAATTTTCGTTGGGTAAAACGGTTTCTGCCATAGAAGGAGCAACATGTGGCAAACTCATGCCCAAAAGCATATATGAGGTTCACCATGAAAAACTTGAGATACACACACTGGAAGTATCGCAAACATGTTCACCAAAATCTAGGAGAAAATTTCGATTCTGCACCAAAAAGTTAACGAAAATCGCCATGCAAAAGGGAGAAAACGGAAATGGAGAGAAAAACTAAAAATAACTTTAGCCCTTGAAGATATTTGGTAATCTGTCCTTTATCATCCACGCGCCACCATTTGTCTGTGCAAGTGAAGCAGTGAGACTATCCGTCAAGGGCCTCGTCCTATAAACGGACACATTATAGATGAAAAGGAACTTATTTTTTCAAACCGTGTGCTACTTGATCTCGGTATTATAATTGATATAGTAATTATTATTATTATTTTAGGCACTGGTTGGACATTTTGTGATATTGACACAACACCATGTTCAGTTCCGGGATCCTGGCCCAAACATTTTGAAGAACTGACAGGTGGGTTCTCTACCTGGGCCCTTACTAGCAACAGAGATGACAATGGTGTCTATGTTTTCAGTAATGAGAGAGTTATAGAACTATCTACACCAATAGGTCCTGAATGGCATGTCGTTGAAACATATAATATTAATGAAAATGTTGCTGATAATCTGTGGAGAAATATTCCAAGTGGCATAATCGCTGCTTCTTGGATTCCACAATTTGGCCCTAAAAGAAAGGTGTTCTTAGCAACCCGCGACTATTATGTTGTATTTGATATCACATCTAACGCAGTATTGAAACGAGATCATTTATGTAGTCCTTAAATGGGTGTATGTTCTTTCGAACATTAACACAAACATAAATGGGTATAAAAGAATATATTAATGTAGCATGAATGTATATAAAGTTATTTATATTCAATTCCGAAAATATTTTATTGCAATTTCTCAATGATATCTGTGAAATACATGAACAGTCCCTAGCCTGCTTAGTCCATTCTTCACGTTTTATTACGTGCACGCCGATTTATACACGGGATCTCGGTTTTTCATTTCAGCTGTTCTTGTCAGGCCCTCCGATGATCTTTCTCGGCGAACACAGAGATGGCCCACGCGATCTCCAGGCTAGTGGGCCAGCTTCTTATCCACACCGTGGCCCCCTCTATAAGTTAAGACTAAATAAGCTTAATATCATAAGTCAGAACATCAATGTTATCAATGGTATTTAGCCCACTGGATTATATTTAGACGATTTTTTTTAAATACGGCAATTTTCTCATGTCGTGGAAATCATACATATTTCAGTTTTAAAATATACTATTTTTCATCGTCATCTTTTTCACTCTACCCCACTGACTTTATCAATCAATATCATGTGTATAATTTCTATTCTTATTTCTTGAAAATTTAAACCATGATTTGATATACCCGCACCAAGAGATATTACGGTGGTCATCGAAACCTTGCATTCACAATAGTCATTGTCCGCCTTTGGGGGGGGGGATGGCCTAGTGGTCTAGAGTGCCGCGCTTCGACCTCTAGCTGGCCGGTCACCTCTGGCTTGCGGCTGTGGTTTCGAGCCCTGGTGTGAGCGTATGTGACATGGAGATTGGGGCGCCTTCTCAACCTCGTGGGTTTCCACCGGGCACTCCGGTTTCCTCCCACTGCTAAAGACCCCTACGCGCAAGCGAATTATTGAAATAAAATTAAAACGATATGTTAGTCCCGAAATGACCTAGTTTGTGTTGAGTGGACGTTAAACCCCATTTCTCTCTCTCTCTCTTGTCCGCCTTTCGAGTCCTCCCTAACTAGGGTACATTTTTATTTTTCTCATCGGTTTTAGCATTTTTTCCCATTTCATTTTTTTCACCTCTTTGATTTATTTGCGAAGAGTCTATCGCCGCCAGCGCCTCAGCCATAAAACGCTTTTGGTCTTATTGAATATTATGAAGAAACTTCTTTTATAAACAATCCACAGATTTCTACCAATTCCGCTACATACTTTAGTATACCCATGGCCCCGTTAGATATTTTAATAGCCACTTATAAACTCTTACAGAAAGTGCAGACAAATAGTTCAACTTGTATGGAATAAATTTTATTCTAGATTACAAAGAACTCATATATACGATTCATATTGAATGCTTTCTTTAGTAATTTATGAATAGACTCTTATACCTGAAAAGATTGGATTGTCTTTTAAATAAAAAAGATTTTTATTGTCCTTTGTTGACTGATACAAAGCGTGTAATAAAGATACGTTTTCGTGAAAGTATTCGTCGTGTAATTATTTCCAATAAAAGTACTAGAGCTACACTTGATTTCCAGATCAACACCAATGGGGTGGCCACGTGTGACGTAAGGGAGCTTCTTATATGTTGGTTCAATGGCTAGCGGTGGGCTTCAATATTTATAGTAAATAGAAAGCGACTAACGACAAATTTAATCTTATACTAGATTCTCCCTCAAGTCACGTGACACACTTATGGGGGAGTTTTCTAACGACTATAAAAATGGTTTAGAGAGGAATTTCAAGCAAACTTTTGATCGATAAATTAGTTTGAATAAGTTTTTTTTCAATCAATCACACAGTGTATACTCTGACAGGCATCTTTATAACAAGTAGTTCTATCATACATCAGAACGTGTTCAGTCTCTTTTTTTCACCAGGCCATTCTACTTGCTAATAGAGATGTTCAGATGCCTTCCCAGAACGATAACGAGAAGTTTCTGTATAATTATGAAAAGATTATCTAAAACAGAACTAAATCGCCACACTGGGGGGCCAAGACGCTTTCATCATGAGCGAGTTCGTCTGCCGTCGTGGGGGTGGGGTGGGGCTGGAGAACTGATGACATACCATGCAAAATGGGAATCACCTCGTTCTCGATCTCGAAGTGCATCTGAACCTCCCAATGCCCAGGTCCCATCGACTATGTTGAAGTAAACAAATTTTCTCCCGATGCTCCCGATGTTTATGACCCTAAATCCGGGGTAGTCCCATGAGAAATGGGGATGCTCCGGTAAAAGTTCACCGATAATTCGTCTATGACACAACAAAACTTCTTGGAATGACTTTCGCGGACGGCCAACATCAACAAAAGTGTATTTCTATTATTAAAAACAAGAATGATTCAAGTTAATATACTATTTTATTATCATTTCTAATTATAATTTTTAACACATTTCTCAAATACGAGTACATAACTATAAATACAACACCATGACACAGACATATGTCTGATTGTTATGTTAATGTGTTTGTCTATTCAAGCTTATGTAAATATTTGAAAAAAATAACAAACTTTTAACTGTTTTTAAATTTTTAAAACAATCATCATGAAAAATTACAACTTTTACAAATACAAAACATACAACAGCATGTTAAAAGCACATGGAGATGACTTCTTGTTTGTTAATGTGGTTGCCTCTAAGTAATGAATGCGCCATGCGAATACTTAGGAAACATTGTACGAGCGTACTACTGACCAGGAACCGAAACTGAGGTCATCGCCGCCATCTTATATCAAACATGGAAGGCGGCCAATCAATGCGCTATTGTAAAGGGGTCAGCATGGCAAGTTCATTGTACTTGAATTGACGGAGACTTGGGTTTTATTTCGAAGAGCGTCGAATCCCAAGAAGACCAACAAAAAGGACAACAGGAAGTTGGGTAGCGCTTGGGGCCTAGTTCCTTTTATTACAAATACATTATCATACAACACCATGTTTATAAATACACACAGATATGTCCACTTGTGATGTTAACGTGTTTACCTATAAGCACGGAAGCCCATAAGGGTCAATCAAATGAAAAAAAAATATATATTCTGAGTATCTTGTAATTACAAGATAACCTATCTCGTAATTACAACATAGCCTATCTTGTAATTATAAGATAACTATTTTATATAACTATCATGTAATTGCAAAATAGGGAGAGGCCCGATAGGGCCAAGCGAATCATTGAAATAAAATTATACCATATGTTACGCCCGACATGACCAAGTTTCTCTCTCTCTCTCTATCCCTCTTTAGCAGTGGGAAGAAACCGGAGGACCTGGAGGAAACCCACGAGGTTGAATAGGCGTCCCTACTCCTTGCCACAACCGCGGATTTGAAACCACGCCAGTTGACTCAATGATAGGCTCTTATGATACAGCGGCGCGTACGTGCCAACCATTTGACCTTCCAAACCCCCAGGCCAACGAAGTACTTTTGTATGGTTACGGGATCGGTACCGCCAGGTCGTGCCTAATTAAAAACCATTAATTAAGTTCATACTCTAATTTACTTCATTTCGTCATTGATATCATTTATTAATGATATATTGATTTCGGGCTCTTCTTCCCTCGCGTACAAACTGTGCGATTTGATGATATATTTGGGTTAAAAATATACTCAAACTAAATAATATATCATGCTTGAAATCCTTTTCAAAACTTTGTATTCGTCGAGAGATAGCGCAAGCTATAAATCTACCGTTGTTGAACGCCATGTCGGTCAGCTCATTTCATTCAAGGACGGTCCATTTTTCAGAATATTTTATTTCCTTACTTACTGTCCACAATTCAAAATTTAAAGAAGTTTTCCTAAAAATATAAATAGCGTTCTGTCGCTTCAAGGGGCGCATTAAAATTGATGAATCGTTATATTAATATGTGGGAGTATGAGGTCATTTGTTTCATTTGATTGCCCTTATGGGCTTCCGTATAATATACAACTTTTTGGAGTAATTAGCTATTAATATTTTTTCTTTTAGAACTAAAAATCATTATAATAGCACTTGTTTTTGTAAATCTTAGTTCTTTTTCTTCATTTTTGGCAGTCAAAATTTTATCTACAGAGTCAGCTTCATTTGGTAAAAACTGACCAGGTGCCACCGACTACTACACTTGAATGTGTGTTTCATCGGTTATGGCAAATATAAAATCCATATTTTCCCCTGCTAACTAATTAATCACCAATTGATCCCGGTTTGTTATTGTCTTAGTTACTGTATCAAAAATAGCGTAATAAGTGTTGGTTGCTAGGAACGCTTTAGTTGCAGACGGACCAGATTTTGGATGGATCCAAGCTGCTGCGATAATTCCCTTTGGGGCATTTCTCCATAAGTTATTCGTGTTCTCATCATCCAAATGAAATACGGAGTCTAGAGTAAGCGTAGCAGGCCTAATAAACGAAAACTCCAAAACTTTATCATACGTAAACACATAAAATCCTTCAGTATCAAGTTTAGCGATAAAGGCATGAGCAGGGTCAGAACCAAACATTTCGCTCGTGGCCTTTGGAAAACCACTAAGGAGAGTTGCGCTGTACTTGCCTAATAGATTATCCATATCTAAAATATACAAAAGAAAAGTTAACAATATTAAGCTTTATTAATTTATTTTTCAGCAAGAATATAATACAACCACCAAAACAATAGCAACATCAAATTGTATTCTATTTCTTGAGAATATATATCACGAATGTAATAACCAGTGTTACATTAATATAACCTTCTGGTTCTTTCTATAGAACACTATATTATACACTTTCCGACATGCAACAGGCACACGTATGGCATTATTCAGGACAAATAAAACCATTTTTGTCAAATAGTCTCTATTGTTCTAACATGTGCTATGGACCAGGAGCGAGCTTGGTGTCATTGCAGCCATCTTGTATGCGGCATTATCAACTCTGTCGATGCCTATAAAGAGATTTTTGCGCTCTTTTGGTGTTGTGAAGACCACAGTGTTTGGTAGCATACATAAACATGAACACATAATACACGTTTGTAAGTTTATTATGTTTTCGTATGACACTCATTCATTACATATTGCGCTGATATTCACCGGTGTAAGTATATATGTACATTTGCACCAATCTGATAAAAATCCAGATCTATATTTCGTTCTGTTTTTTTGATACTTTCGATGGCCTACACTACATGATAGTCCTGCAGCAGGGCGACACACTTGGAAATATAGTCCACCTTATGTTTCTTTATGGATTATATACCTTCAATATGTATCGGTTCTGGACCCTTGGGGAAATTTAAATATTCAAGATGGCCGCCATGGGGTATTTTCTGGTTATGTGGGTACAATTTGTGACAGATTTGCTCTGACCTCGGCTTGAAGATATGTGTAGATTCAGAATCCGGATGATGCCACCCAGGACCCTTGGGAAATTTATATATTCAAGATGGCCGCTATGGGGTAATTTCTGGTTATTTAGTGGGGTAAACGACACTGGCAAACATATTCTACATGTTATTCCCCAGAAAATGTCTCAGGACGGACATCTTGAATAATTGAATTTCTCAAAGGGTGCTAGGGAAGCGCCATCGGATTCTGAATCTACTCATATCGAAGCTATATATATATCAACCTAAAACCTATTTTTCAATATATTACACACCTTGTTAGGGAACTTTATGGGTTTCCCGCCAAAATGAGCCTCCATTTTGAATTTGGCCCCCTAACGGAATTAGCCGTCACCTTTGGAGGAATACCCAAACCCACTGGATTCATCGGGTTGAATTCTTATAGAAACCACTTCAAACCGAGGTCTTTGAAAAGCTGTCACACATTTTATACCACTAAATGAACAGAAAATGCATTATGGCAGCCATCTTGAATATTTGAATTTTCTCAAGGGTGTCAGGGTGGCATCATCCGGAGTAAGAGTAAGAGGATCGTTTTTGTTAAAATTTCAATAATCCATACTTGTTTTTAAAAACATTTTATGAAGTCATTTAAATTTTGGATATAACATGTAGAATATACATGTCTATTACAAGAAACGGGATTATTAGTTCCTTATATATGATATGGTTTATCTGCAAATACATACATATAAATATGCGTATAAAACACACGGAATCAGAACAAATCATACAATTTACGAATCTTCTCGGTGATTAGTCGGACCGGTCCTTCCGACTTGGAATATGACATTTTTATGTATATAACTCAGGCGTACTTCAAATCTCTGAAGATACAAACTCTTTCACTCTCTACCCTACCCTTGGTGAACTTGGACCAAGTTTGTCGCTTTAATCAGGGTAAAAGTTGAATGTGTCGGTATTCTCGCTGCACACTCAACATTTAATAATGTGCCGAAATGGCACATGGGTATCCTACAACCGCAAGCGATCGACTGAAAAAGCTATCTGCTATGAACACAAAACCCCAATCGTTTCAAATTCGTAAAAATAATCTGACAACACAAAAATGTTTAGCGATGGTGACTTACCCTCCATTGCAAATGATGTCAATTTATCCTGCAAGAGTGCTGCATTTTTCAAGTTGCTATAAACAGAATGAGACTTTGTTTGTGTGGTACCAGCATCCTCAATGGAAAACAAGTTATAGGAATTATCAAATAATAACCTTTTTGCCGTTACTCCTCCATCTACAACTATATAGATCGCCAAATATGTAGCGTGGAAATCATAGTTGGCAGTAGTTAGTCCCAATAATGGTTGAGCACTCTGAAAATAAATTATCTTTTATTTAGATATATAACTCACTCGTTGTATTACAGTGGATGAGAACAGGAATTGTTCAGTTTGTGCTAAAACCATGAAACTTTGCAGACCTAAACGTTTTATGTGCTGATTATTTTAAGATATGAGGTAACTTCCGGAAACACCTTCATGGCGTCATTATGACGTCACAACTAACCAATATTTTAGCGGAGGACTTCATAGTAAGTGAGGGGGGGGGGGGGCGAAATGTAACGAAACAGACTTCGCTCAAAATGAAAAACTAAACAATGATGTAAAACGAAGAGGCAATGGAAATCATGTGACCACCAGTCTTGACGGCGGTCGTCTGTTAAATCGCTTTTAAGTGCCTTTAAATGATGGTTGCATAATTTAATTATATGTTTCATTGTAATTGATTTGACAATGATAAGAACATAAAATTTGCTGTCTACGATAAGAATTGCTTTAAAGACACGCTTTCATTGAGTTGACTGAGCAAATAAAACATTAAGGATCATTCTGACATCCACTTTATCAATGGAAGTGTACCTTTAAGATCTAAATGGGCGCTTTCATAAGTTAAGCAAACGTCAAGAGTGGGAAGAATTATCCGATATTAAAATCGTCCTTACACCCCTCTGTTGCAAAACACGCTGCGATTATTCATTGTCATAAAAAGATTATTGACTGGTTATTGGGCGGTGTGAATAACAATTATCAAAATTCTAAATTTTGCAATCGCAAATTTACATACATCCTACGTCTTCGCTTTCGGGTATGAATTTTCAAAGCTTGTGAACTCTGTAAGTTTAAGGATATAAAGCAACAAGGGTCGACTGGCAAACTTCTATCGAGGAGTAAGAACTATAATGGGTTCTTTATGATAATATTCATGGTGTTTGTTGGCGTTATCGTTAGAAAGATATACCATAAAACATAATTAAAGATTTTACCTTTTCTAAATACTGAGACTCAGTGTCTGTTGTGAGAGTATTCAAATCTACAGGAATTCTATCCAGGATCTCACAGGTCTTGGTAGACTTTATAAAATTCACTGATTTACAGGTGTCCATATTATGGCATAGTTTAGTGCATTCTATCCTGCTTCGAGTCGTCAATACCGCTATTTTCGGAATACTAAACCTCTTGCCCTTTTCTTGGTCCAAAGTTGAAAAAAATATCTCAGTAGCCAGTATTTCGTTGAAATATATCGCAAACGTCATTAATATGAAATGCCAAGGAATCATATTTGTATTAATCTGGGTATTATTTTCTTATTCGCGAACTACTAAAAACAAATTTTGGATGTTAAAAAGATATTAAATAATTACTACGGGATTGGAAAATGCCCAACGCTTTCTATCTCTGTACATCCACAAGAATAATATATTATTGACCCCACGAGGTGAGCAGTCGTATTTTTATACCTATTTTAGATCGTCTTAGTTCTATTTGAACAAAAGTAATAAAAGATCCATTATGAATATCTACAAAATTGAGGAAGGAAACGGTATTATTTGGAAAAATCTCTCATCGATTTACATTTATAGAAAATAGAAAACTAAACAAATGGATTAAATGAGAGGATCTGTTAACAGCTAGATCAGGTATCCTTTACAAATATCATATTTTAATATTCAATAACAAGCAACGAAAAAGAAACAGTGTACATATGTTCTCGACAATGAATTGTGCCTAAGGTATTTCGACATTAAGAGGCTTAACGCCTTCCTGTTTTGATCATCACTGCTGTGTAAAGAGATAATAAAAACTATTTAAGAATCAATAAAATCTACGGCTAAAACTATGTTAAAATTTATTTACAAATGATTATTGAGTTAATGTTGGGTATTTATTTATGTTCAAGAAATCGATAAACAATCTTGAATATTCATTATTTATAACATGGAAACACTTACAAAAGTATAAACAAACGCAAATGTCTAAACAATGACTCACGTGTGTTCTTTTAAAAAAACATCAGAAGAAATTTATTTTATCTCTTGGGCCATATGAAAAACAGAAAGCCAACGTTTTTACAGTTCAAAATGTGAAAGTATAGACAATAGCGATATAGAAACTTTCAGCTGGCCTTATCATTAAAAATGGAATGATATTAATGGATGTCCTGCCACCATTGGCATATATATACTAGGTTTGAAAGGAAAAGAATTTAGTGCTGAACGGTAAGCTGACAAAATAAGATTAAAACCTGCAACGAATTAACATTAAGTCGTTATTTATATAAATATAAATATACCGCCTGTATATATATAGAGAGAGGGAGAGATGCCGCTCAACAAGATAAAGCCGTTATTTTGTCAGCACCATATACTGACATCGGAGCACAGTAGAGATTGGATTTTATCTATAATACTCATACATCACACACACAAAAAACAAAAACAAAAGCTCTATTTTATTACAACAAAAAATAATTTATCTCTAGTATAAAAGTGTGTTGAGTGATGGATACACTGTTAAATTAGCAATGTATCTTTACACGTTACTGCGCTTAACTTAAAGCAGTTCCAGTTTTCACGAAGTCGGTTTAACGCCCCAAGAATACCAAATACTGGTTAGACATAAAACGTTAAAAACTATATTGGTCCACAAATATTCAAGTCGCTATCTTTATGTGACGGAAACAAATTAGTAATAAGAATTATGCATATTTTTCGTTATTATTTGATTTTCCCATTTTGCCTTCTTTTTTTTGTTTGAATGTTCAATCTTGCATTAAAAATAGATATATGTGATCTGGCCGGCTTGTTGTCTCTTTAATACCAACTATTTGAGATAGTTCACATTGTTAAATTTGGGGAGTATAAAATGACAGGGTTGTATTAACAGTGTATATTTATATTACATCTGGGAGTTTCTAGATAATATCAGTCTTACAATGGTCCAATAGACTCATTACTTATCTCATATTGTAGATTACAGAGTTTAATATACGATCTGGGATCCACTGACTCTATATACTCTAGTAGCAAACAAATACAACTACTATAAACATTCATAATGCTGGAATACATCTCACGTGTTGAAGATTTCATCATGCTGAATCCTAGGTAAATAATATATATTCTTAAATGCATGTAAGAATAACTTAAATATAGTTTGGAATTTAGATTTACTTAAACGCAGATGGGGATGGAAAGCCAGTTTTCAGTTGGAATTGATAGCCCAATTGGCACCCTTATCTGTCCATGATTTACGTGGCAGAGTTTGGTAACCTACTGTCGGTAATCGACTGACTATCAATAAGAGAGAACTGGGGTAAACATTATTTGCGGATTGGATAATGTTTGTTTTGCTTTTCAAACATTAAAATAAATGCCGATGCCTTAAACATTCGGCAAGCAAGGACGATGAAGATATTCGAAATTGGATGTCATGTTCAAAACACATGTGCAATAATGTTTCTTGCACGGCCAAGGCAAAACACGTCACATTTGATTAAAGAAACATGTCAATAAAATTGAACCAAAATTATTAAAGAATGCATTCCCTATCTCAAAGGTGTATTCTATCTGCATGCATAATTGCTTTACCCGCCAATCGTTTCATCGACTAATCGTCTTCTTGTCTAACAATTAGGGTGATGGAAGAATTCGATAATATCTAGTAATGGAAAGCGGTACCAAGTGTTCATTAAGAGCTAAGCATATTTTCTCTTAGAGCGACACTCTCGATCCGCACGTCATTATTAAGAGATAGATAGACCATGATTTTCTTTAAATTCGGTTAGGCGAATCTACTTTCCAAACTTTCAAGATAATATTGTGAATTTGTAGTTTACGGATTATTTTAAAATGATGTGGGGGTTGATTATGGGAGTGGGTGGTAGCCCGCAGTCAACAGTTCATGAAATCATTAACATTTATAATCTTACCATTAAAGCTATTGATTGGTGGCTAAACATCCATAACTTGACTAATATACCTTCTTCAAGGGTGCTTAACATCGCATAACATGTTGATTGATGAGGGCTCATGACAGAACTGCCATTTCAGCCGATGTCTATTGTAGAAGCAATTTCGCATGAATTAATTACTTTAACCCCGGGCTGTGGGATGCTAGACGATTAGATTCGCATTTTTAAAGATTATGATATTTAAATCAAGGGTGTCGATTTTCTACAATTAAATATTGAAATGTATTCCTGTATTATTTAATGACCAATTTATTACATAGTAAGTGTAGGATGACCCCTCTGCAAACCCGAGGCAGGCGCGGATCCAGTGACATGGTTGATTTTCATTTTCGTTTGCTTTTTTACTGTTGTAGTTCACATATCTGTCCTTTAATAGATGATATAAACATGATTCTGGCATTGTCTCCGCCCAAGCAATCAAGGGTTGCAACATATTACCCTTTGCTCCAATGTGTGCCCCCCACCCCCTCGAATTCGGTGAAAAGGCAAACTACACAGACATGACAAACAAACATCAAATGAAGCGAATGCTGTCACGTGTTCTTCACTCAAAATAACAGTGAAAGTCTTACGAGCGAGAGAGAGAGAGAGAGAGAGAGAGGTGGGAAGACTCTGCAAAAAATAGGTGGTAGGGGTTTTTAGCAATGGGAGGAAACCGAATTACTATAATTTGTGATGAAATATAGGAATCGAATGATATACTCGGATTTTCATATATCATTGAAATTAACAATTTCTCTCAGTGCGCGCCAACTCTGTTTAATACCAAGGATTGTTCATATACCGGCTCACAGGGCCGGAAATCGGTCAAAATAATGGTTGTCTGCATGTAAATGTTTCACCGAGCATTGGCCCTTCCCTTCAAATCCTTCCACCAACGGCAACAACTGTGTCAAAAACTGTATTTTCCTTTCCTCGGATTTGTGAGGTTGCTATTCGTAGTCGTATTTTGTTTGGAATTGTGCTTAATGAAGATTTGTACTATTAAAGCAATAGGTATTATTGTTAACCCTTTGGTCTCTTGATAAGTGGTTGTTAATCTATCAAATCTGAACTCTTACATCATTCGTTTCACAGCAAAACTGATCAAAATATCGCCTTTTCTTTCCAACTGAAAATGATAAAGTTTGTATCAAAATTATGTCGAACCAATAGTTGAAATATGACCTTGGGAGCGGGTGTTGTTCTATTTAAGGAGCTAAATCGCTGAAATTTGGGACCTAGAAAGTGACAATTTCAAATCAGTTATGTTCTAGCTTCTCGTTATTCCAGTCTATATCGATAGCGTTTAGTACGCATGCTCTCCAGACAAGAATAAGGTGTCACCGTTTGACATGACTTGTGGGATATGTCTAGCCTCTTTCTTCAAGTTCTTTGTTACAAATGGCACTGAAATCTATTATAGTACACGATTCGTGTACCAATGGTAAAATGTTTATTTTGTCTTAAATATTGAATATCAGAAGCTCATCCTTTCCCGGGAGGATCACATCAATGTTGATTTAAATTGACAAATAATTCGTTTTTTCATTGATATTGGGTTGGAAACTTTAATTTCAGCCATTATAACATGCATTTTAGCATTTTAATGTAATATCCCTTGACCTATATGTAATCGTATTGAATCTAATTGTGCTGAATAACATAAAAGAAATCTTTACATATTTTTACATTGTTTTCTGAGCGAGTTACTCTACCTGCTATTCGCTTCACTTATTAAACAGTTTTATTGAGAATGTAAGTCGACGTACTCAACTTGAATACAATGGCTCGTATTTTCTAATCACAAACATGAGAAGGTTCAATGACTTTCGTTATTCATATTATATATGCATGAAAACACATAGGTCACACCAACGCGACAAGTTGGTATTTATGCGTATATTTAATATTAAGGTGAGCTTAGTATATTGCATTGAACGATAAATAAGTACATGTATTAGGTAATTGACGTTTCGTGGTGAGTAAATATTGTGGGTGATATTATAGATTTGAAAGCTGACCTTATATAAACAAACCTATTTGATACGTTCATGAAATCTAATAAGGATATACATGAGGGATATTTTACTTTATCGGGGTGAGTTAATCTACATTGATTATTTCTTTATTATTAAATGAGATGAAATGAATTGAAATGAGGTTAAATACCCTATACATGTAGTTTGTTTGTTTGACTATTAAGGGTTGGCGACTACACTAGGGCTGTCGCGAGGCCGAAATTAGGTGTAAAGGGGTATCTAGGACCGTGGAGCAACATAGATCTGGTGCCAATGGACTTAAGGCAGCATGGTTCCTGTGGGGAGGGGGTACTCTGCATTCATAATGTTCCTTGACAGGCCCTCCATTTTGCAACAATAGCAAGAGGGGGTAATTTAAGGAAAAGGTCTTAAAGTAACTGCACTATTGCAATGTGATGTATTTTTATGGTCAGCTCAAATACTAATCGTTATATTTGGTATAAATGATAACCTAGTGTCAGAGAATTTTTCAAATAAACAGAATATTGTCCCTAAAATTGAAATTTGGATATTCTCTGAGGGTCTGTACTCGATTTTGAAAATACAGATAAATAGACCCTGCTCCCTAGATTAGTTAATGATCCATGGCAAGCTAAATTTAAATTGGTACAGATATTGTAAATGCACTAACGTACTCACGACACTTACAATAATTTTTACATTTTCAGTAAACAGTTTTAATAATGAATAATTAGACAGTTTATATCATTATTACTATAATTACCGTTTCTGCTCTAATAGTTCAAAAGTAGATAATGAAAGAGTTGTGGGTGTTTGAATGTTTGACAAGATTGTTTATTATAGTAGATGCAGTAGGCAGATTGAGCTCTTGCATAATGTATAACTTGTACATTTTATAGGACAAATTGAAATGTGGTCGAATATGGCCGTCGCCTATGCCCATCGGCCCGCCCGTCTTACCGTCGTCAACAATTTCTTGTGGAAACTCTACAGACTTAAGGGGGGGGGGGTGGCCTAGTGGTCTAAAGTGCTGCGCTTCAACCTCTAGCTGGCCGTTCACCTGTGGCTTGCGGCTCTGGTTTCGATCCCTGGTCTGAGCGTATGTGGCATGGAGAAAGGGGCGCCATCTCAACCTCGTGGGTTTCCTCCGGGCACTCTGGTTTCCTCCACTGCTAAAGACCCCTACGCGCAAGCGAATTATTGAAATCAAATTAAACCATATGTTAGTCCCGAAATGACATAGTTTGTGTCGAATGGACGTTAAACCCCATGTCTCTCTCTCTCTCTACAGACTAAACTTATTATCTGATTTTATACAATTTATATTAGTGAGACGACGAAGCCTATTTAATTTCATCGATTTCCATCAATTACTTCTAGAGTCCTTGTTATCATCTAGTTTGTATGAAATGTATATGCATTATTTAAATTAGTAAAACAAGAGAACTATTGCATATCAGCAATTTCCGTTCATTACTCGTAGAGCTATGGCCCTGGTTTCACTTTGTAGGTCCCCTTGTTATCAGCGGATCTATATTAAATTCACACGCATTATTTATATTATAGTATATATCATAGTAAACCGGAGAAGCCTATAGAATTTCCGCGTATAACTTCTAACATTGTTTGACTTTGTTATCATCTCATCTGTATGGTGTGTGTGTAAGTGTGTGTGTGAAATAGCTTTATTTAACGCCCGCTACCACCGAGGTGATATCGCAGTCAAATCTGTATGGAATTGATATCAGAATAAATATGCTACAACTCTTGTTGACTGTCCGGGCGATTTAGCCGCTGTTGGCGTACGTTTTGTTGTCTGGCTATCTATCTTTTCAGTTTTCAGATAAAATCTCAAACTTTTTTGCATTTGTCATTCGTAATATCCAGTTTAATATATATTTACTTACTATGTCTATATAAATATACACCTTATGCTTGTGAAATATATTGCGCAAGATATAGCATGACACATTAGGTGTGGTTTCAAAAAATAAGTAACCATGACTTCAATATGCATTAACATATACTTGCTTGAACCTCCCTAACAGTAACATCATTTCTTTCTTTTTTTAAAATTTGAATTCTTCGCTTAAGTATCAAATTACTCACGGCTTAATCCACGCTAATATACACATCGGATTTAAAACAAGCCTAACAATAAAATGTCGTGATCAACAAAATGGTGGCGAGCTTGTTGCAAACAGCATAGATCGATGCAATTTCAATTTCACATAACTTTGGGAATAATGACCGGAATTGAACCATTGTTAGACTGACATTCCTGTTGAAATAAAAATGAAATGAAATGGGGTTTAACGTCCTACTCTTTTGCACCTAACCTAGGCTAATGGAAGACGGGCATACGCCATACAGTGTGCTATGAGGGAAATTTAGCCCGGGCAGCGGCGCTACGGCCTACTTTTATATCGAATTCCAACTGCCAAGGGATCTTTTACGTGCACTCCAATGTGTACACGGGACCTCGGTTTTTCGTCCCATCCGCACGATTAGGCAGCTGTCCTTCTCAGGCCCTCCTTCTGCATCACTGACAAGGGGAAATCACGCCGGAAAATCGAGATGAACTTTCTGGCCCAATGCAGGGATGGAACACCCGACCTCCAGGCTAGCGAACCAGCGCCTTATCCACTTAGCCACCGTGACCCCCCCCCCCCCCCCTTGTTGAAATAAGATCACTATATCACTAAAATGATGTATCGCGAATTTAAATTGTTACGTATTATGTCAAATTTTAGTCAAATCATGGATGAGAAAGATCTGTAATTTTTAATTTAAGGAGCGTAAATATCAGGGGCGCGATGATAGTTTGCGAGTACAGATACTCATGCCCCTGTTGATTATTTAATTGTGTCACTGTTATTTTTTACGCAACTACTTATTATCATATTTTTTTTTTTCGCATGGAAATTTGTCAAAGAAAAAACAAAGTTGAAGAAATTTAGAATGGAAAATATATTGAACCAAATCTTAGGAGTTTTCAGAATGTCAAAGCATTGAGTCAAATCTGGGGAGTTTTCAAAATGTCAAAGGTAATCTGGAGTGAGGTACATGATTCATAAACATGTTCAGATGCGTGTCTTTTCAATAGACAGTAACTCCTACGCAATGAAAACGATGAAGATTTTAGACAGTTTTACTGGTCGTTTGCTAATTTGCAAAGTAATCTGTCATGTTGGGACTACACTATTGTAATTTGTCAACTTCCGGGTCAGCTGAAAACGAAAGTACAAGTTCGAAAACCAATCTCAACAACATGGCGGGCTTTGCAATTTGATTTTTTCCCTTCCTGTTTCAACGCGATTTCTAGGCAATTTTCAATGCCAACAGCTGATCCTGGGTATCAATGTATTCTATAGTATCACATTATCGCGCGGAGAGAACCTAAACCCTACCTCCCTCCCTGTTTGTGCCACTCGGGACCGCCCGTACTCCAGGTTCTTCGGCACTCAACACACCACTGGTACATGAACCCTACTCTAGATATGCCAGTGTAGATTGTCTTTAATTACGTGAGCCTTTATCTATATATTTGTCTTATAATCCCATTCTTGCTAAATAAAATATATTATATGCGCCAAGGAAAATATTTTATTAATTTCAATAATCTTCTTTTAAAATTCATGTCACGAGGTACGCTAAGAAATTCAACATGTCGTATCCTGTTTCTTGATCTACAAAATGAATTTGTCAGTAACAATTGATTTGCTTTATAATAATTGGTATAAGTTTGAGTACGATATTTGTGTTCAATGTCTTGAATTATATACATGCACAACCAATCTGGCGTATTCTAATAAAAATCTGGTTGGTTAATTATTTTCCATTCCGACAGTCAGTTGCGTATTGTAACGCTTAATTCACTATCAGGAAAACACTTTTGCTGTGATTTTTAACGCGTTTAACTAATACTCTGAAACTTTTCATTGGTAAGTGCTTTCGCATTAGGCGACTCTAATATTGAACATAAACATAAACCAAGGTGCTAACACAATACTTGCTGTGTTAAACACCATTCCTCCCTCCCTCTCTATCTCTCTCTCTCTCTCTCTCTCTCTCTCTCTCTCTCTATCGCTCTTTCATACGCACACACACACACCATTCGTGCCATATCTAATCAAAAACCACCACAATTGCCTTTGTTTCTTTCTGCTAATCTGATATAAATACATATCTGTATTCCTTTCAGTTTTTTATACTTTCGATGGCCGGAGTCGTACGGCGGCTTTTGACCCTATAACGCTAGACATTGATTAATTAACCAGCGTTGACGCTTGGACCGTTGTATTGGCTAATTGCCCATTCCAGCCAGAACGCGGATTATATTACAACTCTTCCAGATCCTAGTATTTTGAAGACATGCAAAACGAAAATTTGGAACTATAAAAAACGAAACAAAATAGGGTGTGTGTTTTAATCAGATTGCCAGTCTGTCAGAATCAAATATAACCCGGTCGCAATTAAATTTTCTATACGTTTAGAGAAAGTTCGACGACAATTCTACTGGCAATAACTTCGCTGATTATCATCCATTTTCCAAAACATTTTCTCAAGATTTATATTACAGACCGACCGGTTGTTTGACTGGTAGCTTTATAAATGCATACAACGAATTTCTGTGCAATAACTGCAATCCATTTCTACCGAAATCAGATATAAATACATGCATTGTAGGGAGGCTCTGGCTAATATAAATAAGATTTGCCCTTCGGTGTGCAGTCTATTTTGACATTAACCCAGAGAAACGGGGGCGTTTGTGTGGGAAATTCTATTAGATATATCACTGATTATCAGCTACGTAAATCTCAGTCAAGTCACAACCTTTACATTTGGCACAATTAGCGTTCAATTAAGTCGTGACATACTGATATAGCCAAATATATTCCCAGGTAAGATAATGTTATTGTCAACTAATTACATTATTTAAAGCGACGGGTTGGCTTTATTTAACAATATAGCTCTATCTGTCGTGGTTAAAATGTTGGACAGAATTTAAGACAAATGTTTGAAATATAATGTTATGCATTGCTTTCGATGAATGAGTTCTACGAATTAATGTTACAAATTTATCGTTTTCACATGTTCGAGTTTACGGATATTCTCAATATATTTATAGTTATGTTCGTGGCAAGAGTGATAATTGCTCTTTAACTGAAGTTGTTATATTGTTGTTTAGTGTGGCGGAAAAGAATAATTAAAATGGTAATTAAACAATACAGATGAAACGTACGTGGTACAAATATATATGCTAATACATATAATTCGATCAGTTGTTTCTTTTTTATTCTTTGCTGTCAAATGTGATGATTTTTAAGTGGGAAGTGGGAAGTTACTGGTACCCTCTACTCTATTTTGATATACGTAAAAATTGGAATATATAGCCGTTATCACTGCTCAAAGTTTAAAATGTGTTCGGTGAGACTTATATTAACAGGTATACTTACGTATGTTAAAAATTTTAAAGCATCAGAGATATTTGGTAATTCGCAAGTCCTGGATTCTCTGCTTTCAGGGTCGGAATCAATCGGTTAAAACTATGATTTCAGATTTTACTTTATATGTCAAAGTTTTAGAAACGGATGCGTTATTAGTTGAAAACTATTTCTCGACAGAAAGCGTTGGCAAGAAAGTTTTCTAAACAGAAATTAGAAAAAATCTTATAATCCATTTATGTATCTTGAATCATGTTACAATAATTATCTTTGATTTAAAACATTTTTTATATATATATAAATTTACACATTGCCATCGCAGATTAATTTTCCTCTCTAATAATACACGCTAAGTTGTGTACTTCTTTCGTATAAACTACTTGGATCAATACCAATACAATATGTTGTTTACGTCTTAATCGGCTTAGTAACGTTGGAATTCAAAAATGAGAGGATGGAAACGTTACCTTACCGGTAAAATCCTCAATGCCCGTAGTAAACCTTTTAACAAGCCAACCGTGTGGCTGATGTCCCGGGTAAATTGGAAAAATAATCAGATGACACGCTTTTTTATTGCATATTATCTTTTAATAAAATATCGATAATTTTACTTATCACTGCTTAATGTGAGCATTCTCAATAAATTAGAATCCAAGTTTCATCACTCTCAATCAATTAGAATCAATGTTATCACGTCCTAAATCATTGGCGAAGAAAATGTTTAGTATTGAATTTAGTCAAGGTATTAATGCGTTATCGAACTTAATCACGGTCAATTAGTATCAAAACTCGATCAATCAAATTGCCCATCATCGAACTTAGTCGAGGTATTGTTGAATTGAAACGATACACCAAGTTTCACAATTCTCACTCAATTGGAATCAAAGTTATTATGTAACAATACATCGATGCAGAAAATATTGAAACTTAGTCACTGTACCGATAGAATGAAACTGTATGAAATGTGCGTTATCGAATTTCGAGGTATTGATGTAATGATATATATGCGCCAGAATCAAAGTTGTCGAGCTTAAATCAAACTGTTTATCACTCTGCATAACCTGAGCTGAAGATGTTTATTATCAGTATTAGTCATATTGATGTAATGAAACTATACGCCAAGTTTCACCTCTCTCACTTTAGTAGAACACAATAGATATCGTGTCCCAAAGTATCAACCAATGGAATTGTGCATCTTTGCTTAGCCTAAGCTGAAAATTCTCATCATCGAGCCCTAATAAACATCTTCACCAAGTTTGAAAATTCTAGCTAGATAAGAAGCAGAGTTATTGTGTACAAAAATGTATGACGGACAGAAAGACGGACGGACTGGCAGACAGCAGTAGGCAGAACAGACCAATTTAATAGCTGTTGTGAGGGGACAATCAAACGTATCTTATTGTCAGAATGGCGAGAAATTGTGTTGATGAGACTTAATTTCTTTATTTCTGTTCGATTTAGAGCAAACAGTCAGTCATACAATGGAGAAAGTAAACAAAGCACGCGTTGTTGAGGAAAACAACATGACCGGAAGTAAAAATATCCTCGTTGCACCGGAACAGATTATGTAAGTGTACCTTATTTTATAAGTTAATTATTTGATTAAATAGACTTCAGTTTAATATAATGTATTTTGATTTTTTTATGACTGCAACGTGGTAATTAGATATTTAGATTAAACTCAAGTATCACGAAATTTCCGTCTTGATAGCTGGTATATGATAAGATACGTAGTTTTGATTTTTCTCAAGGCGATTTTAAGAATTTGTTCTTTATTCTTTACATAGTTTTGAAGAGGGTGGCTGTATAAAAAGAAGAAGCCATCTAGAGAAATGTTTATTTGTTTTCGTGATACTGTTTGTTCTTGTATCTATTGGTTTGCTGGCAGCTCTCATTATTACATGGCGCTCTGGTGACAGGCAAGGTAAGAGCCATAACAGAAATGTCTTTTGGACTAAACCATTAAAGTATAAAATGCATTATATAAGAGCTAAATGATTGCATATCTTTCTTTTGGCTTCAAATGTTATATCAATTATTATTTAGACATTTATTAACATAGCAAACCTATAATCTACTCTATAGAACACCCTTGAGATTTAAAAATGTAACTATAAAATGAACAATCGTGGGTAAGTCTTCATTGTCAAGTACCATTGCTACGATAATGCCCTTCAACTTCAAACAGAATAAAATAAATATGTTTATGTTTCATTTTATTGTCGTCTTTGACATGACAAATCGATGGCTGATCGGCGATTGGCCACTTTACATATTGCCAGTGTTGTCGGTATCGAGAGGGTTACTCCAACGAGATAGAAATGGCAAACGTTTTTTTGCAAAATGGATACGTGTCAGATTCATAACGTCTTGTGACAATCTGCGCGGTATTGAAGCCAATCCTGATAATATTTTGGTCAAATTTGTTACCATGGGTGATATATACCTGTTTCTAAAAATTAGGTTCCATATTAATGGATCGATGACATCTGCTAGGATCAGCTCTTTCAGACTTTCTAAGTACCCCCCGTTAGGTTTCACACTAAATTAATAATTGCGATGGATTCGGTAAACAAGGGTATTATAATATGATGCCAATATATAGTATACACGGGTCTCGGGTTTTCATACTTTCCAAACGACCATGACCTTCATTTACTTCGATTTTAAACCACCAAGGATCTTTAACAACATAAACTAGACGTTGGTCTATCGTACCACTATCGTATCTGGGGAACATTTTCTTAATACCACATTGGAAGGTGTGTGTGTGTCCGTCTCCATTAGTTCGCTTAGTGCAAACAAAGTAGGGACTAAACCTCATTAAATGTCATTTAATTTTTACACAGTTCACCTAGCGGAGCACCTTAAAAACAAATTGAAAGTAAACCTGGGTAGCTCTCACCCTTAGAAAAAAGGAACAGGTGGGCTATCATAGGTGTTAATCTTTACCATAATATCAAAATAAAATGATTTGAAATCAATTTTTATATACTCATTTTTCATTATCTTTTCTTAGAACTAATTTGATATGAACTGCCAGCTCTTTATCGAAATATTACATAATTCACCTTTAAAGTTTCCTTGTGTGGTTTTCTTTCATTCGTTTGGTTCTATTCTTCAGTGTTATAAAATCACTTCAACAAAAACTACTTTACAATGAACCAGTTTTAACCTTGACGTAAAATCCTCATTCAACCCATTAATCCAATATAGTGATATTTGAACATTTTATTACGCTTTGTTGACATAATTCGAGTCGTGATTGGAAATTATATGAAATTCTTTTTGTAACAGGTAGTATTCCAATAATCACTTATTTTATATAATACATAATGTAAATAAAAAATAATGTAAAATTTTAATATATAAATGGAACTAATCTTGATTAAATGTTTGTTCTGGTAATATTGTGAAAGGTTTCTATTAGGGCAATTTGCACTGTAAAAATTGTAGTTTGAAGTTCGATATTTTCATTGCCTATTGACAACCAGAACATACTGCTGTATACTTTTGAGCAAATGTATATACACGCTGATTAGCGGCTGCAGCGGTTGCCCATCGCAAAGATTATATATTTTAGAAAAAGAGAATTTCAAGACAATAAACATTATTAGACATTTAATGGTAAACCTTTGGAAATCAGTATCAATTGTTATCGTGGGTATGGTAGCCTCGCAGGTTAAGAATTCAATTAATCTTTTGGAAAACTCTTAGATCAATTAAACTTTGAGTATATCACCTGACATTCTGGTTGATTTTATCATTAATGAGATACTCTGCACGATACATTTCGGTACCCGACGCCGCTTCAGGGGAAAATTCTGTTATTTCATGAAATACGTATGTAAAGTTAATGTAAGTTGAATAATAACAAGAAACGTATATAATACAGAGATATATTGATGGACTTTACACTTCAGATGTTTGTTTGACGGAAGACTGTGTTAAAACGGGTAAGTACAAATCTACTGGGGTTTTTTTAATATCCAACAGACGAGTTCTCATGTATTGGCATTTTCTGCTGACTATCTTGTTTTTGTCATCATGATTTATAATTGTGATTGTTTGAAATATGTAGGAGGCCCATTTTGTCGAGAATTTTAAAAAAATTCGGCGTTCTTTAAAAGTTGCTGCTTTTGAAGAAAAATCTTGAAATGATTGATTTAATTATTAATCTCGTTTGAAAATGTATCTTATGTCTAGGGACTGTAATGTGTATTGCCAGCGTTACGCAATAGTAATGTTTATACCTGTTGGGAAATCTTTACTGTCCAGTATGATTGATAGAAGTCGCAGACAATTAGGGGTTTCTTATATGTAGGCTACTTTTATCATACATTTGGAGCACGCATTTGAATTACAAATGTTTTTGGGATCATCAGTCTGTGAAACTATTTTATTCAGGGGAAGTAACCCTAACGTACTCTCCGATGGTTGCCAGATGGACACGAATTTAGTGTCCAAGTTATTTTTAGCTTGCCCCACACCCATTTACATGATGTAGAATGAATTGCAGGGTTTGAATATACATATTCTGCAAATTTTGGGTGAATATTTAAAGGTAGTTTAAGAGATTGGTTACGTTATACTGTTAGTTGCATGTTTACTTGTATGTTATTTCCATTTCTCACGCCAGCTTTCGAGAAACCCCATTGGAGTCCTTCAGTCTGATTTGAATACATTTTGTGATAGATAATTTAAAATTAAAATGGATAATCGAGACTTTAGTGGATTTGAATACTTTTTGTGATGGATAATCTAAAGTTAAAATGGATAATTGAGACTTTATTTATCATCGTATCATCGTTAGTAATGGCTATCAAGGCTGATCCAAAATTGAATCTCTATTATCTCGGTTTAGAGAGAAGAAATTTAAGCATATTCTGTTTTTTTTTATCCATTTTTAACTATTATAACGAGAACTGTCAACCCTTTAATCTTACCTAAAGAATCTTTAACTTGAATAAGGTCAAATTGGCCCGATTACACACTTTAATATTTGATTGATATTATTTGATTTTAGCTGCTATGATCAGTGATTCTTTGGATTATTCTGTTGAACCCTGTGATAACTTTTATGACTTCGCCTGTGGTAATTGGAGAAAGAAACATATTATACCGGAAGACAAAACCAGTTATGGCATAATTGATGAACTTTTCAAAACAGTCGATATAGCTCTTAAAAGTAAGATGATTTATATAGTTTATTTTCCTAAGATATATTGGATACTTTCTGATAATTCAGGGGCGGATCTATGAATTTTGAAAAAGGGGGGGGGGGCGCCGCAAAATGAGGGCACTTACTGCGGAGATGGGTCACGCCGCTGCGAGGGGGTTGAAGGGGTGGGGGCCCAAGACAATTATCCGTCATTTCCTTGTATCAAGAGCTATTTGGCTGATATTTTCGTCTAAGTGAACGTTCGGAGAGGACATATTTGGGTCTGAAAAAGGGCACTTTCAGCAGTAAAAAAGGCACTTTCAGCAGTAAAAAATGGCACTGTCGAAAATTAGGGGGGGGGCGCCTCTCGCGCCCCACTGGATCCGCCTCTGTAACTGAAACGATACTTAAAAGACAACTCGAGAGACATCGTGCATGCAGTATTATCAACTATAATTTATAGGTACCGGTCAATAAGCTGTTTGGTACCGGTAATGTTATATGATCGAACATTGTAAACTTGACATTCTAAGCGTTGCAATCTCTTGATATCAAAATGAACTGCGCTAATGAAGACGGGAATACGTCGTACAGTGTGCTATGAGGGAAAATTTGCCAGGACAGCACCGCTGTGGCCTACACTTATTTCGGATTCCAACTGCCAAGCGTTCTTTTAAATGCACGCCAACGTGTACTGGGTACCTCGCTTCGTCGTCGTATCTTAACGTCTATACGTTCTCCCTTGTCAAGCCACCCATCCTGCACCACTGACAAGAGGGAACCACGCCGCAAATTCCGATGACCTTTATTGGCAAACGCAGAGATAGAACACGGGACCTCCAATGTCTCACTACTCAGCTTGCACATGAAACTTGGCTTGCGTGCTCCTTGGACAATTACATCAAAATTCCAAGATTGAGGCGATTACTTCTTGCTTGAATACGGGTCCATAGTACGGTCTTACGCGTTTACACATATACCTATATATTTACATAACCTTATGTATACACATTTACAGAGCAACTGTCTACACGAAAACCTCTCGCATTGTCAGTCTGACATCGTCTTTGTTCGTGAAATATTCAGATAAGGATTGATAATGTAGCCTTTGTAATTTTTTTTTTACCTTAATTAGATGCACTAGAAAAGAAGATTATGCCAGGGGAACCTGAAGCTGTTACCAAGACTAAAACTCTCTACGCTTCCTGTATGAACTCTAGTAAGTATCATTATCAATTAATCTAATTTTACCGTGTTTTTTATTATCATTGGCATTAGGGCATCATCCTTGGCATATTTTCATCGTTAGCAGCAGCAGCAGCAGCAACAACACCAATAGTCATTGCCATTATCATTATCGTCAGTTAAAGTACTATTCGACTATTTTAGCTGGAATCGAAAGTCGAGGAGTTCAACCACTATTAAGCTTTCTGGACAAATTTGGAGGATGGCCTGTGGTTACTTCTGGATGGAGAGAATCGGACTTTAATTTTGTTGATGCAATGAGTACTATAACTCTATACAATAGTTTTAAATGGGATGTATTACCACTATTTTCCACCGTGGTTAAAGCTGACACCAAACAATCTACACAATACATCATTTATGTAAGTACCAGCTTCGTCACACTTTTATAACAATAATAATAACGAGATTTTACATAACGTCTTCTCGATGTAGACACATGCTCAAAGCCTTTTAGTAATGGCTCAACTGGTAAAACTATCGAAACAAAAAAAATTATAATGCGAATTTAAATTGATTAATATTTTGCTGATTCTTGATCTGTTCGTTCCACAATCTAGGACCAGATGAACTGGTCATGTGACTTTTTAAGTTATATCTTGGAACAACTAATATAGTGACTGTTTATTTTGAGAGAGAAGTGATCTAATAGAATTGTTGTCATATATGAGTTGAGATAAATATTGAGGAGCTGCGTTATTGCAACATTTATACACTAATGTTAGTATTTTGTATTTGACTCGCGCCTCAGCAGGTAACCAATATAACGAAACTAGCTTATGTCCTTGTCACTATTCGGTATTACACTCCGTATTTGGTTTTTTTTACACATATCCGCCATTCCTGTTTGTAATCGGAGATCCCCCCCCACAAACTGGTAAGAGAGAAGGGTCATCTTTAACATATGTTCGACACAAACCACTCAATTCGGGCTGAACGTGTGGTGTATCCGTATTTATATATAATGTACATGTCCGCCATTCCTGTTTGTAATCGGAGATCCCCCCCCACAAACTGGTAAGAGAGAAGGGTCATCTTTAACATATGTTCGACACAAACCACTCAATTCGGGCTGAACGTGTGGTGTATCCGTATTTATATATAATGTACATGTGTGCCAATGGTCTTTAGAAGTTAGGCATACTATCTTACTCTTTGTCAGTCGGAGCAGAACAGTATTTCATTTTATTTACTGTTTGACCCATTCCTGGCACAGATAATTGACCACGTGATATTTTATTTTCGAAAGATAAACCAACCGTCTTTTGGAATGCCAGGAAGGGAGTACTATCTTAAAGGGCGGAATGATACAATGGTAAAGGCGTATGAGGATCTGGCGGTGAAAGTAGCTGTTGTGCTAGGAGCAACTCAAAACGATGCTGCGAAACAGATGAAAGAGATGGTGGACTTTGAAGTGAATTTAGCCAATGTAATTTATTCTCTTCTATTATTTTGCAAAAAATATATTTTATGAGATTTAGATAAATAACTGTTCTCACTATAATAGTTAAAACCTAGATAATATAAAGGGAATATCTTCAATTACTTCTAATTACTTCATTCTGAGCGACGTTAGGGCTGTTCGGAGAATAGTATAGAGTCTCGATTTTCATTGTTCCCTTTCTTACGATAGTAGACACAGTCTAGATTATATATTTTTTAAATTAAAGCAATAACCATCCTAATTGTGTTTAAATACGTTGAAAATCGCAATCATCTGATGACAATTTAGAGAAAAGCGGAGTCTTGCTTGACATTGCTACCTTTATGATGATAGTAAACAAAGTCTGCATTATCCATTTTAATGAAACTTTAACCGACAATTGTGTTTAAATCCGTTGAAAATCCCTAGCATCTGATGGCACCGAGAGTTAATTATGGTCTTTGCAAGTTAATAATCAATGTCTAGTAATAATTTAAATAACATATAAAGCTTTATAAAAGACATGCAACAGACAGATTTAGCTCTTGCATAATGCATCTTTAATATAGTCTATGCTTACGATGCCGTCTATGGTTAGGGTAACTGTTCCTGAACATCTGATGTCACTTCTTATTTATTTAAGTTTCAGTTATGTATGATTATTATTACATATAAGAGCATACATGGTAATCCCCACGAGAGCTACAACCACTTGACACATTCTTGTTTTAGTAATAAGCACTTCAAATTATACGATATGGGGTTCGGTGTTATCCCTACAGTTGACCTATCTTCAAATAAAACTATTGCCAAATATTGATTTCTAGATTTCAGTATCATTAGAAAAAAGAAGAAATTTAACAGCGCTGTATAATAAAATGAACATTTCACATCTACAGAGTATATATCCGCAGGTAATATGTCATTACCCATCCTTATTTTTTTTATCATAAACCCCCGCGTCACATCATTCTGCAGGCTTTAACTCGTTTACGCAAAATTCTTCTCTTAAATCTACTGTCAAAAAGATAACAAGTGTATTGCTGATGATCATTATATTCAAAGGCGTTTTATAGCTGAGGCGCTGGAGGCGCTAGCCTCCTCGCGAAAAAAAAATCAAAGAAGTTGAAGAAATAAAACGGAAGAAAAATGCTAAAACCGATGAAAAAAATGAAAATGTACCCTAGTTAGGAGGGCCCTAAGGGCAGACAAAAGGGCCCCACGTCTGACAAAAGGGCCCCTCTGTTCAAGGGAAAGGGCCCCCGATTTCGAGTCAATCGTTTTCTATACACTGTTACCATCGAATCCACTACTGAATGAGAATGCAGTCATTGCATTGGCATGAAAGTCATCAATCAAGAACCTCCGCTCGCGACAGAGGGCCCTCAAAATAGTACAGCCTCCGCCATGATAAACCATAAAACGCCCCTGATTATATTCAATATTCGGACAAGCATAATAGTTTTGTACGTCTTTCGGCTTGCTAACCGTGCTATAAAAGGCATTCGATAAAGCCAATCTATAGAAGTAGTACATAAAATAAACATTATTTTTCCGAAGCACACTATTTTGCCTTTACCTTTGTTTTAGGACTTCGAATTTTGTTTAATGGTTTAGATTATTCGTACTCGGTTTTATTTTATAATTATTGAAGTATACCGAGTATGAATTCAAACACTCCGAGCATCAGTTGGAATGTTCTGAAAGGGAAATAACTCTAATGTTTTCATCGTGTTCGTCTTGTAACCTGTTGATTTAGTACTTATGTTTTTTCTATGATTTCAGTTTGAATGGTTGAGATATTTCCAGACAATATTCCAGACTAAAGGTGTTGATATAATCATAAATGATTCTCTGTTTATCATTAATGAAGTTCCTGAATATTTTAGCAGATTGTTCCAACTTTTATCTTCAACACCACCACGGTTTGTTTTAATTGATGTGATGATAACCATTGCCTGTCTATTCATATCGGCTTGACCCTGCACAATGTATGTTAATGTCAAACGGGTTAGAGGTTTGGTAATTGTTTCCAAACTTGCTGGGGTTGTTCAACCATATATTACCATAAAGATAATTCTTATCTAGTTTTTGTATACGTTCTGTAGGTATCCACCATTCAAAATGGCACTGTTGGGCGTATGTTCCTTGTCTGGCATGTTTGAAGATTTTATTATATATATAAATATTGCAGTTTCGAGACTGTCCCGGGGAACTTAAGTTACATATATTATCTCAGTATTAAATGTTTTCCGTTAAATTAGATTATGACATATATTATTAACATTTAGAAACAGTTTATTAATCGGCCACTATTCTGTTTTATTTCAGAATTCTTTCAAATTACATCGGATGGAGAATTACAAAATCATTTGTTACTGATTTAACCAATGAGTTAGACAACTTAAATACTAATTATAAGAAGGTAAATTTAAAATAATTTATGGTGTTTATCGTTAACGGGTTAGAACAAAACAGAGTTATCTTTCCTTGTACGGACAAATAAACCAAGAACATATACACTTAAAATCACTAAAGTCATCATACTTCGTGTAAATAAACCAGTTTTACATTTTATTAATCGTATTTCGATATATATATATATATATATAACCCCTTCAGCTTCAGTTGTCGGTCGGTCCTTACAAATTTCCTGGTAGGCCTAACGACTTGGCACAATACATTTCTACACTCATGTCAGCTTATTTTTTGAAATATGCACTATGCAGAGATTGTTCATTGTGTATTTGAAAACAAAAACCTATAGAATTTACAAATCTTACCGATTTATCGTCCCTGTCATTTTCTGACTTTTAAACCTTGTTAACACGAAACAGGATAAAGTTCACGGGGGCATTTTTAAAACCATAGGTGATATGGTTCATTTAAAATTAAGATGGATCCCTACTCTCCTGGCATTCTATCTTTTTTTATTTCTTGTATCAAAGATAATATTTGGTACAAGTGTTTCTGTACCAAGATGGCAAAAATGTGCCGAGTACACTAAAAATGGATTAAAGATGGCGGCTGGTAGAATGTTTGTTGATGAAACGTTTGATAAAGCAGCAAAAGATAATGTAAGTAAAGCTTGCAATTTGCGAAATCATTTTCTTGTTTAATGACCTATCATATAAAATAAAATATCCGACACAGTAGTCTCTACCGACACAGTAGCTTATGTTATGTAGAGGTATTTTTTTATATTTGTTACTAAAATGATGATATACAAAAGGCAATGAATTACTCTTGGGATATGCTTATATTCTCTTTTCTTCTCATTCAAATACCTTTTGCTACGGAAGCCCATAAGGGTCAATCAAATGAAAAAAAAAATTCTGACTATCTTGTAATTACAAGATAGGCTATCTTGTTATTACAAGATAGCTATCTTGTTATTACAAGATAGCCTAAGATAACCTATCTTGTAATTACAAGATAGACTATCTTGTTATTACAAGATAGCTATCTTGTAATTACAAGATACCGAGATGCCAATTTAAAGGTCACCATACACCGATTTCATGCTCCCATAAATACCATTGCCTTCATACACCCACCAACTGCATATTTATATCATGACTCATCAATTTTAATACGCTCTTTGAAGCCACAGAACGTTATTTCTATTTTTCAAACTTCTTTAAATTTTGATTTTTGAAAAGTAAGTAAGGAAAGGGATATTCTGAAAAACGGACCCTCCATCAATGAAATGAGCTGACTGACATAGCGTTTAAAAGCAGATTATTTATAGCTTGCGGTATCTCCTGATGTATACAATGTTTTGAGAGGGATTTGAAGCAAACGTTTGATAGATTAATTAGCTTGAATATATTTTTAGCCCAAATATATCATCAAATCACACAGTTTGTACGCGCGGAAGGTATCTTTAAGGAGAACATGAAATCAATGTATCATAATGCTATTAATGAGGGAATGAAATTAATGAGAGTATGAATAGTATTTAATGAGGGCACAACCTGGTGATGCCGATCCCGTGACATACAAAAGGGGGATTCGAAACCACGTCAGTTGACTCAATGACAGGCTTTTAAGATAAAACACGCACGTGCTAACAAATCGACCTGCCAACCCTCCAGCTCAACGAAGTATTATTGTATGTTACGGGATCGGCATCATCAGGTTGTCAGTCCTCCGGGTTCCTCCAAGTGCTAAACAGAGAGGGGTATATGGTTTAACGTCCACTCGACACAAACTAGGTCATTTCGAATCCCCATTTGTACGTGACAAGGAGTAGGATCGCCTGTCCATCCTCGCCTGTCCACCGGTTTCCTCCAACTGCTAAAGAGAGTGAGGGGAGGTGTAATGTCCACTCGACACAAACTAGGTCATTTTGCGACTAACATATAGTTTAATTTCAATAATCGCTTGCACGTATGGATCTTTAGCAGTGGGAGGAAAGCAGAGGACCCGGAGAAACCCCACGATGTTGGACAGGCGATACTACTCCTTGTCGCGTACAACGGGGGATTCGAAATAACGCCAGTTGACTCAATGACAGGCTTTACGATACAGTGCGCATGTGCTAACAAATCGACCTGCCAACCCTCCAGCTCAACGAAGTATTATTGTATGTTACGGGATTGGCATCATCAGGTTGTCAGTCCTCCGGTTTCCTCCAACTGCCAAACAGAGAGGGGGATGTGGTTTAACGTCCACTCGACACAAACTAGGTCATTTCGGGACTAACATATGGTTTAATTTTATTTCAATAATGCACTTGCGCGTAGGCGTCTTTAGCAGCGGGAGGAAAGAGGAGGACCCGGAGAAAACCCACGATATTGGACAGGCGACCCTACTCCTTGTCACGTACAACAGGGGTTTCGAAACCACGCCAGTTGACTCAATTACAGGCTTTGTGATACTGCGTGCACGTGCTAACCATTCGCCATCCAACCCCCACCCCACTACTAAAGACCCCTACGCGCAAACGAATTATTGGAATTAAATTAAACCATATGTTAGTCCCGAAATGACCTAGTTTGTGTCGAGTAGACGTTAAACCCCATTCCCCCTCTCCCTCCCCCCTCTCTCTCTCTCTCTCTATCTCTCTCTCTCTTTCTCTCTCTCTCTCCCACACACACACACACTTTGGCTTATAATTATCCGATAAATCAGTGTGGGACGACCTTGAAATACAAGAAAACTAATTTGGCTATCTTGTAATTACAAGATAGGCTATCTTGTAACTACAAGATAGCCTATCTTGTAATTACAAGATAGTCAGAAGGCTTTGGCTATCTTGTAATAACAAGATAGGCTATCTTGTAACTACAAGATAGCTATCTTGTAATTACAAGATAGTCAGAATATTTTTTTTTCATTTGATTGACCCTTATGGGCTTCCGTATTTTGCAATTTCGACTGTGTTTCTATGTTTTCATTACTGATACAACACTGACCAACGAGCGTATTTTGATTTTAATCGACCAGTTTACCACTGCTAGCATATTTATGTGTGAAACTAAATTTCACAGAATCTATTTGTAGATAATGGTGATGATAGATAACCTTAGATCTGTTTTCAAAGAACAACTTGAATCCAATACATGGATGGATGAAGAGACTAAGCAAGTAGCGAGAGAAAAGGTGAGAAAATACCGAATTTAAGTTTTTAATGATAATAGAATTGAAAGTAGTATAGTCGAATCATGTGGGTCCGTGTCTTAAACCGGCGCCGAGAAAGTTCATCTGGATTTTTTGGCGTGGTGCAGGACGGGAGGTGGGGGGGCAGCTGTCTAGTCGCTCGAATGGTACAAAAACACGAGGTCCTGTGTACACATTCACGTGGACGTAAAGATCCCTTGGCAGTTGGAATTCGATATTAGCGCAGTCCGGGCAAAATTTCCCTCATCGCACACTGTATGGCATGTGCCCATCTTCATTAGCACAGTCGGAGCAGAACAGTAGGACGTACCTTACGAAAACCTTACCTGTTTGGTTCCCATAAACGTGTTTTATAGCAACCGCAAATTGGTTAATGCCGTTGCTTCACTTGGATTGTCGTGGACATCTTATTAACAATCGTGCAATCTGTTAGTAGTAGGACCCATCTTTGATTAGGGATCATATTCTTTATCAATTTCGTATGACAACTTACATATTTTATCGCATTGACCTGTGATCGGGTCATAAGCATTTATTACGTTCATTATATATTTGTCTCGACCTGGTATATGTGTGCCTGTACATGAAGTCAGATCCTTCACAGTGACATTTTCGCCAGGGATGGAGGGTATAATGCTGCAATTGAAGCATACAAGAAAAATTAAACATGTCGTCATTATCTTTTTTTAGGTCGATGCCATTGGTGAAAATGTTGGGTATCCCGATGAAATATTAGATAATAATTACTTGAATAATTTATATAATAACGTAAGTAATAGATTATATTCCGGTCTTTCAAACGTTCTAATATTTTGGAGCCATTTTCCAAGACGTATTCCATGTTGAATAGGAATACCCAAACTCTTTAATATTCTTTTGCAGTATGAATATGGAGACAACTATTTTGAAAATATTTTGAAAACAGAATATGAACTGAGTAAAGAAGCGTTTAAACGTTTAAATATTCCCGTAGATCGAACTAGGTAAATAGAGATATAACATAATTAATAATAGCACTTTTAAAATGTATATATGAAGAACTTATTAAAGATCGTTGTTGACGCCCGCATATCACAGTTGAAATAATAAGACTAAACATCACAATATCATGTCGGTTTAATGGCCGCTGTTCCCTCCTTAAACCTTCCACGTGGCACTGTAATTGTGTTGAATGTCTGCACAACACATTACTTCGGTCATTCTGATAGCATACGGTTATTTTTTTTCATGGTCAGGTACGGAATGTTAGGGAGACGAATTATTCTATCCAGACTATTTTGCATTTTTGTTTTCTCAGGGGGGTTGGGTAGCACGTGGGCGCTGTATCATAAGGTCTGCCATTGAGTCAACATGTGCGGCTTTTAATCGATTCCCCGGCCGCACGTGGCCTATCCACTCTCGTAGGTTTTTCCCGGCCCTGTAATTTCCTCCCACTGCTAAAGACCCCTACACGAAAGCGAATTATTGAAATAAAATTGATTCATGTGTTGGTCTCCGAGGTGACCTAGTTTGTGTCGAGGTGACGTTAAACTCATTTCCCTGTATGCCTACCCGACGTTGCTACTCGTCTACTTCCCCCTTCTTCAACGATTATATAGCCATTGTCGTCTGAATTTACACTTGTAAACGGTCATCCTTATACCATACCTATAAAAGTAAACACCATTATGCATGTTCTTACCTTTTGAAGTATGGTGGTAAAATCTGAAAAATTTTAATTTTATCCGTGCAATTTAAAATATTTACTGATATTAAATGATTATTTTAACATTAACAGTTGGTCTTATGGTTTTGGCCCAGCAACTGTAAATGCCAACTACAAAGGCGGAACCAACTATATTGGTAAGTGTATGCATGTATTTGCATATCTTAGGATAATTATTGATGAACACTGACCTTCCGTTCTTTTGATGTTTTGGAGATGCTCCCTCCGAAAGCCCAAAAGTCAAGTGGTTCAAAGATTTTGGACGTTCCAGATAGCATACATGTATATATTATGGACAAAATGGACACAATGTTTTGCTAAAATGTAGAAATTAGTTAAAGTAATGCTTTCTTGTGTTTACGTCCATGCCTATATAATAATACCATCGAGATTTTCCGGTGGGTTTCGGCTTGTCAGTGATGCCGGACGGAGGGCCAGGCAAGGGATAATATATAGTTGTGCCGATGGTACAAAAAACAGAGGTACATTTTGGCGTGCATGTAAAAGAACCTTTGACAGATGGAATTCGAAATAAGTGTATTCCCTCATAGCACACTCTATGACGTATGCCCGTCTTCATTAGCCAAGGCGGTACAGATCAATAGGACGTTAAACCCCATTTCATTTCATGTAGTAATTATATTAAAAGTAAGATACCAGTAACTTGTAATATTTGGTTGACTTGTATATCACGTACTTTCAGAATTTCCAGCTGCATTTTTACAACCACGATATTATAGTAAAACATATCCCAAGTAAGTTAAACTATGATATGTTCATGTATCAATCGTATTACTACATGTAGTAGCTATCATCCATTGTTAGTTTTAGGATCTTATCATCTTAGGCAGCAATAATAACAGTAGCGTATCCAAGGCATATTATCATCATGATCATCCTCAACAGCATCATCTTTGTAATTATCTTTGTGGTAACCGTTTTCACCGTTATCTACCGCGGCAACAGTATCACAACTGTACCATCAACAGCTCATCCTTGGGCTGTGGTAATTATCGACTATAATAAGTCCATCAGTAACATCATCGTGAATTATGAATTATGCTATTGTTATTTTTAGTTCCGTGAATTATGGCGGTGTTGGTATGGTAATAGGACATGAAATTACTCACGGCTTTGATGATCTAGGTAAATATACAATATTCATAATATTCACTGGAATCATTGATGTAAAATGGCTTTGATGATCTAGGTAAATATACAATATTTCCTACACTGGAGTCATTGATGTAAAATGACGACTTTTGGGATTACGACTGGCAATACCATTGATGGTTTTCGTATAATGACTTTACAACGTCATTGTGTTTTATTACACATTTATATTTGATATCTAAAAAAAGAAAACTAGAACAGTTGACAATCACGAATATTGACTTTAGGTCACATAATGAATGTAAAACAACTAGGAATTTTCACTTCAAAAAGCGGAACAACTGTTAAATCCAGCAATACATTTTTCCAATCTATTATATCTGAGCTGCTACAGTAGAAATATGAAATGTAGTCTCAATGGTACCTGTTTTGTAATATCCACCGATTGATAATTTTATACCTATTGAGGAGGGTGGTATTGAGAATATTCAGTTAAGTGCGACAACTCTACTTTTGGTGGGAAATGTGTGTCGAGAGATTCTGTCATAGACAAATCGAATAGTAGACGAGTTGGTTAGCTATTACATTTCAGAAACAATCAGAGCTTTTATTTCTAGATAGATTGTGAATGTAGCTTGCTTCATATAGAAAACTGATAGTCTCCTTTATTTCGTACAATATTACAGGTCGACAATATGATAAGAACGGTAACGTGCGTCAGTGGTGGACCACTCAAGTCATCAGTAGATTTAAAGAGGAGGCACAGTGCGTTATAGATCAGTATTCTAATTTTACCGTGCCGGAAATTAATCTAAACGTAAGTCAAATGTACCCAAATATAAGCTCGGCTTAATAGACGATAACATCATTTAGGGGTACTCTCAATACACTAAAATGAATTCTGTTCAAACAGTTATTAAACAAATAAAGTATTGAAATAGTAGTATGGTGGCTGGATTAGGCCAAATCCAAACAATATATCGATTTCCCGAGAGTACTCAAGTATATTTTCACAGCGTTTTTATCTTAGTTTGAACAATTCCTGTACCTGCAAAATAATAATGTATACAAACGTACAGCAGTAATTTTAATGTTTTACATTATTTCATTGTCAGATAAATGGTATAAATACACAAGGTGAAAATATAGCTGATATAGGTGGAATTAAACAGGCTTATCAGGTATATACATTAAGGTGTACATAATTTGCTCTATAATTGTAATACCTCCGATTAGTTGGAATTTCTTTATATTAAATGAAGAAAAGGGTCTATTTATTTGGGCACAATCTGCGGTATTTAGTACGTAGTAATCGGAGTTAAATGATCTATGCTAAAAGTTAAATATTTCTGGCAGTTCCAGCAGGGAGGGAACGGAGGGAGGGAACGGAGAGATTCACCCGGAGTATTATCAAACGTCATAGGCGAAACGCGGGTATTGGAGTATGTCTTGGATATGGAATACAATTAACAGAAATAATTGCTTCGTAGAATCAAACAGAAAGTTGAAAAGCTTGGCTCATTGTCTTTACAAAGAGTTAGCTTCGGATGAAAAGTACTTTCATTAATATAGTGTACATCAGTAAGATAGGTAGGTGTAGGGGCGGGGGCACCATGACTAATCAATCGTTCCTCAAGGAAAGCCCATATCAGGGATGAACAAAAAGTATCTCATAACAGTTACCATAAAGAGTTGTCAATAAGAATGCTGTTTAATGACCTTTGGGTACATAAAGTGTGACACTATGGGGACGGATTATGACTGTCGTCTAGGTCTTTCTTGGACTGTGTGATAGCAATTATTTCAATCATCAATTAAATGACTCTGGAACACCGTTTTTGTTGTTACTATATATATGTTTTCGGGGAGGCAGATTCGATTTCTGTCATATACAGCTGCGTAAAAGGGTCGTATGTTCACAAATTTAGCATATTTACAAGATGGTTGAACGTTTTCTAAACACATTATTATCATTTATTTACTTTTCGTATATATTTACTGTACTGGAGTCCAATTTTGGTATGAAGGCTATTAGCTTGTAGACCATGCCTGAAAATCGGTACCGTGTGGAACTCATTTGGTATATTATGCAACCATGAAAATTCTTCATCCGAGATGACCACTGAGCTGATATCGATTTTCCTGGGAAAGAAAAGCATTTTCCTGGCATAAAAGAGAGCATAGCGGCAGTGTGGTGCTTATGTCACGTGCCCTTGATGCTCCTACTACGACCACGTCAAGCGCTTACTAAGAGATCTTGCGCTCATGGCCAAGCCATGGCTGCTCGAAGAGTGTTCCCAAGTGTCGAATTTTGGTACGTAGCAGTCAGACCATGATACTTTCTCATGTCTCAGAGTCAGAGTGCTTTTCCTTTGAAAATATGTCTCTGAGAGCATTTTGAACAGGAACATGTAGTTCAGCAGGCTTTAAAACATAGGAATCGACACTTAGATTACACAAATCGGACAACTACAAATATTTCTAAGCAAAACCTCAACTGGAGAACAATTGTGCCAAATTTAATGTCTGCATCATCATTTGCACGATCCTGCTGTTATCTGCCCCACTAATAGAAGCACTACCACTTACCTGCATTTTCATAGAATGTAGATGTCGATAATGATGTATGTTATTTTCTAGGCGTATAGAAAGTGGATAAAAGAAAGAGGAATGGAAGAGGCTAGATTACCAGGATTAATTTTTAACCATGATCAACTTCTTTTTATAAGTTTTGCACAGGTACTTTACGCATTTAAAGATTATTTAAGGGGATTTTAACGATATTTAAAGTGAATAATATGGGTATAATTGGTATAAGTGTATCTCCGCTACATATAAATGATGGTATTTCAAATAATCGACGCTGTCTTTTTCTAACATGATATGAAGGTACGAATTAACCCCTCTCAGTTACCAAACGTTATTTACCAAGTCTTCTGTTTTCAGACCTTCTGTGGAAATATGCGAGCCGAGGAAGCTAAACAACGAATATTAACAGAATATCATAGTCCTGATAGATTTAGGTAAGAAAATTTCTACATTCTTCATTATCTATGTTGAACAAAAATAATGTATCGTACATCAAAAAGGGGCATCGGGTGTTCTGGGAAGGGTAACCATACGCTGCCCTATGCAACTAGCTTAACACTGCTCACTGCTATTTTAGGTGACGATTGAGAAATGGATTTAAGCAGGGGAGACAACTGTGTTTACGATAATAGTAAATAAATGTCCTTTGAATAAAAAGAATATCACTTATACTTTGTAATATTTTTTCAGGATCATAGGTGCTTGTCAGAATTCAGAAGATTTTTCTAGAGTATTTGAATGCCCAGTTAATAGTTACATGAACCCAAAACGAAAATGTTCGGTGTGGTGATAGATCAAACATTTGCACGCGTGAGTGTGATGTATTCAATGACACTGCTGAACTGTATCAATATACGGAACATGGTTGCATTATACTAAATATGCATAAATATTTACCAGTGGTCCAATAATAAATGCCAAAAGCAGGAAAGTTGGAAATCATGGCAGCCATTTTGTCTGTAAATTTTGATGATCGGATTTTTTAAAAATTATTTGGAAATGGTATCTTTCCATCCGGTGAACTAAATTACGTATAATTGTAGATCATCTTGTATACATGTAGATTATTATTTAGATGTTGTAATTTCATCGATTTGTTGCTTTGTCTCTAACATTATGTTATCTATTTTAACCCCCATAACGATATTAATGCTATGTAGTTAATTATATAATCCTAATGATATTAGTTTATGTACTTAGTGTAAATTCCTAATGATATCAGTTTTATAACCCCATATTATGCAATTTAGCATATAATCCTAAAGATATAAGTTTATGTATTTAGTGTAAATTCCTAATGATATCAGTTTTATATAATGTAGTATAAATTCCTAATGATACTAGTGTTATGTAATTTGATATAAATTACAAATGATATTAGTGTTATGTAATGTAGTATAATTTTTTAATGGTATTAGTGTAATGTTATGTAGCATAAATGATAATGATATTGGTGTTATGTAATGTAGTATAAATGTTAGATGGTATTTGCGTTATGTAATGTAGTATACATTTTAAATGATATCAGTGTTGTGTAATGTAGTATAAATCTCTAATGATATAGTGTTATGTAATGTAGTATAAATCCACTAATGATAATGACAATTAGTGACAGCATTATGTATTAACATGTAGCTTTATGGATAACAGTCACTAGTAATAACTGTAACGTTTCAATGAGGGTACTCTAGCCGTTATCAAGTAATGATACAATAAAACATGGCGTTATGTAATTTAGTATACACCCCTAATTATATAAGTTATATGTAATTCCCCTTTAGAGGCATTTAGTAATTCGATAACGCAATAAACAATACTTATGTTAGAACAATTTCTAATAGAAGAGTATTATATAAACGGTATCGTGCAATTATAGTTAGTGTTATAACGTTCTATTATCTAGTATGAATCTTAAACATACATTATGCAAGAGCTAAATCTGCTAAATGTAAGTCCTTCTTTAGACCCGAAATGTTATATAAACTATTAATTAGACATTAATTAACTTATCCAGACCATTATCAACTCTGGATGTCAACACTAGCCTGCGATATTTGTTGGATTATGATCCGATTTGCTGCATAACTTTCCTTTACGATTTAATTTAGTAATGGTGATCGAGGCTAATCGGAACTTTCAACCGCTTAATTCTTGGTTTATAGTCGATCAATTTGACTGAAATTTTCAAAAATTGCCTTTACATTATGTAGATTTTAACTATTATAGTGAGGACTGCCAATTCGATATATAATCTCCCATGATGTATTAATATGATTGTTGACATGGCAAAAATGTCTTAGATAAACCTGAATGGTCTTATTGGATTTTTTTAATCTGGTTAAGGTATATATTATCCAATCATATCATGATTTGGCGTTGCCCAACGGGGAGCGGGCTGTTGCAAATTTTATTTTAAATTTAATTTTAAAGTGTGAACTTTCCTCCAACAAAACTGCGCCAGATCATTAAAATAATTACACGCGTGTTTTGTATTATAATTCCTATGTATATGAATGTTAAAAGGTGGGGCAGATGGTATTATTACATAGCTTTCGGTTAAGTGAATCGTATTTGACATTTTCAATCTTATGCTACTCATTTGTCACGCATTGTAATTTTGGTTTGTCATTATTATTGTTTTGTAATAAATAATGTTTATTATGGGTGTTTCTTTCTATTTACGTACATATAATACCATTAAAACTATACGAGGACACACTTAGCCCCCTAGTCTTCAGCGTACGGTCTGTGCCAGTTCTCCACATTTGACAATATTTTACTGCATAATCAATAGCATAAAAAAACACTCTGTTAAGCATGTGCAGTGGAACATATTAGTTAAATTTAATAAATGAAATGAAATGGGGTTTAACGTCCTACTGTTTTGTTCCGGAAGTGACATGTTAGGATATTTGGTCTGTGTATGTTGAAAAACGCTGTCATCAAGCACAAAAACATCGAAGCAGACGATGTCACTTGTAAGCTGACAATCAAACCACGTGATGTAAATATTTAGCTATGCGGGGTGAATTGGGCCACAGCGTACTGTTCAGTGTGAGTGAATTAAGATTTATTCTTCTTCATTGGCTAAAAGTACATGTTTTAACTAAGCCAATGAAAAGGATGCCTTCTGAAAATCATTTAGTTTCTGTTTTAGTGAATAAGGCCGATATAGTACCACAACGAGTTTTAATGTCAAGTAATCCTGCATGAATTACATCCAATAACCACCGTATCCTATTACTAAGATGCGATCAAAATATATCACTAATATCAGTTGTGAAAATGTTTCGAGCAGGCGACTAAAAATAAACGATGGTAGAATTCCAACCAATGTCCGAGCAATATTCATTCTCCCCTTCCTCGTTAGCAAAGGCAAACCAAGGTTCTACTGATAAGTAACTTACAATCATCAATGATGAGACTGGCCCTGTTAACTGCAAAAATATCCGACAAACTAGGTTTGAATTCATCAAATCTCTCTTTGAGATATAACTGATAAATGAGGCACGCATGCTGAGTGTATATAGCAACGTATGACAACACACACATAGCGTCTATCCAACAATACTTAGCATTTGCAAAGAATGCAGTCGTTTTTGATGAATACGCTCTTCAAATCTCCGCCGTCATACATCAGACAGTCAAAGTTTTCAAACTAGTTCCACCAGAATTCCAACTCCAGTTCAAGCCTTCCAAGGCTTCATCACCAGCCAAGGGTATGTCACCTTCCCGTTGATCATCACCTCCCCGAGCTCCAGATCTCTGAAGTACCGGATCTAGTGGGGGTGGGCGGCAAAGTGGGACAATTATCCTATTTTTCAAAACAAAACACAATTCCTGGAGGAAAACACCCCAATCACTCAAGGGGGCAGAGTACATACTAGTATGTTGGCTGAATTGGTGAGAACGGCCAACTGGTATCTTTAATAAATTACTTTTTTTCATTTGAATACTTAATGATATAAATGTTACCGATAAAATGTGAATATTTTGTTCTAAATGTTGATTTTGTGCATGAAATATCGTCCTTACCATGTAAAAACAACAATCACGAGTTAAACCTGCTGTTTTCGCATATAAAATGATGAAATTGGAATGTAGAAACACAAATCATAAATGTTGTCCCATTTCGTCTTTCATAGGTGTATGCTCACAGATTATATATAGAAATTCCACCGCCTGGATATAGATTAATATGTACGAATATTTTATGTGTTTATGACATTGCCGATATTTATATAGCCTACTATTATTCAGAATTGAAAGAAATCTTAAAATTTGACCAAACAACAAATGCATTGACTACGATTGTATAGAAGTCATACATTTATATGAAAGACAAAATAAGTAGGTTAAATATATAGATGCAGTAGAATAGTAATAGTAATATTTATTCACCATAGTAGGTGAAAGACCTATAACACCATACAGAATAGTTGTATCAAAAATAGTTAAATGTATACAATAGGCATCAAAATCCAGGTACTCGTATATCTAACTTGTTTAACTATCGTGTAAGGTAGGAACGTAGAGATGAGAATCAGACTGATACTCTAAAATATTTCACATCTTCGGGAAAAAATTTCATCCAGACATATCCAAATGATATTATGGATTTTCATTTCCAACTTTGCTCTATGGGGTCGCCGTTAGTTGCAGATATTTCTTTATGTTTTATAGATTTTTAATTATACATTATGTAAATTTGATCTGAGGTTCAACGGCGGTTGCTGATTTACCGTTAAAATGGACAGTCGAAACTTTGTTTATTGTCGTAACAACGGTAGCAATAATCATCAAGACTACGATATTATTCTTATTTGAAAGCAATTTTCAATATAATCCCTTTACATTATCTATTTTTCTAGCTATTACAGCGAGAACTGTCAACTCTTTATGTAATCTTCGAGTATGTCCCTTAAGTGCTGTCGATATAAATTCATAAAAAGTGGTAACAAATTCAAAAGAAGGCAGATACATATTTTCTTATCATCTGATGAGCAGGGGCGGATTTGGGCCGGGAACCGGCCCGGGCTCCCGTGTCTGAGCGGCTCCTTTTACTGACAGCGGAGCCAGAGGGGGGTGGCGGGGGGCTCTCCCCCTGGAAATGTTTGAAAAATGAATCCTAAATATGCGATTTGGTGGCATATCTGATTATAATCTCTGTCAAATAATATATTTCATAAGTCGATTAGCTTAGGCCAAAACCCCGATGTCCAAGTAATTTACAGTCATCAACCTGTGAAATTATCATATCGTCATATTATTAATTAACGTATTATCATTGTATCGTCAAGAGTCAAGAGAATTTAACTGGTTAAAAAATGGGAACAGTTGACAAAAATTTGACCATTTGATTAACCAGTTAGGAATATTGAATAAGTAAGAATATTTTCATTGAAAAATATCCCATTTTTGTTGCCGGGAGCGCTAGTTGATTCCTCCTGTGATGGAAGGCCACGAGACACATTGGTACAGAGTGACGAAATGAAATTCATAAAAGCTGCTTTTTGAATTTTCGATTCTGGCGCTTCCCTACAGACAAGGTGCAGGTGACTTAATAATTAGTAAATTGTCGGGCGACAGTGTCGGGTGAATCCGATGAAAGTTTCGGATGAAATTCAGAATCCCCATTGCAGGATTCCGAATTCTGGCCCACGCCCAGCACACCCGGCCCAGAAAGTCTATTATAGCAGCCCATTCAAGACTCCAGTGATGGCGTGACGGTCCGTTAAAGCCACCGGCCACATACAACATGATCATCATCGCTCCATGGCCGGTCCAATACCCCCCTCCCCATATAATGTTCAGCAAAAAAGGGGGGGTGGACGAATTGTACGTCCCAATCTGCCCCTGCTGATGAGATATTCCATTTAAACATTTTCTGCAAGCAACGACATTATTTATGTTCTGTTTATCGAAAGTAGAGGAGTTTGATATTTCAGTAGTATGTGGTTAATCTAGTTGCCACAAGAGCCATTCTATTTTTTTTCCCGGAAACATACTGTCTGTACTGAATATAGTTTTTAGTATGTGAAATTTAGAAGTAATGATTCGTTCGAACACGTCATGGTATTAAAGATTGCAATGTCATTGCGTAGCATTGTTTGTGATCCCATGCTTTCAGTCACTTTCAGAACAATATCATTGATAGAAAAATATGATATGAGTATAAAAAAAAAATCTCACGGGGTCTGTGAGAGTAGTGGAGGGGGGGGGCAGCTTAGAAACTTGAACAGGGGCCCGGAGCCTAGAAAAGCACGGAGGTATGCCGAGTTATCTTTAAAAAATTGTTATAGATTTTAAAAAAAAATTATTTAATACACTGTTACTTGATCGTAAAGTGTGTGTGTACCTAGTGACGTGGGTAGGATTAAAATCGGAATCTGGCAGTCTACTATATTTTTTGGAAAAATTGTATTTTAAACAATAAGCCACCTGTCCGCACATTCGCGTCGTGGGCTCCGTTAGAGGCTTTCGTCGCCGCCAGGGTATTCAGCCCCAGGCAGGTAATCGAGACCTGGTAGAGTTTATTGCTCCATTCTGATGTTTTATGCTTAGAAATAATAAAAATGGATCCATACCTGACATCAACCATGTCTATAGTGCTGTCTGGAGAAATAAAGCTTATTATTATTTTTTTTTTAAATAAATAAACAAAAATGGATCCTAAATGGCAATTACTTACAGAATAGGCTTTAGTTTCCATAAAGTCATTAATTGTAGTGATCAGTCATCTTTCAACATGTTTTATTGTATAATAAAACCTATTTTAATGATCAGATTATCTGACTAGTGGTGAGAAATTGTTCGTAGGAATTAGATATTAAAATAATGGATCCGCGTTTGTCTTTGAAAACGAATTGATTGAAATGTTTACTTATTCGCCCGGCACTTAAACAACACTTTTAAAAATGACGAAGCACATTAAATTAATTTATACAACCTTCACCGGTGTGTTGATTTTGTATATATATATTCATTTGTATGTTTTGTTGTATCATATGATAATATGAGTCTTTCACCTTCTATATAACCTACTTTTTTGATAATACATAGAAAAGCATATATTCTCATGTCAAAATAACCATGACTTGCATAAAAGCATAGCCAATATTATGTATTTGGTCTGGCACCTCAGCATTTTTCAGGATAAATAATCAGACATCAGTTTCTTTTCCCTGTTCATCTGGAATCCGCCAAGGTGATAATTTGTCCTCAACATTATTTAATTTGTACATAAACGACTTAGTTAAAGCTCTAAATAAGCTTAATAATGGTATTGCTATTGGTGGTCTAAAATTTTGTGTTTTGCTCGATGCCGACGATATGATTTTGCTAGCATCCCACGGAATCGGATCTACAAACGATGCTCGATTATACAGCTGAGTGGTGTAAGAAGTGGAGGTTGTCAATTTTAATAACTGTAAAACAAATACAGTTCATTTTAGACCAAAACAGTACATTCCAATTCCATTTCGGTTCATAAAATATAGAATATGTCTCCTCCTACGAATCCGTACGAATAACATTGGATGAACACTTGGACTTTGAAAATTGTGCCACAAACCTTTCGGCTTCGCAATCTGGAAGTCGCGCCATTGGGGGTGTTATTTCAAAAATACATTCTTAAAAAAACAGAAAGTTTAAAATCTGTTTAAAACTGTTTGAAAGTTGCGTTATTCCTATAACTGATTACTGCTCTGGTGTTTGGGAATTCAAGCAATTTAACTAGATCGATCAAACACAAAATCGAACAATATGTTATTTCTTGGGACTTCACGCCTAAGGTGGTTTATAGAGGTGATATAAGTTGTACATCATGCTTTATACGACGATGGGTCAATATTCATAATAAAACACAACACAAGGTATATATGGATATAACTACTTCTCTATAATTTAATAACGACGTTTCGTAACACATACAGGTCGCGTTTTCAAGTTAATTTATTTATTATGAATAGTGATCCGTGCTTCTAGATGTCATTTAAAGAATTGGTGGATCAATATGCTGAAATTTTGTAACAATCTTGTATTAATGAGGTCTGATCGTTTAATTCCTTCTTAATCGTCCAAAATACAATGACGAAAGATGAAAAGTGTACTTTGTACTTTTAACAGTATTTGAAATTTTGTACCGTTAGTTTGTTTTTTTATGGGGGTGATTTTCTTAATTCACCCTTCAGATATTTTGTATATTTGTGTATTGAAAAAGTGTTTGGTGAAAGACACTTAAAGGAAAATATAGCTGATAATGGTGGACTGAAATTCAGTTTCCATGTAATGTATACCTACTAGTAAGATATTCAACATATTATCAGGGATCTGCACAAAGTTTCAGTTGAAAGAGCAATAACACTGTATTTCATAATATTTGTTTGTATGAATGAATAATCAGGTTATTATTGTATTTGACATTCCTATTATTCATTATGCCATCTGTCTGAATATTTCGTGACTTAGGCCCAAATGTATAGCTAGATACAAAATAGTGGGCGTAACATATCATTAGGCCCAGAATAGCTAAATATTATCGGGTGACTTGATAATCGCGTTGATAATGACATACATCCCATGTCTTAGTGAAGTATAAGTATGGTTTTAGCAACGTCAATATCCTGGCTGTTGAGGTCATTGGGCAAATTCTGGTGAACGAGAGTATTGGAATGGAAGTCAATGGGACAGAATCTTGAGATTCGCCCGTCAATTCCGCTTGTTAAGTGAAAGTTAACAGAAAATTTGCACAGTTTGTCCCCGCACACACTAATGGTACTACTTTCTTACTTAGCGGCTCACTACAGATAAAACAAAACATCTAGAAATTACAAACAAACGTACATATTAGATTGAATGAATAGACAAAAACAATAATAAAATCAATAACAATCACCACAAACTTTATGTATGTCAACTTGAATAAAACAACTATATATATAGGAAATGCGATCTATGTTTTACCGGGGCGTTCAGTTTTATAGCCAGTATTTTGTTAACACCCATTGACATCCCATTCACAGTTTTTAGATCCACTACTGTGTACATCTGATTATACTTACATCAGTAAAACTTAAACGTAGTACACCATCATGTATTTGACTCATTTTCTGTGTTTTAGAAAGGTCATCTCCTGTGTTACCTTAGATATACGCCATAATGACAAGACCGTTTAGCCTATGGACAGAAGGTCCGAAAAAGAAACACAAAAAAACAACATAAATCGGATATAGAATATTTTATTTTCAAAACATAATAACGAACTTGATCTATAACATAATATCAGTGATATGGTTTCAAATTGAAATGAGTATTTAATAGTTTTGAGAATAGTTGATAATTTAACACAGTACTACAAACTGTTCGAGGTAAGTATCATTTTAAAGCATTATACTTGTATATGTCAAATCTATTAAAAAAACTTACTTAACATTATGAATTTTGTTCAGATGGTCCAATTTTATTTCATTGATTAGTTTGCGAGAAAAGACCCATGAGGTTGTAGAAGCGACTCCTCTCTTTGTCACGTACATGCAGAGAACCGAAACCACGCTACTTGACTCATTCACAGACCTTATGATGCAACGTTAACGAATTAACCATTCGACCACCCAACCCAAGACAGGCTATTAAATAATTACGTATCACAAAATCAATCATGAAATTTGTGTTTGTGACATAATTACATAATTTGCGCTTTTCTCAATGGGGATTTCTATGATTCTATGATAAACAGTTTTAATAGCAGCGGAATTCAAAAAATTCAACTAGTAATACTACAGAAAATTAGTTTTCTTGTTCGGAATTGTAGCTAAGAATGTGGAGCAATCAACACATAATGTGACTATTTTATGAACCGAGTCAGAAAAACACAACCAACGTATCATGATTGTAATTGCTAACGAAAACGAAGATCCCTAAAACAGTAGCAGCTATCTTGGTAGAAAGCAGATATTCTTCTCTATTCCAACTACCAAAGTTTGCACTTTTTAACTGGATTCATATAGCTACCTACTGCACAACCAAACGTTTTAGAAAACTCGGGTGAATTTTGCAAGGTACCAATAACTCTGAAAATAGATATCAATATTAATCAAACTTATATAAATTATATAAAATATCTGACAAGTTTGATAAAGATAACACATATTATTTGGACAATGTTAACAATAAGACCATTCCTACCATTTAATGGCTTAACGTTAAAATGAATGGAATGACATTCTAGACTAAAATCAGACAGGAGTTTGGTAAATACTGTATATTTATATTCAAATGTGTTGTCAGAATTCTAAATTTACCTATAAAGTCCTATACTGTGGTAACCATACTGATTATTAGAGAGATCACTCGCTTTGGTGTATTTCTCACAGGTTGACTGAAATCAATTATTAAAACGTTTTCACATGTTATACATAATGCCGTGTTAAAACATTTTATTATATACTTGTTCTGAAACTTGCTGCTAATTGTATTGTTCTGGCAAATTTTTGACGAAAAGAAATATTAGCATAATTTTAGTTCGACTATTATAGCCATTATAGTGCATGACAGATTTGTCGATTATATCAGATTATGTTGACATAAAGATTAAAACTACCTGAGCATAATTTATAAAGAAAATTTGATTTGGTGTCAAATCCAGACCAGGTAACATTGGTTCTTCTGCTCCTCTTTGTTGAACCCAATCACGATAAGCCTATATAATCACAAAATCATATTCACAATCTGCATGGTGTCATTTAATATTAAAATCATTTTCACAAACTGTCACCGATATTATGACAAAATAGAAACAATAGAGGTTGCTGGCAGGGCAAATAAATGTAACAATGCGACTTCTTGGGTTATGACCTTTCCCGTTAACACAAAACCTGAACAGATCATTCCTTCATACAACAAAATATTATAAAATATAGTGTTTTTGTCCTTTCAACTGTTACTTTGTGCATAACCCTGAGATATGCTGAATTCTACATCTGTTAAAAATCTTACTATTTAAGTATACATTACCTGGAAACTGAGTCTCAGTCCACCATTATCAGCTATATTTTCCCTCAAGTGTCTTTCACCGTTGAGCTATTTAATACACAAATATACAAAATATCTGAGGCATGAAAATTAAAATAACTCTGTAAATTACCAAACTTGGAAGCCTAATAAAAGTAACGATACAAAAATTCCAATCTTGTTAAAAGTACAAATATTTCAAGCCTAAGTCTCTTATATTTTGGATATTGTATTAAAGTGACATCGTGTTAATATTTTCTTTGACGTTAAGTGTTCAAACCACGTGAACTTGGGAAGCCAATCAAATAGCATGTAGTACGAAATTGTAATCGAATTGACTATCCTTGTTTGTGAAGTAGGCTTACTATGGACCAAGACGTCATTCCTACCATCTTGAAATTCTAACATCATATCAAAATCGGTGCGCAATAATATTGTGTTAGGAATATGCATTCCATAGCCAGAAACACTTTTTGAAATGCCCTGGCATAAAAGAGGAAAAACAACAAGAGCAGGGTACCATGATATATGCCGAACATGACGTCATCGTAACCATCTTAGCAAAACATCATGGAATTATGACATATCAACACTGTAGTCATTCAATCTTGACAACAAGTTTGAGGTCGATCGAAAAACTTAAATTGGGGAGCCTTGGTTTATTCCCAAAGAAGACGAGTATACAGATGAGTTCCGTCTCGGGTCCAGTTCCTGGTCCACAAATAAAAAATGGGCATTGCATTTCTGTTGTTTTTTACCTTTATTTTCGTTCCTGGGAGAGTATAAGTATTGTATTGATTAGTGAGACATAGAGCATTCCTTTTAAAATTCTTAATAACGTTATCTGTCCACCATTTCGTTGATTTTCCGCTTGCATGCTTTATTTCTCCTGTAAATGAAAACAAATAACCCAGTAAGTACATCACAGAAAAACAATTCCGGGCATATTATCATCCAGATGAACCTGTAGGCTTTGGCGTTTATTCCGTAAGGTAAAATATGTAAACAGTCTCTATAGATATACATGTACCTCTATCATCCAATCCTGAATGTGTTAATTCATGTCCAATAGCATTTCCAATTCCAGCAAAGTTAACAGAACTACAAAATAATATTGATATAACATCAGTCATATTATATACGCACAAGCAGATTAAATCATTCAAAATGTACTTGAAATTAAAATGCTTACACTATGCTTAAACAACCAGTATAGTATACACGTAGAAATTTTATTTCCTGGTGGGGCTTGGCGGCGGGGGGGGGGCTAGTTTAGTCTGTACAAGTTTACATGCACACCGCCAATCACATATGGCTGTAATTCAACAAGCAGTTTAGGTTATAAGGAATTTTTTAAAAAGTTATCTTCCACGCTGATTTGAAATGCGTCCATCAAGAATATCTGATATACCCGTAAATAACGAAAATTACATTTTGAAAAATGCTTCCCACCCCAAGTCACCAATGAATTAAGCTGAGTAATATGGCGTCTACAGTTTATTTATAGTATGCGATATCCGCCGTCGAATGCAAAGTTGTGAGAGGGATTTCAAGCAAACTGTTTAAAGATAATAAAATAAAACCAAGTACGAACAATCCAAACCATTAGTCAAAATTCGAAGTCCTAAAAAAACGGCCGAAGCAAAATAGTGTAATCAGCAAATGGCCTGTCCATCACTATTGGATATATTGTAGTACAACTATATCATCAAATCACAGTTTGTACGCGGGAAAATATATTTAACGTACATTCCTTCGCCTCGCCATTACCGGGTCGATTTACATGATATGACCAAATCTTACTACGCACCACATCCTTGCAACCCATCCATCATACTTAACCATCATACCGATAACGGCCGTAATGGGTTCGACGAATTTTTTTACTGAAATAGGTCTGCGAGAAGAGATCGAACAGTTATCAGCCTAAAGATAGGCGAAGGACTAAACCCTTTTAAATAATATAGTAAGCATGTGAAATTATCATCTTTTGATATGGAATCATGATATTATGTCCTTACAATAATGAGAAACATCTAATGAATTGGCGAATTTATCAGAGACAATATTTACAAAACGTTGATTAAAAATATTTTAAGAATGGTGCTTTTTCCTTGCTGAAAATGCTGAATTCTTAAAATATTTTAGTTTAAAATTTCGTGAATAAGACTCCGGTATAGTGGCCAACACCATTGAAAATTAAGTAGATGCATCGTACTTACGCTGGAAAATCTTTATGATAATAAGGGGGTTGAATGATTCCCGCTGAAAACTCTAAAATCATAAAACATACATTACTTATTCCTGCTTTATTCAACATGAGAATATCGAGATTAATTAAAATCAACCCACTGATAATCATTGGAATTCATACCAGTAAGTTGTGTGAAATGCATGAATATCATCAGGAAACTTGTTCTTTGGGATTTTAAGTTTAATCAAAATGTAACAAACGTTGTGACGTCTAGAGGATCCACAGCCTTTGTATTAAATACTTTTTGCCGCACCATGGGTCTTTTGTGCAAAGCGGAAACTACCTAAAACCGGTTGGCACATCCCGCGTATAACCCATGCTTCTCCTTTTTACTACATATCTTAATAGCCTTGTGATTTTGTAGTATTTTCACTTGTAGTCTTCACTTCCCCTTCACGTTGTGTATATACTTCTTTTTATCTATATCAGTTAACACGTTTGTCTTCTCAGATGTATTTACCAAATTATAACTCTTTTTCTGTGTCAACTATCAATCATTTTTAGTGCATATGAAACACGACAATGTGTGAATATAATAATTAACCACAAATATTAGTTAAAGAGCAAAAAATCTAGCTAGCATTCTTGCCTCATTTTACGCTTTTACATTATTTGCGCATATGAAGTGACCATTTTGTTCGGCAGTTTGGTTTCGATTTTCCCCAAATTATCTTCATTATGGGGTAACGGTGATATATTTAAACGATTTTTAAAATCGAATAAAAATTGTGATCTCTAGAGAGACTACGAGCTAAAAACGGGGTGTTTCATACAACCGGGAGTCATAAAATGCGGTCCGAAAATTTAAAGGAAGCGAGATCTTTGTGTTATTAATATACATTTCAAGTTTCATTAAAGGGCCAATCCCGATAACTTTTGGGGGAATGAAACTGCTTAATTCTGTGTTAAAATCCTTTAAAATCCATAACCGAAGGCCCACCTACTAACCCGATATTTGTGATACGCTTGTAAATAACTTAAACCTGACAGTCTTCATCCGGAAATGGAGACCGTTGTATTATACAGTATCTGGATAAAACCAGATTTTTTTCTACAAAAATAATATGTAGGTGAAATTTACCTTTTGTTATCAAGTACAGTGCATGGGTCATTCACTGTATAGACCTCTCAAGAAACGTTAATCGATTATCAGTTCACCCAATGAAAAAATTGACCCGAAATCTTAAAAGGGTTACGTGTCCGGATAAGCAGTGTTGACGTACACGCCCAAACGACTCAATATTTTGAGCTGAAATTTTGAGACAAGGTAAATACACCATGCCATTATATTTTGGTCCATAAATTACATAAATACTCGGACTTTAATTTTTGAGACTCTGTTCTTATCGGGATTGTCCCTTTAACATCGGATAACATTATGGCTTCTAAAATGCGGTCCGAAAATTTAAAGGAAGCGAGATCTTTGGGTTATTAATATACATTTCAAGTTTCATTAAAATCGGATAACATTATGGCTTCTAGAGTGTCCACAAGCTAAAACGTGTTTATTGTTATTACAACAGAAATAATACACTCAGAATTAATAGAGTAAAATCTTACCAATTTCGTTCTTTGGTGCCGAGTAGTAAGTGCTTACTGTAAATGGGTCATAATACCATCTGAAAAATAACATAAAATATGCTTTAAAGTGTCATTACCTAGAGCTGGATACGTGAGGAATAATATCCTATCTTCTAAACACAAATGAACCAAATGTAATTTAAAGTCCTAGTTTTCTGTGCCAATTACGAATCTAGGGTTATTGAAGACAGGCGAATTATTCCAACTGACAAAGATTCTTGGATGTCTTGGGGGAAACCAGACTGGCAAATGTCGAGTTACTTTTTCTACTTCCTCGGTAAACACACTGATCGAACCCGGGACCTACTGGCTAGTGAGCAGTGTGGAACTTCATCATAGTACAAGAGTAATTTGACCCCTCACACCCCTTCCGACCCCTTCACCACACACGCACACCACACACCATCCAAACCGATGAAGATATCAAAAGACTGGATAATACAATTATTACAGGATTAATAAAACAGGAAAATCGTCTCCAGCTTATATAAAATCATTAACATACTCACTCATCCTTTGATATAACATTTTGAACACGTAATTTTCTCAAAGCAGTTAAATGTTCTTCTCTTGCATATCTAACCATATTCCATAAAAATGTATCCTCGTTATAGATATACTGTTAATAAATATAGAACATTAATTACAACAGTAGAAAATAAACCAAAGCCGAAACAAATAAATTTATTTGCAGTATAAATAACAGTGCTTTAGATAAATCTACCATTTAAACAATAAAATTATATTCTTTAACCAACCAATTTATATACATCAATAAAATTTCTGCAAATATTCTTTTTAATAATCATTAATTCTATTAATAATCATTTTATAGATAATTTCTATAATTATTTTATAGATGATTTCAATAATCATTTTATAGATAATTTCAATAATCATTTTATAGATAATTTCAATAATCATTTTATAGACGATTTCAATAATCGTTTTATAGATGATTTCAATAATCATTTTATAGATGATTTCAATAATCGTTTTATAGATTTCATAGTTTTATACGTCATTTCAATAATCATTTAACAGATTATTTCAATAAACATTTATAGATTTTATAGATGACTTCAATAATAATTGATATATAATTCAAGCTATAGCTTCCAACTATCAGGATTCACGCTACGATTAATATGTCAGTCGTCTACGAACGTATCTCCACGTACCAGGTTATGGACTCAGTTTGGACAACACTGTCGTAAAGCATCGCACGACGGTGGAAACCTGGCATAAATATTCAGTTTATATATTGTTTGTTTTAACATATTACTTACATTTTGGTAGAGAGTGTTAAGATATGTATCATCTAGGAGTCTCTCATCATAACCTATTTTCATTGTGAGACAATCAGACTAAAATAAAAACAATGATAATGTATTGAGCAGCTTGATGGGGCCGTACCAAGATTATCCTCAGTATCATCGAAGCAAAGTGGGGTATCATTTAATTTTTGTACACATACATGTATTAATGTTTTAGCCTGGTTATAAAATAGCACTTCCTCTTTTCTTTCATTTACTTTATATGATTTGTCCCCATACTTTTATATACTAAGCAGATCTGTTCATTATATGTTTTATATGATTTTTTCGCATTCTTTTATAATACACATGTTTTATATGAAGAGGGGAGTAATATAGGCGTTTCCTGTTCCCTATTGCCATTACGGGTTTACTGTAAACAGATAAATTTGGTGGATCTGTACAATCACCATTAGCTAAAACCATTGCTACCTTATTTTTAGCACCTTTTCTAGAAACATCATCCATCCAGTCATTGCTAGCCAACAACCCATTAAATGACGCCTGCATGGTTTTAATCATTTGTAACACCTGAAAGTTGGGAAAATGTTGGATTAAACTATAAACCAGAAACACCATCCATGTAACACTATAAACCTCAGAATGCCTCGTTCGGCATTTCTGTCCAAACGAGGTAAAACAAATACCTCGTTTGGGACGAGGTATTTTGTGAAGAACGAGGCTTGGTAAAAATGCCTCCTTTACAAAACGTGGTCTTTTTCAAGATCGTTATTATCGGTATTTTCTATCAGCGAATTTGTAAAACTTAAAATAAATTTATGTTATTTAATACGAAAATAAACCAGTCGGTAAGACATAACTTGTAGTCTTGATTATCCATTTAATCGTTAATCACGAAGGACAATTTTGCAGTTAAAAGAACTACAACCCAACAAGTATCGCAAGCTAGCCTTCACATCGAGAGTTGATTATGGTCTGGATAAGTTAATGAATGTCTAATTAATAGTTTTTATAACATTTCAGGCCTAAAGAAAGACCTACAATAGACGGATTGTGCGCTTGCAGAATGTATGGTTAAATTATATCAACATTACATCAGCTTTGGCTTCTTTGTCGAAGGCTTCTTGAATAAATCCACGACTAACAGCCTTCCGCATCGAAATGGTTGTACGTGGTGAACAGAACTTATATCTCAGTGGTATCGGAAATTCGCCATATATGGCCTGAAAAAAAACAAAAAATAAGTTGTAAGACAATATTTATATAAACTTTGGCCCATGAATCAGATATACGCTAAATCATTTGGGACTACATAACGAAATGTTTTGATTCATTTCAGAAGGATTCGAGTTGCGTGCGATAAGCATATGATACAACTGTATATGGGGACACTGATTTATTTTAAACGTTCCCCTTCACTTACAGGAAAGGGAGATCCTTACCATGACAACTGGCAGCTATATAAATTACTGCACTCGATAGACCTTAGTAATCCATGCAACAAGGTATAAATTCTTAAGGTTTATAAAATAAACAGTTTGGGGTTCTGGCAAAACCTAAGGTGACAATTCATGTCTGTTATAATTAGCAATAAAACAATCAACACTATAACACTAATTTAATTAGTACCGGTATATGGTTAACCGCAGAGTCCATGGATACAATTGAGTATGTTTGTGTCGGACCAAAGTTCAATTCGACCAAAGCATCTGAGCAACACATCTAGACTTTTCTTTAAAAATTTGCTAAAAATACCTACTACATGTACTTTAAATGACTTACATCAAGGTATTTATTGTAAATATCTCTGAATTTTTTGGCACTATAAAGCAATCTGACCTCTATACTCCTCCAGATAGCATAATTTGTAATCGTCCTATAAATAGAATATGAACATGATAAACAAGGTAAATAAACTGAGTTATCCTAGAATTCAGTTCACAAGAATGATAGAGTACAATCATGCAATATTCACCCAATCACATTCAAGAAGATGCGCAGATGATGTGATGTGGGGAATCTGATATCTACAAAGATATCAATTATATTTCGATTTTTCTACGTCACATCTTATTTGCATGTTATAGAACTATGCTCTGTTTCTAACGCGTTTTGAATTAATGTCAAAGGAGATAAAATCGTAGCTTGTATGAAATATACTTACCTTTTGGGAGTAGCATTCAATATTGCGAATAATCTCTCGAAATAATGAGGAGTATTATTAATAACATACTCATCCTTTGTTATACTGGTTTGAACATTATTCATTATACCCTGTACGTAGGATAACCAGTTGAACTGAAACCATAAAGTGAAACAGAATTTTTAAGATGCATGCAAAACTTGTAAAGACGCCCATGCCGCAGATTGGTCTCCTAAAAATAGACAACATTCTGCCATGTGGACATACTCGTCCACCGAATTCCAACAGCCAGGGGCTTTTCGTACCACGTGAATTACTATAGGCTTGCCCTTACCAGCCCCTACCTCTCCCCGTCTTGCACTACCGACAATGGGGAACCACGTCGGAAAATACCGATGAATTGGTTTGTGGTCAACAAATGGATCTGTAGCTTACAACTGTAGTTCACACACGCACTGTTTGTATTGTTTGCTAGCTCACAGACCATCCGCAAAAGACCCATATAATTTGCATGTGCTTGATAAAAATCCTTTTGCAAAAAGCAAAATGACAATGTATTCTATTGCCCTGCCCCGATTGGGCTAATGAAGATACAGTTTGCTATGAGAGGAATTTGGCAAAGGGATATTATACATGTACGCGCACGCCAAAATATATACACGGGACAAATCACGTCGGAAAATCCTGATGAACTATCTCGGCCAATACATTAATCGAATACGCGACCCCTAGGCTAGCGAGCCATGATCCTATCCAAGTAGCTACGTGGTTCTCATCAGTCTGCGATATACATGTATGTGTACCGAACACACGTACATAACGCGTGCCTCTCGCGCATTGGTTTACTTTCACGGATAGGGCGACTGTATTATTTGGCCTTAGAATGTGAATTTTACTTCAAAGGATAGTACGATTAAATTTGGTTTAACTAAATTATTAGAGTATCATGATTTAATGGCACGGTGACATTTGAGTTATTGAGTTATTGCTAGACAATAAGAGATTGTAGTGAAATCATCCTCAGGTTCCTCGTGATGTTGACCACCTTCAGATCGTTCGGAATTAGTTTATTTGCCCGTCGAAAGTGTTGTTTAAATATCCATGATGTCCCATAGAAAATGTTGATGATAGATTTATATCATTTCTGAACGCTTACGTTTGCATCTGGGTATTTCTGACTAAACACGTCTAGCGTCATTTTCTTTTCGGGGACCATTGATGCTGTTGTCGGTCCCGATGGAACGTCTACCTGCAAATATAAATAGACGAAAGTGTGTCAAACGACTCCATTATATACCAACCATCACCATTTTTTTAAAATAGTCATTGGAAATTCAAAAACTGTGGTATTGACATTCTACTGATGGTTTCTTATTGACATCTCAATTTGTTTGCAAACTATCCGCCCTCGAGAGCGTTGCGATGCCTCAAATATTTTGGATGCTAAATAGAAGTTGACTTAACAATTTCGAATTTCGTAATGACCGGTTAGCAACCAAACATTTGATCAAATATAAGACAGGTGTGCATATACAGTCACATTAAAGTTTACTTGAAGCCCACTTGAATAAGTGAAAGTTTACCTCAGTTTGATTTACATTGAAGCCACCACCAGTCGGTGGGGGATCTATTTTTTCTGGAACGCTGATCTGAAACGGTAAAACGTGATATAAAACTAGAAACAGTTACAAAATTTGCATTTTCTTAACTCTTTGATTTTTGTTTATCTATGTGTGTGTGTGTGGGGGGGGGCGGGGGTCTGTGTATTCATTTTCAAAGAGATGATGTACTAATTGTACAAAGAATACAAATTCTTGAAGAATGTTTCTTAACAATTAAGATCGACTCGTTATGCTTGCTTGTGATGCTCAGTCGCCTTATAATCAGTTGTATATATCGCGAGATTCAACTAATTTAAAGAACACAATATAAAAAATATAAATTCTAAATTCTTGAAAATTGTTTCTAAACAAATGAGAATGCCTCATTTTGTCTACATCTACTAAAGTTCTGCTTGCGTTATCTTCAGCTAAATATATATCGCGGGATTTAACTAATCTAAAGAACTTAATTTTGACATTTTATCATGTTAGAATGGCCCAGCGTTCATTTAAAACAATTAAATGTTGTCCACGTGTTCAAAACCTGTGGTAACGAAATTTGACTACCTACACTGAAACATCTATTTTTCACGAATAAAATGGTAAAATACTTTTTAATAAAACGTACATTTTCCAGTTTTATTGCCAATTCCACCATATCCCAGGCATCTTGCTCGGCCGTTGTCTCGTTAGCCCCAAGAATAACAGCTACCTTAACCACCATTTCGTGGAACATTTTTACTGTAGGATCATTAATTCCAGTGTGGCCAAATGGTAGTCCGTATATTGGTTCACGCAACTGTACAATATTGAAAATATTTTAATGTTTGTGCTAAATATATTCTGAATGAATTTTTATTCTATAGTATAATTTAATGAAATCTTACAGCTTTCTGTAAAAGAAAATGCGTATGACATCGATACAAATTAATTTATTGACTGAGAACTAATAAATTAAAATCGATTCTTTATTTTAATACACACCATGGTCAAATGATACATACTCAACAAAACAATTGGTACATATATCCCATGAATTGGCGTCTATAAATAGGCGTCATAAAGCAAACTTACATAAATGATATTTTTTTGTGGTTCTTTCTCATCAGCTGAAACTAGTAGTCTAATAATAGGATAATCATCGTTTTTAGATGTCTGTATCAACAACCTTTCCATGTCGTAGTCTTTATCGGACCAATTGGACGCAACCAATGGCCATTCACCAATATCATTTATAAAATCTAATAGTGGCTTGTTTCCCAGTTCTTCCATTTTGTCTGAAAGTAAAGGTGGGATTATATAATATAAAACAATCATCTTCGTCGTGCGTTAAATATGATCTATCAAGGATCTTACTTGTCATTCTTTTTGGTGTATATTAATTTGGAATGTATCAATTATTTCAGCGAGAAACATATTCACTAATAAGTATAATAACCTACCCTCATCCATACATGATTTATACAATCTCTTGGCCTTTTTAATGGCCTCAGCATCTGTCGGCACCGATGGCTTCTCCAACGACTCTGAGTAAATATAGATAAAACATCATTGAAAATTAGGTCAGCTGGATCAATGCTTAGCGAAGACGTCAAGCATCTAGAAATCAGCACTAAGATTACAATCATCGTTGAAAAGTTAACATGCTTTTATATCTAGTAATCAAAAATGTAATGTTTTCAGAATTCAGTTTGGTTATGTGTAATAAGATTTCAATGTAGATTTCTATCCCTCTGTTAGGGGAAGAAACGCCTCATGGTCATTATACAAATTAATTGATGTCATCAGCAAGAAGGTGGGATGGGGTCACAGATCAAAAACAAAAAACAAAAATGATCTGACGCATATGTAAGTTCTAAACGATTGGGATTGGAATAATTCAATCTGATTAAAATGCAGTTACTATGTCGTGTCCTTTTTTAGTTCAAAATTTCGGTTTACTTGTCTTTACTACACTAGGATCTGACATACTCCTCAAGATTTTATTATGCCCAATTAACCAGTATATTGCAGAATATTACAGTAAAACTAATTGCGTGAAAAACGAGGCTATCAACAAGAATACAATGTAAACAATTCCCTTATGAAGACAAAGAATACTTTCACCGTTTTTAATACCTTAAATTACTGTCCCAAGTTATAGGGAAGACCCCCAAGGGTTGTCATGTTGCTGTAAATGGGATAGATTTGATTGAAGGGGAAGAATATACACACTCCCTCAAAAGCTCAAATATCGGAAGTCAGTCCAGCAATGAGCAGAGAGAGATTTCTCGGACCGTTGCTTCAGGAATATAGGACCTGGAAGAGTTGTTACTCATGTTCTGTTTGAAGTGAGGGATTAGCCAATGAAACCGTCTGTGACGGCGAGCTTTAATTAACACATCAAATGTTAGATGCCTCTTTTTTATCGGAAATTACCTTATGCATTGTGTCAAACGTTTGAACTTTTTTTTTTTCCGCACATTAGAAACGCTTAATAGAAAATTTGACTAATACATAATTTAATACCTTTCAGTATTTTCACCACGTCATCATATATTTCACTAAGTACGCTAGTACCCGCGTAGCCCTTTGGTATAATAGTCTTCTTCATCCATCCACCACATGCATAGTTATAAAAATCTTCACAGGGCTTGATGGTAGTATCCACAGTATCGGATATACGGGCGGCTACGGAAGATATAAATCCAAAATATAACAAAATGTTCTTACGGAAGAAGCTGTCGACGACATTTGAATCTAGTGTATATGTGATTGTCAAAATGCAACAATCTATATTTTCTAAAACATTGACCAATGCAGTGTGGCTGTATTGCTTGGCAGCCATTGTATTAGTCCTTTTTACGACTCTGCAGAGGTATAAATGCTTGTATAATAATCATTATAAACCTTCTTGGTCAAATGAAAAAACAGGGCAAACGATTAGTCAGCTGTCCTTGTCAGGCCCCTCTTGCCTGCACCACTGAGAAAGGCAAACCAATGTGGGCATAAAAGACAAATTACACCTACCGACACGAACACAGCCTGGTGTAATACATGAACCTGAAAGAAAAACAAGCACATTTTAACAGCGTCCATGATATCTTCTTTTCAAACAAATATTAAGAAAGAGAGGATTGTAAGGTTATTTCTTTGACATGTCTGGCTATTCTTAAAATTTCATATCTTCCAACCACAACTCTGCAGCAAAGATCTGGGCGATGAACCTTTCTTTTGACAACACCAACTTCATGGAATTCTCTTCCTGAACATGCTGGACTTTCTCCATCCTTTACTCCCTTCTGGTTGTTTAAATGCTACAGCTGACTAATTGGAAGCAGGATTTTCTCTTTTGATTTAGTTTGAACATGAGGAATTGGCTATTAATGTCGTTATTAAGGTATCGTATAATTTTATATTGTCAAAACAAAACAAAATTAATATCAGATTATGATATGCCACGTACATGTTTAACATATAACAATACATATATTACGTACGTTGTTTATCTTTCTGTTCGCGTGGGCCTTTAACATCATACGCAATGGCTAGAGCGATGATGATAATAATAGATATCAATGCCAACACCATTAAACATATCTCTAGAATTGATCTTCTCTTAAACCAGTCACGTGCTATCTGTAATCTATCAGAAAGAACAAAAAAATTCAGTCTTTGAAAATTGTTGTGTGCTTTTTTGTGTGGGCCTTTTTCCCCCTTTTTTGTAGAAGTAGGCTGGTGAGTCATTTGAAGCTGTGTGCGAGACATGGAATGATTTCAGACATCCTTAGTAGTCAATCCGGAAACAGCAAGATAGGATTGAGTAAGCATTTGGATGAATGTGGTGATGGTATATTCGAGGATTTTCCGATGTCGTTATTGATACTAAATGATATTTATACATTTTGTTTGGGTTTGTACTTTGCAATACAATGTGATTTTTTGCTCTAAGAGTTCATCATTAAAACCATTTAAATTATACATAAAATAAGCATATTGTACTTAGGGGATGGTAATGTAAAGTTCAAAATATTTTGTTCAAAAATAAATTAAGATGTAAAGTTCAAAATATTTTATTCAAAAATAAATTGTAAAGTTCAAAATATTTCATTCAAAAATAAATTATGATCTTTCAATTAGTTTTCGTTTGGGGGCATTTTTCGTGCTGTTACCTAGTTTGTCGCAATTAATAAATCCAGGAAAATCTAAATCACATGCTTGGCGGACATTTGTTGATTATTGTTTATATTTATGATTGCATATACTTAGGGCCCTGTGGGCCTTAATCCGACACAGATCACAAAATGGTATCTACAGACTTTAAAACTCGAAAGTTGGGCGGGAAATATTTTAAATATGTACTTACTTCTTAGTAACAGGATTGGTAACCAGTTTCGATTGACTGATAGTGTCATCTTGATGTGTTTCGTATTTAATAGAAGACATTCTGATCGGTGTGAGCTAAACACTTAAACTGGATATCTACTAGAACTTCTGTATAGATATATCATATATATATAATTGTGTTCGTATCTAATACAAGGCATTCTGTTCTGTGTGAGTTAAACACTTAAAGGGCTAATCCCGATATTTTTTGGAGAATAAAACTGCTTGATTTTGTGTTACAATCCCTTAAACTCCTCTATCTAAGGGCCTAGCAACTAACTCAATATTTGTGATACTTTTTTCAAACAACTTATGAGTTCGCGAGAGAACAATGAAATTTTTTTTTAAAAAACGTCACAAGCGGTGTTGGTTCTTTACAGATTTCGTCATTGGGTACACCGTATACACTATGTGAAAATCGGTGACCCCGATATGCCGGTCCCTCCATGTTGACTGGCAATGGAAATGAAAACCAGACATTTTTTTATTAAAATAATGTGTAAGTAATATTTACCTTTCGATATCAAGTACAACTCATTCACTGTATAGATCTCTCAAGAATCGCGAATCGATTATCAAATCAATATTTTATAGGTAAAATTTTGAGATAAGGTAAATACATCATTCCTCTATAATCTGGCGCTTAAATTCCATACGTACTCGGACTTTTATTTTCGATAATCTGTTTAAATGGAGATAGTCCCTTTAAACTGAATATCTATGAGGACTTTTATCTAGATATATATAATACGGACATATTTGTGGACATATTGATAGCCTACTATTATTCAGAATTGAAAGGGATACCAATCCAACCCATGTTTTTATTATGAAATATCAAATAAAGTAGATTATATAGAAGGTGAAGGACCGTAGGATATATACTACAAAACATACAAATAAATATGTATTGAACCGTGTAATTAATTACGCCGACGAGATACTTTCAATTGACAGATTATAATATGTGTCTCTTGGCATAAGTCTAATTCGTCACCGTAGCATGAATTGATAAACATGTCCATACTTTCGTTTTGAATGACAAACGCCAGTCCATTTAATATTTCACAACCTGGACAGAATATACGAAACGTGGGATCCGTACATTTAAATATGTTTTATAGCTGAATTCCGTTTACTGACGCTTCTTCATATGGCATGGGAAGTAAGGAATCTTGGATATTATTGTTTAAAATTCTCGTATCACCATGGGTCGAAAAAAATGAGAACGACCAACGAGCCAAAATGTGACGATTCCAGAGTGTGCCATTGTTTAATTACATCAAAGCCAAAATGGACGAAAGTGAACGTAAGCAGTTTTTTGACAATGAAATAGACACTTCTATAGGAACTCATTACCTGAAAATATCGTACACGCAAAATTTTAATTCGCGTATTAAATGAACGTGCGTATAGGTGCTAATTAATTGATAAGATTAACTTCACCCAAGTTATAATATACAAAACCGATTACTAATGTATAGATTGTTCTTCAGTGAATATGCCCATGTGTTATGGATGTTTCGCTACGAAAGGAGTGCATTTACCAGGATTTTCGTCGTCAGCGCCCTTGAAATCCTAATTTAAAAAAGTCAAAAAAATTATAAAACATAAAACGACAAAATAGCAAATAAATTGCGGAAAACGTCGGATCAAATTGTTACTACGATTTTCGTCTTCAGCACCCCTGAAATCCCACGGAAAGATATATTCAAAGACAAAAAAGCAAAGAAACGGCCTTATTGCTATGGAATTTTGTTCTGGAACATACCAAATCTTTGACTTGCTTTTTCTCAAAACTTACTTTTGGACACAAAAAGCTTGTAATGGAGTAATGGATACAACTCAGTCAGTTCAAGCCCAATTCAAACAAACTGTATCAAATTGAATGTAATGAGTTGGAGACTGTGAAAATAACAATTTCCTCATTGCAACTCAGTACGGTATGTGAGGGGTGGGGGGTCACGCATTTTGAATTGCATATATGTGTAATCATAGGAGCACCAAAAATCTTTGAAGTGCTTAGAGCATCTATGGGTCTTAATTCGGCATAGATAACAACAATATACATACTTTAAACCTCGAGACTGATTGTGTCATCTTGATGTGTTTCGTATTTAACAGAGGACATCTTGGTCTGTCTGAGTTAAACTCTTAACTAAATATCTACTAGAACTTCTGTCTAAATATATATATATATTTATATATAATTGTGTTAAATTCAAAGTCATGCTCGAAATGCTTACTAATAAGTGAAATAGTCTAAGGCATTATGGACATATTGATAGCTTACTGTTATTCAGAATTGAAAGAGATATTAAAGCTTGACCAAACAAAAAAAATATTGTCTACGCGTTTATGCAAGTCATGGTTGTATTTGGTTGTATGCTTTTTTATAAAGTATCAAAACAGTAGGTTATATAGAAGGTGAAAGATTCATATGATACTACATAACATACAAATAAATATTTACAAAATATATCAAAATCAAGATACCCGTGTTGATAGTACAGAATCGTTTAATATTTTACACCGACAAGATACTTTCAATTGACAAAATTACATGTGTCTTGGCATAAGTCTAATTCGTCATCGTTTAAACTTTAAATGGCATCGTGAATTAATAAACATGTCAATACTTTCGTTTTGAAAGACAAACGCGAATCCATTTGATATCCAATTTCTACGAACAGTTTCTCAGCCCTGGACAGATCATCCGTGCATTCAAAATAAGTTTTATTATAGAATTAAATATTTTGAAAGATGGCCGATCACTACAACTAATGGTTTTATGGGAACTAAAGCCTTTTTTAAGTAATTGCAGTACACTGTTAAAATTATACATGTATGTATATTTACAGCTATAATTATAGTAAAAATACAGTACATGATTTGTAATATCACATGGTTTGTTAACTTACATTTAAAACGATGTAGACGCAAAAGAATACAAAGCGTATGTAAAATTACATCAAATTTAATGTAGTAATACAACCGCATGTCAGTTTACATCACGTGAGCTGTATATTAACAGAAATGCCGCTGCAAATATTATTTTTACAGAAAATTGTTAATTTACCTTCAAATTGTGGTCACATAAGTTATTCCCCCTTTGACCACATATCGAATATTATACAAAATATTTACTTTTCTGTCAGTCATTTTAGTCTAATTTAGAGAAATAGGTTATTCAAAATCTGAATGTATTGAGCTGGTTAGTAAAGACAGACATATGCCATACATTGAGTTGGGTGCGGAATTTTGCTTGGATTGTATCACCTACTCTTTCCATTATAAGGTAGCACATTAAACCTCATTTCACTTATTTTCCATACATTATTGAATGTTGTTTTACATGCTTGACTGAAAACTATCTGTGTTCGCCAGGATAGAACCTAGGACTAATTAGCCAACCCGAGGCAAATTTACATTACATCCCACTTCTACTCGTTGCCAATGGCAACCTTTGATGAAACTGTCCTGTTCATTTCCAATAAAAGTAGCCGTGTATAAGAAATGAACAGTATACTTTTTGAAAAAGAGTACTGTTCATTTCTGATACACGGATACTTTCCATTTCTGATACACGGATACTTTCACACCGTTTAAGAAACTTATCAAGCAATAAGAAGAGGACGTTTAGTCCGACCCAGATCGCAATGATAACTACTTGTTTCATACTGCACTAGGCTAAGTTACATGAGACAACTAATCAAAATCATAGTAACAAAACAAACCGGTAGGAACTACATGGCAGTGAAAAAATATATGCAATGACATAAAATCAACATAACAACATATTACAAAAAACAATTATTACACATATCAATTGGCATCTATTCCATAATTTGGTTTGATTTATTATGTAAAACATATAAATGAGAATATTGAATAATTATTTTAACTAATTGTGATTCTCTTGCTAGACACTTCACAAGCCTTGAAAATAAGCAGGATATAAAAAAACGCCTAGAAAGTTATAAATTTCATTACAATTAAATTTCAACGGACGAACTATGCGCCGATGCATACTTTCACCAGGAACGACCCACGTTTCGAATTTCCTTTACACTACATTTAATATCATCGCAGTCCTCTACGCCATAGACAAATTGTTTTGACGATGTGGTCTAAACACATTCCAAATATTCTTTTAACAGAGAGATCAATGCTACGATAGCTGAGTAATACATGTTTCCCAAATCGGAAGTGACGAACGCCAAAGGAAAACACGAGTCACCGGTCTATTTAACTGACTGAAGCGACGAGTGATAACAGATACACGGCCGAATTTCTACTCACTAATAATTCCTTCGAAGACCAAAAGTTGTTGTGTGAGACTGCGAAAGGATATCTGACAATTCATAAAAAGAATTCTGTCACTAGATAAGAAAACACGAAAGAAAAACAGAAAAAGCCCGTGCATAACCATGCGTTTATAAGGTACAGAATGAATATAAACAAGGGAAAAAAGTACGGACTATTTCTATTTTTCTCGTGTTTTTTTTATCTAATGACATTCAATTACTTTATTGAATTGTCAGATATCCTCTTACAGTCCCATATAACAACTTTTGGTCTTCGAAGGAATTATTAGTGAGCAGATATTCGGCCGTGTATCTGTTATCACTCGTCGCTTTTGTCAGTTATATAAAGCGGTGACTCGTGTTTTCCTTTGGCGTTCGTCACTTCCGATTCGGGAAACATGGATTACTCAGCTATCGTAGCATTGATCTCTCTGTTAAAAGTATATTTGGAATGTGTTTAACCAGCTCTATCACATATATGTGATAATGACTGGCACCAATAATAATATTGTCCTTTAAAATATGCTTAATTTCAAAGGTTTTTTTTTTTTTTTTGCAGTTTTATCAAAATACTAATGAACAATAACATACCACTTGCAAGAAAACGTAAAGTAATTGCCAACTTCTCCCCTGCTGAAATGGCGTTTCTCATTGGAGTTGATTTCTTTTCTATTTTGTGTTGAATTAATCCCAACAAAAAATGGAAATTTTCCGCATCCATTCTCAGAAAGTTTTTCAAACTGAGAGGGTCTTCTTCTTCAAGTTCACGTAATAGGGAACTGTACGCGCCGGCAGTGGGTCTACGCAGTATCCACTGTCTAACCCAGACGGATTTGGGTTTTCTCTTTTTCTTTTTGTTCTTATTTATCAAATGTAGGGCAATAATAGCCAGCGTCTCTTCGTCGCTTGATGACGCCATTATGCTATGACGTAGAGAAGGTTATCGCGAGATTCCAAGTCGTATCAACTCATTTATATACGATTTTGTAATCTACATGTAGATACTACATGTAGATACTACAAGTAGTTACTACAAGTCGCACCGTGAGAACGCGCCTTAAACAAACACGTGGCTGTTTCACGCTCGGGGTTTCACAACAAGACCCACGTGTAAATACTACCATGAAATGTAACGTGAGGCACAGAAAGGGATAAATAAAAGAGCTGAAATTATTTGTCACTTTTCGGTTGAAACGACTCGATAATAAATACTATTTTTCACATTTTGCTCCACAATACTCGATAGAAATGTGATGTAAGTAACTTATTAGCACCTTTCCTCGGTGTATCGGTGAATATCAGGACAGTTTTGGTCGTGGGCCGCCTCGGCTCCGCCTCGGCTGAGCCCCCGACCAAAACTGTCCTGATATTCACCGATACACCTCGGAAAGTGTGCTAATAACTATTACTTACAGACTGTGATGTTAAAATACAGTTAAAACGATGGCAATATTTCTGCCAGTTAAAACGAGGTAAAAATATATAAAAAATTTAACAGTGTAAATCATTCATTGTACTCTATTTCCATTTAGGAACCATTTTCTTATATGTAAGCACAAACCATCAGAATAGAGCAATGCTTCTTGTATTGTAAATACATGTATGTCTTGGACTCATTTTCTAGTATTTCAATAAACTCTACTATTTTTGAGAAAAGAAAGGCTTTAGGAACTTGGGAATGGGTATAAAACTGGTTATATCATTAGATGTATATTAATTTTATCAGTCGTGTTCCTGACACTGATATGTAAACTACATGTGTCACGGTGAGTTGCTTATGAGTCTTCTATATAAATTTATTAAAATTGGTAACAAATTTAGAATAAGGCAGAAAGATACTTTTTATCGTTCGATGACATATTGTATTGAACCACTTTCTGCAAAAGCAACGACATTGGGTGTGTCCAATTTTCCAAAAATTAAAGGCCTTTGAGAAATCTAGATATGTATGAACCGTAAATTATTTTGTTGAATATTCATGTCAACCCATGGTGACGATGTGATTTAAATTTGACTAGCCAGTTCTATGAGATATTTAAACAATGTTCGTTCACTTAAGATCGATCATTTTTAATCTTTTATACAACACATACAATATAAAAAATGTCTCTGTAATTCTTTAAATCTTATGTCAAACAGAACGTAACTAACGCATGGAAATTAAATGGTGGCTAGCTTTTTTCACTCCTCTGCCGGTAGAGTGGGTTTGTCGTTCAGATTGATACCAAACCTATCTCTTAAAGGGAGCAATTAATGCCAGGGTTAAACACTTGGTTCAAAAATGCAGTCACCTGTTCACCAGATATAGATAGTTGTCTAACACTGTTAATTGGCACAAGGTCCATTGTATTTTTGTCCCGGAAACATAAGGTCTGTCCTAAATATAGTTTTTAGTTTGTGAGGTTTAGTAGTAATAACTATCTCGAAAATCGCAGGGTCATTAGGTACCATCGTTTGCAATCCAAAGGCCAACTTCAAGTTTGGTCAAAGGTCACGAGATGTAAACAGGGCTAGCGCTAATCCCGACCCTAACTCTAACCCTGACCAAACGAAGGCCTACCAAACCAGCGCCTACCAAACCAAGGCCTACCAAACCAGCGCCTACCAAATCACCGCCTACCAGACCAGCGCCAATCACCCTAAGAGAATTCAGTTGTCACGAAGGCCCTCTTCCAGATCACCAAGTGCCTCCACCATTTGACCATTATGGAAAGCCAAGAGAATAGAAAATCCACCAGAAGTTTCGCCTGGAAGATCTAGGATCTGAACAATGTCTTCAAGTCGGTCATGAAAACACCTACCATAGCCAATACCATTGAGTCACTGAATCTGAAATGGGTCAAGGACGTCGCCTCATCCCTCTCGACATTCTACCGAGCCATGCTAGCGGATAACCTGGAATACTTGAAGTCACTTTACCAAAGACGCTGTACAAGAGTACTCTACCCACGCCCCAAACATGGACGAATAAGACCTACGGCAAGCGACTTCAGTGTGAAAACAGAGTTTCAGCGTCTACAGTCCACTATTCCTAAAGCTGTCACTGCTCCTCCATCACCAATGCAGAATGCACAGAACCTTCTCCAGGAAACACCAAAACGAAACACACCTAACAAGAGAACATTATCATCTGGATAAGGCACATCCATTAACACGCCTTCGAGACGTGCAGTTAGGCCAACCAGTCCGCCATAGGCGATGCCTATCTCACCCTCATCCATGGGTTCCATATCTCCCCTGAAGGCTCTCACCGGCTTTCTAGCCCCTAGATCACCCACGATTCCTATCCTTGACACCACTACCAAGCATTCTACCAGCTGCAACGAAGAGATCACACAGCTAGACACCACTACCAAGCATTCTACCAGCTGCAACGAAGAGATCACACAGCTACAAAGGTAAAAATGAGAGAAGGGTTCATGGTACCTACCACCTGTGATGGCCAAGACCCTGTATTGGATCCTCTAACCTGGCAGGGATAGTATCCTTTGTCGGGAACTGGGAGATTCATAGCTATCCACATTAAACAGATCCTATACAAATACACGGAACCTGCACCCTGGGACACGGTTATACACGTCGGAAGCTGGACTTGGACACACGAGCAGATGCTCGGGAAGTTTTCCCAACAACCAAACTCTTTACCACACAGATTCCACTTCTTCCCGATTCCGACTATACAGCCAGATCAACTCCAACAATAACATCCATAGACACCATTTTTCAGGCAACATAAGCCTTTTTAGCCGAAAGCCCGAAGGCCTAAAAGGGATATATAAACTTTATTTAGAAATTGATAAAACATAAAAAAAACATAATCGTATACAACATATTTTATTTAAAAAAAAATAAAGACGAATTTAATCTATAACATAATAACAGTGATATGATTTCAAATTGAAATGAGTATTTAGTAGTTTTGAGAATAGTTGATAATTTAACACAGTACTACAAACTGTTCGAATATTATTTTGTAGATATTTGTATGTGTGAAACCTATGGCGCACAGTGTACAGGCAGCCATTGATTACCATATAGCGAGCGATGATTTACCCCTATATTAATCGCATTAATAATTACTGTACTAGATCCAATCCAGGTGGGGAAGGGTTAAGAGAGAGAGAGAGAGAGCGAGAGAGAGAGAGAGAGAGAGAGACACACACACACACACACACAAACACACACAACAGTCATTTCGGGACTAACAAAGGCAAACATGGGAAATCGATACCACGCCATGATACTCAATGACAGACCTTATGATGCAACTTGAACGTGAGACCTAACTTATATCCATATAACTTATCACCAAACCACTCACCAATTTTGTATTTGTGACATTACATAAATATACGCTTATCTCAATGATAAATATTTTTATGATCAAATAATTATAACATTAGCAGCAGAATAAAGTAAATCCAACTAGCAATACTACATGAAATTAATTTTATGGTTCGGAATCGTAACAAGAGTACAGTAATCCAAAACATTTTGATTATGTATATCTAAATGATATAACTATCTCTAAAAGCAGTCGTGAAGCATAATAACATTAGAATAGAAAACAATGTCTAGCGTTTTCGCTGGAATTGTATCTAAAAGAACACATTCTGTACAGATCGTAAGTCACACAAACACAATGAATGTTATTCTTGAACGAAAACGAATATTTCACTATTTCAACTACCAAAGTTTGCACTTTTTAACTGGATTCATATAGCTACCTACTGCACAACCAAATGTTTTAGAAAACTCGGGTGAATTTTGCAAGGTACCAATAACTCTGAAAATAGATATAAATATAGATGAAATTTAGTGACCTAAATTATGTAAACCACCTGACAAAGATATACATGTATATTCATTGTTCATGATCTGTTGATCGGCATTCCTAGCGACCTAAGGTTTGCCGCTACTCTGGTAATATGCCGTTGTGAAATCTGTAAACCTCACCCCATCCCAATCTACGTTAGTTGTCTGCCCCCTTTAAAACAAACTAGATATTAGTATATGTTCCGTTGAATACATAAACCAGATATTTGAATTATTGTCAGAATTTTAAATTTACCTATAACGTCCAGGACTGTGGAAACCATACCCATTATTAGCGACATGTCCCGCTCTGGTGTATTTCTCACAGGTCGACTGAAATCAATAAATAAAACCGCCGTCACAACTTGTAAATAATATCATGTTAAAACTTTATTCTTATTCTGAAGTTTACTAATATTGGCATTGTAATGTTCTGGCAAATAGACGAAAAAGTATGAATAAAATAACGTTTGATAGAAAAACAATATTCATATTCCGCAAATTGCTAAAGACGTCACGAAGAAATATCTTTAAACCAAGATTAATTGTGGTAAATAGTTGAAAATTTTTCCTTAATGGATTATTAGTATAATCCTAGGTCGACTAGCCATTATAGTGACAGGTTTGCCGATTATATCAGATTATATTGACATAAAGATTAAAACTACCTGAGCATAATTTATAAAGAAAATTTGATTTGGTGTCAAATCCAGACCAGGTAACATTGGTTCTTCTGCTCCTCTTTGTTGAACCCAATCACGATAAGCCTAAATTAAAACAAAATCATTTTCACAATCTGTCATTAAATCATAAAATTATATTCACAATCTGTCGTCGATATTATGACAATATAGAATTAATAGAGGTTACTGGCGAGGCAAATATATGTAACAATGGTTCAAATCTGGATACAAGTTCTAAACCACTTCAATTTTCGTTCTTTTTAAATATAACTGACATTTTCCAAGACTAGGATTATTAAGTCACCCGATGATATTTAACTACTCTGGGCCTACTGTTATTGCCTTTTCAATCGAAACTTTGTGCAGATCCTTGATATATGTTGAATATTCTAAATCTGGTATGATGTATAATTAGTAACATCTTACTGGTTAGGTATACATTACCTGAAAACTCAGTTTCAGTCCACCATTATCAGCTATATTTTCCTTCAAGTGTCTTTCACCTAATACCTTTCCAATACACAAATATACAAAATATTTAAGTTGTGAATTAATAAAATTAAAATAACTCTATAAAATTACAAAACTTGGACACCTAATCAAATTAACGATACAAAATTTCTATTTTCTTTGACGTTAACCTTTCCAATACACAAATATACAAAATATTTAAGTTGTGAATTAATAAAATTAAAATAACTCTATAAAATTACAAAACTTGGACACCTAATCAAATTAACGATACAAAATTTCTATTTTCTTTGACGTTAACTGTTCGAACCACGTGAGTTTGGGAAGCAAATCAAATAGCTTGTAGTACAAAATTGCAATCTAACTGACTATCATTGTTTTGTGAAGTACTTAAAGAGGAAATTTCATATTTTCTAAGAAAGTCAAAACATTATTATTTCTATGTCTTTTGCTCAAAAGATTGTCAACTCACTATTATACGATCATGGGCAATATTTCACGGGTATAGAAATTCCTGACACAGAAAATAATAACACAATTACTTGAATTACCTCCCTTGTTTTCCCATTCCCCTCCATGCAATGGCGATCTTCAAACGTTTGTATTTGAAGTTGAAAATGATATTTTTGCCAATTTCTCAACTGGCAATAGTGAATTATAGGATTAACAAGATTATTCTTTAACAAGGTAGGACTGTTTATAGATACAATCTATTTTAGGGCTTTATTTTAATATATGTTAATATATTCTAAAAATATAGCTTAAAAATATGAAATTGCCGTTTTAACGGACCATAGCGTCATCGCTAAATCGATTAATCGATGACGTCCTAGGAATAAGCATTCCAGAGCCTGAAGCATTTTTGGAAGATACCTCGCATCAAAGAAGAAAAACAACAAATGAACACCCTAACAAGATTTATATGCCGAACATGACGTCATCGTAGCCATCTCGGCGTAGATTTATGACGTCAAATCTATTTTCGGTTATTTTCGAATAGCGTCTCCCCCAGTTCCTTGTCCAAAAATAATTTAAAGCATTTCCGTTGTATTTACCTTTATTTTCGTTCCCGGAAGTGTATAAGAATTGTATTGATTTGTGAGACATAGAGCATTCTTTTTAAAATTGTTAATGACGTCATCTGTCCACCACTTTGTAGATTTTCCATTTGCATGCTTTATTTCTCCTGTAAATGGAAGCGAATAACCCAGTTATCACAAAACCACACTCGAGGCACTATTTCCCGCAAATGGATATTACTATCCCGATGAACCTGAAGGTTTTGGCGTTTATTCCGTGAGATTAGTAGATATGTGGAGGCAATTTGGTGATAACTTTGAGGCTGGTACGCCCCAGTTAATTATTTAAACAATGTCTATGAATATACCTCTATCATCCAATCCCGAATGTGTTAATTCATGCCCAATAGCATCACCAATTCCAGCAAAGTTAACAGAACTGCAAAAATAACATTGATATATACAAGACACATTCATCAGCCATATCATATTCGCACACGCACATAAAATCCGACACGCACTTTCTACTATGGGAATTTAAACAAATATATATTCCGCATTTTTTGAAATACATTCATCAAGAATATCTTATATACCCGTGCATTAGCAAACTAGTCTGAATAAATACCACTGAAACAACATCTCTTGCAATTAGTCACCAATCGTTAACAAATACCAAAAACATTCAAATATGTGCCTTTAAACATTCCCCTCCCCCGCTTACCGGATCGATTTAAATGACATGATCAAACCTGAATACGCGCAATCCTTGCAATTTATCCGTCATACCATCTAGTCTATAGGGTAAAGGGGTCGATGAATTTTTGACAGAAATATTCCAACAGGTTGACCAGAATAAATCGGACAGTCATCGGATTGAAGACAGACAAAGTAGAATCAATATGATATAAAACCTTTAAATAATATAGTAAGTAAAACTTTATGAATAATACATGAAAGTTTTGATTCGGAATAATCATCTAATGAATTAAAAAAAAAACTGGTGATTTACCAGGAGCCATATTTACGAAAAGCTCAGATTTATACTTTTTTTTAAATTCTGAGCCAATGACAATACTGAATTCTTTAAAAATATTTTAGTTTAAAAATCTTTGTGAATAAGGCCCCGATAGAGTAACCTATGTTGAAAATTAAGAAGGTGCATTGCACTTACGCTGGAAAGTCTTTGTGATAATAAGGGGGTTGAATAATTCCTGCGGAAAACTCTGAAATAAATAAATCACAAAACATGCACAACTTATACCTGATTTATTCAACATGAGAATACAGAGATTAATCAAAATTAACCCACTGATTGCAACATACGCCCACATTTTGCAAGATATGGATAGATAACAAGCAATTGTACATTCAGGGGCCATAGTCACGTTATGGTCTGAAATGCGCAAATATCGCACACGGTTGAGTTCTTTGGAATATAAACATATATTTAAAGTTTTATCAAAATCTCACAGACATTGTGACGTCTACTCGAGGGTTCACAACCCTTTGCTTACAAGAAGTGGCCATTTCGTCAGGTAGTTTCGTTTCGACTTTCCCGACTTTCCAAATCAGCCTTCATTATTCTGTAATGGTTATATGTATATTACAATGGGTTTTTTTTTTAAAATCTGATAAATATTTTGACTACGAATGGAACCAAGATATTTCGGTTATAAAGTAGTGTTCGGCACGAATATTCGCTCGTCAAATATGATATTCGAATAGCAATCACCATATTCGAATATTTACACTATATATTCTGTTTGCTCTCAAATATTATTAACGGCGATTTAATGTTCTATGGGACCAAACGAACGTTGAGATCCGTGTCTACGTGTTGCTAACATATATATACTAAACAGCAAAACAAACTTCAGTTCAATTTCAAAATCAGAGATGCATTTTATTCAAATCATTTAGAAAACGACTTACTAAATGGATCAAGGCAATTTTTTGTGAACAGTATGTTGCCACATTAGTTGTTAATTCATCACAATCCCAAGTCATTACGAGTAGGTTTAGAGTATGTACAATAACAGCAGCGCAGCGTCTGTAGAAGGGGTGGACCAGACGATTGATGAACGCCATTGGCACCTGGAATCACTCTCGCATAAAGGCCTGGCGCAACACATCGGCTGTGTTTGGTCTCGGTACGACGTTTTTAAGTATCCGCTGAATTGCATACCGGTACCAAAGATGTTCAATCAGGTTTAAGTCCGGACTGAGAACTAGCCAGTGCAATCAAGGGTCATAATTCAGAAAATTACTGCCCGGAACCAAGATCTGTGCGTTATAAACATGTATTTCAAGTTTATTCAAAATCAGATGAAAAGTGTAACCTCTAGAGTGTCCACAAGCTAAAAACGGGATTTTTCGTACAACCAGGGACCATAATCCATGTAGTTATGGCCCGACATATGCCAGTATAGAAGGGAACCGAGATATTTGGAGAGATAGATCTATATTTTAAGTTTCCTTAAAATCGAATAAAAATTGTGACCTGCGAGTGTCCACAAACAAATTGTTGACAGACGGACGTCCGGACGGACGAACAGGGGCGAGGAAAATGTGCGTCCACCACAAAGGTATAGTTCGATGCTTGTCAATAATGAAATAAACATATATTTCAAGTTTCGGTAAAATCGGATAAAAAAATCAGACCTGTAGAGGGTCCACAAACAAATTGGGGACGAACAGACCTGACGTATAAGATGTGGAATGGATGATCTGTATAGTTTATTTCACACGTGTTAATTGTTTTTTACAACAGAAATTAATAGAAGTAACATTTTACCAATTTCGTTCTTTGGTGCCGAGTAGTAAGTATTTACTATAAATGGATCATAATGCCATCTGAAAAATAACAAAAATTATGCTTCAAAGTGTCATCACTGAGAGTTTGTAAAGTCAAGAATAATATTCCTCCTTCCAAACATAGATGAATTAAATGTACTTCAAAATCCCAGTTTCCTGTGTCAATCGCCAATCGGGCAAAATTTGTTTACCTACTCTTCATCGAATTCCAACCGGCAAAGATCGTTTTACATGTAGGGGGAACCAGACTGGAAAATGTCGAGTTACCTCCTCTACTTTCTCAGTCAACACAACGATCGAACCCGGTACCTGCTGGTTAGTGAGCTGCGTCATACTCACTGAGTCACCGTGGAATTCGTCTTAGTACAAAGGTAAGTTGACTACGCTACCTACCTCCACCTCACCCCAAACCGACGAATATAGCAATAGACTGTACAATACAGTTAATATATACTCACTCGTCGTTTGATACAACATTTTGAACACGTAATTGTCTCAAAGCAGTTGAATGTAGTTCTCTTATATATGTAATCATGTTCCATAAAAATGTATCATCGTTATAGATATACTGTTAATAAATAGAGAACATATTACAATAGAATAATCCTAACAGTAGAACATAAAATGAAGCTGCAACAGATTTAATATTTGTAGTTTTTCAAAAAAAAATCAGTGCTCTAGATGAATCTACCATTTAAATAATGAATTTATATTCTTTAAACAATCAATTTATATATCTATTAAATACCAGTTTATAAATATTTTTAAATAATCAAGATGTATTCTTAACATTCATATCATATATTCTATAAATAATAATTAATTTATAGATGATTTCAATAATAATTTTATAGATGATTTCAATAATCATTAAATTGATGATTTCGACAATTATTTTATAGATTTTTATATTTATAGATGATCTGTATAATCATTTAATAGATGATTTCCATAATCATTTGATAGATTCTTTATGTTAGGTTTCCACTATCACGATTCGCGCTACAATTGAAAACGTGGTTTTAATCGTGGAATAATCATGGTGATCCTATCAGGCCTTATCACACAATTAGGTGAGTCTTGTCCGAACGTATCTCCACTATCCACATCGTGGACAATCCTGTAAGGCATAGCACGACAGTGGGAACCTGGCATAAAATAATCAGTTCATAGATTCTTTGTTCCGACATATTACTTACATTTTGGTAGAGAGTGTTAAGATATGTATCATCTAGGAGTCTCTCATCATAACCTATTTTCATTGTGAGACTATCAGACTAAAACAAAAACAATGAAAATATATTGAGCAGCTTGATGGGGTCGTATGCAGATAATCCACAATATTTTATAAGAAAAGGCAAACATACTTGAAGAACATGAATAAAATAATCCATGTTGGTGTTGTTAACTTTGCTATGAATTATTGCTTACGAATTATGTTCTCCAGAGAGAGAGAGAGAAAAAAGAGAGAGAGAGAGAGGGGGGAGAGAGAGAGAGATGGGTTTAACGTCCACAAACAATGTCATTTCGGGACTAACATATGGTTTGATTTTTTTTCAATAATTCGTTAGCGGTGAGGGCAAACAGAGTACCCGGAGAAAACCCACGAGGTTGGTCAGGCGACCCTACTCCTTGCCACGTACAACCAGGGATACGAAACCACGCCAGTTGACTCAATGGCAGGCCGTGTGATACAGCGCGCGCAAGCTAACCATTCACCACCCACCCCCCATGTTCTCCAGCTTGACGACGAATATACATGCGAACTCACGGTGGCGGAATATATTAGCTGATCATCGTACACATTATATTGTTTTAATCATGATATAAAATAGCATTTCCAGCTAACAGATCTGTTCTCATAGGAGGACTTGTGTGATATAGGCTACATTTGTTCCCCTTTCATCTCGAGGAATTCATGGAAAATACATAGAAAATACGTAGAACTTAGTGACCTAAGCTGTTTTTGTTGAGTTATGGTAACAACTTTTCAACGTTGTATATACTTCTGTTTAGTCATGTTCTAATTAAACATGTAATTAATCCCATATGGCATTTACAAACTACATATGATCTGTGCACACACTGCGCATCCGCGCTGTTCAGTAAGCATGCCAAGACGAGATAAAAGAGACAATTGCATGTATGACCATCAGTCTTTTCTCTTGTCCGAAGGTATATAACGACCCTGCTCACAGTTAGACCGGTGAAAGGACTCACCCGAGTTAATATGTGTTCCTCTCGTAGTTTAGTTCCGAATGTATTTTAGTTCTTGTTGTATCTACATGTTACTATTTGATATTCTGTTCCGATGTAAATAGACCAGAAATTTACTAAACTGATCTCAAGTGTTACATAAATTGACCAGTTGCTTGTGTTTGCCATAATTAGATGAATCTAGAGCTACATAAAATATTTTCATTATAGGTTTACTGTAAAATACATAATGATGGGAGGGACTGTACAATCACCATTAGCTACAATCATTGCTACCTTATTTTTAGCACCTTTTCTAGAAACATCATCCATCCAGTCATTTCTAGCCAACAACCCATCAAATGACGCCTGCATGGTTTTAATCATTTGTAACACCTGAAATACGAAAGTCGGGAAAATGTTGGAATGAAAAATATACCAGAAACACCATCCATGTATGTTTCAATTTTGACTTGAATATTATTACGAAAAAAAACGGGTTTTAATTATTATTTCTTCATTAATCTTCAACAACTAATTTGAATTAAATTATGTAAACATTACATCAGCTTTGGCTTCTTTGCCGAAAGCTTCTTGAATAAATCCACGACTAACAGCCTTCCGCATCGAAATGGTTGTGCGTGGTGCACAGTACTTATATCTCAGTGGTATCGGATATTCTCCGTATATGGCCTGAAAATAACAAAAAAATCAGTTAAACTATACAGGAAATTTGGGAACACTGATACTTCTTTATCCGGGAACACTGGTTATTTTAAAACGTTCCCCTTTGTTACAAGAAAAGGAGTTCCTAACCGTGACAAATGGCAAGCAAACATGTAAATTATGGAAAGGTGTCGCTGCCAAAATTAAATGCCCTGTTAAATTGCAATTTCGATTGATCATGATTCTAAAGTTAAATTAAAGTGCCATGATAAATGTTTTATTGGAAAATGCTGGAGGTTTTTTTACGTGTCAGCACATATCCATCATTCTCAACCTCGTGGGTTTCCTCCGGGCACTCCGGTTTCCTCCCACTGCTAAAGACCCCTACGCGCAAGCGAATTATTCAAATAAAATTAAACCATATGTTAGTCCCGAAATGACCTAGTTTGTGTTGAGTGGACGTTAAACCCCATTTCTCTCTCTCTCACACATATCCCTCATTATATTTTACATTTGCGCTGTACTGCATCTGATCATCTGTCCTTCGTGCTTTTCTACATACCATTTTACGAACAGCGCTATCTTTGATATTATGCAAATGTGGGATATCACGTGATTTATAAACATAAACGTAAACGACGCGTAAAAAACAGCATTTTCCCGTAAAACATTGATCATTTTACGTTTTACATATTATAACTTTGGCCTTAGAGGTATTTTGACTTTCTTTATCATGGCCGGTATTTATCAATTTTGCAGGGCATTTAATATTGTCAGCGATACTCTTCCATAATAAATTACTGCACACGATGAACCTAGGTAAACCTAACAAGAAGGTGTAGATGGGTTTTGAGAAAATATAACATAACTGTACATGTTTGTTAGCAATAAAACAATAATCACCACAATACTACAGTAGTCTACATGGTGAACCGTCGAGTCCATGGATAAAATTGCGTATGCCGTCACTGAGTTCAAAGTCTTGTAGAAGTAAGACCAATGATCAATTCGACCAAACACAGAAGATTTTTCTTTGCAAACTTGGTGAAAATACCTACTACTTTAGATTACTTACATCAAGGTATTTATTGTAAATATCTCTGAACTTTTTGGGATTATAATTCAATCTGACCTCTATACTCCTCCAGATAGCGTAATTTGTAATTGTCCTGTAAATAGAATATAAAACAAGATAAACAATCCAAGAATTCAGCTTTGGCGGGAAAGATAGATTACAATAAATGCAATATTCAGCCAATTGCATTCAATTAGATGAACAGATGACGTGATATCGAGAATCTAGCAAGCGATCTTTTTATAAATTGAAATTAGATTGGAAAGTAACTCCTCTGTAAAGATATAAGCTAAATTTCGATTTTTTTACGTCACAACTTATTTTGAAATGATATACATTTAGATAAAATCGTAGCTTGTTTATTGTATGAAATATACTTACCTTTTGGGTGTAGAATTCAATATTGCGAATAATCTCTCGAAATAATGAGGAGTATTATTAATAACATATTCATCCTTTGTTATACTGTTTGGAACACCAGCAGCCGTCATTATACCTTGTACGTAGGTTAGCCAGTTGAACTGAAATCATGAAGTGACGTAGAATTTTAAAACTAGCCTCGCAAAACGTGGAAACACGCCCATACAGCAGGTTGCTCTTGGGAAACATAGATAGCATCTAGAGAGATGGCAATAAAAATTAAGCTTATTAAACGGCCATAGCCCCGGAACAAAAAATATCGAATGCGTTCATATTCAACACCAATCGTCGTATACTGATAAGAAATTTGCAACGGAATCTTTCATGTGGACGACAATATATACACATGACCTTGGTCTTTCGTCCTTTCCGAACCGCTAGACACCTGTCCTTGCCAGGCCCTGCGTCCTGTGCCACTGACAGTGACATGGGGAAACAACGTCAGAAAATACTACCTCACAACGTCACTTGTGGAATGTCGGCAAAGCAAAAGATCGCCGATTGACCTATTGACGTTTGGGATTGCACATGCAGTACATATGATCCCCGTTCTCTTGTTGTGCACCTTCACCAAGTCGAGAGCGCGGCTAGTTAGTGGCTTGAGTAAAGACAAGTAAAACGAAATTTTGAATTATATAAACGAAACGAAATAGGATCTGTGTTTTAATGACATTGGTTTGATATCAAATGCCATTTGCATGTTTACACCAGAGGTGTATCGTGCTATATACGATGAATACCGAGATGAACTATTTAGCATTCCTTAGACAGCTGGCATAATTGCTCGAGGTGACAGCAAAGTTTTCCGCAACTTCTGTCTCCAAGGGCTCCTGGACTTACTCTCTTGGCCTTTCTTCTTTGGTCCCATGTTTTAAACTAAATGATAAATATTCAATAATGTTGGCCGATATGCCAGAGGCAAAACATTAATACGCACTACCGGCTTGCGTTTCACGTTCGCAAGGAGTAATTGCCATCTTGAAATTACGAAGACAGTTTTTTTTTTGGCGCTTCGAATAAGTACGTGACAAGTACTGCGCCCGTACTATTTACAAAACTTTCACCCGGTTTCTTGTGGCCGGTCTGCAAGTAATGAAACTCTACGATCCAGGCGTGTCCAAAACACGGGTAGTGAGCCAAGCTTCATTATACGAGTTTTGTAAAAGGTTGTCAAAAAATGTGGCCCCTTGAGAGCAGAAAAGAGTGGATGGACCGACGGGCAATTGCATTATTTCGCCTTAAAATGTGAATTCAATTTCAAAGGATCGTAAGATTAAATTTGGTTTAAACAAATTATTAGTGTATTTTCAGTTTTAATTATGCTCTATACGTAGCATGAACTGAACAGTGATGTAAAACAGTGCTTATAATAATGTAGGGATTAAAAGGTGACTTCAACTTCAAAGACACATTTGATTACATTCATATAGATATTATAAGGATCTGCAATCCGGAATTTGATTTAATGTGCTAGGCAATAGGAGATTAGAGTGATATCTTCCAAGGGTTCCTCGTGTTGTTGACCACCTTCTGATCTTTCGGAATTGAAACATCCATGATGTCTCATAAAAAATGTTGGTGATAGATGTACATGTATATCATTTCCGAACGCTTACCTTTGCATCTGGGTATTTCTGACTAAAGACATCCAGCGTTATTTTCTTTTCTGGGGCTGTTGGCGCGGTTGTAGGTCCCGATGGAACATCTACCTGCAAAAATGAATAGACAGAAGAGTGCCAGGTGTGCTCAGTTTACGTCCACTTTTAGTAAATTTTCCGCAATATCTGCCACATTTGATCTATAATTGTATCATATTCCAAATACGAAAAGAGAGGGGTAAAAGCCTGTCATTTGCGATTGAAAAACTGAGGACCCCCCCCCCCCCTATTTAATCCCTGGAACATTTGGGTCGTCAAAACTCTATTGTAATTGTAAAAGCAGAACCTGGGCACACCACTCCGGTCATCTTGGGGATATCATTATTGGATGTCTTTATGTGGTCAAGCTTGTAATTCACGTTCGGCGGAAGTGTAGTGTTTCAGTCTACCCAATTTTAGGACGGATGCACCTAACAATATACGTTCATATTAAAGGTTACTCGAAGCCCTCAGCCCACTTGAACAAGTGAAAGATTACCTCAGTTTCATTTTCATTAAAGCCACCACCAGTGGGTGGAGGATCTAATTTTTCTGGAACACTGATCTGAAATAGTAAAACATGGTATAAAACTAGATATAAAACATGTGATTATTCAATCATCTCTTGATTTCTGGGTGACTTGGTGGGTGGGTTGGTGGGCTGTTTGTTTCAAAGAGATGGAGCAATATTTGTGCAAAAAATTCGTAGTTTTTTAAATGATATCGGCTCGTTCTGCATACGTTTATGGCTCTGTGGCGTTGTATTCAGTTAGATATATCGCGCGAGTTAGCTAATTTAAAGAGCCTAATTTAGAATGGCCTTTTGTTTAAGACACGTGGCTACTGAATAAAGTTTGACAACTTAAACATCTATTTTCCACAAATAAGACGGTAAAAGAATTTTTTTTTTTTTAAAAAAACGTACATTTTCCAGTTTTATTGCCAATTCAACCATATCCAGGGCATCTTGCTTGGCCGTTGTCTCATTGGCTCCAAGCATAACGGCTACCTTTACCACCATATCTTGCAACATTTTCACTGTAGGATCATTAAGGCCAGTGTGTCCAAACGGTAGTCCGTAGATTGGTTCTCGCAACTGTGCAAAATTAAAAAGATTTCAATGTTTGTGGCAAATATGTTCTGTCGGAATTTCTATGCTGTAGTATTCTCTAAAACAATGTTTTACTTACAGCTCTCTGTAAAACAATTTGCAAGAAATTGTCTAATGATACAGACATGACAAAACAATAATTGGCACATAATATATCCTATCAAGTGGTCATAAAGCAAACTTACATAGATAATATTTTTCTGTGGTTCTTCCTCGTCAGCTGTAACTCGTAGTCTAATAATAGGATAATCATATTCTTTAGATATCCGTATCAGCAACTTTTCCAAGTCGTAGTCTGTGTCGGACCAATTGGACGTAATCAATGGCCATTTATCAATACCTTTTATAAAATCTAATAGTGGCGTTTTTCCCAGTGCTTCAATTTTGTCTGAAAGTAAAGGTGGGATTATGTATTACAATACAATCGTCTCCGCCACGCAATAGATATAATCTACCAAAGATCTTCTTGCTTGCCATTCGTTTGGGGGTATATTACTATCATTTTTGTCAGAGAGAAACATATAGGGGGAGGGACATGTTAAAAATTATTCCCTCAGAAAATAAGGTAATCATTATTACAATTATTATTATTATTAATTAATAAAATAACTTACTCTCATCCATACAAGATTTATAAAATCTCTTTGCCTTTTTAACGGCTTCAGCTTCCGTTGACACCATTGGCTTCTCCAACGACTCTGAGTAAATATGAATTAGAAGGTCATTAAAATGGCATGTCATAATACGATCAAAATAAGGTTAGTTTGAACAATGCTTATAGAGTATGGCTAGCATCTAGAAATCAACACTAAGATTACAATCATCCTTGAAAAGTGAAGTGAACATTGTGCTTTTATATCTGGTAATCAAATATTTCATGTTTTCAGAGTTCAGTTTGGTTATGTGTTCGATTTCGGTGCGAATTTCTATCTTATTGTTAGGGCAAGAAAAGTCTCATAGTCCCATATACAAATAGCATGGGGGGGGGGGGGTACAGAACAAAAAACAAAACAATCACCTGACGCCTATGTAACTAAATCAGTTAGTCAGCATTAACCAGTGTGGCTGTGTACATATATTGTCTTGATATTTTCATATTTTATCATTGTTTGATAATGACCAGAGAAGTCTAGTCGAAACGTCGCTCAGTAATAAACAGTAATTGTAAAGACTTCTAATAAATTGGGATTGAATCATTCTTTGAGAACGTAAATCAGTGAGGTATAACAGACTGGATCAATCGTAATGTCTTATCTGACTGTAAGAGTCGACGTCAAAGATTATTTCAGGGAATTAATGCTGGGACACGTCTAGCATAACATCATTCTTTAACTTGGTATCCAAACGACTAATCACATTTTTTTGAATCAGAAATTCCATTGTAGCTCGCGTTAAAGCACACTCGACTACATAAACATCTGAAGAGGGGGGCGCTCTTAAGTAACACTTAAAAGAAAATTTGACTAATACCTTTAAGTATTTTATCGACGTCTTCGTATATTTCATGAAGTATGCTATAACCCGAGTAGCCCTTTGGTATGATAGTCTTCTTCATCCATCCACCACATGCAAAGTTATAAAAATCTTCACAGGGCTTGATGGTAGTATCCACAGAATCAGATATGCGGGCGGCTGTAGAAAATATAAATCCCAAATAATGAAATAATGTGAAAATAAAGGTTTTGCGAAAGAAGGGGTCGAGACCACGTATTATTGTGTGATATGTAAAATGTCATCTCATCCCGTAGGATGTGATTGTTTAAATAGATTTTTTTGTTGTTGTTGTGGGTTGATGTGGGTCTAAACTATCCCAAAATGTCGTGGTTCAAATTTTCCAACCCTAACTGGACCTGCTCAGTGCTCAATCACAAAATTGAGCATACGGTGACAACACCAAACGACGTCATATTGACGGTAGAAGTATTAAAATTTGACATGTTAAGCGACAATGAAGTAGACATTTTTCGTCTATTCAAATAATAGAAATACAATGAAACAGAATTAAAATTTACACTGAACAAATAAAGAAGTTGGATTATACATTGTCTAAATATAGAAATTACATGAATAGAAGTTAAAAAATTACATGAATATAGAAGTTAGAAATTTGACGATAGCAAAATGTTAGATTTTTGAATATAATTTTATATACCGCCGTATTATTCTGGCTGAAAACGAATTCGCAACCTCTCTCGGTCGACCTGTCATTTCGATGATAGCTTATCACGTGAAATTATCTGCACAAATCAGACGGTAAATAAATAGGCGTGTGTTGTCGACAGAAGTTAACTATTCGAAGTTTGATGATGCAAGTGGCCAATAAAAACCGAGTCAGTTAAAAGCCTGGTTAAATAAATGTGTTTAAAGTTGTTTTTAAAAGAATATAGAGATGCACAAAATCTTAAAACTAAATTGTAGATTCTTCTATAAAATAGGCCAGTTGAAAAGTTTTGGGCTTTAAGTAGTTTATCTGATGTCCGTAATGTTCGACCAGGTATATTAAGTTCTAAAAGATCTGAGAGGTAAACAGGAGCTAAATTATATTTTAAAGTAAGTAATAAAGTTTTAAAATCAATTCTGATATTAAAACAGCACAATTTACAAATATTTTTTACTTGAGCTCCCATAAGCATAAAACTATCAAACATATCTCTATGATACGTTAGCTATTACGTGTATTGTAATAAAAAAACAGCGGGAAGGGTATACCAAGCGCTATTGTTGACAGTTGTTTGGCTGTCTGAGTATCAAGGTCGTTATACGGGCTACATTACACAGTCATGACATTGCTTCTGTTTATTTACATATTATATAAATATTTAATAAAGAAAGACATGTCTATGAATTCAGTTTCACATAATAATATAATTAAAGGGACAATAACATTCTTGCTGGCTTGGTAGCTCCAGAAAATAAATAATACCCTTATTCTAAGTACTAGATGTTTAAATGTCCTACATGTTGTGTAAATTATCCATTACAACCTATTTTATTTGTCCAGAGGGTTCGAAAATATTTTAAAATCCAAGTCACATTTGAAAAGGTTTACGTTAGACTTTTCAAATCAATTGGTTGAATTTTTCCAATTTTTTAAATTAGGTGTGTTAAGATGAAATTTATATCATCATTTAATTGGAATATTCTAAAATAATACGATTTGTTGACCAGAATGAAGATTGGGACATATTTTTCAGTTACAACAAGAGTGTTATTGGGGCTTTAAATAAATGCTCCATTTGTATACAGTTAGATGTTATCTCGTACCCCCTTACTCTTGTTTACAACAATTGGGCAAAAAAGACAAATCACACCTACCGACCCGCACACAGCCTGGTGTAAGACATGCACCTGAAAAAAAACCAAGCACATTTTTTTCAGCGTCTATGATATTTTGTTTGTTATATCCAAACAAATATGAAGAAAGGATAGATTTTAAGATCAGTTCTTTGATATGTCAGACTATTCATAAAATTTCATATCTTCTAAATAGACCGCAGTAAATATTTTTAAACGTGACGAAATGCAATTAAAAAGATTTGAGCGAGAAAGATGTCGTTCGACAGCACCAACTTCATGGAATTCTCTCCCTGAACATGTTAGATAATTTCTCTGTCCTCAGCGGTCTACAAGTTTTTCACTTTCTTTCTTTTTAAACATGAAGAAGATTATTATAAAGGTTAAAGATATATTATGGGAGATTATAATGTTAAAAACTAGATGATGTCAATGGAATTTGCTGAAAATTTCAGTCAATTTGATTCACTCTGAACCGAGAATTTACCAATTGAATTTTTAGCCTAGCCTCGATCATTATTACTAAAGTCGGTGCGATAAAATTATAGTCTCGATTATCCATTCTTTGAATTAATCAACAGCAGCAGATCGGGTTGTAATCCAGTGAATATTACAGGCTAGCTATGGCATCGAGAGTTAAGGTCTGGATATATTAATTAATGTCTAATTAATAATTTAGATAACATTTCAGGGCTAAAAAAGATCCCCAATTGGCAGAATTAGCTCTTGCATAAAGTATGTTTAAGTATTGTGCGTGAGGAAATTAAGATCTCGTATAATTGTACATTGTCAAAACATAATATAAAACAAATGTTAGAACATACTATAATGGTACATATACCACGTTCGTTGTTAAAGTTCCAATTTCACTTTTTCTAAGAAAGTCAAAATATAATTATTTCTATGTTTTTTGCTCAAAAGGTTGTCAACTCACTATTATACGATCATGGACAAAATTTTGGGGGGGTTAGAAAGGGTGACACTGGTTGATTGAGGAAATAGTTACTCAATTACCTCCCTTGTTTTCCCATTCTTCTCCATGGACGGCCATCTTCAAACGTTTGAATTTGAAGTTGAAAATGATATTTTTGCCAATTTCTCAACTGGCAATAGTGAATTATAGGATTAATAGGATTATTCTTTAACAAGGTAGGACTGTTTATAGGTTCAATCTATTTTGGGGCTTTATTTTAATAAATTTTAAAAATATAACTTAAAAAAATGCTATTGGAACTTTAAACACCTACCTTGTTTATCTTTCTGTTCTTTCTGTTCTCGTGGGCGTTTACCATCATAAGCAATGGCTAGAGCGATGATGATAATAATAAAAATCAATGCCAACACCATTAAACATATCTCTAGAATTGATCTTCTCCAAAACCAGTCACGTACTATTTGGAACCTATCAAAATGAAGGAAAAAAACATTCAATCTTTGGAAATTGTTATGTGCTCGTGTTGTTTGATTTTTTTTTGGTGGGGGTGGGGGTATTATTATATTTTATTTCATATGGTGGGAGTAGGCTGGTGGAGTCATCCGAAGCTGTAAAGACTCGTGACATCATTTCCAAAACGTAGCCATTTTCTCAAGCATTGGAAATACATAACAATAACAGTTATGTATTATTTTTTCTGTTTTTATTTCTAAAATAGACGCTTGTTTTGTGTATGTTTATCATGCAATGAATTCGACGAAAAACCTAAGAGGACATTTAAAAGCTGTACAATGTAACGCGATAAAGGTTATCAAGTTATATTAATACAAGTTTTGCTTAGTGTATCGGAAGTCGTTGCCTACATAAGGGTGGCAGCTAGGTTTAAGTTCATTGATATTTTGCAAATAAAGTTGGTAATTTATATACGGTCAGTTTTGGCATCATTCAATCGCCCCTTTCCCCTTAGGTCCAATATTAGTACATTCTGTTGGAATCAAGTCCGATGTGTTTACAAGAGACCAATTAATCGCCAGAGCCATCCATCAAAATAGGGGCTCAGACGTGTAGACTTTATTACTATTATTAGTGTTATTGCTAAGGTTTGGAGCAAACTCAGCACGCGCTTAGGAGATCATTGTAATGGGAACACCAGGGAATGTCTGCTTTGCTAGATGCCGAATTCAAAATATTATATTTTAAAATCAATTAAAACCTCTCAAATAGTTTTACGCTTTTATCTTATTACACTGTTACCTGTTTTGTCGCAATTAATGATGAGGTGTATAAAATCCTAGAAAAACTCTAATGACGTGTTTGTGGTTTATTATTGTTATATAGGAACACCAAAAGTCTTTGAAGTGCTTATGACCTCTGAGGGTCTTAATCCGACATTGACCACAATAATAAATCATAATACTGGTGCGAGGTAAATAATTTAAACATGTACTTACTTCTCAGTAACAGGATTAGTAACCAGTTTCGATTGACTGATAGTGTCATCTTGATGTGTTTCGTATTTAATAGAAGACATCGTGATCTGCCTGAGCTAAACACTTAAACTGGATATCTATTAGGACTTCTGTATAGATATAAAAATAATTGTGTCAAATTCAAAGTCAGGCCCGATATGCGTACTAGTACGTGAAAGGCTTTAACACATTACGGATATAAAGATAGCTTACTACCATTCTGAGTTAAAAGACATATCGACGCTCGACCAAAGAAAACATATTAGCCACGCTTTTATGAAGGCATAGATATATAAAATGTACGCTTTTCTATGAAAGACCAAAGAAGTAGGTTATATATAAGTAGTAGAATAATATTAATGTTTATTGAGTATAGAGGGTGAAAGCCCCATATACATGATACTACAAAACATGTATAATAAACATGTAAAATAAATATCAAAAAGAATACTTCCGTGTAGAGTGTATAAAACTGAGTAATTTATTACGCGACAAGATACTTTCAATTGACGGATTACTTGTGCCCATTGGCGTAAGCGCTGTTTAAATGGCAGCGTGAAAGACAAAGGCGAATCCATTTAATATTATTTCTTAGCTCTGGAAAGATAATCAGGAACGTGGCACACGTGCATTAAAATAAGTTTTATTATAGAATCAAACATTTTGAAAGACGATCGATCACTTCAATAAATGATTTTATGGGAACTAAATCTTATTCGTTAAGTACGTGCAGTAAATTATGGAAAACCAAACAGCTCTTTTTTTTCAGTGTTCTTAATCCTTATTTCTTAATTCATAGTCCTTAGTTCTTACTTCTTCATTTGTAAACTAACATTAACATTTGTATCTTAAAATCAATATTTGTATTACAAATCATATCCGATTTGTAAAATGTATTTTAATTGTTTTTCCATATAAACATAAAATTTATTTTAGAAAATCAATAATGAGCCTACATTTAATTTACATTTCCTCTGAGAAATACAACGAAAAACAAATCTGGAACAACAAATTTCTGAATAGAAATCTCCCCACCCCCATAACCCGTATTTTAAGAATTTAATGCCCCCCACCACACACACACACACACACACACACACACCATCACACACACGCTAACTTATTAGTTTTTAGCGTGACCCAACTGTAATACCCTTTTCATCTCTTTGTAAATTTAAATGTGCCAGAATATAATTTACATTTCCGAAAAGGCAACGTGAAGAGCTTCTAATGCTAGAAGAGCTTCCACCTATATTTACTTTTTTGGAAACATTCGATCAAGTGTTCCGTTTGGATAAGAACAACGTGGAGAAGATCGAGGGCTTTCCTTAGGTCAAAAAGGATTGGTGGTTTACTTCCCTACCACAATCTAATGGTTCCCAATGAAGTAATACATTTCTACTAGCTGTTATATTGCACAATATCTCAGTAGTTTGAACACAGGGTAGCATCCCCTTTTTTTGAATATCGATACAACATTTGCTTCTGTCAGTTTGTTATTCGAGATTCGGGATTCGACAATGAAGCAGGTGAGAGCAGGAAATGACTGCCCAGTGCACGCCGACAAACCAGTCAACAAGCTATTCGCTAGACAAAGGGTCCTCTAGTTGTCACCCTGTCTGGGGTAGCGAGGAAATGATCGGATGCCCCGTAAGTCGATCTGTTTTAGTGGCGAATCCCGAATCACGAATAACGTGCTGGCTCGTTATTCGTTATTGGCGAATCCCGAATAACGAGCCAGCACGGTTTTCGAGATTCGGAACTTGGCAACAAAACAGGTGATTGCTGGAGATGACTGCCCCGTGCACTCTAAATAATCAATCAGCACCCTATTCGCTCGGCGAATAGTCGTCTCCGTGCTGGTCGGTCACCCAACGAGGAAATGGTCGGATTCAAGATAGATAGTTCAGGTTTTGATGGCGAATCCATTGGCGAATCTCGAATAACGAGCCAGCACGTTATTCGGGATTCGACAATAAAACAGGTTAGTGCAGGACAGGACTGCCCAGTGCACGCCGACAAACCAGTCAACATGCTATTCCCTCGACAAATAGTCGTCTAGTTGTTAGTCGGTCACCCATCTACTGTCGGGGGTAGCGAGGAAATGATCGGATGACACTTCAGTCCGTCTGTTTTAGTGGCGAATCCCGAGTAACTTGTCCTGTTCGCATAAAAAAACGGTCGTCTCCTTGCTAGTCGGTCACCCAACGTTCACTTACTGCCCCGTGCACTCCAACAAACCATTCAGCACCCTACTTGCTGGAGATGCTGCTGTCTCCGTGCTAGTCGGCCACCCGACGTTCACTTACCCCTAGTTCGGAGGTATCGAGGAAATGGTGGCATGGAAGGTATACCGCTCTTTTTAGTGTCGAATCCCGAATCCCGAAAAACGTGCTGGCTCGTTATTCGTTATTGGCGAATCCCGAGTAACGAGCCAGCGCGGTATTCGGGATTCGCGAATCCCGAATTTCGTTTTTTGAATCCCGAATCCCGAATAACGTGCCAAATTCACGTTGCCGGGATGGGCAAAGTCAACTCTATTTAGTGAGATGGGGTGGGTGGGTATTTCAAATTCAAAATACGCGTCTTAATGCGAAATTCCAGTTGTCGTATAATGTTTCACCGGAAGTATATATTTGTCTGTTGCTCTTTGAATATACAAGTATTAACTATTTTACTGGCACATTCTTGGTTACATGATTTAGAAGAGATAAAGTCCTCTTTCGTTTGTCCAAAAAGATATGTCGCTTTAAAAAAAATAACATAATTACTAAAAATAAATAACTTCCATTTTGTTTTATTTAATGCTAGATCACATTAACAAATATATATATAGAGAGAGAGAGAGAGAGAGAGAGAGAGAGAGGGGGGAGAGAGAGAGAAAGAGAGAGAGAGGAGGAGAGAGAGCGATAGCATGCTCTCGGTGTCATCGAGCGATTTTTCTTATTGTATATCTGTTTCCTCGATTCTCCTTTGTTGTATGATTAAAGTAGCTAATTCTCTAACTCAATATCATCCAAAATCTTCCACATTGAAAACACAAATTATTTGTCAATCTAATTCAACATTGATGTTGTGATCTTATCGGGAAAAGATAGGCTTCTGGTATCCAATATTTAAGACAAAATAAAAAAAAATATCAGTGGTAAACGAATCGTGTGCCATAATCCGTTTCAGGCCCATTTTAATAAGGGGCTTGGAGAACGATGGTAGACGTGGTGCATGGGGAAAATACGCAATATTACAGACTGGAATGACCAGACGCTAGAGATTGGCATGCTATTGAGACTTCGGGCGTATTTCGCCGAAAATAAGTGATTTGAAATTAGAGTAAAGACGGAAATGAACGAATGTAAATCAGTTAATATACATTCATATACGATTATTTTATGCGTTGCGATCCATTTGGGTAAATTTCTAGGCCCCAAATATTAGCGATTTAGCTCCTTTAAACAAAAATACATTTGATATGGCAAATGTCTGAATTGTAAAACAAATATTGATTTTAAGATTAAAATGTTAATTTTACTGTACAAATATCGAAATACGATAACAAATGAAGAAATAAGAATTAAGGACTATGAATTAAGAACTAAGAATTATGAACATTAAATAAAGAGCTGTTTGGTCTTCTATAGTAAATTACCCATTCTACTTTATTGCTATCTAGAATTCATTTTCATTATTTCTAGAAATATTCCCCATTTATAAACACTATATAACCCTAGTCATACTCTTGTTTACCTTAGTTAAATACCGTACCGATCTTTCCTAATGCATTTTTACAAACGCTATCTAATTCTAAGCATAAATTATCAGAATAGAGCAGCGTTTTGTATTCAAATATGTCTTGTACTTTAATATTTCAATAACCTGTACGATTCATGAGAAAAGAAAAGGGCTTAACATACACCCTGCTTATATAAATAAGTCCCAGCTTATATACATTCTCTTTAAACCCCTTTCTGCTTAAGCAATGACACTGGCTGGGACCTATTTATCGATTCAAGGGCCTTTAAGAAAGCTACATATAAGAGATAAAATCGGTGTAGTTAAATGGTGGTAATCCATGTATGGTGAAGTTATGTTTTACCTTTTAATAGTTCTGTAACCCACCAATGAATAATTTTTGTCCTCGTTCTGCTTCACAACACCCTTTTAATATCCCATTTGTCCAGCAAGGATGTGCCGCTATAATTATTGGGGTCAGATTTCAAGCCTTTCTTAAAGAGAGGGACAACAAATACCCTTTACGATACAAGGCATAAACACTTTTGGTAAACAAGTCGGTCAAAACAACAACAAATATTCACGAAACATTTTTTTTAAAGAAATAACAGATTGTACAATGTATGTTATGTAACTGTAAATGGAGACCATGTCTCTAAAAGAAAAATCTGTCATTGAACTGGAAAATTAGTCCACGAGACTGATACTCAACTGTGATTTTATTCCAGTGCGGGTGACTGTCCTTCACGGTGGAGCACGTTCATATAAGCACACAAAAATGGTAGTATACGTATATGTAGAAGTAGTTAGAAGATTCCATTAGAAGTAGATATACGGGAAATAAAGTAAATGCGCCCATTCTTTTATTACTGACACGTTTCATAATAATACTAGACCATTCAAACAAAATTTGAAAAGTCGATGTCATTTTATTGATTATGACGTATTACGTGGTAAAAAATCATGTTTGCTATCTTGCAAAAAGTCACTGGACAATGATAACGACTTATAGAATGTCGACCAATAGTTTGTCATCACAAGGGGAGGGGAGGGGGAGAAATGTTTTGATGGTGCTTTCTTCAGCAAAATACCAAACTATTTACGGCCTAAGCTTATCAAACTTATCGGATCATAAGATTATTGTCTAAACTATATCACTGATCAGATCATTGTTATTGCTGTGGAAGATGTTGAACCGCAAATTATTTATTTTTTCTTCATATAAAAAAGTTCTTCTAGAACATTTACGTATATATTATATACATATTTTATATTACACATCTATCAAGAGCAAAGTCGTTCGAGCGTGACACTATCCTGGCCACGGATCATTTCGTTTCAGTAGGACTTTCACGCTGTGTACAAAACTTCAAGGACTAATTTACTCTGGGACACTGTTTATTTTTTAAACTATATTTATATATGAGATGGGAGAAACATTCATGATAATATTACGTTATGAGTCTCAGTTTAACTAGTCAAGAAACACTACACTACACGTTGTCTCTATCCCGGTCTCGAACCAGAGAATGTGGGTACTGTAGGGGGGGGATCAATGGTTAGCTTGCGCGCGCTGTACCATATGGCCTGCCATTGAGTCAACTGGCGTGGTTTCGAATCCCCGGTTGTATGTGGCAAGGTGTAGGGTCGCCTTCCAACCTCGTGGGTTTTCTGCGGGTAATCCGGTTTTCTCCCACTGCTAAAGACCCCTACGTGCAAGCGAATAATTGAAATAAAATTAATCCATGTGTTAGTCCCGAAATGACCTTGTTTGTGACGAGTGAACGTTTAACCCATCTCTCTCTCTCTCCCTCTCTCTCTCTCTCTCGGAACCCCGCATGATGTCAGTACCCTGGCCTTTAAGCCAGGGCTATGCGCCCCTCTAAGAACGACAATTATGTTTTGATATTAAGGGATGTCTAAAGAAGCGTCGTTCTTATAAGTGTGTAAGTCATAGACTGACCCTCGCGAAATTGGACAGGTACTTTTTTTATCTGACTGGTAAACTGTCCAAAAGCTACCCATGATTTAAACACAGTGTTCTAATAATATGGGCACCAGGTGCGTGTCATATTTTCTAAAGCATGGGGTACGATATTTAGAGCATTAGGTTATGATGTCACAGCCCGACTTTAGTCTACAAGGTATAATTAACCCAGAATAATAGAGTTTATTTGTTAGTTTTGCCGTGGCTGGCAAGGGAATGCCAGATTGGACGAAATAAAGTTTGCTTGCACGTACAAGAACCTTTGGCGAAGAGAAGACGTAAATATGCGGCGCTAGAGTTATTATTTACGAAAACATACACCTATTCGTATGTGCGGGTAGGGGGCTGCACCACACAAAATTACAAAACGAATTGTTCGATATGATCATCAACCTCAGGTATGGCATTGCCAATAAAAAAAACATAACGCTAACGCTACAATATACGTCCACATTCCTGCTTTGATTGATATGGTACTTTGTTGTCAAGAAGGCTAGGCATTTGGTTTGTTTAGCGTTGAGGGCTGTGCATCAACATCAATAGTTGCTGTCTTTAGAGTACAAGGAATAAGTATACCAAGATAATCCATTCAGAATTGTGACTGGAGGTCGGGACATTCACCAAAATCAATAGTGGACGCCCTTAGGCTATATGGATATCCCAAGTTTAAAGACGATCCATTAAGAATCGTGGCCTGTAGGCAATAGACACAAAGTAAAAGTAGACATGGCTCTGCCCCTGGGGGTTGGGCAATCACTAAAAAAACAATAGGGGTCATCCTTAGGGTATAAGGAATAGGTTTGCAAAGTTTTAAAAGGATTTGTTAGGAATTGCATCCTGTAGGCGAATACAAAACACACAAACATTGGGCGTGGCTCTGTCCCACGGGGTCGGGCATGCACCAAAAATAATAGTGGCTAGCCTTAGGGTATAAGGAATAAGTATAAAAAAGTTTTCAAGACGATCGATTAAGAATTATTGTGGCCTGAAGGTGACACACAGACACACGAAAAGAAAATGGGCGTGGCTCTGCCCCTGGGGGTCGGGAATGCAACCAAAACAATAGGGATCATCCTTAGGATATAAGGAATAAGTATATAAAGTTTCAAGATGATCGATTAAAAATTGTGTCCTTTAGGCGACACACACACACAAAAAGAAAATGGGAAAATGGACGTGGCTCTTCCACTGGGGGTGGGGCATGTACCCAAACAATAGTAATGTTCCTTAGAGTACAAAGTTTCAAAATAATACGTAAAGAAATGCAGTCTGTAGACGCCAAACAAATACACCTGGGGTCGAGCATGCACCCAAAACAATAAGGTATAAGGAATAAGTATGTAAAGTTTCAAGATGATTGATTAAAGAAAATGGGAGTGGCTCTACCCCTGGGAGTGGGGCATGCACCCCAAACAATAGTAATGTCCCTTGGGGTACAAAGAATAAGTAAGCAAAGTTTCAAAATAATACATACATACATACATACATATATACACATACACAGACAGGGGCGACGGCATAATACGTCCACATTATGAATGCGGACGTATAAAAAGTACAATGTGTCGGCATTCCGTCGTTTTAGTATCTTCCTTGTAAATGGTGGATTTAAAAAAAAACTATTAATGCCAGAGTAACTGCGAAGTGTTCTGCACCATATGACATGTTGGGTTATGGTTTTAGCTCGTGGTTTTGTTTGGCAGTTGCTGGAGGGTATTATGTATCTGAATTTTATAGACCTTTTATGTAAATTATAGGTATAGAATAAATGTAAGATAGTGTATCAATTTTAACATTATCTTTCATGTCATTGTTCCTGTTGAAAGTCAAAACATAAATCTGATACAAAATATTTTATCTAAAAATATAAAATCGATCTTGATCTATAACATAATAACAGTGATATGATTTAAAATTGAAATGAGTATTTAGTAGTTTTGAGAATAGTTGATAATTTAACACAGTGCTACAAACTGTTCGAGGTAAGTATCATTTTAAAGCATTATACATGTCAAACCTATAAAAAACTCACTTAACATTATGAAGTTTGTTCAGTAGTAAGGCCCACAGTTTATGTTTTTTTAACCCTTTTATTTGGCAGAAATATTTCCAGTGGCGGCGCCAGCCGTCGGTGGTTGGAGAGGCAAAGCTGGGGCAAAGTCCAAGTTTAAGGGGGCAAAGGCACGGGTTTTAACTAGGGGTGGGGGCGGGGCTCCCCGGGAAATTGTGAAGAACAGGCTGCCGGAAATGCAGCCTACATAGCATTATTTCAGGCAATGATCGTTGTGGTAAAGTGTCAAACGAACTGACCTCGACGAATCCAACTCACGGGCGCCAAAGTAGGGTGGACCTCCCCCAGAAAATTTTGAAAAATAGACTGTCGGAAATGCTGTCTGTCAGTATTCAGTCAGACACCGATCGTCGAGATGAATAAATCTGACCAAAATGGCAAACGAACGGACTTGCGAACCTCAACGAAGTACCTTTGTAGCGAGTCCTTGTGGGGGTTTTGGCGACGCCCCAAGAAAATTTTGAAAAATAGACAGTTGGAAAGGCTGCCTGGCAGTATTCAGGCACCGATCGTAGAGATAAATAGAACTGATCGGATGTCGTTTGTGGCCTGATCACTAATCTTTCCGACCCCAGAGAGGAAAGTGTCAAATGAAACTCAACGAAGTCCCCAATAAGTAGACTGTCCGAAATGCAGTCTGGCAGTATTTCAGGCATTGATCGTCGAGATAAATAGAGCTTAACAGAAAGCGCCTGTCGCCAAATCACTAGTTTATCCGACCAGAGAAGAAAGTGACAAACGGGCGGAGTGAGTAACTCAACAAAGTAAATGATTATTTTCGCCACTATATTTTGTGAAATGAACGGACTTGCAAACCTCAACGAAGTCCCCAATAATTTGAAAAGTAGACAGCCCGAAAGGCAGCATTTCAGACATTGATCATCGAAATGAATAGAGCTTAACAGATACCGCCTGTCGCCAAATCACTAGTTTGTCTGGTCAGAGAAAGTGACTCAAAGTGAATGAATATTATCGCTTCTATATTTTGTAAAATAGACTGCCGGGAATGCAGCCAGGTAGCATTTTAGGCAACGGTCGTTGAGATAAATAGAGCTGGCCAGATCACCTTTTTTTTTCGAAAATTATTGGGGGGGGACAAACAGAGGGCAGGCGAGATTTTGGGGGCTGCGAATGCCCCCCTTGCCCCCCCCCCCCGCCTTGGCGCCGCCACTGAATATTCCCACCATTATAACTGTACATGTAATGTAACTTTATCTCTATTCTTCAGAATAGACTAAACTGACTGACAGAATAGTAGGCCTAAATATCCGATCCAAAGGGGAATAACCGATGTGACCACTTTGACAGTATATTTACAAATGGCATATCTGTTAATACAGCTCACAATTTGACATATAGCTGTATTTCTATATTACGCTAGGTTTACTGGTCCAATGGGGGGGGGGGGCTAACCGATGTGACCACAATTTGACAGTAAATTAACAATATGGTGTACAAAAAATATTTCAAATGGCATTTCCGTTAATTTACATCTCACATCTGTAAACTAACATATGGTTGTATTTCTGCCTTACGTTTGATGCAAATTTACATAATACTTGTATTCATATGCATTTACATTATTTTAAATGTAAGTTAATAGAGCATGTGATCTGATAAATTTTACACTATGTAATTTAACTACATGTATATGTATACGATTACTTATCGTTGCATTTGCAAACAGAAATAATCCGTAAATTCCTGTTTATGCCGTAAAATAACAGAATTGAGTCCATTATAGAATAAAATAAAACATTTTATCCCTTAATTTCGCGGAACTTTCTGGTCATTCCGTAATATAACAGAATTAAGTCCCTTATAGAAGGGAATAAAATGTTTTATCCCTAAATTTTACGGACATTTCCGTTTTAATACTGAATATTCCACAGAAATACATAAAACACGTAATTTGAAGAAATAATTCACGCTTTTAACACAATTTCTCCAAAAAAAAAGGTGTTAAACTACGGAATTTGGCCGCATAAGAAATGGATATTTTTTACAGTGTAGTTGGCGACTCGGAAGTGTCCATGCAAGTTTCAATGAACTGAGTCATAGCTGACCTGTTTACCGCCAATCTGAGTCAAAACAACTCATCTAACTGGGTATTTTCTCGTAACTCACCCAAATGAAAATAAGTTTTATTCATTTTTAATCCACGTTTTATTTCAGTGTACAATAAATTGTAAGACTTGGTTTCACCTTGTCAGTAGTGCATGATGAAGTGCCTGACCAGGACAGCTATCTAGTCGTTTGGTTGGCGTGCAAGTAAAAGATCACTTGGCAATTGGAATACGAGTGGGTCATAGTGCCGCTGTCTGGGCAAAATTCCCTCATAGCACATTGTGGCGTATGTCCGTCTTCATTACCTCAGTCGGAGCGCAGCAATATGACGTTAAACCCGATTTCATATACAATAATATCAAAATCAAGATACCCTGCGTAGATAGTACAGAACCGTGTAATATTTACACCGACAAGATACTTTCAGTTGCCAATGGCAGTGACTCAGTGTGAATTGGTAAACATTTTAATACTTTCGTTTTGAAAGACAAACGCGAATCCATTGTGATATACAGGTTCTATGACCAACTTCTTAGCCATTATTATTTCTATATATCCCCTCATTTATAAACACTATATAACCCTAGTCATACTCTAATAATTGTTTACCTTAGTTAAATATCGCGAAGAACGTTTCTATTGCATTTTTACTAACCCTATCTAAGCTTAAATTATCGGAATAGAGCAATGCTTACTGTATTGAAATATGTCTTGTCCTTTTAACATTTCAATAAAATGTACGATTTATGAGAAAAGAAAGGGGCTTAACACATATCCCGGGCGAATGCCTGAAATGCAATCATATCAAGGGGTTATGCGATATTAGACCATTCCCTTTTTTTAAACATTAGTCTATTTCGATAATATACGATTCTGATATAATGGATTTGAAAACAAGCTGAAGCTTTATATAAATCTGTATAAGACTGTATATACTCCCTTTAAACCCCTTTCTGCAAATGCAATGACATTGGTTGTGCCCTATTTGTCGAATCAAAGGCATTTGAGAAACCAATGTATAAAAACTAAAATCGATTTAGTTAAACAGTAATTCATGAATGGTGAAAATATATGTTATGATATGAATAGACAGTTCTATAACCACCCTAGTTTTCTATAAGATATGCTCTACTTTTACTTCACTGCTCTCTTTTAATCTTTTATTTACGCAGCAATAAGGGTATGCTTCTGTAATTATTGGGGTCAGGTTTTAAGCCTTCTTTATAAAAAGGGACAATAAATACCCTTGCACGATACAAGACAGAAACACTTTGGTAAATAATTCAGTCAAAACAACAACAGATATTTCATGGCATACCTTTTTAAAATAAATCAGATAATGTTCCTAATTTGTTTATAAAGACATTAGGTGGCTTGATACAGAACGGTTTTATAAATTGCCAATTGTTGTCTTTCTGTCAGTTCATTATAACCATTGCGGTCGTAAGTTTCCTTTTCAATTGACAGATATTCTTACATATATCTTCACCATCTTTATATTTGACTAATACATTATCGCCATTATTATCTCTGAACCTTTTTTTGTATGTCTATATTGGACATCTTTGGCCCCAGACGTTCATCGTTAAAACCTCTTTTGTATGTCTATATTGAACACGTTCGGCCCCAGGCAGACGTTCATCGTCAAAATAAAATTGTTGTTTCCCTTCTGGAAACGTTCCACTGTTATACGCCGACTGGGCTAATGAAGAAGTGTGTGTGTCTTGCAGTGTGCTGTGAGGGAAATTTAGAACCGGACAGCTTCACTACGGCCAAATTCTTATTTTGAATTCCATTTGTGAATGGTACTTTTGCGTGCACGCCAATGTGGACATGGGACCTCAATTTTTTTTACCTCATGCGTAACTGTAAATAGGGACCACGTCGAAAAATGGTGGTAAACTTTTTTCCTTTTATGTATGTTTATAGAGTTATTATCCGCCATGCTTTTAAGGAAAGATACAGCGCCACAGCGGCAACTTTGAACAGTCAATAAGAACATCAGAAAATGTTTTATGTTGTTTTTTTTTTCTTTTGTTATATTATCTGTTCTTCTAAAGTCTGTTGCTGAACTAGAAAACGATAACGTAGGCCACGACAATTGTACTGTTATTTTATGTAGTGTGTATGGACTGTTTTTTACGGTCGAACAAGTTTTAATAAAAACATAAAAATTAAAGTTACATTATGGGAGATAAGATAAAGAGATGGCAGTTCTCACTATAATAGTTAAAAACTACATAGTGTAAAGGTAATTTGCTGACAATTTCAGTCAAATTGATTCACTATGAGCCGAGAAAAAAGCATTTAAATTCATAGCCTCGGTCATCATTACTCAAATCATTAATATAAACAGCATAGTCTCGATTATCCACTTGATTGATTTAATTATCAACCGCCATTAAGCGGCATATACGATCTTAATCTTCTAACATCGAAGGCTAGCCTTGACATCAAGAGTTTATTATGGTCTGGATGTGTTAATTAATGTCTAATTGATTATTTAGATAACATCTCAGGCTTAAAGAAAGACTTGTAAAAAGCAGATTTTGCTCTTGCATAATGCTATTTTAAAGATTAAATGTATCGTCGTGCCATAATATATATATATATATATCTGTTTATTCAATAGGTCGAAATTTACCCAAAATATAGTCATTTTAATTTAATCAGTTTTTGTACTGTTTCTAGTTGAATGATTGAACGAATTTTGGCGATTTCCTAGAACAGTCAACAGTTTTTGTAGACAATTTTGAGAATTTATAGTATTATTTTTATGCTTACAGCTTGTCGTCCCATTTAAACATAGAATTAGGGGGAAAAATACCGGAGAACCAGTATATAAAATCTGGATGCAGCACAGAATTCTGTAGTAAATTACCAAATAGATTCAAGATAGATATGTAGTATAAAATGTTTAGCCCGTATTATTATGTAGTATACTGTGTTAACCGGGTTTAATTATTGTAGGCCTACATCATAGGCGTACAAGGAAGGGGGCAGGAAAGGGAGGGGGCAGATTCTGCCCAGGCAGCGGCGCCTCGACCTACTCTTATATCGAAAACCAACTGCCAAGGGATCTTTTACGCGCACGCCAATGTGTACAGTGGGCCTCTGTTTTTCGTACCATCCGAATGACTAGAAAGTAACAGTTGCCCTCTTTCCTTCATCACCGACAAGCAGAAACCACGCCAGAAAATCCGGACGAACTTTCTCGGCCAATGCAGAGCTAGCGGCAGTGATTTTACAGACATTTAACATTGAAGTCAATACGCAAATAATTACTAGTCTGAATCCATAAAAAAATCACCGTTACAGTTAGTTCCCTTTGAAATTTCTCTTGCAGAAAAATAACACGAACGACTTCTACTTTCACTTCCGTGTTTACGTTTTCGTGAAAAATGGGAGAAGCATCTGACAGATTTTGCTATGTTTATAGCTGCGATTTGGATTCAAATGTTGAAATTAAGATGTAAGTATATTGTCCAATGTTCCGTATTTAAAGAGAGGATTGTACAAATCTGATAATCAGTTGTGTTCTGTTTAGAACAGTCTCTGAGCGAATGATGTCCACTGACAATTCCTGTCAGGCCTTGTAATTGTAAGTTATAGCTGCAATATGAAAAGAATCCTAGCGTATTCAATACCAGGCTAATTCATTACCGGTAAAATCGGCGTATTCAAGACCAGTATATTATAGGGATATACAATCTCAAGCTTAAGATTAAATAATTTAAACAACAACTCAATAATAAAAAAAACAATTTTAATACATCAAACACCAATCATTAATTAATAATTATCGTATAGGCTTCTATCCACACTGATGAGTACTAGCACCTTTATATACCGATCAACCAACCCTATAATATACTGGTCTTGAATACGCCGGTTTTACCGGTAATGAATTAGCCTGGTATTGAATACGCCTGATACCTATGAAAATACCGCTCTTCTCACCTCTGTTCTAAGGCTATTTTGGAATCTTTACCTACAATTTTTCACCTAGATTCTACTTTATTCGTCAAAGGCATCATTTCTGGCACATATTTATAACGACTCAACACTATTTTCAAGTAAAATTCTGAGATCAAAGACATACACAAAATACGTTTGAAAATAGCGTTGAATTATTCATTCAAAGTTTGTGTCAAATATAGTGATAAATGATTCTGTTTGGCGAAAACTAAAGAATCACGTTGAAAATAGATAGGAAGGGTTCTAAAACAACTTGAGAACAGAGATGGGGAAGAGCAGTATTTTACCGTATTTTCATATTGCAGCTATAAGGTCCGACAGGAACTGTCGGTGGACATCATCCACTCAGAGACAGTTCCTAAAGGAACTATAACAGGCCTTGTCTGAGTAAAGCAAAGCTGATGTAATTACTGTCAAGTATAAAACCTTCATAATTAAGTTTCCCAAGTAATACAAATAATGTTAAATAATTTTGTTTTTCCGAATTGATTTTAATTTAGATCAAAAATTGTTTGATTACTTTTGTTTAGAAAAAATGTGTGAGAATTATTTTTATTGCTTGGCATCCAAAATATGTGACATCAATATTTCTATGAGACGCGTAATCTCGCTTGGGCGATATTTGGTAAGTTGACATGCGCATTGCCAATTTTGTCCAGTGTATCGAGTTACGGTCTGAATTTTTATAAACGGTCTGTGGATGGCATTAATAAAGAAACTGAAACCATCCAATCCTAGATTAAAACAAACCATCCAATTGTAGCTAACAAATTATTTGGAACCATCCAATCCTACTGTAGCTTAAAACAAACCATCCAATTGTAGCTAACATGCGAATGGTATTAACATTTATTTTGTTCTCCTTTCATTATGCAATGCTAGAAGTTCCTTGCTGAATATAAAATATGGAAAAAAAATTATCTTTATTCCACAATACCAACACTGAGTGAAAAGAATTCTTGACCCTGTCTATGGTAAATGGAACACTCTTCTTAACTGGCTCATGATTAATGCCTGCAATTTAAAATGAAATAATTTGTTATTTTTATTTTCTTTAGAATGGGCATTGTTTTGATTTATTTCAGTGGAACCCTGGAAGGACAGAGAGAAAGACCAAGATATAAAGAATTGTTAGATGATCCCATGTTGAAATTTTCTGGTGTTTATCAAGATACATGTTCAGATTTGTATGTGACATGTCAGATATTTTCTGATGGGAGAGCTTTAGGTCTTCCTGTTTCTACATCTTATAAAGCTTTCAGTACGAGATGGAAGTAAGTTTCAAATCTTAGTAAGATTTTCATGATCAAATTCCAGCCGTCAAGGGTTGTTTTATATGCATGCAAATGTGTAAATGGGATCTGGGTTTTTAATCCCAGTGGCACTGACAATGGAAAACCATTCTGAAAAATCCTGAGGATCGAACCCAAGTCAGAACCTTATTCCCAGAGCTACCATGGCTCCAATTGGTTCTTGTGGTTGTTAGGCATTATCGAGAAATAGCTTTATCCAGAAATAATATTTTACACAAACATAGAAAAATGAATAAACTGTTAGATATTTAGCAGTAATACAAGTACAAAAACAGTTATTTTTAACATGCCTGCCTACAGTTTATTGTGGTTGTGTATCGTCAGTCCATTCAAAATTTATTGTTAAAATGTAGGAGAGACAATTACTAAAGGATCTTTGTATATTTTTTACTCTACTAGTTGGAATGAATGGATAAGACTTCCATTACGATACAGTGATTTGCCAAGGAATGCTGTACTCACTTTAACTATATGGGATATTTACGGTACAAATAAATATATACCAGTTGGTGGTACAACCATGAGTTTATTCGGTAAAAGAGGGTAAGTTAAATTCTTGTTAATTCGTAACTTGCAAATTGTTTTGAAAGTTTGGCACTTCAGAAATCCAATCCTCATTCTAATATTTTTGAATAGCCTACTAGAGGTTTATTAGGATTCACTGGGAGACCAATATCATCTGAAGACAGATCGATTGTCCATATTAAAAGTTTGAACTTTTTGAAGATATGGGACTTCTATCATTGGCCTTTGACAATATGTGACCTGTGTGTGACATGAACATAGTTGTTAAAATTGGCTTAAGAATATCTTTTTGAGTAATATAAAATGAAAGTTTAGATTTGACAAATACCGATTAATCAAGCTAATTCTTTCTTCTTTTTTTTCACCATTTAACATTTTTATTAATATACTATTCAAAAAAAGTAGGGGATATTTGATTTTGGGGGCATAATACTAAAATATGCAAATGACTACGAAAAAAGTCACTATAGAACCTAACAGAAGAAACATTTCCAGTTACATGTGACGCCCAAACGCACCAATAGCTACCGCATGGAATGCAGGTGATGCTTTGGGATCATCATGGGGGTCCAACCCAAGATTTGCACGACTCTGACTTTGAATGTTACAGTCATTGTGGCATTGAATTCCAGGGTGGAAACATCAGTTTAATTGTTTTAGTGACGAGAAAACAAATTTTGATACGCGTCGGCTTACCCAAAATGAAAGGTTACGTGCCCTTGGCATGCTACAGATCGGCACAACACAGGCGGTTGTGGGGCGGACGATGAATGTTTCTCAGTCTGTCATAAGCAGGCTATGGTCCAGATACCGTGATACACATTCTGTACAGGACAGACCACGCTCAGGTCGACCAAGGGCGACAACTGAAGCCCAGGATCAATTTATCCGTACCTTGGCCTTGAGAAATCGTGTCATCACAGCAAATCAGATCAGCGCTCGTCTTCAAACAGACACTGGTGTGAGAGTGAGTGGCCAGACGATTCGGAATCGACTGCATAGGGGTCACCTTAGCGCCCGACGTCCTCGCGTGATCCCTTGTTTGAGAGATCATCACATTCAGGCAAGACGTCGTTGGTGTAGGGATCGTCAACACTGGGATAATCGACGCTGGAGCAGTGTGATGTTTTCAGATGAGTCAAGGTTCACTGTTGATTTTTTGGACAGACGTAGGAGGGTGTGGCGTCGTCGAAACGAGCGCTTCCAAGACGTTAACGTCAACAGACATGATCGATTTGGGGGTGGTTCTGTTATGGTGTGGGGAGGCATCACTGTTGCTGGAAGAACGGCTTTACATGTTGTTGCAGGGCGTGTTACAGGCCAGTACTACTGGGACAACATCTTGGCAGTCCATGTTGTGCCGTTCGCACGACGTCATGGCCGCCGTTTCATCTTCCAGGATGACAACGCAAGATGTCACAGGGCCAGGATCGTTACAGGTTACCTCCAACAACAGAACAACACCACATTACCTTGGCCAGCACTGAGTCCCGACCTCTCCCCCATCGAGCATGTCTGGGACATGCTTGGACAGAGGTTACGTCAACGTCAACAACGTCCTGCCAATGTCCAAGAACTTGCTGCTGCGTTGCAACAGGAATGGGACAGTCTGGACCAAAATGACCTTAAGACGTCTCATTAGGAGTATGCCACGTCGGATCAATGCTTGTTTGGCAAACAGAGGAGGATTTACCCGTTATTGACTTTGTTGTGATGCTGTGGTAACTTTGCTGTTTGACCCCGGGTTTCATTTTACCCTTATAATGGTCAGTCTGTGCCTTACTTAGTCTAACGATCATTTGGAATAAATCGATGAATGTGAACTTCATTTCATTTTGTCATTTGTTTCTTTGTCATTTTCATTAGGTGACTTTAATAACACTTAAAAATCAAATATCCCCTACTTTTTTTGAATAGTATATATTATTATCGTAAACACTGACTTGCAAATTCCAGCTCATTTTGTTGTCACAGGTCTCATATATTGAAGTTATCTTCATTTTTTGTGGCTGTATTGCAAAATAAAAATACAAACTGCTGAAAATGTTATTTTATTTACATGTATAAACATTCAAAGCTCTATGATGATGTTAGAATAACACATATATTGCTTTTGATTATTCAGGACATTTGCACAAGGTATGCATGATTTGAGAGTATGGCCAAAAGTAAAAGCTGATCCTTCAAGAATAACAACAACACCGGGTAAAGTTAAAGATAGTGCTGATCAGATGAGTCGCTTATCAAAGGTATGTAAATTTGAGTATCTATATTTTTTATGGTTATTTCAATCTGATTAAAACATAGATCTAGTTTGTTTTTTATAGTTCAAAATTCCATTTTACTAGCCTTCACTACACTAGGATCTGGAAGAGTTGTTATAACCCGCATTCTTGTTGATGTAAGGGATTAGCAAGTGAATTTTCTGTTGTGGCGAGTTCTTGCAACTTAATGCCAAAGCAAAAGATGTATTTCAAAATATCCACTTGAAATATCAATGTCTGACATCATTGTGTCACAAGCCATCGCATGACCCCTGACATCTTTTTCCAATACAACCGGTCAGATCTTCCAAACTGATCCCGCAGTGAATATTCGCTTGGCCGCTACAATCACTGATTGTAAGAATATGGTTTTTAAGACCATATTGTGTCTTTGGGAAATTGTTAAAAACAACTATTTTTATAAAGTCAAATTCACATGCACCTAGTGCACTGAATGAAAAGCTATACATAAAAAACAAGTGATGTTTTGGTAAAATTCTAACCACTGTCAAAATATTCGTCAAGTTCTTCTTGTTATTTGACCTATGGTTGGAAGACCATATAAGGAGTATCATCTGATTGTAGTGGTGAGAATTGTAAGGCTTTATTCCATATTTGGAATGGAATTTAGGTTCAAAGTTAATCTTGAGCCTGCAGGAACTGGGGGATATAAAATAGGGGGTAGAGCGGGATTCGTTAGAAACTCACCCAGATATTCTAGCAGCCATTATCAGTTGAGAACAAGGGACCTGTAAACTTGTTAGCTTGACAATAAAGTTCTTATACCTTAAACACTGTGGTATTATTTTACGATCACAAACACAACAAAACAAGAAGTCCTAGAAGTAGCAGTAGTACTACATGATAAGCCTGATATCGACGAGGATTAATGAGTACGGCATATTAACTTTTTTACTCCGACAAATTAAATTCTCAAACATTTTTTTGAGGTAAAAGAAAAATAAATAAAGACGTTTAAAGTATTTGTAGTTAAAAAATATTTCCTATTTAGTGTAAGTGAGTATTAAAATGAGTAAAATGCATCATTTTGCCCGAAGCAGTTAGGTGTTAAGTAAACATTGCACGAGCCGTTGAGCCAATGACTAAGGCCGTGCTGCAGGTAACGCACGTGTTGTGGACAGTCATGTGTTACAGAGATAATTCGTAAGTAATTCTCTGTGAAACAGATTGCAGATCTTCATGTAGGAGAGGCCATTGTAAGTACAAAACAAAAATGAACAAAATATAGATCGGTATTTTAATTATATTGTGTGTACTATTATTTATTTTTTGTTTTTGAATGTTATAAGAAGTTTTAAGAATTGGGATGTTGTGGTGGTACTAGTAGCTTAAAGCTGCAATTTCATATTTTTAAGTTATATTTTTAAAATGTATTAAAATAAAGCCTTAAGATAGATGATATCTATAAACAGTCCTGCCTTGTTAAAGAAAAATCCTATTAATCCACTATCGCAAGTTGAGAAATTGGCAAAAATATCATTTTCAACTTCAAATTCAAACGTTTGAAGATAGCTATTGCATGGGGAGAATAGAAAAACGAGGAAGGTAATTGTGTTATTATTTCCTGTGTCAATGATTTATTAGTGTGGGGAATAATGCCTATAGTGAGTTGACAACCTATTGAGCAAAAAACATAGAAATAATTATGTTTTGACTTTCTTTGAAAATATGAAATTATCGCTTTAATAAGGTACTCCATGTCTTGTACACACGATATTTATGTGGCTCTATGCATGTTAACCTAACTTTTGTTGAGTATTGTTGTATTATGGTTATAAGTCAAACTGGAAACATGACTGTGTAGGCTAAAGAAATCATAATTTGCAATGGATTGATCAAAAAAGAATCCTTCCTTTCAAACCATGTAATATACAGACAACTTGTTGATGGTTGGCAGTCGATCTTAACAAATTTCTGTCCTTCATGTACCGGTAGATGCAGTAAACAAAAAAACAATGTTTCCCCAGGAAAATATTGGTTGGACTACAACCCTAGAGTGTCATTTTCCATCATTGTCAATACTTTTAACAGTCCCTTTAAAATAGAGTGCTTACATGTTAAACAGAAAGTATAAATTTGTAGATAATAAATCAATATATATGAACATCTGTTACTTATACTTGTATATACCGCTTCACCTTCCATATTGTTTAACAGTTATTGACTATAATACCAGTCAAATTCATAGTCATTGACTTTCTATTATTCCGACATATATTCATTGTAATAAAAGGCCAGATAAATATGTGAAGGAGGAGGTAAGTAGCTAAATATAGATAGACATTTTCTTGGTTGTACACTATATAAATATACTCTTCAAAAAAAGAAACGCACAACCCATTTTTCATCATTTTTTTATTTGAACAAGGTCGTTGTTTCGGTAAATCTTACCTGTTTTTAATGCCATTATGTAAGGATAAAAGAAATTCATTATTGATTTTAAAGGTAGGGTCACCAATTGTGACTGGTCATCCTTTTTGTCGAAATTTTTTATCGCTTGATTGCACCAAGAAACATGAATTTAACAACTTCGCGAGCTTCTCGCATGGAACCTACATCTAAGGTCTTTAAAATCCCGGGGTTCTCGGTTTCCAAATCAGTTGCACATGTAAACACACAAAGACCCAAGTGCTGCCACATCTGAACGAAGACCAACGCAACAACACTATTGGTCGATTACAAGCAGGTGACTCCAAGACAGATGTAGCCAGGCTGCTGAATGTTTCCCTTAGTTCCATTTCTTGCCTTTGGGATAGGTACCGATAGCGAAGTTCAACAAGTGAACGCCCTAGCTCAGGCCAAACAAGTTTGGTCCCACTTGTCCTGGATCGTCACTTCCGGTTACGTCATTGGCGTAAATGGTTTTCAACAGCGACCTCTACTGCAGCAGCAATACCCGGACGACGTAGAATCTCGTACCAGACAGTAGGCAAACACCTACGTGAAACCGAATAACGAGGCAGACGTCTCCGTTAGAGCATCTGTTTTGAAATACGCCGACAGCATGAAATCCAACTTTAATGGGTTCACACACTGAGGGTATGGCTTCAGCAACACCGAAGAGCAGTTTGGTTCAGCGACGTGTCGCTGTTCTTGTTGCAACAAGGCGATAGTAGAGCGAGGATATACTGATGACAAAATGTAATGTTGCGTTTCTTTTTTGGGAGAGTATAGTTCATTGGTACTATAACAATACTATAATATCTAAGATGTTCAGGTAAAAATATATTGTACAATAAATAATAAGTGGTAACAGATGTTCCAATGAAATAGTTAGATGTTTTAAGCTTATATAACTATTTTATTCAATAGATAGATGGACATGTGAGATAAGAAAGAATAGTGTGAATAGGTACTGCCATGAATATAATTGAAAATTGGATTACTCTAATTTACAATTATAGAAAACTGACTGTTTATTTTGGTTGTAGGTTATATTGTCTGATATCACTAATGCATGTTTACTATAGAGAAAAATGTTGACATTTCTGAACAATAGTTCAAACACAGGATTTGAATTTTTGATTCTTAATCACATCTGGACTTACGTGTAATTATATATATAATGTGCACACAATTATAAAGTGGACATGGGTGGCCCCATGGATCTCAATGCAGGTAATCAAATAACATTATCAACTGTACTTTCATTTTGTAAGTTAGTTTAGTTAGTCATGAATGTCTCATGACGTAATGTCAGTACCAGTAATATACATGTAGTCTTGATTATACAGTCATGTCAATCTAACTTATTTGAAGTCTGAACTCTGAACATACATGAAGTTTAGACTAATCAGAATAAACATGCATTGGTAGTGGGAATTGAGATAGAAGTGACAAAAGTTCTCCTCTTTATTAGCCTACTCTAATTATAAAAAAGTAAACAACTGTATGATAAATTTTAATTTATGATAATGTGTCATATTATAATTCATGGTAATGTGACATGATCAGGGTGTGTCATTATTACCATCATAAGTTATTGTATCCATATTGTTCAATTTGTTTAATGTAAACAATTTTATTGTCTCTGAAGTTGACTAGGAAAATAATATTTCACAATCACAAGTATCGCTTATACATCGCACCTGATGCATTTTGAGTGAAGACTGTAGGCCAACAGTGCAGTGGATGTCCATGCTTGCATTACTTATGAATTGATTGATCTGATATTAAAACGATTATAGAAATAGAATTGAAGGTCACTGTAATTATAAGGCCATCAAACATATATAGGTGTAGTTTTATGCTTTATACTTATGTTAAGGTGAATTTAAATATTTTAGTAAATATATACCCAGGAGTATAGTTATTTAAACATTATACTTATATTAAATCAAATATTAGCTTTAGGTTATTTTATGAACCTGTGAAATTAAGGAGAAAATATGCTGAGGCCCCAATGTATAATAACAAATACTTGGAAGTATGCCATGCCTGTGAGGTGTGATAAAGCTATCAATATTATTTTAAAATGTATTTTTATAAAGAAGATTAATAATGTTTAGACATAATGATCTATTCTTATTATGGATGTTTTCTTTCCAATTTATTATTGTAATAACTAGAGTTATTGCTCTTGTTTCACTTTGTTGGCATTTGTGAATGCTCTGACGACAAAAGTTATCATTTGATTTGTATGAAATTGATATCAGTATCTTGTAAATACACCCATTACCTACAGAAGAAAAAATATGAATGTTTTGCTGTTAAGGTTATTCTCAATTTCATTCCATGTATGTTCATATGACTTTTTAATATTAGGTATTTGTTAAAGATATAAATATTGTGCTTTAATGTATTAAATATAAATATGAATATAATATTGACCCAGATGTGCTTCATCATGACACCTATCACTGTCCTTTAGCCATGCAATGCACATTTTTTACACCCACTCTTGCATAACGACCGCCAGCTTTGAAGACTAAACTAATGTTTGTGTATATTTTTATTGAATATATTGTCCCTTTAAGATAGGTATATGAATATATTATTTGAATTTTATTTTTAGTTAAGTAAGAAACATCGAGATGGTCACATGGTTAAAGTTGATTGGTTGGACCGGTTAACATTTAGGGAAATTGAAATGATCAACGAGAAAGAAAAACGTAATAGTAATTTTATGTACTTGATGATAGAATTCCCTCATATTCACTACGAAGGCACAGAATTCACAATTATTTATTTTGAAAAGGTAAGCTAGTATATTATAGTATATCTAGACTAATTTTTTTAAATACTAAAATCGACTGTCCTTTTGTATATAGAATTCTTATGTCTTGTAGCGATGCTGCGAGAATATTTCAAGTCATATTTTGATATGAAAAAAAGGGTTGATTTTGCTTACACTATTAGTAATAGTAAGTGCAGGAGGACTGCACTACACGCTAAACAAAAATGTATAAGATAAACCTGCGTACAAAACAGAAAAGACATTGCAAAAAATAAACAAATATCAAATCAAGTTAATGGATCCAGGGGCCAGCCGTAAGCATCCACTGCAGTCGTATTATAGATTTAAAGGTCTCCAAAATGTTATTGTCTGTGTATGATACATGTATTGGATTAATAGTTTTGGGACAACTTAAACTATGAAAGATCAGAAGTACACACTCCTGTAGATTTATCTGTAAGTTTTATCAGACCACCGTCTGCTGGTAAAGAATTGCAGACTTGTACCTTAATTAATGTTCATTATAGCTAGATATGTACAATGTTTATGTTTGTTACATAATTATATATCATTGATTTATTCATGTATTGCTATCAAAGAAAGCTCCAAAATTGCATCTCATTATTATTAATTAAAAAGTAAAGGGCCAATAACAGACCCTTGGGGAACATGGTGGCAAATATATGCAAATGGTATTTTAACCAGAATCTGACATCTATCATAAAGTATGCCATCTTAATTGGCATGGCCAAGGACAGTAATGTTATGAGCCATAGTTATATGCCAAGATGGCTTGGTTCATCAGGTATTTTGTTGTTTTATAACTCGAAAAACATTTACTCGTGAAAATTGAACCAAATGACACAATATTTATTTATGATTTAAACAAAATTTTATTATTTAAGGAATCAAAATTATTTTTTATGCATTGTATGAGTACAATTACAAGAAATACTCTTGTTACTCTTAATATAAAATCACTCACAAATTAAATTAAATTATTGATAGATTTTTTTTGGCATTTATAAAAGCACTATCATGAAATAATTGTTTTATATTTTTGAAAGGGTTAGTCTTTTTATGTTTTTTTCACTGCAAAATGAAAAATATTATTGAAAGAGAAACTCAAACACAGTCACTTCAAACGTAATTCTTAATATAGCTTTACTGTACATATAAATTTAATCTCTTACCACAATTAAAACTCCAAATGCCATAATATGTATCTTATACAATTGTTTGTGTTCATCCAGGATTATAAAACAAATTTAAAGTAATTTATTGCCTCTTTAAATCATATGCTAAACACTTAGAGGGTTAGTCACAAAATAAACTATTTAAGAAGAATAGAAGAAGGTTATTTTATACATGGGTGTGTCTGAAGTCGAACATTGAAATAAGATATATTTTATTTAACACATTAATCATTTATACCGTATAACTTGTATTTATATTTGATTTGACCTTAATTTGCATTTCCACTAGCTTCTGTTATATAACTCCTTAATAATTTTATCAGGTAGTGTTGTCACAAGTCACAAATTGAGTAAAGTTTGTTGCTTATAGACTGGAAAAACTAACTAGCATTATAGATTTCTATTTTGGTAGCAGTCAGTTGGGATTGAATTGTATTATTTTGTGTCAGTAGATTACAACAAGCCATTGATTGATATAGTGACAAATTACATAAATTTTGGGGATAGTGGATATTGTGTTTGCCTTTCATAAATAAAGGTAAATACAAGAATGTTATTATGGATTACGTCATGTAAAATTAGATATTATAATATCCAAAAGTTGCTTATGTTTGGCAGTGGTCAAATTGGAGGTACACTTGTGTAAAGGGGCGTAACCCCAACTCTTGTTATATCCTTTGGAGTTACATTGGATTGGATTTTCTGTCTGTTTCATCTTTTCAGCGTTTACGTATTTAAAACCACACAGAACATACTACAGTGAAACCTGGTTAAACTGACAATACATGGGACCTAAAATCATGCCGGTTTGGACAGGATGCTGGTTTACTCAGGTTGAAATTATATATTTGGTTAATACTTATTTGTGATGGTGACTTTGCTTTTGGTTATTGGTTTAATGGTGTTGGTTTGACCAGGTTTGACTGTGGGTAAATTGTTACATCACCATCACTCTCATATTTATTTATTAACCATGGAGGTTTTGACAGATAGTAAAATGTGATAATAGCATTATCCTTGTTCATTCTGGTATAGTTATCATTCTTTAAATGTGGCTTTCCTTACTTCAAATGAGAGTTGTGGTTAGTCTCTAAACAGCTTTGAATAAATAATATGTACATCATATGTTATCATCCTTGGTTTGTCCAACCAGTAATCAAATACTCTCTCCTCAAAATATTTTTAGTTGGACCTTGGAGGATGTGAAGGACCTGCGAGATGTTACAAACCAAATTCTTACTTTGCAGGCACTTACTTGGTTGACAGCAAAGTTTGTCTTGTCTTTTGGATAGAATAAAAAATCAATGTCAATTTGGTACAAATTTGTAGAGTACCGCGGTACGTTAAAAGATCTCTTGCAGTCAGGGCAAAATTCTCCTCTACACATGGTGTATGCAACCATAGAAATAAAATTAACCGGTGTTGACCTACATCAAATGTTGACGTACATTTATTTCTATTTTATTCCATTCCTCTGGTGATCAATTTTATTCATATGAATGCAATAACTTCTTGATAATTATTCCATAAATATAATTTAATTGTGCTAAGAATATTATTGTGAAAGCTTACTGATATCGCTATCATAAATAAACATACAGTGAAACTGCTATGATATTGGAAAGGAGATGTCACCATTTCACTTGTATCTAGTTTTGTTTGAATGTTAAATTCTCTATCACAGGTTGTTTGGTTATTATTTTTTATGTTACTGATACAGACGTCATTGTATTTATTAATAGCCAACAGCTGTCATTTTGATGCCATATATCTTCAAAGTGATATAGTTTTAACAAAAAGTAAAACGTGTGTACATCTACATATTGAATACTATAATATTATAATTTAACATGCAATTTTAGTGTTGGGGCAACAGATGGAACAATGGTTCACTATGCTGTGATGATGACTGTATTCATACTTCGCCATGTTATTCTAAATGATAAAAAGGATAATTAATATCAGAGAATTTTGTGCATTTTTCAAAGTAATGAGAATTAAATTTGATCATTATCAAGGGCAAGTGAGTTTCGAATGTCACTCAAAACTCTACAAACAGGATAAATTGACACTAGCATTGATTCAATTTTACTTGTGAAAAAAACCCATTGTTGGATCTAATCTAATAATAATGGTAGCATTAATATGATTAAGATTGTATATATTAACAATGTGAATAATTTGATTTTTTGCTGATGACACTTCACTGCTAAATGCAATATTGTAAAACTCTTTATTTTTTCATGATAATAAAAGCAGTTACTGGACATAAACACATTGGAATTTTTGCAAACCATTTGTAAATGGAACAGACACATTGATGGCATGATTAGTAATCGGTCCACTGACTAGGTTATAATCTTGAATAATCTACACCTACATGTATATCATGCCACATTAGTCTCTATATTTTATACAATTTTATCTATTTACTATACATATTGTAGCATTTAGAGTGAGGGGTTTTACATAGGTTAATTCTGTTTCCTACTCCCATTAAGATATGCTGAATAAAGATATTGTTTATGAAATAGAGTACCGGACCAGTATCTGTATTTTGCTATTTTTGGCAAGGTAAGGATGCTGTTCCAGTTGTTCTACCCAAACTTCATAAAACTTCGTGCTTCAAGAGTTCTGTTAAATTATTAATTATCAATATGTTTAATTTTTAGGATGCTGATAAACCATTTGAATATAGAACCCAGGCTGAGATAGTTACTGTACCTGATCCAGAAATATTACTAGTAAGTACAAAATAATTTGTACTCTCAATCATTGAAATGCTGAACTTCATACTAGTGAATTAGTTTGTCAGAGTTTTAAAAAAGTGGTAAGACACTTGCATGCTAGCCTGGAGGTTACAGGTTCGTTCCCGATGTTGGCCGACAAAGTTCATCCATGTCTAATCATTTGGATGGGACCAAAAAACAAGGTCCTTTGTTCAAATTGGCATGCCATAAAATGTCCCTTTGAAGATGGAATTCAATGTAAGATTAGGTCGTAGCACCGCTGTCCAGGCAAAATTTCCCTCATAGTACACTGTATGGTGTATTCCCATCTTCATTAGCCCAGTCAGAGCAGAAAAGCAGGACGTTAAAATGAATCTTTGTGAAATACGTGTGTATTTTGCAAGTCTTACATAATATATGGTTTGATTATTTATATGGTGTTTTTTTACAGGAGAATCTTGTTGAAAGTAAGCATCACAAGCTGGCTCGTAGTTTACGTAGTGGTCCCACAGATCGAGATATGAAACCAGATGCCAAAACAAGAGATCATTTAAATGTAAGATATTGTCTGATATGCAATTTAATCTGTAGCAACAGTACTAACGAGAAAAAATATCTTAAAACGGATGTTTTAATTCATCATCCATATCATAATAGTTTCAACTGTCTATAACTGACTGTAACTGAAAAACGGGGTGTTCCCACTTAGCCGGCAGGCTTTGATGTCAAATTTTGCCGCTAATCCAGAGTTAATCCTAGAACAATGGTGTTATAAACTATAGTCCATATCTTTTTTAAGAGTAAAACTGTATTGATTTAACTTTTATTAAATAACATTAAATAGCTTACACATATAAAAACATATTGATTTCAACAAATTTAATATTTATTAAATAACATTAAATGATTTACACATATAAAAATGTATTACAATTTACACATTTAACTTTTATTAAATAGCAATATATAATTTATAAATAAATGCCTTACAACATAACAATCATTTTACAGCCAAACTAAATAGGAAATATTTGTTCCATACCGATTTACACTTAAAGAGCCATTTAATAACTGTGTTTTCAAATGTTCAATTCTTGTATCATGTTGTCGATATTTCTTACCAACAGTGGTAAGAACATCATTCTTGGTGTTTACAGTAGCTGGACAAGTTTTTGTTGAACATTTCCAATGGACGGCATTTGGTCTGCTTGACTTTATACTGAACTTGTAACCATTAAATATTGGCCACCTCGATTATTGGAGATAAAGCGAATATTAACCTGAACGTTTGCCATTTTAAAATAAATATAATTTCGACACAGATCGACCATCTATTTATATTAATATAGTGAATTGAATTCATGTTTGAAATCATAACGCCGGCATGAACTGTGTTCAAAATGTCATTAATTAGTTGGTTAATAAATTTTATTAAGAGGGATTAAGAGCGCATTAACGCTAGTGAACAGTTCTTGAGTGACTACTTTTAAACAGACTATAGTTTTAAGATCAATCAAAGGATTAATAGTCTGCCGGCTAAGTGGGAACACACCTGAAAAACTGAATATAAACAAACAAGAAGCTTGTTATGTAGTACTGGTAGTCATCAATACCATGTATTGTATACAGAGTATGATGACTAGCTATTATAGCATGTGTTGCTGGTTTGTTTATTTAAAGAGATTGACATCACAGCTAAATGAAGGTGAAACCATTTTTACTTTGGTTGGTTCAAAATTCAAACTATTTTAATATCAGATAATGAATAAATATAACAAAATCTGCAATGACTCAATACTCTTATACAGCTGTCCTAAATTAATGGTATTTATTTTTGTTTCCTATTGTTATCCTTTAATATTCATAGATGTCAGTCAGATAGTTTGTTAACAAATCAATATTGTTTACATTTATATCTGTCCTCTAAATATTTGTCAAGGACAACATTTGTTGTATTATTAATTTTAAAATCTAAATTATGTTTGTTGTTTACAGAGTATTGTTGCATATCCTCCGACAAAACAGCTTACTTCAGAAGAAGAAGACTTAGTGTGGAAATTTAGATTTTATCTTTCAACACAAAATAAAGTGAGTTTACATTGCTACAACAATGGCTTTCCTAATCTTTGAAAACACAATGTAAACTATTGGTCATTTTTAACCAGCTACACATGAACTGAACGGCTTTGGACTTTGTATTGTCTATAGCCGTTTTTCCCACCCAAATAATCTGCGATAACATTTCTGGTGTCTAAAGGATCTGGGGAGAGAAAGATGGATCCATGAACAGAGACTGACTTCTAAAATTTAGTATGAGTTTGTTGGTATTCGGATAATAAATTGTAAATTATCCCATACGTAATGCTCTATAGCATTAAAATTTATGACTGTCATTGAATAAATCATGTTCCTTAAGCAACGTCCGCAAGTTTTACAAACGTCTAGCTTGATAAGATGTATGTAGTTAAGGCGAGAGCAAGCCTTCTATTGAAGATGGAAATAAATAAAACCTGTGATCAACCGTCCATTTTTTCAGGCCTTGACAAAGTTTTTAAAATGTGTCAACTGGAGTTTACAGCAAGAAGCCAAACAAGCTCTGGAATTATTGAATCGTTGGTCTCCAATGGATGTTGATGATGCCTTAGAATTATTAGGCCCGGCTTTTACTCATCCAGCTGTTCGCAAATATGCTGTTATGAGATTACGACAGGCTGATGATGAGGTAAGAACATTATTCATATACAGTAAAATTTAATATGATTCGTTATAGTACTGTAAAAAAATGTTTGTTTTTATTAATACTACTATAATAATTTACTGATAATGTCAGCAACATCAAAATTCATTTCAAATGTTAGTTTACTATTCAGTCAAAATAAATTGACAGGTGATCATTTGGAATACTAGGATATAGGGGCCTAAGGGGTTCATGGAACATGATATAAAATGGATCTCCTGTAGCGTCTCAAACTGTTACATTACACTGAACTTTTAATCCATCTTTTCAGGCACTAACAATTCCCTGAATTTGTCATACCCATGATATTTTTCATATGTTATTACATGTATTATTTTTATTTCAGGATCTGTTGCTGTTTTTATTACAATTGGTTCAAGCTTTGAAGTATGAGAATTTTGAGGAAATTAAACAGGGTTTTGATGCCGCAACAACAGATTCCAGTCCCTCCCCAGAAACACCACCCACACCTGAAAAAGATAGGTAAAATGATGCATTGTTTTTCGTTTTGCTAGAATTAACTGAACCGCCAAGCAAAGTGGCACTTGTTTCCTAGGAGTATTATGTAAGATTTTAATAACTTTGTATGCATTAAGACATGAAATTACAGATTATGAAAGTTAGATTTCGCTTAACAACAGAATAATATAATGTTTGTGATATCACCCTCTGTCAAAGCAGACATCAGCTCTATGATTAAACAATGGTACAAACAATTAATTGATAACTGAATTATATTTGCATTTTGTTTTGTGTTTTTAGATCATCAAGTATTATGTCGAGATCAACATCCCAGGATTCTATACTAGAAGCGTTAAGTAATGAAATAGATCGTGATGGTACACCAGAAAAAACTCTAGAAGATGAGGTATGTTATATTACTTTTGAGTTTCTATGGCTGCTACAGGACAGAATTATATTAGAAGGCAATGTGTACAAGACTGGATAGACAATTATCTAGTAGTTTGGATGATAATATTAAGACAAGTTCAATAGAACAAATTAGCAGTTAAATGAAGTTGGATCTTAAAATTGTTAGTAAGGAAGCCACCAGACATTTTGTTCACCTCATTTCACAAGAGATAAGAGATATGGAAATTTGGAATTGCCCATATCTAAACATAGAGAGTGATGAAGTACAAATAAATGGCCATTTCCAGCCCTCATTTAAATGTTCTAGTTCCTTTTTTTTAAAAATCGGATACTAATTAAACTGTTGTGCGTGTGTTTAATAAATCAGTGATTATTGTCCTGTTTATTATTGTTATGTTCCCAATCAGTAAATTCCACGAAAGCTTTATTTTTGATTTTGTTGCTGAGCTGTCTAAATCGATTTCATTCATTTGACAGCCATGATGACAGTTATACATTACAATAAATCAATTGTAATCCTATATTTATACTATAATAAATATATATCAGTATTTATAAACAAGAATACAATAAACCGATGATTGATTTACTTTTTTATCAACAGATGGATCTGGCAACCTACCTTATATCCAGGTCATGTAGTAATTTTACTGTAGCTAATTATTTTTACTGGTAAGTACTTGTAGGTTAACTTGTAGAACATTCTAATAATAAATCTCTTGGTTAATACTAACATTTTCTTCACTTACTTCTAAGTCTTATTCCACCTCATTTATTTAATATTAATATATTGGTAATGAGAGATAAAGAGAAATGGGTTAACATCCACTCGATACAAACCAGATCATTTTGGACTAACAGATGGTTCAATTTTATTTCAATAACTTGCTTGCGCATAGGGGTTTTTGATTGTGGGGGGAAACTGGGGGACCCAGAGAAATAAATTAGTGTTCAGTGAGTGATATATATCATGATTATTATAGTGATTGATAATAGAAATTATATGTTGAGTAAATACTCAACATCATTATGATGGAAATCATTGATGTGTCCAACTATACAATGTGCACACCATCTCTTATTATTATTGATTGAATACTGCATGTATTACCGTAGGGTTGATTTTACACCATTTCATTTATTATTTGGGATATTTGAATGTATGATGTAACCTTTAATAAAGAAAATGAAAACAAAATGGCCACAGGCTTATTGCATAGCAACAACAAAGATCGCTGAAATTTCAATTCCACATATCTTTGTAAAATACTCAACAGAAATGAACCATTTTGGGATTGCTATTTATATTAGAAATTTATCATTCTCGTAGATTGCAAATTTTTGTTTTAGATATTCAAATATAGAATGATTATTATTTTAGGTATTTACATGTAGAATGTGAAGACCAAGGAACGGCAGCTAAAGAAGACATTAAAATAAAAGATATGTACTTAACAGTTTTAAAACGTTTTAGTCAAGCCTTATCTCAGGTTAGTAAAACATTCAAATTAATATTGATTCATTCCAAAACTAATAATAAGAAACAAATTTTATGAATAAAAAGTTGGTTGGGTTTTTTTTTTAGTCTTATATTATCACATTGTTAAATGATGATTTTGGTTATAAATATTAATGAGGCATTAATATTCTATTATGAAATCTGGGTTTCTTTCTTTTTTAACAGAGAAGTCATGACTGTAAAGTGAGAAGATCAACTTTAGCCAGCCAACAGATGTTTATAGACCGTTTAGTTAAACTTGTTAAAATAGTCACGAGAGAAAGTGGAAATAGAAAGAAAAAGGTAAACAACCAGTTATGAAATAACTTTACTTGATGGATACTTGATTTAAATCTACTTCTGCTAGCTATATATGTATGATTTAGAAATTATATTTTATATATGTTTATTTGTAGATTGAAAGATTACAAGCCTTATTACAGGATGTTGATGTATGTAAGATGAATTTTGCCGATTTTGACATGCTACCTCTACCGTTAGATCCTGACGTTAAAGTTACAGGAATCATTCCTGAAAGTGCCACACTCTTTAAGGTAAGTTTTATTTGCAAGTACTAATTAATATCTCAATGAGTAAATACATATAATTATGACAAAAGTACAATTTAACTAGAAGTGCACAATGGTCTTCACAAAGCATTTTATTCAATGTGACAGAGAATATAAAATGTTGATCATATTTGAGTGGTTTATCTGGATGTGAACAATAGTATAAAGGATTTTTGTAATTGAATAAATACACATAATTGTGACAAGAAGTAAAATTTTACCACAAGTGCAGAATGGTCTTCACAAAGCATTATATTCATTGTGTGAGACTATATCAAATGGTGTGAGATAAAATGGTGGTCATATTTTAATATATTTAAAGAGTGCTCTGATGCCATGCCGACTTACATTCCGTACCAGTGATGGTCATGATTTTGTTACTATATTCAAACATGGTGATGATTTAAGGCAAGATCAGTTAATTTTACAGAGTATACAGTTAATGGATAAGGTAAATATATAAAGATTTTAAACTCCAAAATCATAAAACCAAAGCTGGATATCATTAATGCTAAATTTGTAATAATAATCTATACATAGTGCAAAGATCCACACCAAGCAATAAACTGATACCATGTGAATTAAACAATATATGGTAATCAATTTTATTGTGAGGGTCCTATATATTCAGGAAAACACATTGCCTTCAGGAATACCCCATTGTACCTGACATGACTGGAACAAAACAAACACAAAAGATGATGTGAAATTAAGAAAACTACATCAACAATTTTATCATTTTTTTTTTTTAGAATTTGTGTAATATTATTGATTGATAATATATTATGGCTTTTTTTTTTGTAAGCTATTAAGAAAAGAGAATCTAGATTTAAAGATGTCACCATATAAAGTTTTAGCTACAAGTAGTAAACATGGTGAGTTTCTTTTATACTAACTGCTGCCTCATTACTGGTCTTTCAAGTTTTGTTTTCATAGAACCTTGAAGAGTTATCTTCTATCCAGGTCCAACCCATCTCCCCCAGTTGGCAATCAATATTCTTTCTAGAACACATGAAACAAATTTTCATAGAAGGAGTTAGACTATTGTTGTATTTTGTATTCAAACCACAGGCATTGTGACTGATAGTGGTTTTTGTTTTTAAAGTTATCTTTTACTGAGATGGTTTCAGTCCTTTGTTGGCTTCTTGATTTGGGTAAAAATTAAAATGTCAGTTTAATTAAATTATTGTGTTGAATTGTTTATACAAGCACTTTATTCAAACTTATTGGACATTAACAAGTTTATTAATGGTAAAGAGCAAGCATGCATACTTTGTGTGGGGAACCGCAGTGTGTTAATGAGTTAGACACTGGCTCACTATCCAAGAGGTCTTTGGTTAGTTCCCGGTGTTAGTCAAGAAAGTTCTTGTCAGTTGTGTAGGACAAAGGATGGTTGTCTAGTCATTTGGATGGGGTGGAAAACCAAGGTTCTGTATGCGCATTGGCGTGCACAGAAAAGATCCCTTGACTCCTGGAATTCAAAATAAGTGTAGGCCATAGAGCTGTTCAGAAAAAATTCTCCTTATAGCACACTGTATGGCGGATTCCCATATTTGTTAGCATGTGCACTGTTTTGTATTATTATGACCATGGATATCTTTGAGCGGTTATGAATACAGCCTTATCAGCCGTTTACTGTAGAAAGACTGAACCAAACTCACAGTTTATGGAGTAAACTTACAGTCTTGTTTAGTAAGACTGATATTAGTCTTTTATTCATTTTCCAGGTTTTGTGCAATTTATAGAGTCTTTTGCTGTAGCAGAGGTATTAGACAAAGACGGAACAATCCAAAATTTCTTCCGCAAGCATGCACCATCAGAGAATGGTCCTTACGGAATAGCACCAGAAGTTATGGATAATTATGTCAAAAGTTGTGGTAAGTTATGTGTTATAAATTCTCTGGTATGAAAAAAACAAAGATGTCATTGTTTAAGTATCGACCCACATAATTTTTTTTTTTTTGTAGTTTCGTTTTATAAACAAGTTCGGATTCTAATGGTGTTGTGGTAATTTAAAAGACGTTTAAAACAATTCATCGATCATATTCGTATCTCGTGTAAAACGTTTTAATCTTTTCTTTCCTAATTTCAGCGGGTTATAGTATTGTTACCTATTTACTGGGAGTTGGGGACAGACATCTTGATAACTTACTTCTCACAACAACTGGTAAGTTCCATTGATTGTATGGTGAAATAAGAGTTAACGGCTGATCAGTGTTCTGCAGATTAACCCAATGTGATCTCATTTTACTGTTACCCTAACCTTATCAAAAATATCAGATGTGCAACAAGAGTTGAAACATCTAAATGGTTCAAATTAATCCTATAATAGTCATGGTATAAGAACTTATCATTTTCATTGCAGGGAAATTATTCCATATAGATTTTGGATACATCCTCGGACGGGATCCAAAACCCCTTCCACCTCCTATGAAGTTAAGTAAAGAAATGGTGGAGGCAATGGGAGGACCAAATTCTGAACATTTTCATGATTTTAAAAAATACTGTTACACAGCATTTTTAGCATTGAGAAGGTATGTTTCCATTTTTTGAAATAAAAACTTAAAAATGAGTTACCGGTAAACCTCTTTAACATAAAGTATTGAATTTGGATAATCTGATGAGTATTTCAATTGATGATGTGTCAGGCTCAATACAGTCTTTGTTTTGAAAGATAAAGCAAAAGTCCCCTTACTATTTTAGTTTAAATTTTTGCTAACTGTGTATCAACAGTGGAACATCAAATTTGATGTAACTCTGACTTTATCAATTGAGGTAAAAGAATCCATTATATATCAAATTGTCATCCCACAAAACAAATCAGTACATAAAATTAAAATGTGCTTTTCATTTCCCACGTGAACTTTATCATTGAAAAGAAAACCCATTCTTACCTAATAAATATATACTTTAGATATATGTAGATTATGTTTAAAATTGTGATCTATTTTTCAGATCATCAAATTTGATAATGAATTTATTTTCTCTGATGGTTAATGCTAATATTCCTGATATTGCCCTAGAGCCTGACAAGACAGTAAAAAAGGTGTGATATGTTATACATTCAAATTGTTGTATGTGGTTGTGGTTACTTGTTATCATTGCCCCTTTTTAGCCCTCCAAACTTGAACAGACATTTCAATTTATGTTTTGGGCAGTAATGAACCCACCATCACTGTTTGCAGAGTGGCACCAGGCAGGGTAAGCTTACTCTGTTACCACTGTTTGTCGTGTATTTTGTGCACAGTGAACAGTCCATTTGCTGATTACACTATTTTGCCTCAACCGTTTTTATAGGACTTCGAATTTTGACTAATGGTTTGGGTTGTGCGTACTTGGTTTTATTTTACTATCTATGTTTAAGATGCCTTCCCATGGACAAACTGTGGGATTTGATGATATATTTGGACTAAAAAATTGTTTAAACTAATTTACATGTATCTATAAAACGTTTGCCTCAAATCACTGCATATCAGATCCTTATTTACAGCTTGAAAATTATGAACTTTTTATCTACATATATGTTATCTATTATCAAAAGGATTTATTATTTGTCTTTTTCAGGTACAGGAAAAGTTTGTATTGCATTACACAGACGAAGAAGCTGTTAGTTATATACAAAGTTTAATTGATGTCAGCACATCAGCAATGATGCCAGCATTAGTTGAACAATTACATAAAATGGCACAATATTGGCGAAAGTGAGAGAATGTGATAACATTTTTAAATCGATAAAGTGCAATAAACATTTTATAAATGAAGAAGTGCTAATTTGTTCATTCATTATTTGGGTGAAAGCTTAAACAAAACCTACAGCAACAAAGTTAGTGAGTGAACAAGTAATTCAAGTATGGAGTATTTTTTATTGTCTTCCTATTTCATCAAATTCACAAAACACAAGAAACTGAACAGCAAAATTCAAATGATATTTGAATATGTAAATACTACATTCCATTGTTAAATGATTTACACTACATAATTTCATACCTGTATATTTTTGGTATGTGTGTTTATAGCCCACATCTTCACAAATAAATAGTATATAACTTGTAAGTCATCTGGATTGTTTTATGTGCTTTTGTGTGTTCAAATTCAGATAGAAGTTGAAATGGCAAACCTTAAAAACCCTCCGAGTAGACATCTATAATCACTTAATTTGTGGAATGCCCTTTCTTGTATAAATAGGCTGGCTGCTTGCCATTTGTGTTCAAGATGTATTATTCAGTCTTGACTTGCACGAGTATTAGGTTCACCTTATGTGTGTGTTTTTGCTGAAAAGGGTTGAATCAATGAACAAATGAATTATGACTACCCCTTTTTCATTGTAATCAAGATTATTATGTCAATAAATTTACCAACTGGCTGATTCCGGATCGCCCAGATAGATCTGAGCACCTTCCCTTTTCTTATTGATTATACGATTTCAGGGAATCAGATTGGTAAATTTATTGACATAATAATCTTGATTACAATGAAAAAGGGGTAGTCATAATTCATTTGTTCATTGATTCAACCCTTTTCAGCAAAAACACACACATAAGGTGAACCTAATACTCGTGCAAGTCAAGACTGAATAATACATCTTGAACACAAATGTTATTTTTCATATAACAAAGTGAGAGGGGTCAAAACCAAAAGGACAACAAAGATGGTTAATTGTCAGTAACGCATGTGTCCTCCACTGGCTCTTACGCACGCTGTGCAGCACAATTAACCATCTTTGTTGTCCTTTTGGTTTTGACCCCTTTGACTTTGTACCGTTGATTACAGATTAAACATCCATAAGTGTACAAATGTGTTGTTATTGGTGTGCTCCCATTTGAATATTGTTCACAATAATAAGAAAAATAAATAAGATATGTTTACAGGATCATTTTGTTATACGAAAAACTAAGTGATGCTTTTTCTACGGAGCTCAATATATATTAATTTGGTCTACTGGTGCCCAAGCTTAAAGTTATGCCTAGCATGGGCCCTTCCACTCTCAAGTTCCTATGTCCAAATCCCAGAAAGCTATATCAGTTACATGTACAGTAAAGAAAATACAGTTAATTAAAATCCCAATTCTTCAAAGGGTGTATTGCCTGACAAATTGCATCACATGTTATATAATAAATGAAGAATAGTTTCTTGGAACACATTAGCTTTGGAAGAGTAGAACTTCCCCCATAGTATATTGAGTAAGAGTTTTTTTTAAAAATTTAAGCATATAGAACAAAACATCTTTAATTTGTAAAGACAAAATATATTTCATGATGAATGAGAGGGGTATGTGAAAAATGAATTAATAACGCATTAACCAAGTGGATTACTAACACCCGGTCTGTTAGTTACACTATATACACCCACAGATCCAGATCCATTACTTACTACATATACTAGAGTTTGGTTAATGGGACTTTGAGAAGCCTTTATGATACTGAAAAGATAACAGTAAATAGAAATAATAATAAATGTTATTAACTACATATGGTCAGATTAAAACATAATGTAAAATATTATAAACAAATTAGATCTTTTTCTCATTTCTACCACAATCCAATCTATGTATGTATAATATATAGGGAGCCAAAACAGCCTATTGATAAAACCTATATTATTCTATTTTATTATTACACACTATTGACATTATTCAAAAATTGTGTACATTTTGTAGAAACATTATTTGTAACAAATGAATGATTTAATGCATTGACCTAGAAACTTAAATCTACCATGTAGAAAAACAATAATATTACCACGCTCGCACAAAATTTGTAACATTATTTGCAACAAATGAATGATTTAATGCATTGACCTAGAAACTTACATCTACTTTGTAGATAAACAGTAATATGACCACGTCCGTACATGATGAAAATACAAAATATTTTAGACTAACTATATCAACGGCTAACATAAAGTGGTGAGACAATTTAACCGCAAAAATACCTACCCAATATCTGAGATATAAGCGTTCCCTGCATTACTATTGTCGTACAATTCACTCCACAAGTCACTGGTTCCACCCTCATATTTTACATTTTGTAGTTCTGGCGTCAATGTGGTAGGATCAATAACATAGAGATAGACTACTCCCATAGTCTCACTACCAAGTGCCATCAATATAGTACCATTATCATTAACTATATCTATGGCATTTAATTTAGGACCCTACACATAAATTTTAAATTGTTTAGATGATTTACTTGTGTTAAATATATTTTAAATATGAATCTGGTACGTGAATTACATATGGAAAATACTGAGCTGGTGTACTCAATGAAAACACCCTTGAAAGTATTAGCTAAGAGTCACCAAATAATTACGTTCAGGGGCGTGGCGACCCGTGATTTTGCATGAGGAACAAAATCCCGTTCAGATCTTCCAAAAGACAATATTTATATATATGTTGTAAATACGGCGTAATTGCCGAAAACTCTAAACCACGACGCAAAGCTCGTCACTGAGTCCTTCTCACTTAGCCCCTGATTGCGTTAAATTATTTACAAACAGATATTAGCCATACCATGTTATCTGATGTGGTATCTCTAAGTGTCTCTGGTGATTGGTTGGTCCATGCAGCACAATCGGTATTAAATATAGTTTTAAATGCTTGAGAATTGACTTTCTGGATATTATCTTCGCTGTCGTATACCGGTGCTGACATTTTAGATGTATCCCAGATACTAAAACCTCGTCCACCATAAGCATGGATTGACTGCAAGCCATACAGAGTTGATCCATCAATTGAGGATACCAATAATCGGCCTGGTGAGTAAAATATCAAAATACCTTATTTAAAGTTCCAATTTCACTTTTTCTAAGAAAGTCAAAATATAATTATTTCTATGTTTTTTGCTCAAAAGGTTGTCAACTCACTATTATACGATCATGGACAAAATTTTGGGGGGGTTAGAAAGGGCGACACTGGTTGATTGAGGAAATAGTTACTCAATTACCTCCCTTGTTTTCCCATTCTTCTCCATGGACGGCCATCTTCAAACGTTTGAATTTGAAGTTGAAAATGATATTTTTGCCAATTTCTCAACTGGCAATAGTGAATTATAGGATTAATAGGATTATTCTTTAACAAGGTAGGACTGTTTATAGGTTCAATCTATTTTGGGGCTTTATTTTAATAAATTTTAAAAATATAACTTAAAAAAATGCTATTGGAACTTTAACAAACATATGGAACTTTTAGACGATACTGATAGACAAATTTAGCTGAAGGTGTATTTTATGAAGCCTTGGTAAGAAAACAGCAGTAGGCCTAAACATTACCAAACTGTAATGTGTCTTACCCAATCGACTGTCTTGACTAAGTTCATTGATAAATGTTTGGTTATTAATTGCAATTTCGTTCAGATGGTTACCTGTAAAACGAGAGTACAGAATATGTATAGTTCAATACTTGCTAAAGTGGGTCACAATTGTTATACAACATTTGTTATGCCATTCGTTTACATAGTATGTGGGGTGTTGAACATGATAGAAAATATCACCAGTAAACTGAGCACAAACAAATTCTTCACCTAAGTTTCGAAAGTAGTGGAGTGCTTACCGCGTATTTTGACTGGAACATAACATTGAGTTACACCTTGAGCGTTTCGCCAAATGATACCCTGTAATAACCTAGAGAGCTAAACTAAACAAATGGAACAGCCCCAGAATATCTTAGTTCACTGCTATCTGAATATATCCCCAAACGCAAAACAGTACCAGCTTATAGACTTAAATCCTTTAGGTTTCGACAATTTTTCCCAGAGTGTACCTAAACTTTGGAACTCTTTATCCGTAAATCTCAAAACTTCGCGATGTTTGGAAACTTTCAAATCAAAACTTAAAACGCATATTTTTGAATCCTATTATAAAGAGTGAACTATAAAACTGAAGAGCTAAACAAACCTGCGCCAATATAAATATTCATTATTATTATTATTATTTATTATAACTTTATCAACGACGATAATCAGTTTTAAAAGAGAATACTGACTATAACTAACCTCTTCCAAGACTATCAGCTAGAACCCCATCAGACCAGACCAAACCATCGATTTCTTTAGTATACGACCTAACAGCTCCTTCATTAACTGTTACAAGATAGGTTCTTTTACCAACATTAAATGTTTTCAAACCATCTGGTTGATACAAACCTTTGATTGGGAAAGATCGCGGATGGACACCTGATAACAAAAATACATTTTAAATTAATATATAACGAATGTCCACGGTAAAGATTGATAGATAACCGAATATGAACTTTTGTGAAGTGATAACTCTTTGGAATTTTGAAAGCAATACTATATGTTATTCGTTTTCTTTCGTTAGGCAGCCCTTTTGGGGTTTACATTAATAATATACATTTCAATAGCGCTTAAAATATCACCCACCTCCATCTCTATCACTAGCATCAAGTTGAAGATCTGACCAATCTTTAGTGCCAAGATTAAATAACTGAGTTACTATTCCTTGCCTTAGATCTAATTGTGCAATGGCGTTATTTTCCTGTGAAATTACAAAACAAACATTTATTTATGAAGTGAGTTTTACTGCTTTTAAAAATGAGTATAGCATGCATATTTTGCGTGCATTTAGTAAATTAAAGCACAGTCGGTCAAGCACAGATGCATTTGAATAGCATTAAGAGAACCAGATAAAAATCGAGTAGATTCTTTACGGCTCACTCATGGGGTCATATCTAATAAGCCCATAGGGTAATACTGATTAAAAATGGTTACCTGTAAAGTCACATAAGCGGTATTTCCGTCCCCCGATACAGCTATATACTCTGGTTCTAAATCTTGGGCTAATGTGGCTCTCATTATTTCAGAATTTGGCGCGAAAGCTGACACGTGCCGAATATCTTGTCTAAAAACAGAAAAAGTCATATTATTATATTTAATAAACCCCCTGATAACGACACATTGTTTATAGACTACACCGTTATTTTCACAACTCACAATACACCTAATCTCGAGCAAAAATAAAGAAAGAAAAGTTTAACTCGAAGAAGGATAAATTGTGACCTCGTACTCATACTATCGGCTATTGACTTGACAGTTGACTATTCAACATCACTTTCTATCTACCATAAATTTATTTTACAAACCTGCTATTGAACTGGTTGAAATCAGCGATTCTTTCAGTTGGACTGCCTGAGGTAGGTATGGATATTACACTCACGGATCCCTCGGGATCGCTGAACCTATTGAATGGGTCTTTACCATGTCGTCCTTCGTTAGCAACAATCAATTTACTGCACCCTGGCGCAAATTTAATGTTGTCTGGAAATACACCAACTAAAACAAAATAAGAAAAAAAAACTTGTTATGTTATCCTGGCAAATATGAGATAATGCGCTCTTCTGGAATAAAGACATATCAAAGCGTAAAGGCGAACCTTGATATTCCACGTCAAAAAGAAATTGCAAAAGAGCAAGGGAACCGTGTTTGTGTACGACTATGTTATCCGTCTTGGGATTGTTAATTAATGTTATAAGGTACAGATGAACCTGAATTTGGAAATCTCACATGTCCTTTATTCTACACCCTGCTTGCCTACCCAAGTGGTTAATCTATTATATTTTACCTGGAAGCTGACTCTCGTAAGCAAAGACCTTGGATACTCTGTCATATGCTCTGAAGAATTTAACATGGCCATCATATACAGCTACAGGCGAGGACAGAGAGACGACAACTCGCTTTCCACAGACTTCCACATCCCTTGGAACTCCATCTGTAACCAGGAAACGGTGTTCCAACAGAATTGCAGGAGCTTTTGGGTTGGACATATCAATGATATGAAGAACATAAGATTCTTCACCTGAAAATTAAGAAATATAACCTGTATCAACTTTCTAAAGACACTGACAAATTACAGTTGAGCTTGTAGCCAACACGTGTTACAGATGCTAATTTCTCTGAATAAATGTTGATACCGACTTTTTTTGTCAGTCTGTTCAAGTTGGTATTTGATTTCTGGGGAAAAAGGTAAGTTGTTGCTCATGCAGTGACGAACTGGTTAGTGTGTACCAAAGGACTCTCATGAAAAAAAAACTTTGTTGGTCTTATACCAAAGCTTGAGAATCGCTTAGGTTAGAAACGATTCCTTTCATTTTGTATTCGAGTCAAAAATCGAGAGTAAAATGTTTCCATATCCTGATACCTGTATTCTTTTTTTTAACGATGCAAACACTTTTCTACCAAGGAAACGAGCCCCTAAATGCAGTTGTGGGTCGAAATGTTTTTCACTTTTCATTCGACACATGAATTGATCTAATAGGAACATTTTCCCGCTTAATTTATAATTAGTATACTGGAAGTTCAAAGTCCCCCAAAAAAGAATATTAAGAATAACAGCCAGGGTTTGGAATTGATTTCAGTCAAATCACTTGAGATTCTCATAATGCCAAGCCCTAAAACATACATCTTGTGGAATTTCCGAACATCATTCCGGAAAGATGGTGCATCATTGAAAATAAAATGGTAAAACTTAATATGTTTCTCCTATTGAAAAAAAAAACCCAAACAAGTCCAAGTAAGGTGCACATTTAGTCGTGCACGTATGGGTTTGTTTATTAAGTTGCTAAGAAAAAAATACGAAATTTAAAAATGTGGATTTCTGACCCGATTTCTTTTTCTACGACATGTGAACTAGACTAATCTATATTCTATTATTTGGAATTTATATTTCAACGGGTGGGTGGTCGCCCCCCCCCCCCCTCTTGCTATACAAAGGCATTAACTCCTTACCAACAACGTATAAAATTTGTTCATTTGCGTCATATGCACTTTCTTCGGCAGTTCCTCCAAATAGTTTATAGACCTGGTCGTTAGAAGAAGCGTCATACGATGGTAATCTCAAATAGCTGAGCCTATTCAACAGATAAAGGGAAGTTGCTTGACCAAGCAGCAACACTAACAGGCATAATCCCAGGACTTGTTTTGGGGTCATCTTCACAATCTGTAAATCAAATAGAGCACGGTTCAAAATCAATGGGGGTTATTCATTAAATTTGTCATATATTTAAAGGCGATGATTTTTATAAATGTTTTGATCAAATAATAATTATGTTAGGCCATTGACCTATCCAAAAGGGCACTGCGATATTGTACAAATCAATGATTTTAGTTAAAAGATAAAAAATACGTTACCTTTAGTGCAGACGTGAGATGAAGGAAAGGTCGAATGGAGAATAAACCCGTGGTTGGTCATCTGCTGAATATAATAGCTGGCCGGATATTGATAAGACATGTTCCAAAACAGATCACCAGATACCAAGGGCGAATAAAAGTCATTGATAGATAGGCGATAAGATAAGTAATCCAAGAGATAGTGACCGATCAGATCATTTTCCCGGTAACAAAATCCTCCAATATTTTCAATGTGCTATTCAGCATGGTTGTGACTAGTTCAGCTCTGAACGTCGGTCTCATTACACTCACCCTGACCGTTCAGGGACTGGCCTATTGAATCAATGTCGAAAATAATTTGAACCCCAGTCAATTTTACTGGGCAACTTTTCACTGCGAAACATCGGAGTGCCAATCCGTGTGGACGTCTGTACAATGTAAAGGAACATCTTAGTGACAAAATAAGACCTTGCTTACCTCGCTAGACTCAGTATGAGCGAAACAACACGCTGTTTAAAATACGTCCCCTCCTATCAATCTATCCTTTCGCCACCATGACACAGCGTGTTGTGATGCTCATACTGACTCTAGCAAAATGAGCAAGGTCTTATTTTCTCATTGATTGAATGGGCCAGACCCTGAACGTTCAGGGTGAGTGTAATGAGACCGACGTTCAGAGCTGAACTAGGTTGTGACAATTGACAATTACGGATATTATATATGACCGTTTCCGTGGCTTTTAAAGTTTTCAGGACTGTTATCTAGTACACTAGATTGTACTTGTAGGGTTTGGGGGGTTCATTTTTAAATCTAAGATGTCAAATCTATCTCTACCATTTTTTAAATTAATTTTTATTTAATCCATTAACAGCAGATGAGTGAGGGCCATCTAATTTTTCCAGTGTAAGTAACATCATTGTCAAAGATTGACGCAGATTCGACAGGTCCTGCCTATCTTACCCGAACACATGTTGTCTGGGCATCGGGCTAAGGTTGCGTTTTTGTGGTGTAAACAGGCCCGTATCTAGACACCATTAAGCGGGGGGGGGGGGGGCATTACCTTTCGGTAGGGGGGGCGAACTTTTGAGGAAATTTTCGGAAAGGTCATTCTAACAGACTGTTGTAATCATCATGCTATGTAGTTACCTAGGCGTCTAATAAGCATTTTAAAATAAGTATTCAAACAAAAAAAAATAGCTTTTTTAGGTTAATATAAGGTACTGTGTATACTTTAATGATTGTTAGCAATTTCTGAGCGGGGGGGGGGGGGAGCATTTCACGCACCCCACCGGCGCCCCCTGTAGATACGGGCCCGGGTGTAAAACTGGTTTTCATTTTTATATCTTAACCTAGGAAACAATATTTCTTGTGAAATAAAATTCTAAGTAACTTGCATTCAAATCACGTGTTATTAGGTACCAGCAATATAAATACGTACAGAGCCATAGGATGCCCGTTTGACAAATTTTGTGTTTTGCAGGGGAAGGGAAGGGAGTGGCTGTAGTGTAGTGTGGTTTGAAATTGGTCTATTGCTATTCTGTTATATTTTTCAATATAATAAATTTCTTATGTGTGTTTATTTGAATTTGAGATTATGAGATGATAACCTGTCATGCCAATTAAGGCCGGGCCCTACCCCGCGTGAAATGCTCGCCCCCCCGTTCAGAAATTGCTAACAATCATTAAAGTATACACAGTTCCTTATATTAACCTAAAAAAGCTAAATTTTAATTGTTTGAATACTTATTTTAAAATACTTATTAGACGCCTAGGTAACTACATAGCATGATGATTACAGCAGTATGTTAGAATGACCTTTCCGAAAATTTCCTCAAAATGTTGGCCCCCCCCACCGAAAGGTTATGCCCCCCCAGCTTAATGGTGTCTAGATACGGGCCTGATTAAGGCCCGGGGATCATTGCCTGGTACAAAGATTTCTATTCTCTATCATTCACATCCTTTCTGAGAAAATTGTATTGAATTCTTTCTTATATCTAAGGATTTTTTTTTAATTATTGAATTTTAAAAATTGTATGAGATTGAAGAGCATAGAAATACTTCAGCATTTACAGAAGAAATTACACCAAGAATGGATGTTACTCACTCAAAGCGAGATTCATTGTCATCAATGAAATATGACAGGATCACAAATAATGAGAGGCCCCAATTAACCATAATAATAACTCATAAAAGCAGGAATATGAAGTATTACTCTGTATTTAAAATAAACACAAGCAATCGTTTAATATAATATGTAATTACAAATAAATCAAATATTCTACTTACATCCTAAAATCAATGGTGAAATCATAGTTATGTTTACACTATCACTTTAGGATCCGAGGGTCCAAGTAGGAATATCATTCAAGAATTTCTGACGAAAATATTAACGAGAATCAGAATAATAAAACACCCATATTGAATGTATTAGTAAGACAACAAATACAGCTGTCTTACAATGTACTTCTCATATCATTTTGAGAAAAATTTATTTGATCTAGCCACCAGAAAACTTGGTTTGATTGAACATATATCACTCAAAGAGAAATGACCACAGCTCTTAAAAATTCTACATGAACAGAATGAATATTCATTAACGCTACATATATACCGGTAGTTCCATTAATAAGCAAAAATAAACAAATTAGGTTCTTTAGATAAATTTACTTACGAGAAGTATTTCAGGTAAAAACTTGTATCACATTAACTTTGAATGAAAACATTGATAATATTAGAAAAATATTTATCTCTTGTTAAGTACAATAACTAGAACCATGCATTTGGATTTACTAATCATCTCTATATTAAACCATAAAATTATTGTATGTGTAAAAGTTTATAACACATTTCATTAAGACATTGTCCCAAAATTTCATGTTTTTCTATATACAATAACAAACAATACATTAATAAATATATTTCATCTTTAAATTTACATATATCCTACACTTTTGTATAACAAATAATTTATAGCATGTATGACTTATTTTTATAAAATCAACAACATAGTCAATGGAGAACAGTATCCTACAATTAATAACATAGGCATAAATTAATCAAAGGGCAGTATACTAAAAGGACTGGATATTATAATTAAATATGTACATTAATACTGTGTAGGAGCTTCCCTCCATTTATTCTCCTAGCATTCCATGTAAAAATATACAATAAATACAATCACTCATCAGATGACTCTATTGAATATGCTACCAGTATTCTACAGTAGTTTCAATTCATTCAATGCACAGTTCATTGTTTCAAAAATTATCTTAAAATAGCTTATCACAAATGCGGACATTATGAGAAATTTGTTACTTATCTTTCAAAAAAACAAGTTCAAATCAGCGAGACAATTACCTCCCTTTACAGTTTTAATTTAATTACCTCCCTTTACTGTCAATAGGTGCAAGATAGTAAGAAATACACATAATGATCAAACTAAATTTGTAAACCCCGATAGAAATTTTGGCTACTCATGTGCATAAAATTTAATTTTCATTAAGAAAGATAAATTACGCTAATTACATATTATTTCAAAAACAAGGGTAAATAATTCTAGGTACATATGACTAATGAACTATAAATATATTTCATATTAAAATCTTAAAATAGAACAAGAAAAGTAAAGCTTGTATTTGAATTACATCACTACTTTACACTCTGATTAAAAGATCTAACGAATAGTAAGTACATGTAGTTTTCTTAATGAATGCTATATTTTAGTAAACATTTGTTATATTGAAACTATTTAATTATTCTATGATAGTAGGTATGGGCATGCAGAATGTAAACTGTTTTATTTGATAATCAATTCAGAACAAACACACTGTATATTGAATATTCTACTTTAAAACATGCAATTAAAAATGTGCATCGCACTTATGCAACATGCCATTAACTGTACTGAAGCAATCAGAGATAGGCCAATAGATTTTATCAATAATTTCATGAATCAAATAAATTAATATTTATAACAGTATGTTATTTAGAAGTATTTAATTTTTGATAATGTTGTGGCTGTGATTGTTATGTATAAAATATTATTTCTGGAATTTGTCCATCTTCTACTGATGTTCCATTGTTATTGCCTGCAGCATACGTAAACTGAAAAGTGACTTTACCACTTGTTACCGACTCGTGTGTTACTTTTCGCAAACCTTTAGATCCATAGTACGAATCAGGACCCTGAAAAAAACAAAGTATATGGATGTATTTGTAAGAGTTATAAATGAAAGATAATAGCATTTGAAGCAGCAAGTAACAATTATTCCCTTATTTGCTTTTTTATAAACTTACATTGCATTGTCCTCATCTGTGTTCTCCAGTAAGTCTACAATTCCATTTCTGTGTGAACTGACAAACAAATAGTTGAGCCGGACCGACTGATGGGAAATTTATAAACAGATCCATGAATAGTTCAGCCCGGCTGACTAACAAGAAATAAACAGACCTATAAATAGTTCAGTCCCACCAACGGTAATTGATAAGACTAAAAAATAGCTCAGCCAACAGACTGATGGAAAATAATTCAGTCCAACCCACCAATCGTTGGGAAATGAGATGGCTTTGGGTCATCAGTTAGTCGTTATTTCTGTAAGCGGTATCCTTACTTAACATGTAAAATAAAAAGTGCAGAAAATTTGTAAAATTTAAACTTACCTTTAGCGTAGAACAGGCTATAAAACTGATATTAGGTAGAATCTCAACCGGTTCTTTAAACATGACACGAAATGTAGATGTTGTACCATCACATGGAAAACTGGTATCACTGGTTCCCATCACTTTACCAGTATCATTATGTATTATCTGTAAACAGTCAGGATATTGTCACACTCATTTATGCACATATTGTATCCTTCTATTAGACAACAGATTTACACGTTAGATGGAACAATTTCTTTTGTCTAATTGTCTTTAGCCTGCATGTAAATGCACATTGCATGGTTGTACCAATAACATATAATATCAGTTTTTTAATTGTACACAACTTTGCTTTCACAGATCCATCAGAAAAACTAGTCAGTCTCTGTCTTACTACACCTATACCGGTAAACCTCTTTCATCTTTGGGGTATATTCTATGCCCAGAATAACTTGCAGTCTGAAAGTCGGTGTTAGCTTTGAATATCAAGGGAATTTGGGGTTATCCTTCTGAAAGTTTTTCTTTGAACTTATCACATGTTATTCTTCCAGGGTAGGTTTTTTTTTTTCATTTTCATAAGAATACATGATATAAGAACCAAGCATCATTAAGAAGGGTTTTTTTTTCAATTCATAACATAGATACAGTGATACACGTACCTGTATATTAACTGAGTATTCTGTTGGTCCATGTATACTACCATATAAACCAAATCCTACCACAAATATACGTCTATTCACCATAAACCTGTAAACATAATTATTTACTCTCATATTTAAATAATAAACATATGAATTACATGTACAATCTTCTATCTCCAAAATAAAACTGAATCTATCATGTATATCTTTTCAAAATAGGAATAACGCAGTAAAAGAATAGTCTATGGTCACATACTCAGTACATTGTAAATGTACTCACACATATTTAAAACTTTAAAACATAAACAACACATAAACTTTTTTATGAATGAATTTCATTAAAAAGCATTTTAGCTTGGGATAACTGACCACTTATTCAAACATACCTGATTCTATCACTAGTACCACTATATCCCCATCGACTTTCGATCTGACAAAACCGTGACACTACCTGTTCTTTTCCTGTTAAACAACATCTTGGAACATCCAGAAAATTGATATTAGGCTTAGGATTAACAGTAAAATACAGAAATAATTCTACAACTTCTCTATCTTCTAATATACCACTCTGTGCTGCACCAACAGCGAATTCTTCTACAGTCATAAGAGGAAAGCGAATTAAATGTAAAGCTCGTGCCAGCACTTGGCGCTGATTTGCAGGAGTCAGTGGCAAATTCTTTTTTGTGCATTCAGCTTCTGCCCAACGACAAACAGCAGCAAATAATTTACATTCTCGTATACCAAGGGAATCTCTCTCCATTACAACACAGAGAGTATCAATATCAATATCTGTAAAACCATCAGCAGCCAATGCTTCTGTTGTATTCTTATCAATAGTTTCTAAACACAGAGCCGCTAACTGAGGCTCATCGAAAAGTCTTGCCTGGGTGAGCAATAGAAATGCATTGTCACTGCTGAGATTTCTTTTCAAGAATTCAACACATGCCCGTTCTAAAGCAGGTACTGCGTATTTTTTGGCTGTGTATAATGTTGTCATTACAGTTTCAGGCCCAATTTGAACTTCATCTGAATAAAGAAATCTTAAGAGTGCCAAAAAAGCTGATGGCTCTACATCAGGAATCTCAATCATTGTTTCTGTAGTTGCCATGCCACCATTGAATAAAGCATCGAAAACGGCACTTCCTACTGATAGCACAAACTTATGTGCCGGTATAATTTCCTGGTTTGGCGATTTTCCAACTTTAAAATGAATGTCTGACATAATTTCAGTGTTGAACAAGTAAGCAAGCCTTTCCTTAACATTAATTCTTGCAGCTTGCCAGTTATACTGAATGTTTCCCTTGTTTTGAGGCTGGTGAAGATTATCAGGAGAGAAGCTTGATACTGGAACAGGAACTATTGGTAAAGATTCTGGAGGAGAATTAGTCAAAGAAGTCGTTCCTGATTTTCCAGTATTGGCAATGACAGGATTGGTCGTAATAGCACCCAGCAGACTGTTTATTGGAATTTGCATGGGATTCAAATGAGCTTCTCTGGAATTAGCTGTCGCCATTAATGAAGATGTAAGTCCAGTGAGTGATGAGGTTGGTGAAGTTGACAAAGTAAAGCCTTTAGAAGATGGTGATGTATTACCAGAACTTGGTTGATTGGCATATGTTGCTGATGAACTTCCGCCATGGTTATTTGCAGATGATCCTCCTTGGCTTGCACTGGCACCACCACCAGGTGTAGTACTATTACTAACAGTTGTTCTGTTTTTTGCAGTTTCTTCTTTATTTTTATCTTGTTCCATATCCTATAAAACTTCAGTTGTATAACTTCGTAAATTCTTATAATCTTTTAAACCATATGTTTTTTATCTTACATCTTCATACGGGTATCTAAAAAAAGGAAAAATACAATAGTTCGTATATAATACATGTACGTACAGTACAGTTCCTTATTCTGACCTGAGAGCTATCATTTTTAGACTGCGTCGTATGAGACTAAGAGAATTAGCACCAGTCCTACAGACTTATAAATATTACACAGAAGCAAATGTAATGTAAGTGGTACGTTTTTATCTATACGTGGATGTATACTATAACCAAAAATATCAGTCAAACTTGTGGTTGTTTTATTAAATTTAACAGAACTGGTATTGGTAAAACAAACAAAAAACATAAACAAGCTTTTAATTAAAAATGATCTCAAATAAAAAATGTTTGAAACCTTTAAATTATGAAGAAGTTAGACCAGGCTATATTATTATAAGGTACGGTACACCTACTAGACTTAATATTATTTAATGCCTTATCATGAGTTATACCCATTTCCACCATCAATATTCAATTCCTTAACAGTTCAGGCTTTCAAAATATCTGGCTACCGTAGGCAACATGATTAAAATAGAGATCTTTTGTCTTTTCTTTGTACAGCTCTCTTGATCTACAGAAATACCTACAGTCTACAGTCATCCCTAGCCTAGCTACTAGTACTACTACTGTACTTACTTAATACTAGCTAGACAACTTGACCAAAAAAGTAAAATTTGTCTGTGTTCTAAAAAAAAAATTCAATTTAATAGATCTACAGTAAAAGTAAAACGAAATATCCTGGAAATCATATTAATAACTTACATGAAGAATAAAATCTCTTAGTGGCTTAGCTGCCCACCCAGAGCAAAGGAAAAATTACTAAACTGGCACTCCACCGTTTTCGATAATTCTGTTTGTCTGAGATGCAAAGGTCAAGGTTGAAAAGTCTGTCAAGGCGAATGACGCATTCTATGGAATGCTTTTTCTCATGATACTCATGTTGTTTGTTAGCTACATTCAGTGAAAAGCTTTACCAATCAAAAATGGGTTAATTGTGCAATACATTTGATCTACGCATCAATACAAGTTCCCTACTGAAAGGCGACTTTTTGTTTTAATCTAATATATTTTTCCGGAAGTTAATAAATCTAGGGCTATAAATACACGCATGCGCTATACAGAAACCAGAAGTAAACAAACTAGGAAGTTCATTATTCTTTCGATTTCATTTCTCGCTGGAGAATTGCTCAACAAAATGTCATAAAAACACTTCAGTTTTTTTTTATACAGATGCGTGGAGAATTACTATACTGTAAATCGTTCTTAGGCGTATCGGTGTTTATGAAACAATTTTCCAATGTCTGAATGTAGAAAGAAATTTAAAAATGACGTATCAAATGCCATTTCTTTGATACAAAAATATTCATGGAGTTTTAAGGGTATGTACGTACAGGTCTAGATCTACTAATAATACAAAATCACCGGTAACGTACACATGGTTGCTCAATGCTCATGTTTCAGTCTGGCATGTCAGTTCAAGTTTTGTTGGACTGCAAAGCCACATCATTTAGTAAGGGTTTTGAAAAAAAGAATGTCAAATCAAGTTTTGTCGGACTGAGAAAATAAGTCACATCACACTACAGTACATGGTCACACTCATCAGGAATGTACATGTTGAGCACAGATTTCATTTCATGGCCAGACAATTACCCACACACAGGCCCGAATCTATTTCCATTTACTAATATGTACATGAAGTCTGCCCAGCAGCAGGGTATTTAATGGATTACCACGATAGGCCTATCACTTCAGGGGAAGCATATCTGAGGATTTATGTTTACTTATTTATTTACCAGAAATTTTCTGAAACATAAACTAAACGCATAGTACTTCGATAAAATTTTTAAAAATCTGTCGACTCTTTGTTATGAAGGTATTATTTTCAACTATACAAAAATAAAGCTGAAGTTTGTATTACGGTACTTACAGCAAATATTTTTTGGACATTCAGTCACATGAATTTGAATCTTATTCTTAGCATTTCAACTGTTCAAACAGTCTGAACCATGTTTCAAAGTTAATCATGTAGTTTTATTTTCTCCTGAGATGAAATACTGTAAATATACATGTAGTGTTACAATTAACAATATTATTTTAAAGTTAGCCATGAGAGCTAGCTATATTTTCTCCTGAGATGAAATACTGTAATTATAGTGTCACAATATTATTTAAAGTTAGCAATGAACTGGCTATATTTTGTCCTAAATAGTCCGGTGGCTGAAGAGGGGGGTGGGGAATCGCCACCCAAGCTGTGAATTTATGAGACCAAGTTTTTCTTGACCAGTTTTTTGTGTAGATTCCGAATCTGGGTGGTGATTGGGCATTTGAGAGGCGTTTTCTAGATATAGAGGGTCAAATGACTACAATGGGCAAGTGTGTGGTGGAGGTGGGGGAATTTAATGTTGACATAATATATTAATAAAACATAAATTTCTAGGACTGCCCCTCTTTGAATAAGTGTTTATGATACCCTTTATCATACCCTGGACAACTGTTTTGATTTGTGGGGAGGTTGGATGGGGTGGGGGTACATTTGAGCCCTTTTATCTTGAAAATGCCCACTCAAATGCCTACTGGTAATCACCACCCATATATTTGGAATCTAAACAAAAAAACTGGTCTAGAAAAACTTGGTCTCAAAAATTCACAGCTCAGGTGGCGATTCCCCCTTCAGCCACCGGACTATAAAGATGAAACACTGTTATAGTGTCACAATATTATTTACTTTTAAATCTTTTGTTTATCAAAGTCGTCCTTTATGTAACATGTTCAATCAATGCAATTTCCTTTTGCACTGAAGTTATGTTTTATTTATCTTTCAGAAACTTCATACTTTGAACAAATTAAAACTTTGCTTCCTGTTCTTGCCAATAATTACACACATCAATGATAAGATAAGATGATCATCAAAGTGATCAGTTATCATGTTGTTTTTAATCTACACATGTAATAGGAAGATTGTATGTAGCTTGCTACTGACATTGTTATAGACTTAATATATTATGATATAAGTAAATGATTAACACATTGTGAAAGCAAATTCTAATCAAATGGATTTCAAAACTAGTATTGAAAGCATCGATCATTTTTGTTCCCCACCTTTGGAAGAAAGTGGGGGGACTATATATTAAAATGGGTTTGTCTGTCTCCGTCCGTTCATCTGTCTGTCCGTCCGTCACACTTTTTGGGACACAATAACTCTCTTTTCAATGGAGCTAGAATATTCTTGGTGTAGGTGTAGGTGTTTATTAGATCAATGTCTTGATGGAATTGAAAGATGAGCATTTTCTGCTTAGGGTAAGCAGAGATAAGCAATTTGATTGGTTGATGCTTTGGGACACGATGACTTTAGTTCTATTTAAGTGAGGGTAATGAAACTTGATGTATACGGTAGATTCATTACATCAATATCTTGACTAAGTTTGATGATGAGCATTTTCTGCTCAGGGTAAGCAGAACGATAAGCAATTTAATTATCTGAGACTTTGGAACACAATAACTCTCCTTCTAATTGAGTTAAAATGTTCAAACTTGGTGTATGTGTTTATTAGGTCAATTTCTTGATGGAGTTTGAAGATGAGCATTTTCTGCTTAGGGTAAGCGGAGATAAGCAATTTGATTGGTTGATGGTTTGAGACTCAATAACTTTAGTTCTAATTAAGTGAGGGTGATGAAACTTGGTGTATAATCACATCAATACCTTGACTAAGTTCGATAATGAACTTTTTCTGCTCAGGGTAAGCAGAGCGATAAGCAATGTGATTGGCTGAAACTTTGTAACACAATAACTCTCCTTCTAACTGAGCTAGAATGTTCAAACTTGTTGTAGGTGTAATTAGATTTATTGCCCTGGTGGAGTTCGATGATGAATATTTTCTGCATTGGAACATAACAAATCTGCTTTTAATTGAGGTAGAATGTTTAAACTTGATAAAGATGTCTTGACTGAGTTCAATGATTAACATTTCAAGCTGAAGCTAAGCAGAGCTAATCAATTTCATTGATCGATGCTTTGGGACAAGATAATCTTGATTCTGTCTGATAAAGAGTGATGAAGCTTAGTGTAAAGTTTGATTGCTCCATACTTTTGAAAAAAATAAATGTGTGATTAATTAATGAGTGTCATCTATTTATTTTGGGATTTCAGCAGGGGACATCAGGCTTACTGTTGTCTTGTGTTTTTATTTTCAGATTTTTGTAATGAAGGAGAAATTTTGTCTTTTTGCTGGTGTGGAAAAAATAGTGTTCATTATACTCTGTGTATATCTGATGAGTATCCAAGTAAGGATCACCATGCTATATAATAAATGTATTTTAAATATAATGCAAATACATATTATTAGTATTATCAGGAACAGCAACAGCAAAAACATCATAGAAGCTTTCATAATATTTGGAAATAGAGTATGTAGTAATACTAATTATAGCTTTAGTCCTCATGACCAGTCATTGGAAAAATGTTATTAAGTTATTTAGGTTTTGTTTTTCACTTAACCATACTACACTATGCAGTAATGTGGCACTGTAGCCATAGGTTGACTATAAAGGACTATCTGAAAATGTGGGATTCATTAAAAGATAATCCAAACAAATTTAGATTTGAGGTTTGAATTATTATACTCAATATATCAATATGTTGTTTTTTATCTTTAATTTGAGATGGAAATTTCTTGTTTATCAATTCCATTGTAATATCTAACTTTAATTTGATTTTAGAAAATTCTATTTTAACCAACATGGAAGACAATACAACTGAAGTGGTGGATAGACCAGTACATAATATTTTACAGAAGCTAAGATCAGGTGAATGTGTAAATGTTGTTAACAATTAGTGTCTGTATGTGTAATCTTATCATCTTGATATACACCCACATTTCCATGTGTACATATATATAGTGTTGTCAACCTGTCCATCTGTCCACATAAAAAGCAAAATTACTGAAGTAAAATAGAACCATAGTTTAATATCAAAATGACCTTGTTTCTGTCGAGTTGACAATACTGTTTCTCTCTGATCTATTGTCAGAAATCATATTCCTAAGATTAAACATGTGATTTTACATTGCAGCTTCCTCTTTCTAACAAGGTTTTTTTTTCATTTCAGATATTTTAGAGCAGGAAAGAGATACACTAGTCCCAGAATGTAAACCAACTGTGGACAGATTGATCAGTAATGAATCTGACTTGTCTGAGTATTTAGACTGTAATTCTGGACAGGAAACAGATGATTATGATGATTACTATGGTGATTCTACACGTTTTGAGGAGGTAATATATATGTTTATTGGTCTGTGACAATCTTTTAAATGAATATCAACTAAATTTGGACTCACCAACTTGACCTACCTTAATATTAATGCCATGTCATTGTGTACACATACTGCTGAATATTGGACAGGGATTATCATAAGCACCATACTCTGGGGGTACTCATTTGAACATTCAGGAATTGAATTCCCTCAATGTGGCAAATAGTGACAATCGAGAGAAAACGAGTTTTTACTGTGAATCGAGCATCCCCCTTGTGACATGTTTGTAAAATGATTATTTTGATTCTTTTTAGTCTGATGAAGAAGGTATTAAAATTCACCCATTGTTATTAAAAGATATAGACCAAGTTAAATTTCTGTATGGTGATAAAGCAGTAAATTACAGGTATGTATAGTTTCAGTATTTTATTTGAATTGTTTGAAATAATAAACATGTTTTTATGGCTAATTGAGTAATTGTTTGTTTACATGCTGGGATATCATTTCCTTCTAAAAATACACAATTATACATTTATCATCTGGAAAAAGCTAAAAGGGTGAATTATGTAGTGAACATGGACACCCTTAATTCCTGATCTTACATAATAATAAATGTAATTAAGATTGTTTACAATTTTATCTTTTGTACAGACAGAGAAGGGCGGCCTTCTTGTTAAGTTATATTATTTTAATAGTCTGTGTGTGACATGTAATTACTACAGAACACATTTTAGATCAGAGGAGTTGGAGCAGGGAGCTTTTTCTTGTGACTTTTTTTTTTTATCTCAAATTGTATTTTAATAATACATGTATATGTTTGTTTTGTCTCTCTAGACTGTTTGTACCTATAGAAGAAATAGATGTGGAGTTGAACATTCCAATATCTTTCTTAGATAGAGAGGTTGCTAATGCCTGGAAACTTGACAGGGATTGCCCACTGGTAGTGTTACTACATCTTTCATCTCACGACTACTTAAATTATGATGGTAAGTTTACCAATTTCATTTTAACTGGTAGATAATTTGTATAGTATGTGAAAGGGAAATTGCTAAAGAATGCTTATGACGGAAATTAAGCATAAAACAGATGACATGCGAAAGAGACAGAAATTGGGTTTAACGTTCACTCAACACAAACTTATTCAATAATACGCTTACTTGTAGGGGTCTTTGCAGGGGGAGGAACCAGATCAGAGTAAACCCACCAGGTTGGAGGGACCATTTCCTTGTTACATATAAGCAAGGAATCAAAACCATGCCACTTGTCTCAATGGCAAACCTTATGATCTAAAGTGCACATTTTAAACCATCAAACCACCCTACCTCCCAAATAACATTGAATTTGAATTGGTAACAACATACTATACAACAGATGTTTTGAATTTGCATGTATATACATTGCCGCTCCAATTATTTTTTTCTTTTACAGCTACACCTGGAGTTGAAGTTTTTCAAGGGTCAAAGAAAGAAAAATCAAGTGTGGGAATTCAAATGGCAAAGTAAGTTGATCTTGAAACCGATACCTTTTTTAGCATTTTGTTTTGTCAGTACCTGTATTTCATTATTATTTTTCTCATTGTTTGATTCAGATATAGGACAATATACCAATTATTAGAACAGGTATTCTAAATTTATTCAATTTCAAGTAAAGTCAAAATAGGTTCAGTTTTTTTAACAAAAAGATAAATGAAATAAAAAGAATAATTACATTTTTTTTTAACAAAAAGATAAATGAAATCAAAAGAATAATATATTTTCTTTATAGGATAATGGAGACATTTCTATTAGAGAATTGGAAAAAAACTTCAAATTCTTTAGTAGATTCTGCCGTATGTAAGTCTGTCAGTGTTCCCGTAGGTTTATGTCATATGACAGAAAAACAAAGCAAAGCATTAAATGATGAAGTCAGGTAATAATAATGTAAAGTATGGTTAACAGTATTAAAGCAACTTAACCCTAATGGCTGAGTCAGTAAGACATTGGCTTGCTAACCTGGAGGACTTGTGTTCGATCCCTGTTTTTCCCTGTTTCCCCTAACCAGTGGTGCATGACAGACAGCCTGGCAAATGACAACATCATATAGTCATTTGAATGGAACAAAAAACCGAGGTGCCATGTACACATTTGCATGCACATAAAAGAACCCTTGGCAGTTGTCTAAACAAACTTTCTATCATTGCGCTCTGCATGATGTATGCCCATCTTTATTAGCCGGTCAGAACAAAACACTAGGATGTTAAACCTCATTTCATGTCTTTGATTTAGGTATTGATTCAAATCAAAAAGGACTAGTCATGTTAAGTAATATTATTGCTCAATGATTTAGAAACAGATAAATATGTTTCACATTGTTGGCTTGTTCAAATCTATAGGTATATTTTTATTCTAATATTTTATTTTGATCAATTGTGATGATACTATAATTCCAGTATTTTGTTTTTACAGGGATGATGATAATGATAAAATGTACGTTGTTGATGATCATGCCTTGTCTCAGATAGTAGACATGGGCTTTTCTGTGGATTTAGCTAGAAATTCACTGATTATTGCACGAGGTAATGTGCAAGACGCTTTAAACTTTCTTGTAACAAACACTGACAGGTACATATTCATTTATTTTCTTACAGACAGTGCTCTCCCTGGATTTCAGTTTTATTTCAGATTTTCTTGTAGATTTCATACCATATAATCAAGCCAATCAACACTAACTCAGATTGATTAATGCGCAGAGTCCGATGGAGGGAGATATTTAAAATTTGGACTTCTGAATGTCTGAATGGAATTCCTTGAGATTGTTCATGTATTTTCATTAGATGATACATATAGCGTGTTTGTTAAAATGAATACGCTTTGGTTATTAACCTTGTTTCACAATTAAGTTAATTGTTGGTAGTTATATAGTAATTTGTTGACATTAAAACATTTATTTTAAGTCTATGAAATCTAAATTTGTGCATGTATTCATCATTGCTTATATCATGCTTCTGTATTTTAAGTCATGGTGATGTTGAAGGTATTATTGAAGTTCATACAGATAAGAAATCTGAACCCGCAGCTAAACAAACATCCTACCCATCTTTTAAACGCTACAAGAGACAATATAAAAAACAGAAATCTACATCTATGGTGACATCTGTTACTACTCCTAATTTACAATCAAGTGCCCCAGTAGAAGATCTTACTCTATTGCCCTCTTCAACAATCAAGGGACTTAACTCAAAGAATATGCCTACCTTAGAAAATGGATTCCTTGTTCAAGTAAGGAATCTCTATCATATGATTTATGAAAAGTAGTTTGAAAGTTCGCCTTGATATCAGTAGATATATGGGGTTGTATATAATATGTTATACTCTATGTTGGTCAATCTCTTATACTATGTCTTAAAAGGGATGTAATTGAATAGTGTACCCAGAATATGTTTCTGTATCCAAATACGTAACTAATTCCTGTAAAACCTGTGTTTTGATGCTTGATTTGACATAAATGTTTCTGTGCTTGAAGCATAATAGAACAATGAATAATCAAAGGTAATTATTGTGGGAATATTATAAATATGAACTTCAAGTCACACTTGAGTCAGACATGAAAATAAAATGATATGGGGTTCAATGTCCTACTCTTTTTCTCTGCCCGGGCTAATGAATATATGGAAGCTTAAGAGCAGGTTTGCCCTTTTTTCATCACTTTTGTTTGTGCCAGTCATAAATATTTTATATTTTATTCCTTTATATTGTAGATATTTCAATATGCCAGACAAAGAATCCCAACCTTAAATGAATATTGTGTTATCTGTGATGAACCCCATGTCTTTCAAAATGGAGCTATGTTAAAGGTATTTTATTTTGTGTCCAACAATACAACAGACTTCTGTGTAAACAGTACATTTGGTGTTTGATCACTGTTTCCCTTAGTATTTTTTCTTGGTTAATTCCTACATGACATTTTAGAAAGGAATAATTAAGTACAATTGAACTGATATTCAAATTACTAAAATTTAAAATGTTGTCTATCTGTTTGTCAGCAGGGAGACAGGAGAACATTTTGAGTCCTGTGAATCACTGAATATATTTCTTAGTATGATTCTATAACAATTAAGCATACATGATGCAAGAGCTAAATCTGCCTATTGCGGGTCTTTCTTTAGGGTGAAAATGTTATCTAATTTATTAATTAGACATTAATTAACTTATCCGGACTATTCCAGACCATAATCAACTCTTGATGCCAAGAATCCGGTTTTTGAAAAATGGTTAAATATAAAAAATGGATAATCGAGACTTTGTTTTTTATCGTACTGACTTTAGTAATGATGATCAAGGCCAGCCTAAAATTCGCTTTACGTTATCTATTTTTTAACTATTAAAGCGAGAACTGTCAACTCTTTATCTAATCTCCCATAATGCAACTTTAAGATATATTCATTTTTAAAGATTGTTATTCATTTTTTTTTATGAATTTAGCCCGCTGTGTGTTCAAGAGAGTTATGTGTGTTTTCATATCAGACTTTAAATGTGATGAGTGATGCTGCTGCTGATATAGCTACCGGAGCTGAGGTAATAAATACATGCTTATCAGCACATTTGATGCCATAATTATCTTTATAAAAATAAAAGTTGGATTTAGCGAAATGAAAATGAAATGACATTTAAAGGGCCAATCCCGATAACTTTCTGGGGAATAAAACTGCTTAATTTTGTGTTAAAATCCCTTAAAACCCATTAGCTAAGGCCGACCAACCCGATATTTGTGATACGCTTGTAAATAACTTAAACCTGTCAGTCTTCATCTGGAAATGGAGACTGTTGTATTGTACAGTATCTGGATAAAACCAGACTTTTTTCTATAAAAATAATATGTAAGTGAAATTTACCTTTTGTTATCAAGTACAGCACATGGGTCATTCACAGCATAGACCTCTCAAGAAACGGGAATCGATTATCAGGTCACCCAATGAAAAAATTGACCCGAAATCTTAAAAGGGTTAGGTGTCCGGATAAGCAGTGTTGACGTACACATCCAAACGACTCAATATTTTGAGCTGAAATTTTGAGACGAGGTAAATACATCATGCCTCTATATTTTGGTCCATAAATTTCATAAATACTCAGACTTTAATTTTTTAGACTCAGTTCTTATCGGGATTGTCCCTTTAACATCCTAGATTCCTACTTTTCTGCTCCACCTGGTCTAATGAAGATAGGCATATGCCATACATTGTGCTATGGGGTAAATTTGCCCTGACAGTGCCACTACGGCCTACTCTTATATCGAATTCCAACTGCAAATGTGTAAATGGCCCTACGTCCAGTAAACTTCACAAGGGAGAACCACATCCTAAAACCTTGATGAATTTTTATGACCTCCCCCGGGATCAAATACAGGATCTCTACAGGTAAGCGAGCCAATGTCTTACTTATTAAGACACCATACCAGTCAGCTTGATTTTTTAACAGAAATACCAAAATTTAAAACCACAATTTAAACAAATCTTGAAGTGTTTTTATTCATCTAATAAGTGTGTATTATCATGTTTATATTTTTTCAGGTTGTTGATTTATTAGTTACCATGACAAAAGCTGCCTGTAAACATAATCGTAAAGCAACCATATTTGATCCGTATCCAACTGTTGTGGATCCAAAAAAATCTACAGAATTTGCTCTAAATCCCAAGGTAAGATTTCAAATTTATTATTTTCTTTACTGTGAACTATGGAAGACCATTAAATGCCCCAAAAAATATTCTGATTTTCTCTTAATTACCTGTCTTAGTCTTAGTATCGTATATGATTATTACATAATTTCACGAAGATAATGAGAATGAGATTGCTTTCAATTTCAATGGTCTTTGATAGTGGACTTATTTTTAGTTTCTAAGACTGGAAGTATAACCAAATTTAGATTTTTTCATACACAGTAGAATCTGTATTAATATGCCACTCAAGGAAATTTTCGTGACTTGCCACTTCGCGAGTGTTAGTTAGTGCTGACCAAGGCTCGACACTGCCATCAGTCTCGGCGGCAATGGCCTCCAAATTTTAACTATCCACGGCCATGTATGGTAGCCGATTTGTGTTGGGTATCGATAGTTATTTTTACTATCGATAGTCGGCATTGAAAAGTCTATTGATAGTATCGAAGCAATCTTATTTTCACGGTCGTAATCAAGACTGGATTAAGTATTTTAAAGTCAAAACCATACGATGTTGCGGTAGATGTTTTTTGTTCGTCTAATTAATAATCCAACGTCTCATATTAGGTATGAATTGTACCTAATTTTTAAATAATATAGCCTTGGTTCTTGACAAAATACCATTGAAAGGCCAATGTATGTGGAGGAACCAAAAGAAAATGAGCACGAGTCGATTCAAAACATTGCGTTAGTGAGCGTGACCAATACCAACTTGGCGGACTATTCATTGTCTATTCGCGTGCAAAAATTAAAGAAAATTTAAAAGCCTAAATAACTTGTTATCACGAATTCGTAAATTGTTTATTCTTATTAAAATAAAGTAGCCTTCATTGTCGATACGCGTGCAAAAATTAAAGAAAATTTAAAAGCCTAAATAACTTGTTGTCACGGATTCGTAAATTGTTTATTATTATTAAAATAATGTAGCCTTGATTCAGAATGAAAGAATACAAACGTTTTTGTCATCTATCAGTCATTTATAATGAGCAAACGAATTCTGAAAGGGGAAAAACTCCAGGTTATTTACACATCCGGGTATATCCAATTTAGCGAATTCCATGATATGGCGATTATTGTTTCTTATGAAAGTATTTTTAAATGAGGGCAAATTTATTTCAATATTTTTGGGAAAAAAAAGCTACATTGAGATTGAGACGTTGAAATAAATATAAAGTGACTGATGTAGGCTATTGTATTATTATATATATATACGAAGGATTAAGTCACAGAAAACTTTGAATCGACTCCTCTATGCACGCACGAAGGATGCATTATTTTTGTAAAAGTAATAAATATATTGAACGGAATGTGATAGTCAGGCCTGAGAAAAAAGATATAAAATAAACAGATTTATAACATAATATTACATATTAAAACCTTCTGAATAAGCTGATAATATCATAATTCATGATTTGGCCTTCGATTTTCAATTTTTGGCCTAGGATCAAAGTTGCACTTTGGCCTATCATTGGCCAAAGTTGGCCTTCGATCGAAAAAACGAATTTCGAGCCCTGGTGCTGACATCAAGTAAATTTTACACGCTGGATGCATTTGGAGCAAACATCAGTACTTGCATCAGTAAATTTGGCCATCGCTGAAACTTGCTTAGAGTGAAAAATATATCTCCTGTAAAGGTGTCATTTTATGACTAATCAGCAAGCTTATTTTGTGTTTTTACCGGATTATCAAAACTAAATTTTAACATGCTAATTACTGGGATTATGAACCACATGGCCAATTCTCACTAAAGGAAGTTGATTGGCTTCTAATTTAAGAAGTAATAATTAACCTATTACAGAGCCCGGTAAGGGATGCAAAAAATAAAAATATCATAATAATAATTGCCACGTGCCGGAAAATAACTGTCGCACGTCTAATAATAACTGACGTGGGCCTGGTTATAACTATGATAATAATTGATAAGTGGATTAAACCCCTTTTCTCTCTCTCTTTTATATTGGCATATTCTTTCAAAATAAGTCTTACTAATCTTAGCTAATCATGCATATTAATATCAGTACCATGTTTGATAGCATGCATGATTTAAACAATAAGATGTTAAATGATATGATAATGTAACAGTTTATTTATTTTCAGAGTAAAGACTATGATAAGGTGGAGCAAATACTGAAAGTGATTCCTGATATGAACACCATCTCTAGATTTTCTGGTGCCGAACTCAAATCAAGTTTAGATGATCGTAATATACTAGCTTATCCTTTGTTACAGTGGTAGGTAAAAGTTGTACGGCACAGATAATCATGGCTAAAAATTATGAAATCATTTTCTTAGAAATGTGTATTAATTGTGCTTATAAGTAAACTGATGGTTGTATCAAATTAAACATAAAAATGATTGGTTGTTCTTTCATGTAATGTGGTTTTTAAAACAGTAGCACAATTAGCACAAATTGTATTTGATAGCTGCTGATTGTAGATTTGATTTTTCTGCATACTAAGATATATTGACAGATTTTGATGTCTTTATAAACAATATATATAGAATAATAATTTCTGTATATATAGCCTTCTTCAATATTTCAGGATTATTGGTAGCAATAGATCTCATATTGTAAAATTACCACTTGATAGAGTAAGTTTCCTAAAATTATTATGTAAACTACATGTATTTTCAACCAAAACAAGAAAAGGACTGACTTGTGCTCTTTTGGTTCAAATTTCAATAATATTAGATTGGTAAAATGAATATTTTTTTGCTATGATTTTAGTTGTTAGACTGCTAAATTTATAATTGGTTTATTTTGCAATTTGAGTCCATAATTTGAATTTTCCTGATCATTTCAAATATTCTTCGGACCAATCAAAATACTTAGTTTATTTTATATTTTTTATTTATTATTTTTTTTTACAGAGAATTCTCTCTATGGCTACACCACATCAATTTTTACTACTTAGCAGTCCACCCGCCAAAGAAGCCAAATTTCTAAGCTATAAGGGAAAATATGGCAGCACTTATGCTTTTCAGTAAGTGTGAAATTTGATTAATTAGACGTACTCATTATTTAGATTCTCACACACAGGGATTAAGTGTATAAAGAATTGTATACCTGAAATATTTAATTACTCGTCACAAAAACACTAATTTTCGTGTCCTTGCTCTGGAACAATTCTATTTACATTTGCCATAAATTTAGATATTATTCTTTGCTATGATTTTCTGATAAACATTTTTTAAGCAAACTTCTATAATGATTATTTAATTTCAGTGGATCAAGTATAGAGAATTGGCATTCTATAATTAGAGAAGGATTAATTGTTGCTTCTGGTACAAATAAACAGGTGAGTTAATTGGGACCCAGAGTATGGTTTTATCAGCAAAATCCTCTAAAGAGATTATTATGATACAGATATTGTGACACTTAACTTGTACTTTTTCAAAGAAGCATTAGTGCTCTGGAAATCTTTGTCTGACATATGTTATTGGTCTACAGTCACATCAAATTCAAGTAAATGCAAAATTTAAGGCCAATCAGTCAATCTATTGCTGAGATACAGAAGTTATAACTGTCAAATGTCATTTCCTACAAATTGTTTTTAATGTTTCTAAAGATACTAAGAAATACCTTTTTTAAAAGCATTTATCATGTAAAGAGCTCATCTCATCATGTATGATTTATATTTTAGATGAATGGTTCAGCATATGGTAAAGGTATATACCTGAGTCCATCTTCTTCTGTATCATTTGGTTATTCTCGAATGGGATATGGAGCTTATGACACCAAGAAAAATACTACAGATCAAAGGGTAAGCCCAAATTGGTAAAAATATTTCTCAGTTTTATCAATTAGCTACTCACTGGCAGTTCAACATTAAATTTATCTAATTGTTCCAGCCTTTGGAAAACATAGAGTTTTGAAAAATTGTTTAAATTTTTAACAATCCTAATAAATTGTTCAGAAAGTTTTGATTCTAGTCATTAACCGACTACCCGTATATAATTTTTTTATTATTTATTTTTATATTTCAGAAAACTTCAAGATTTCTCACCAGTCAAAATATTACTTGTATAGCTTTGTGTGAAGGTATTTTGTCTTTTTAGTTTTAAACGCACAGGTAGTCGCAATAGATTTTATTATATTTCATACTAAATAATAATGGTATTACTGTAAATCCATTTTTTATAGGAATTATGATTAATAAAGAGAATTGAGCCAACAACTATTCCTATGTTTATATAGATATTAATTTTGTATTATAGTCATTACATCACCAGATTTAAAGAAGAATAATGATATATGGGTAGCACCGAATAGTGATTATGTTTGTACAAGATTCTTCTTTGTGTAAGTAGAAACAAAACAGGGGCTAGTAATAAGGTTCTGCATTATTAGTGCCGTTTTGTGACTTGTATGTCTGTGCAAAAAGAACTTATACCCATGTGCTTCAAATGACATTTGATTGAAAAAGGACAATTTTGAAGTTTTTCATTATCAAAATAGTTTTATGGAATAGAAGGGATTATATGTCTTTCAGAAGCATTTTTCTGACACAGTAAAGTGGTCTTACTTTTACAAGAGTTATAATCAATATGAAACTGCAGTGTATTTAATCACCTTGGTAACCTCAATTAACTGACCAATGGTGATCCTATACATATTTGAGCCACTGGTATTTTTATAACTATGTTAATATTTTGTATTAATCTTTCAGGTATGAAGATGGTCAAGTGGGGGACAATCAGATAAACACACAAGTGACTAAATATAAAAGAGAAATAGTAAATGCTGTTGGTGAAGGTAGTTTTTTTAGATGATGATAACAAGAACATTTTATCAGTGATGTCAACCAAAAAAGTATTTCTACTTATAATTTATGCAAAAATGATTATGCTTTACAAAGATTCATCCATGGTGAAACAAGTGAAGAAGATATACATTCACTGCATCTTTCATTAAAAGCGGAATATGTTATGGTTAAAATAGAAAATCATATATTCTCTATTAATATGTGTCATAATTATATGTAGTGGACTTCTGTTAAGATGCTATATCTATGTAAGTACATCAAAACATCCTAGAAGATTTATTGTACAATCAGGACTAGGGTTCTACCCAACATCTACAAGGATCAAAACATTTAAAGCATAAATAATAAAGACATCTCATTTAACGAGAATAACTATTCAATAGAAGTCATTCTGTGTGGGAATCCCTGCTTACTCATTATCACGAGTTAGAAAACAATGAAATTAACTAATTCAGACTAGTGTAGTCAGCTTGTAATCTGTGACAACGAGTTGCTCGTATTACAGAGCATAAATGACAAGAAATGTAGATGAAAAACTGTGGTTATTTTAGGATTGAGTTGTAATACTCAGGTGGTAATTTCACAGAATTTCTGTATATTGTTTACCTTAGTATATTTTGTACATGTCAACATTAAGTAATATATTCATACTGCACATGTCACTCGAATGTTGTATTATTACTTTACACAATTTCATGCTCAAGACTTCTAAACCACTTAAAATACAGATGCACTATATCCTGTATGTATTGTAGAGTTATACGAATTCATCACATGGGTCCAATATTTATGTAAATAATGTGTCTGTATCATTTGAAATAATGACACACCAACATCTGTATTTTAAGTACAATGAAAATTAAGTTTAGAGACTTTTGGTAAGCGTAAATTCCTGGTCTGTATCGTGTATCCGTAGCGATTTTGCGTGTGACGTCAACAATGCATGTGTATTTCTCATACGTGATAAGGCACACGGATATGACAGATGCACTATATCCTGTATGTATTGTAGAGTTATACAAATTCATCACATGGGTCCAATATTTATGTAAATAATGTGTCTGTATCATTTGAAATAATGACACACCAACATCTGTATTTTAAGTACAATGAAAATTAAGTTTAGAGACTTTTGGTAAGTGTAAATTCCTGGTCTGTATCGTGTATCCGTAGCGATTTTGCGTGTGACGTCAACAATGCATGTGTATTTCTCATACGTGATAAGGCACACGGATATGACAGATGCACTATATCCTGTATGTATTGTAGAGTTATACAAATTCATCACATGGGTCCAATATTTATGTAAATAATGTGTCTGTATCATTTGAAATAATGACACACCAACATCTGTATTTTAAGTACAATGAAAATTAAGTTTAGAGACTTTTGGTAAGCGTAAATTCCTGGTCTGTATCGTGTATCCGTAGCGATTTTGCGTGTGACGTCAACAATGCATGTGTATTTCTCATACGTGATAAGGCACACGGATATGACAGCATGTATCGAACAGCTTTCGTACGGAAAAGGTCCATATAACATCGTTGTCTTTTTACCCTACTCTTTGCTATTTTTAGTCGTAGAAATGTTGTGTCGTAACGTTTTTATGAATCTATGTGTATCCTAGAACACGCATTTGTATGTTTGATGTGATTTTAACCATCATTAAGACTGGAAATTAAATCTTTACTTTTGATGAGATTTTCGATCTACGTGCTACATTTAGGGAGATGTGAGCTCGCAAATCTGTAAAAGGAGTATATACTTTCTGAAATGATACATTAGTGAAACCAAAAATTTTTGTCAAGTCGAAGTCAAGGATTTTTAATAAGATTCGACGCTAAATTTTTTAATAAATTTTTTAAATAGCGCAGCGACTGTCGAGCGACTTTATTATTCCCTTCATGAATTTGTAGCCTAGGCACTTGACTAATACTGACGCTGAACTTAGTAGATAACTGCCATAATGCTGTAATAGAACTAAGCTAAGCTCAGCTACCCATATGTCTGCCAAATCTCTAAAACTACATTGACGCAACGTATCACGTGACGATACGGATACCTGATACGGATGGGAAAAATTCCACTTGCCAAAAGTGTCTAATGACTTGCTAAACCTCTTTGATTTTATCAAAATAATGTATTGAATTCAGTGGATCTGGTGTGTTATTATGTGGTGAGTTCTAGGGACTAGATTTTCATTTTAAACAAGTATACAAGTATGTTTAATTTTTGTTTTACTGTTGTTGATAGTTTTAAACAAGTATGCAGGATTTTGATTGATTACTATTTTTGGATAACTACCCTCGTGCTGTCACAATTGTACAGTATATTTCTTAATGTCTCGCACTCAACCATTAAACTACACACAACATCACAAATATCATTATAGCACTAAAAACAAAAATTATTAATACCTGTTTCATTGAAACACTAAAAACAAAAAATTTCTCTCATTACACAAACTACCTCGTTAATTCATACTCTCTGTATAAATGTAATTTAAGCTTATAAAAATCAATGAAATCAATAATCAAACCCAAATCAAAAGTACCGATCTGTTTGTAACCACAGAGTATAGATTGTGTCTTCGATATAGGTTGTGTAAATCCTGCTATAGTGTATCATTTTATATACTGTGTGTACTGGCTGATAATATAGTGTGTAAATAATATGCTTAATATGTAATAACCTCTCTGATTTGGGTAAAAAATATCAATATAATTAAACCTGATGCGGTTCTAATTAGATATCTGTCTACATTTAATATTCTCGGTCCACAGATAGAACCAGTGTTGAAATAATAAAATGATCAGATGTTCAACAATTATGACAAAAACAAGTGGGCAAACTAATTTCTGTTTGTAATGAAATATATTATGTTGTCCCTAATATACAGTACGGTATCAGATCAACTGAATTCAACAATTTATCTGTAGTTAATTCAAAGAGATGAATTCACTCCTTCAAAATATTCCGCTGTTCATATACGAAATGTTAACCATTGCCAGTATGTTTGCTCTTTACTGTTTAAAGAGGTTTTATATATTATTTTTAAAGTTTTTGCTATGTTTATTAATATTTAGTTATGCCTTTTAAATTTATGGATTTGGAATAATATTCCTGGGAGCACTTTGATCAAATCAAGTAGCTACACTTTTTATATGTATCTAGTTTGTTATACACTATGTATATTGTGTATGATACATGTTTTTATTTTGGACAATTTTATTTAGATGTGATATTGTTAAGTTTAAGTGATTTTATTTCTTGTTGTCACACTACCTGGAAATTGATGAGTCATTTTTACAGATTAAAGTATATTTATAATTTTCTGTTGTTAAGTTAGTTATGAAGAAATTGTTTAACCCATAGATTGTGTAAGCTATATAAAGAGTTTTTACGATTTAAAAAAATAATAATGACCAGTCCAAGAATTACAGCTTAGAAAAAAGTTCTTAAAAACTAGGATTTTGTTTCTTGTTTATTTTCAGAGATCATGTTAAAAGTAAATAAATGAATAAGATTAAAGATTGTGTGCCAATACCATGTAGCATGTGAACAGTCATCCAATGTTTTGCTGTTATGTTGACAAAAAATATTTTTTTAGTTTTTCAGACCAATTTTTTCAGACTTCAAAAATCCTTCCAATAAAAGTAATAAATGCTGATTTTGTAAATTTCTAGTTTCATTTATTGATCAATAGAAGAATGTTCACAAACACATTTTATTTTTTTTTTGGTGGAAAGCTGTTTTACCATTTCGAGGATACCAGAATTATATATCTAAAAATTGTAGTTATCTTTGCATATTCAGAATCTAGGCATACAAAATCTATGCAGTCTAAGTAGCTATATACTGAAGTAGGTAGTTCTCTGTTTGCAGATTGCAGAATCTATTTTGGGCTCCCAGCTGGTCTTTGGAGATATATAGCATTAAGGCATTAAGTTGAAAAACTCCATTTCTACAAAACGAGGGTTGCAATATTGTTTTATATATTTTATATACAGTAGTTGAAAATTGATAAAATATATCAACAATCATTTTTTGGGGTCATCTGAATTTTTAAGTGGCTACAAAAGTGATAGTGTTCGAGCAAACATTTAATTTTAGGTTTCAATTTTTTGACATAAAGCTGTAAATCTAAATTCATGTATCATTAAAAATATTTCATTGTTCTGGAAGTGACCAGTAAAACCACATCATTATTGCATCACCGATTGTGTTAAAATATGAGATACATCAAACATTCCATTCCAGAATAATGCATGCATTTAAAAAAACCGACATTTATGGTCAATGCCCAAATTATGAGTATCAAAAAATATTTCTTTAGAAATAAGCTTTTATATTTAGCTCTGATGTAATGTGCATTTCCTTTAAATTCATACATTATGTGATCTGGAAATTTCTTTTACATCATAATATATCTGAGTGACTTTGTATAAAATTTGTTGTTTAATAAATGAAAAGAAAATCAGCTTGCATTAGTGGGTGTTTAGTGTTCTTTGTTTCAAAGGGGCAATATCATAGTTTTATCTTCTAATATACATGTAGATAATGTCAGTCAGTCATCATCTCCCACCCAATAACAACTTAAATGTTCTCTCCCTTCTTAAACCCCTTAATCATCAGTGTACCTAAATATGTCTGCTCTTTTGGGTAATATGTATGAAGCAAAGACCAGGGTCCGTATTCAAAGGTTTTCTAAAAGTTAAGTAAAAATACTTAATTTTTCCACTTAACCAAGTGTCTTACCTTAAATCGGTATTCAAAGGTTGTATTTTACACATACTTGGCTATGTGAAAACTTAACTGCACACTTAAATTATGGAATACTCATATTCGCCAAAAAGCATGAATTTTTTTATTTATGGAATACCCTCCACTGCCAAAAATCACGATTTACTGACATTGCCAGCTAGTTATGCCCCCTTAAGAACATCGCTGTATTCTATTAAATTCTTAGTTTACATCACCAGGAAAATGTTTGTCGAAATATTATATTGTAACCCATGAAAATAGTATGATTATAATTTAACATAAATTATGATAGTGTGCATCCTTTGCCGGAACAGCTGTTTTCATAGACTTAAAAAAAATAAAATCCATTCAAATAGATTACAATAAATAGTGGTAGTATAATGATGGATATTGTAAGCTTTAATTTTTTAACAATATAAAGCGAATAGAAAACAACATATTATTCGCAATACACAATGGTCCTTGCCTTCTAAGTTAGACTGGACAAATTATACAGTGTTGTTTGTAAATCTATCATTAGAGAAATTCATAGATATTGTGTAAGTACCTACACTTTAGATTTTGACAGGTCTGGCATTGACGGTACATTGTGTGTACGAAATATTCATGCTTCATTATATTTTACCAAAATAAATACTACCGATTATGTATGTATGGGAATGAGTTGTAAAAATTAGATCATGCCTTGCTTCTAGCAGTAGTATAAATAATTTCCGAAATCTATAAAGCCAAGTCTCCACAAATGAATTTAACTATATTTTATGACAGCCATGGAAACATACAAACATAACATGATAAATGATCGGGGGAAATATCCTTAACTACATCGGAAGTAATAACCTTATACTCTATTATGGCACTACAACATCAAAGTTGACGACGAAAAAATAAATTGGAGGTCAGCTACGCTCGGCGACATTATCTTTGTTTTAATCTGAATTCCCTATCTTTTAAAATCGCCATTATGGGACTGCTTCTACAGCATTAAAAGAAGTCATTATAATCTCACTTAACTTTAAGGTACCTCCCGTAGGTCACTTAAAGTTAAGTGGATATTTCTCACTTAAACTGGCCTTTGAATACCACTTGAAGACTAACACTTAAAAGGTAAGGCAGCTTAACTTTAAGGGAAAATTTGATACTTAACAGTGCCTTTGAATACCACCTGCCCTTAACTTACAGGAAGTTACGTATATTTAAGTGAAAGCTAGTAGTTAAGTGACTATCTTAGACTTAAGATATCCTTTGAATACGGACCCTGAAGCGAAGACCTTATAACATTGTATAGCAACAGTACTTAGAGAGTTGATTATAGGTTTGTAAAATGGATAAATGTTTAAATCTTGGACGATGTAGAGAGTTGATTATAGCCTTCCATATGTATAAATGTCTAAATTCTAAGTAATCATTTATATAACATTTGATGCCAAAAGAATGACCTCCAGTAGGCAAGATTTAGCTATAATGCTTCTTTTATAATAGGTGACGGAAGTAAGAAGAGAGAAATGGGGTTTAACTCCACTTGACACTAGGTCATTTCGGGAATAACATATGGTTCAATTTTATTTCAACAATTTGCTTACGGTTGTTTAGCAGGTGACAATACTCGTTGTCACGTATAACTGGGAAATCGAAACCACACAATGACAGACCCTCTGACAAGACCATTCAGTTACCGTTTCCCCCTCCCACCCATGAAGGAAGAGGACTAGCAAAACAAAATGTAATCTCATTTAAGTAAGTACATTTGTAGCAATCTGGTTTGGTTATGTGATCACAAACTAAAATACACCCTAGACAAATAAAGAAATTTAGATTACAAAACAAAAGAACCAGTGAGTTATTTTATCCCTAAAGTTTTAATAACATGATCTTACAAGACATACAAATATAATAATAATGATGATGATTAATAAATTTATCTCTTTTTCTTGCTTGGTGCTACGGGTGTAGTTGGTGTGGTGGTACCTCCATATTTTTTCTGTGAAATATGATTTATGTAATATAAAGCAACCAGGGAGAAAATAAAACTGAAAAGACAAGAAAATAAAATATCTTATAATGCAATGGGTAATCACATGTGGTAATATTTACAGGAAGAAAATAGCTTGCATTTATAGAATATGGCTCTATTATATTATTTATGATACTATTATGTTATATTATTTTATAATACTATTATAGGATATATGATACTCTTATAGGATCTATTATTATACGATATATGATACTCTTATAGGATCTATTACTAACTATATTATGTGATCCATGATAATACGTTATACAAGCAAACTTTCTCTCACAGCACACTGTATGGTGTATTCTGTTTTCATTAGCCCAGTCGGAGTAGGACATGAAACCTCATTTTATTTCATTTCTATTTATAATCAGTAGGATCAATCTTACTATGATATTATTTTATAAGATCTTTCTATATTATTATTATGGGATCTATATTAATATTATGATACTATTTTATAGGATCTTTCTATGTTAGGCGATCTATATTAAAGGGGCATTATGAAAGATTGGATAAAGAGCTGGCAGTTGTCACTATTATGGTTAACATATCGATAATCTAAAGGAAATATGCTGAAAATTTAAGTCAAATTGCTCCACTTTGAACCAAGATATTACAATTGAATTTTAGGCCTAGCCTTGATCATCATTACTAAAACATAGTCTTGATTGTCAATTATTAAATTTAATCATTAATGAGCATTAAGCAGCAGACAGGATTCAAATCAAGTGAAAATTTGATGCATACTCAATTCAAAGGCATCGAGAGTTGATTAAGTTCTTTATAAGTTAATAAATATCTAATTAATAGTTTATATAAAATTTTAGGAATTTAGGCCTAAAGAAAGACCTGCAATAGGCATAGAGAGAGAGAGAGAGAGAGAGAAATGGGGTTTATCATCCACTCAACACAAACTAGGTCATTTCGGGACTGACACATGGTTTAATTTTATTTCAATAATTCGCATGCGCATAGCGTCTTTAGCAGTGGGAGGAAACCCGATTGCCCAGAGAAAACCCACGAGGTTGAGAAGGCACCCCCCTCTCCATGCCACATACACTCACATAAGGGATCGAAACCACAGCCTCAAGCAAGACCTGCAATAGGCAGATTTAGCTCTTGCATAATATATGTTTATTTTGATACTATTTTATAGGAACAATGATACTTTTTTATAGGAACAATGATACTTTTTTACAGGATCTATATATTAATATTATAGGAACTATATCTATATCATAGGATCCATATATTTTAGGATCTATATTATACTATTGTATAGGATTTAAATGATAATATTAAGGGATTTATAATACAGATTTTATATTAATATTATAGGATCTATGATAATGTTATGGGATCTATATTAAACATACATTATGCAAGAGCACAATCAGCCTATTGCAGGTATTTTTTAGGCCTGAAATGTTATAAAAACTATTAACTAGACATTAATTAACTTATCCAGACCATAATCAACTCTCGATGTCTAGGCTAGCCTGTGATATTTGCTCTATTGTAGTTCGATTTGCTGCAATATTTTCCTTCATGATGAACGATTAAATGGATAATCAAGACTACTAGTTTTGTCTTACCAACTTAAGTAATGATGGTCAAGGCTACGCAGAACTTTCATTCGCTTAGTTATTGGTTCATAGTGGATCAATTTGAATGAAATTTTCAGCAAATTGCCTTTACATTAGCTGTTTTTTAACTATTATAGTGAGAACTGCAAACTCGTTATCTCCCATAATGTATCTTTAATATACTAGGATATATGATAATATTATTTGATATGAATAATAATGCAACAGGATCTATGATAATATTACAGGATCTGTGATAATATAATGGGATCTATAGTAAGGACCTATATATGTTACTATTATATAATGGGATCTATATATCATACTAAATTTTACGATTTAAAATATCTTACCAAGTTGTTACACAAACTCTGTGTATTAAACCAGATGCAAACAATGCCACTAGCAGACACATTATAACTAGAAAATATAAAACAATGGTGAAATAAATAACAATTTCTGAACACACATCAATGTCAGGTTCTGAACCAATCAAAAGATAGGTTGCCAGGCAACGAAACATACGCCCACAGCAGCTAAATCGTCCGGGCAGTCAACAAGGTTTGTCGCATATTTTTACTTTTTTCGGTAATGAAACATTTGTAATACACTAAAAACTGATTAAGAGTAACAACTCATTATGTAATTATCAGAAAATCATTAGAATTTGATTGCTTTTTATAAAGTTTTACCCCATGCTAACAATTAGTATATACATGAAACATTTAATATCATGGATTTAGCTGTTCAGTTATCTAAATTCATTGAAAATCAAAATACTTGTTCGTTTCAACACCTTAAACTCTATGTATCAATCTGAAGTCAATCGGATGGTAACTTTGGCCTCTATAGCGTCACAAGAATTTTTGAAGTTATCAAGGGAGATAACTCTGGCAGTAATTATTTGTAATCGCTGAAAATCAATAGGCTTCTTCGTCTCATGACCTTAAACACTGTGTATAAATCTAAAGTCAATCGGATATTAACTTTGGCCTCCAGAGCGTCCACAAGATTTTTTGAGGTGATCAAGGGCCATAACTCTGGCATTAATTATCGGAAATCGCTGAAAATCAATAGGCGTCTTTGTCTTATGACCTTAAACACTGTGTATAAATTTAAAGTCAATCGGATATTAACTTTGGCCTCTAGAGTGTCCACAAGATTTTTTGAAGTGATCAAGGGCCATAACTCTGGCACTAATTATCGGAAATCGCTGAAAATCAATAGGCGTCTTCGTCTTATGACCTTAAACACTGTGTATAAATTTAAAGTCAATCGGATATTAACTTTGACCTTTAGAGCGTCCACATGATTTTTTCAAGAGATCAAGGGCCATAACTCTGGCACTAATTATCGGAAATCGCCGAAAATCAATAGGTTTCTTCGTCTCATGACCTTAAACACTGTGTATAAATCTAAAGTCAATCGGATATTAACTTTGGCCTCTAGAGCGTCCACAAGATTTTTTGAGGTGATCAAGGGCCATAACTCTGGCACTAATTATCGGAAATCGCTGAAAATCAATAGGCGTCTTCGTCTTATGACGTTAAACACTGTGTATAAATTTAAAGTCAATCGGATATTAACTTTGGCCTCTAGAGTGTCCACAAGATTTTTTGAAGTGATCAAGGGCCATAACTCTGGCACTAATTATGGGAAATCGCTGAAAATCAATAGGCTTCTTCGTCTTATGACCTTAAACACTGTGTATAAATTTAAAGTCAATCGGATATTAACTTTGACCTTTAGAGCGTCCACAAGATTTTTTAAAGAGATCAAGGGTCATAACTCTGGCACTAATTATCGGAAATCGCCGAAAATCAATAGGCGTCATTGTCTTATGACCTTAAACGCTGTGTATAAATTTAAAGTCGATCGGATATTAACTTTGGCCTCTAGAGCGTCCACAAGATTTTTTGAAGTGATCAAGGGCCATAACTCTGGTAGTTATTATCGGAAATCGCTGAAAAACAATAGGCTTCTTCGTCTCATGACCTTAAACACTGTGTATAAATTTAAAGTAAATCGGATATTAACTTTAGCCTGTAGAGCGTCCACAAGCAATTGTGGACGCCGGACCGACGGACGGACGGACGGACGGACGGGGGCGACGACAATATACGACCACATTTCAATGTGGGCGTATAAATAGGAGGTCATGGGAGTAGAGGATTATTCGAAGAGCTACATGTACTTTTTTGAAACAATATTTACACTAAATCAAGCAGTTTCTATTTACTTCAAACTGTCTTAGACTTAGACAAATAAAATAATTATATTATTTCTTTTCCACACAAGTCAGTCCATTCTCCATATTAAAGGTTTTTGTTAAACAGGTGTCACAAATTGAGGCATAAAATTAGGTTAGCAATTGAGATGGACTATTTTTTCTAAAACTCACCTTCTGGGAAAATCTGTGCTTGAAATCCTTTTCCAAATGTTAATGTTTCAAAATTTCCTACTGCCTGTTTTACGGATTAAGGTAAATAAAATTGTTGCAGTCATAACTTTATGGTTTTTAATCATGTACTTGAATTGTGTGTACTAAAGGGAAACTACAGTAAGTTTGCCGGTATGTAATAAATTTTATGACCTGTATACAAATGGCTAAGTTTCTGAGTGTTTGTCAATTTTGTTTTTATTCAAATCTCCATCGATTAGAAAGGCACTGGCTCGGTAACCAACCCAGTCTCCGATTTTCGGTGGTGCAGAAATGAGGGACTAGCATGGAACAGCATCTAGACCTTCAAATGGGATGAAAAGCTAAGGTCCTGTACACTGGTATGTATGTAAAAGAACCCATAACGGCATAACAGATGAAATACGATGAAGAGTAGGCAGAAACGCACCTGTCCAGGTCAAATTTACTTGGAGATTTTTATATTCTTTTAAATAAAAGGATACTGTTAATAATAAAATAAAAAGAAATGATCCTAATAATCCACCAACTACTGTTAAATATTCAACTGATGCTAACTGTTGTCGAAACATCTGCATACCAGCAAAAAGAACAACTGTTAGGGTACCGGACAGGGCTAACGACATACTACTTGAAACAGCTGAAAGTATACCAAAAAATAATATCATTAAGTCTGGCTTCACGAATATGGTTAAAAAGTATAACATATAACGGACATGAGCATTGTCACACTTTATACATGTACATCACAGCATAAACACAAAGCTCAACATTTATCAAACTGGTGAGCAACCACCCATTTTCATCATAAAGAGAGAGAGAGATAGAGAGAGTTGTGATGGTCACTGACTGACACATAATAAGTCATCTTGTGACTAACATATTGTTCAATTTTATTTCATTAATTCGCTAGAGTGTAGGTGTCTTTAGCAGTTGGAAGAAACATGAGAAAACCTACTGGGTAGTCGGTAGGACAGGCGACACTAGTCCAACTCGATCCTTGTCACCTACAAACGGCTAATCGAAACCAGGCCAATCAACTCAATGACGATAGACCTTATCATGATGCAATGCAATCTCTGGGAGATAGACCTATCCAAATCAGTTAAAAATTGTGACTTGTAGAGTGTCCACAAACATATTGACAACATTGTGTCGGACAAACAGGGGCGACGTCATAATACGTTCACATGAAAATGTAGGCCGTGTGGACGTGTAAAAATAGTTGGAGTGCCCAAGTTTAGATTTGTCATCGATTCCATTAATAGTCATGTTTTTAAAACATTTATACTGTAAGTGTATATAATCAACATAGCCATAGGAAGGCCAGGTTCTATTATTATTATAAAACTAAAGATGGCTCTCAAGCAATCCTGTAAAAAGATTTTGAGTTCCTTAAAATCTGTATACATTTTGTGCTCTTTCCACTATTTTAGTATATTTTCTTTTAGTTTCTAAAATGTTCATGACTTTGGGTTTTGGTGGGATCATTTTAACTCCTGAGACTCAAGCCATCCGGACACAGATCACCAAATATTCCAGGGGTGACAGGCGAAAGATATTTTTAGTCTATCTCTCCCTTTCCCTTTTCCCCCTATGGAGATTTTTGTTGAGTTCTTGGTGTAGAATCAAAGAAAAGGGTTTGAAAATACATTTTCTGCCCGGTTTTGGTGAATATTCAAGATTTTGAGGCAGAGCGATACAAGACTTGTGAGGTTGATTACGTTGAAAAGGAGGGCCGAAAATATTAAGCATGTTTAGCTGTCTCTACTTCCAGCTTGTGTATCTCAAGTTTTTCATGAAGAACCTCATAGGCCTTATGTGCTTTTCAGCAAGAGTTTGCCACATGTTGCTCCATCTCAATCTGTTTCACAGAGAGTTACTTATAATATCTCTGTCACAGATGACTGTCTTCAGAACGTGCAATGACATCACGCGGCGTCAGTCATTTAAATACAAATACTCCAAATGTCTTTATTTATTTTATTTGTCCTTCAAAAAAATGTTTTAGATTTAGAATTTAAATTTAATACTGGGGACTCGTTAAGTCGCATCAATGTCATCCCCATCAGTGATTGTAGCGGCCAAGCAAATATTCACTGCTTATCAGTGTGGCTCCATCTGTGGCAGAAATCGTTTTACCCAAGGAATATTTTGAAAAAGTTACAACCGATCTAAGAGTGTAAGAGACGAGAATTAACATTAAAGAAAGTCAATGGGGAAATACGGTAGTGATCTGTGGCCATCCACATTGGGGAAGGGAGACAACTCCTGTCAAATTCCATCCAAAGAAATGCGTCCACGTCACCGGCAATGTAATTTACTCCATTCAATATTGTTTTTTATATTCGTTCTGATATACATATTGTCATTTTTAAATCAATAATGCTTTATATATATTTTAAAAATCTAGTAGTTATTGCTCTTTTCCATTTGGTAGCACAAAACCTAAAAACTAAGTTAGCCTACAAGTCAAAAAGGAAAGTTTCCGTGTGGCGTTGAAATGTTGCATGAAACGTAAAACTGGTGAAACGTAGCATTTCTTTCTTTACTGACGACTTTTATAAAAAGCTACTATTTGAATTTCCTTTCTGAAACTGTCAACACCAAATTAATCATTTATTTCCTTAGATATATATCGATTTATATCAGTCTTACCCATTTTAGATTCTTTCTGCAGCATCTCTTCCCAATCACACAAATTCAGGTCACTGTGGGCATGCGCAACGAATCGGGGTCACGTTTGTTGTCAGTTCATTATTGCAATACAGATTGGATAAAACCTTGAAAATTGATGAATAAAGACAGAGTCAAAGAATGGCTCTTTAATTAACATTTTCCTAGAACTGCATATGCTTGTGAGAAGTTTGTTTAGATGCAGTTTAGCTGTTACCCGTAGGTTTGTATGCTTGAATGATGGCACGATTAATTTTTATGACAAGAGAAGTCCAATGTCCACTGGGCACTGGCTCAATACTCAATGGCAGTGATGACAGGTGTATGGAAACTGGCATTAGATTCATGTTTTGTTCGATATTCCTTCCATTTTGACAGTAATGGGTAAAAAGAACAAAGAGTCACCATGTATTTTATCATTTATTAAAGAAATTAGCTTATGCTAGCCTAAAAATAAGTTTCAGGTGGGCCAGGGTTAGGATTAGTACTTCGGATGACACAAAAATATTAGAAAATGAATGTCATGTGCAGGTATACACATATTGGTGTTGTGTGCATGTAAAAGAACCAGAATTCAAAATACAGGTAGACTGTAGTGCCACTGTCTGTGCAAATTTCACCCCTAGGAGGACATTATAATTGCACATAGGCTACCGGTACCTTTAAGACATGATTATCTACAACCTTCCTGGATATTGATATTTACTCGTAAAGAGGGGTGCAATGATTGAGAGTCACAAATCGATTAGGTCCTTTTTCTTTGTCAGTTTTGTCAAACCTTAAAGATACATTATGGGAGATCAGATAAAGAGCTAACAGTTCTCCCTATAATAGGCTTAGTTAAAAACTAGATAATGTAAAGAGAATTTGATGAAAATTTCAGTCAAATTGATCCACTCTGAACCAAGAAATTAACTCTTGGATAATGTATGGTTAAATCCCCTAGAAAATATTGTAATATTGTGTATATTTAACATAGATCTAACCCATTGATGTTATTATGTTGCACAACATTGTGATGATTCTGTGTTTACTTTTTTAGCTTTATAAGAATGTCTTCAGAAGATCAAGATGGTAAATTTCAAGAGGTGGTCAAGGACAATATAGCAGAGGCCAATTCTGAAATACCCACACAACCAGCTGTGCTAGACATTAAATTACAAATGACCAACAGTTCCACAGAGAATCAATTAGACCCAGACTCTATTGAATCTGATGTCACATCATTAGATAAGTTAAACCAATTAGAAACAAGGTTATTTAAATGTGCTGCTGCTGGTAATGTAGAAGAAGTTACATCCATACTAAAGATAAAAGGTACAGTTTCTTAAATAAATCCAGGTTTTTATATACATCTACTGATAGATTCTTTTGCAGAAACTAAACTTTTTTGTAAACGTTGTTACATCTATGCAATATTTCCCAGGTATATGGGGTTGAGTGAAAATGTTTTCCTTGCTTGATCTACCTCGGTTGTCCTCCAATCTGTGGACCATTTAAACCTCATTCTCTCGGTATTACCAGTAATATATACCCGTATAAAAAATAGGATGAAGTGAACTGAAAAAATATGTTTCTACCATTTCCAATTGACAATTTTGCAAGTTCTTGTTCTGTAATCTTTAATCTAGTGTAGTATTTTATAAGTTGATTCTATTAGCAGTCATTAATATTTCAAGATGGAATACACATTTAGAAATGGGTGGACCATCTCCTTTACTTAAAAGGGCCGATCTTGATTATATTTTGGAGAATAAAACTTCTTAATTTTGTGTTGAAAGCCCTTAGGACAGAGCAACTAGCTCATACATGTTACATTTTCAAACCATTTAAACCTGTCTTCAAACAACTTGAACTTGTCAGTCTTCATCTGGAAATGGAGACCGATGTCCCATCTGTATTATAAGGTGTCTTGATAAAACTAGACTTTTATTTTATAAAAATAATGTGTAGGTGTAATTTACCTTTCGTTAACAAGTACATCATGCGGGTCATGCACTGTATAGACCTCTAAAGGAATGGAAAATCTTCAAAGAGTTAGGTGTCCAGAAAAGTTGTTTTGACTTTCACGTCCAAACAACTCAATATTTTGAGCTGAAATTTTGAGGCAAGTAAATACACCACTCCTCTATATTTAGCTGTTTAAATTTTATATGTACACAGACCAGGCCCGGATCCAGGATTTTGTCGAAGGGGCGGGGGGCACACTTAGGAGCAAAGGGTAATATGTTGCAACCTTGGATTGTTTGGGCGGAGAAAATACGTAAATCATGTTTATATCGTCTATTAAAGAGCAGATATGTGAACTGTACAACAGAAACAAAGCAAACGAAAATGAAAATCAACTTTGTCACTGGGGCTGATGGGGGGGGGCACAACCCCCAGGACCCTACACCACCACCACCCCCACCCCCCGCCGGATCGGCACCTGCAGACTTTTATTTCTGAGACTGTTAAAATCAAGATGGCCCATTTAAGGCTTACACGTACCCCATCATGTTGGCTGCTGCACAGAATAAATGTAAAAGTGACAAAATAAAAATTGTGTCTTGTTACTACAGCCATTCAAAACAGTAATTTAATAGATATTTACTGTTAACTATTTTGTTTTGTTTCTTTACAGGTGCTAATAAAAGTGTAAATTGGAAGAATGATAGAGGATGGACAGCATTAATGTTAGCTGCTAGAAATAATCATGTTGCTGTTGTAAAAATGCTACTTGCTGAAGGGTAAGCATATAAGCTGACTTTTTTTGTGTACCATCATGTGCAATTGCTTGTGGATGATCAAGAAGCTAAAGTTATAATCTGATTGACTTGAAATTATCTGCCTTCGTATAAGACAAGCCTATAGATAACTTGAACAGCTGAATTTAGTGTTTGTTTACTGGTACGAAGAACTAGAAGCCGATTAAATTTTAATTTTTTCTGATTATTGATTTAAGGGCTATTACTCTTGATCAGTTTTAAGTGTCATTTAACAATAGAATGAATTTGCTGCAACCTTTGTGAACTGATATTGGCATATGCTTCATTGCCTGACATCATAGTTCTCAGTAGTAGAAGTCACTGGGTTATATTGTGGTCATATTGTGGTACTGACCTTCAATACAGTGAGTACTTTATTACACCTTTCAACGACCCAGACACGTTGTTTTATATGGCACCCCGCTGAATTTTATTTTGGTGTATTGATCAACCCACTTTTAAAATAGTAAGTGCAGGGACACTGTACCACACACAAATAAATATACCAGACAATTCTATGGACAAGATATACAGTCATCACAAATAACAAATGTATATATCAGATCAAGTGAATGGATCCAGGAGATAGGCGTATTGATTGAAAGGGCTACACAGTCCCAGGCCTAAATGTCATCCTACTTACAACGTATGAGAAGTTCATGATTGCATTAATACAAGTCACAAATATCATAAAGTAAAGACATTGACTATTTATGTGAACTATTGTTAAATAACATAACAGGTGCCTCATGCAGGTCTGAAAACTAACAGTTTTAGATGTCAGGCATTTTCAACTTAGTGTCCGACATGTATTAATAATATTATTAAAAAAAGACAAATCAGTACTGGACAGAATGATAGGCACCAGAGGTTTGGTGCCTGACAAATCCTGAAGCTGTGCCTGACATCAGCGATAGGTGCCTTATGTCCAAGCTTAATTGCTAGTCAGAAATAGATTGTACTGTACTCTGGCCAATCAAAATACAACTAGCAGTAATCATTTATCTTTCTTCTAAAATTGTCACATAGTAACACAGGATTAGGAAAATGTTTTCATGTGTCTTTCACATAGAATTAATTTATTTTATTCACTAAAATAAATCTAGGAGGATCCCTTTAAGGGGTTGTGTCTACCACAAAAAATATGAATTAAATGTTTGGTAGAAATGTTTTTAAAATTAGATTATTTTAATACTTTTCTATTACATTTACAGTACAGATGTGAATATTATGAATTCTTCTGGACAGACAGCTCTAGATGTTGCTACGTTCTGGAATAATCAAGAAATAGTCGATCTGCTAACTGGAAAGTCAAGATTGGAAGAAAGACAACAACTCTACAATTTCTTTTCCCAGAATCCCTTGTATCGTGCTTCAGAAAAACGGAATGATAAGGCATGGCTTCAGAATGTTCTAAAATTGTCAACAACAAATTTTGTTATCTTTTCTGAACTAAATGCTTTTGTGACTCCTGTGAAGAACGCAGGTAGTGAAAAGAAGAGATCAGGATTTAATCTGGGTTTATTTCAATATAAACATTTGGCGGAAATCTTAGCTAAAAATCCTCTAGTAGTATTTTTAGGCTTAGAAACTTGGGATCCTAAATCAGTTGCTTGGTTTGCTGTGGATGTTACAGGAGAGGAAGAAAATTTATTTAAAAATGTACATGAAGATGGGCTATTTATCGAAGGGTTTCCTTTGGCCCTGCAAATGATGAAAACAGATGCAGGAATTTATGCCGAAGCAAGATCAATTTTGGCTTGGCATGATCGTTATCAGTTCTGTCCAACGTGTGGTTCTTCAACAGTGATAGCTGAAGCCGGATATAAACGAGAGTGTGAGAACAAAGATTGTAGATCTCGTAAAGGTAAACAGATATATGGATATTATGTTTGACTGAAACATTTTTCTCCATGACGATAGACAAGGATTGTGTTCTTGCTCAAAAATAGTCTTTTCCCCCAAACTATGTTTTGGTTCACATGTGTGGGTTAGGTCAGTTATGCCATGTTAACGTCTACTTATGAAATCAATCATCAAATATTTTGTCATGCTTTATTCACATTAATGAATAAATTCAATTGATAAAGATTAGAATATGTTCAGTAAAATAAACATTTTATTGCAGGAATTCATAATACCAATCACCCTCGTGTTGACCCATCAATGATAATGTTGGTTGTTTCCCCTGAAGGTAAAAGATGTTTGCTAGGTCGTAAGAAAAGTTTTCCACCTAAGATGTATTCCTGTTTGGCTGGCTATATGGAACCAGGTTTGTTTTTATTCTTGTCTTGAAAGAAATCTATTTACACAATAGCACAATTTAGGCATCATGAAATATTTGTTCTGGTGGTCTCAAAATGATCATGGTTTACAAGACAAGATTGTACTTTCATATGTAAGACAGTTAGGACTTCACTACACACCACTACGAGAAATACATGCAATCTTCAATTTAATGAAATTACATGTGGATATTCAATTCCTTTTCATGCACCAGACAATGAAAGTTAATGTCATTCAAATAGTAGAAATTAGTGGCAAGCCGAAATGATTAATGTCTTCAAAACCTATTAAAAACTACTTTTGTCTTCATTTAAGTTACCAGTAGTTTATTATACAATGGATTAATTAAAAATAAAGATTCCAATTTTCAGGACAAGTATCATTAATTTTGAGGTTTGCTGTAGAATAACCCTTTAACAGTTATTAGTCTGTATGTCTGCCTTTAGGGTCCCCCTAACTAGGGTACATTTTCATTTTTCTCGTCGGTTTTAGTATTTTTCTTTATAAAACACTTTTGGATGACACTTCGTGTACAGTTTGATTGCTCGATACGTTTGAAAAAAATAAATGTGCGATTAATTAATATGTGTCATCTATTTATTTTTTGGATTTCGGCGGGGGACATCAGCCTCACTGTTGGCTTGTTGTATTACAGATAATGTTTATAAATTAAAGTGTATTTTAATCTGCTCTTTCTGAATATATGTTATTTAGGTGAAAGTATTGAAGCAGCATGTCAACGTGAAGTAGAAGAGGAGAGTGGTATTAAAGTTGGTCATATAGAATATCATTCTAGTCAACCCTGGCCATTTCCTGCTGTTATAATGTTAGGTTGTATAGCCCATGCTAAAACAGATAATATTAAGGTGTGTGAGTTAGTTGTATTTTACGTCCGCTTCCACCGAGGTGATATCGCAGACAAGATGAGACCTCTATAAATATATATGCCATCGTTGATAAGGTTATCCAGCAAATTTCAGACTGAAAAAAACACAATGAAGTAGGTCAAATATGCAGGACAGTTTTTCCCCCTGATTGATTAAACTAAATTCTTTTTGAAATAAATATTTTATTCACTATCAGGTAACAGATAAATTTCCTACCCTTGATTAATGTTACAACAGCCCTTACTGTATACATATGAAAGAAGTATGTCAAAGTTGTAGCAATAAAGCAGTGGACAGACGGGCTGAACGATTCGGCCGAATCATTTAGCTGAATCAATAATTGCAGTCGAATGAGTGGACACACTAGGCAAATCGTTTGCCCAATTCACCACTGGATTGCATCACCTTCCATGTCATGTGGCAGCGACATGTCTTCAAACAATCACATGACTTCTGGATATGAGTGGTTATGGGGTAATGAATTCTACAATTAGCGAATGCATCAGCGAAGCAGACAGACTAAGCAAATATATCAAAACATGTTTGTTTCGGGCTAATCACTTGGCCACACTAAGTGATTTTCAGCGCTGATTGATTTGTCCGAATCATTTGGCTTTAAGCATATCTCAGTATTGCAAATCAAATGTAGTGTATTTTTTGTATAATTTGTAAACAATGTTTTATGTATATTTTATGTCAGATTGACCCAGACGAGTTAGAAGATGTTAGGTGGTTTACAAAACAAGATGTTCAGTCTATGGCCAATAGAACACATCCATTAGAATTCTTCTTTCCACCAGCACAAGCTATTGCTCATCAACTTATCAAAACATGGATTAACCCAACTTCTAACCTTTAACCTGTTGACTCCTGAAACTGGTTTCATGCATCTTTTGTAATAACCCACATTAATATTGATCTATATTCATTGAATATAAAGTATGGTATTATTAAGGGCATTATAACTGAAATATTTGTACAAGTAAATGTCTCTCTCATAATTGAAAGAGAAATGAGGTGCTGTGATTATTTGTTACTAGTATTTCAATTGATGTGTCTATGTGATGTATGCAATATTCTCAATCTAATTTAATTGTAAATGTAATAACCTAAATGATTCAATTTTGATTTTGATGACAATGAAACCAATTTTGTGAATTTGCTATATGTAGTTAATTTATCCTGTAATTTGCTCAAAAATACAACATGGTCAAATATGAGTTAATGACTAGAATCTGCCATTAAGGCTAATTGACAAAACCACAACACTGTGTGGTGATCAAATGATGGAATTGTCATAACATAAATTTTAGCATAATTTGATGGCATGTAATTACTTCATGGTGCATGGATGTACTTGGCCTTTATTAGTTTTATAATCAGTGGATTATTTACAAGATTTACATATTTTATATATTTCCTTGTATTTTATTAGTATTTGTAGTTTTATAACATGATGATATCACATTAAGTAATTATCACTGTGTGTAATAGAAATCTGTGTTGTTTGTCAATATCATGGGCAGCCATATTTTACAGACCATCCTTTGTGTGCAAATGTGATTTAATTCTAAAAACTTTTTGTCTTTTTCACTTCCTTTCAACATCTTTAGGTGTGAAAGTATTGGGCACATTCGTCCATGCCCCCCCAGTTCAACCTAAGTTTTCCTCTTTTTTTCTTTTTAGCTTTAACAACAGCCTTTTACAAAGTTAATTATTGTCTATGAATGAGAGTAAAGAAATCTTGGGTGGTTGGGTTTTTTCTTATCTACATCTAAGAAGTTTCATATTTTGTGCCCTAACCCCTACTCCCCTTTTTGGTAAATCCTGGATAATACCACTGATTATAAAATCTCAGTGATTTGATTTTACTCTAGTGATATTAAGTTATTACACTATGTTTTGTATTATATCAAACCTCAGGGTTTTATGTCTTTTATATACATGTATGTTGGAATGCATAGTGATAATTACACCAATTGAATCAATTGAAGAATAAGAAATATTGTGCAGTTCTGTTAATGTTATAATTCTTGTTTTCTTATTTTTTTTAATATTGTTTAGTCGAATTATTTATACTTTTAGTTAATTTTAATTGTTTAATTAAGTTTGTAACTATTTATTTAGATGTCTCCTTCAAGGGAGGATCCCATCCATATGGCGCACTTTAGACCAGATTCTTGTATCAGATTACTGGATATGGCATTTCTGGGCTTTTACTTTTCAAAATATTCCAGTGGAGGTCATTAATTGACCCCCAGTTGTGCACTTTGTGCCCTCAACGCCTGCAGACCTCCCCCCCCCCCAATCTACATCTATAGTCTTTGGACCCGTCCCAATCCCAGCTTTTGAAAAATAGTGTCAAGAGCTCTGTGATATTAATTTTCAATAATTGTCATAAAATTGATCCTAAGATTTGTGATACTGGCCTAACTCTCGCAATTTTCTCCTGATGTGTGAAGCTCCTAGAGTTGAGTGATCACCTTTACATTTTAATCACAATCACAATTTATCTATATTTGGTAAATAAATATTTATAATCAAAGAACTGTCTGTTATTCATACTTAATGATCTAACAAACTACTTGGTTTAATGTAGATAGCAGACCAAGTGATGGTGGAATGATCCGCTATGAACTATAGGCTGTGTCTAGTGGACAAAACATGTATGAAAAATAAGATCTGTGAAATAGTGATTAGCGGTGCCAGTATTACATTATCCATAATATCTACATAGATTAGAGAGAAGGCGATCAACTTCCAATTGACACAACTAGGTTATTTCGGCTCCAACAAAGTACAATTTTATTTCAATACTTTGCAAAAACATAGGGGTCTAGCAGTGTGAGGAAATCGGAGAAGACTTACAAACTGTTACTAATGAAAAAGGCTACTCCAGGATTAGTTTGGTATGATGCTTGGGGGAATCCATACTCCGCGCAGTGTTTAGTTTGATTAGAGGTAATCCCACTATTCACTGCTGTAATGAGTGGATATTGTTGTTTTAAATTTTGATTGGTCAGTAGTCCGACTACCAACCAATGACTACCTGCTCTACAAAAGCTTTACATTTAAAACAAGTGCCAATATTGGACCGAATATGTTTACGTAAAGTTACATCATGGCTCACGATTTTATTATGCCCAATTAACCTGTGCATAGCAGAATACTGCAGTAAAACTAATTATGTGACAAACGAGGCTATCAAGGACTGTCATGATGCTGTTCTTTAGTGATAGCTTTGATTGAATGGGAAGAATAGACATACTCCCACAAAAGTTCAAGAATCCAAAGCTAATCCAGCAATGGCCAGACAGGGATTTCTCGGGCCATTGCTTCAGGAATATGGGGGGAATCTTGATAAACATCATTACAATACATGATTAGCTGATCTGTTTTCATGAGAAGCATGTGCAGAAGTATTTATTTCGTTTCTTGTCATATACCCTGAAGGTTTTCGTATTAGTGGTGCTAGATTTTTTTATAATGGGTACAGGGGTTTTCTTTTGGAAATACAGATTTGAGCAGTGTTTCTTTTCCTATCATAAAATGGAGTTACATCCCTTATAATATCTCTTTACATTAATGTATTATTCCGAAATCTTCACTTTGGAATTTTAGTTGGCAAACTATCTTTGCATGCTGGGCCCAGCTGGGGTATTCTGTATTTCCATTCTAGGTTTAAATATTTGCTGTTCTTTTTGGCATTTGACTGTAACTGTGGAAGATTGCGTAACCACGACATAACAATTATTATACTAGTAAGTGCAGGAGGACCGCACTACACGCAAAACAAAAACCTATAAGATTAACCTGCGGAAAATATCAATTCAAGTGAATGGATCCGGGGGCCAGTCGTAAGCTTCCCTTGCGCTAGTGTTACAATTATTTAGATCGCAGACAAAACCTAGAATCTCGAAAGTCCTGAATATGGAATTGCTTGAATTAATATTTGACGAGGAAGCACATTTGGACCAGAACGCCGTCGAAATTCAGGAAACGCGTTCGTCCCAAATGCACATCCCGTTTGCATACAAATTTATGAACTCTTTTTTAAATTTACGACATTGTTCATTGGGTAAAGAATAAATCATCGAATATTGTTTATTCCAAATCAGAAACGCTTTTAGCGGATTGATCTAATGTATATTACATCTTTTTTTATTAACAAAAATACTCTGTGGGCATTGGTGATAATGTTCTTTTAATGCATTGCCATTTTAGAATATTACGACAGGTCCTACATACGAGAAATAGCACCATGGACCTTATAAGGTCCATGATAGCACCTCGTCTTTTGTTTCCCCATATTTTTTACTGGGTGGAATATGCACCATCACGTGTTCGAACTATTATTTCAGAATATATTGCATATAAAGAATTTTTTTTAAATTACACTTAATACAGATCTCATATTATAAACGTCATTGACTTCATCAGTTGGCTGTCACTTTCGCGCCATTTTTGACCTTGGCAGCCAATGACAATTCGAGCTGGGTCGTAAAGGAAGCCGAGATGTAAAGTGGAATCATGTACTTCGATATTTTAAAAGAAATCCTTTTGATTTGACCTAAATTGACGTATGATTTATTACGAAGGCACTTGCTGTATACTTTGGAGCAGATTGAAAGAGCAATTGTATGACCTTGTGGCTCACATAAACAACTTTAGTCGAAGTTTTCTTTCTTTAAAAAAAAATCATAAATCATCGTGCATCAACTTTGGTAACGGTACCGTAAGTGATTTGATTTTATAAGGTCCATGATTTTTCATTGCAATATTTTTGTGACATAATATATATAACACCAAAAGAGATAATTTAGAAAAGATGTCTAGGCTACTGATAATATGTCTTATCTATTTTTACTTGTGAAACTTGTATTCAATTTCGATCAGTTTTATAAATTCAGAATATGACCTATACAATACATGTATATTCAGAATTTGATTTTAGTTTATCATCCTAGAAATAGCAATTTTTTATAATTATTAATATAGATTTGGGACTGTCCATGGGTCCCCCTACAATCTTAGGACTATCATAGCCCCCCCCCACACACACACACTTATAAATAATGCATAACAACTTAACATAACATTTAGGGCACCATCCGTAATCTCAACCACAATGAAAACAAAATACCTAACATATGGTTAAACAGACCGTAAACTTTAAAGGGGTTTAATCGCTAATATTTGACACCTAGAAATTGCCACAAATGGGTCGCAACGCATATATAATGTAATATGAATGTATACAAACTGATTTACATTCAATCGTTTTCGTTTGTAATCTAATTTCAAATTAGTTATGTTCGACGAAATACGCCAGAAGTTTCAATCCAGTGGCTATTTCGATGAGTATCTGGTTATTCCAGTCAATATACGCCGTTTGATTTGATGCAATGTTTCTAGCCTCGTTCCTCGAGTCTCTTGCTAGAACTGGGGTTGAAAACGCATTATGGTACACGATTCGTGTACCAATGGTGAAATGTTTATTTTGTTTTAAATATTGGATATCAAAAGCCCATCTTTTCCCGATAAAATGACAACATCAGTGTTGATTTAAATTGACAAATAATTCGTGTTTTGAATGCCGAAGACATTGGACGATATTGAGTTAGAGACTTAGCTACTTTAACATAGATATCTTTGGTAGATTTAAGAGTCGGGAAGTGACGCTATACACTCAAAAGAGTAGTAAAAAGGAGACTTCATAAAAAAATAGAGATTACCATGAGATGAGAAAAAGCTGTCAGTCATCACCCATTTTTCCTTGATTCTATGCTTACCTTCTAAACAATACAGTGTTATTTAATAAGAAATTAAAACAAAACCTGGTGATTTGATATAAACAAATTCCATCAGATAAACAGACATACATATAATTTATCATCATGAAATCAATACAAATCATTCTGAACTTCAGGTGGCCACTACTCAACCATATATGCTACCTTGAACAAGTGAATAAGGTCAGACTCGAAAAATCCCTAGAGGTTCCAGGGGCGGATCCAGGAATTTTTGCAGGAGGGGTTTTGCCAGGTTTCTGTCACGGAAATCTGCCATCATCGTCTCTAAATTACATAGGCATACATGTACATACAAATTGAGTTTTTTAAACAATGAAATCATTTTTATACTGATGTAGGATCACTTTGTGATGTAATTTCATTGATGCAAGGCATTATTTTTTTTTATGTAGCTGAGCAGGGGGGGGGGACCCCCCAAACCCCCCTCACTGGATCCGCCCCTGGGTTCTTCTTCAGTACAAAAACTGCTCGACACAACCGCTCGTCATGATGATTTGGACCATTGATTGCCTGAAATATTGCTTTCCTGAAAAGATTTTACGAACCTAACTACCACAAGCATAAAAGGTCTTGCCCTTTACAAACTTGTAATGATAACCTAATCATGAGTCTTGGGCTCTTGCCAAGGTCATGATAATACTCTGCTGCCCCCCTGTATTAAACTCTTTCTCTTGTCATCTTATCAAATGATCTTAACCACAGAGGTCTAATTCGTATTTAGACAGCAGGATGTATTCAACATGATATTGCGTAATTCAGAATACAATAAATATTGTATGGTAAATAATTTATGTTCCATTCTCATGTGTAGGTGGTCAATTCTGTTTCTCAGATGATATTATCTCTTAAGCAATTCAAAAGTATGAAAAACAAGAAATTAATTCAATCCATCTCTTAAAATATACACTGGGTAGTTAGGCTTTTGGTATTCAATGTCCTATAGATTTCTAATGAGACAAAACTTAGACATAAAAGAATAAATTACAATTTGTACTGTCTATTTATAATAATTATCAATCAATTCAAATAGCGCTTAATTCCACTTTCATACTGCTTACACAAAAAAAGTTATGTTTTATATATAGCATTCTCCAAACAGTTAAGTTTTTAATTGTGCTTTAAAGCTCCAATAGCATTTTTTTAAGTTATATTTTTAAAATGTATTAAAATAAAGCCCAAAAATAGATTGAACCTATAAACAGTCCTACCTTGTTAAAGAATAATCCTATTAATCCTATAATTCAGTACTGCCAGTTGAGAAATTGGCAAAAATATCATTTTCAACTTCAAATTCAAACGTTTGAAGATGGCCGTCCATGTAGAGGAATGGGAAAACAAGGGAGGTAATTGAGTAACTATTTCCTCAATCACCCTGTGTCACCCTTTATAATGCCCAAAAAATTTTGCCCAGGACCGTATAATAGTGAGTTGACAACCTTTTGAGCAAAAGACATAGAAATAATTATGTTTTGACTTTCTTAGAAAATGTGAAATTGGAACTTTAAGCGAGTTCGGTGACCAGTCTGATTTAGGTTTTTGGGTTGATTATTCCACTTTGTTTTGCTTTGAGTACACTGAATGAACGAGATCCAAATGAAACCAGATTGTATTTAGGAACAATATAAGATTGTTTTTTTTAACTTGATTTTAGGTTTCTTGAAGTAGCTTTAAAACATAGCAAACTAAATTCCTAGTGTTTGCCTTCCCCACTCAAATAAACTTTGCATTCAACAAAATGAAACTGAAAGCATTGCACCTCTTGTTTGTCTTTTAGGGGCATCACAAGATTTGGGCAGACAGGTAAAGTGAGAAAAAAAAATTTGTGTTTCCTCTAGTTGGCAAAATAAAGTGCCTGAAATCTAATAAAACACTTTTAGTTGAATAGTACGAATTTGTACCGTACTTTGTGCGACACTTTTTGGGCATCGATTATTATTTGTGAATGCAGCTGCAACAGTGTGATTGGATGGTTGGAATTCAGGTCAACTTAGAGTGGGATTTCGGTTATAAAACCATTAGAGAACTTTCGTGTTGCCTAACTCATAGGCTTTGCGGTAGTTAAATTTCAAAATTTCCTCCATGATGTCGATTGTCGAGGCCCACATACCCCAAGACGATTGATTGGTTGTTGGGGATTTAGGTCAGCCACCAAACGTAGGCTATATTGGACCACATTGAAGTTGCTGTATTCACAGACTGAAATAACAGGAAAATACGTTTGTTCAACATTTTCTCTCGACGGTCCCATCTCTGTGGACTGTAAACAATTGATTATTTGATTGGAATTTGAGTCAGACATCTTAATAAGGCTATATTATGCCACTTTGGAGGCTGAAATAGCAGGAAAATGCAGTTGCGGCCATCAGATTTTCCACAATTTTCTTTAAGGGTCCCTACATGGCGAGCTACGCATTTCCGCTCTTGCACAAGAATGGCACCGCCGTCTATCCTGAGATTTTTTTGGCCATTTCAGAATCTGCCCCCCCCCCAACTGTCATCGAAATGAAATGGGGTTTAACGTCCTACTCTTTTGTACCTAACCTGGCAAATGCCATACAGTGTGCTATGAGGGAAATTTTGCCTGGGCAGCGGCGCTACGACCTACTCTTATATTGAATTCCAACTGCCAAGGGATCTTTTACGTGCACTCCAATTTGTACACGGGACCTCAGTTTTTCGTACCATCCAAACGACTAGGCAGCTGTCCTTGTCAGGCCCTCCTTCTGCATCACTGATGGGGAAATCACGCCAGAAAATCGAGATGAACTTTCTCGGCCAATGCAGGGATCAAACACCCGACCTCCAGGCTAGCGAACCAGCGCCTTATCCACTTAGCCACTGTGACCCCCAACTGTCATCGAGCCTGTACGTCGTTAGTTTCTGTGAAATGTAAATTTTATACGCCCACACCTATGCTCTATTAAATTTAAATGATATACTTTATCATCATTTATTTACATATTTACATGCTCAGTCTCCATCAGAACATTCTGGCTACGTGATTAATCATATAAAAAACGCAGTATACACCCACATACAATGTTTGGATGACAGTTCTCTATCATGGTTCATAAGATTATATTGAATTGTCTGTGTATAAAAGTAAAAACAGAGACAAAATAATGTCATTATTAATATTTTAAAGTTGATATACTTGTTGTAGTTCTATCTTGGGCGTCTATCTTTGGTGTATATTTTATTGTTTACCAGTATTCGACATTAACAGATTGCTGCAAAGCCGAGAAAAAACCCTGAATTATAGAAAAGCAATTGTGGTGTGACTTTCTCTTGTGAAAAATAAATTATTAATGTGGACATGAGATAATGGAGAGTATGAGGTTGTAATCAGTAGAATAATAAGTGTTAACACCCTATCCAAATTACATCGTAAATAATTAATCATTTCATCTTCAATTTTGTTCTTCAATCTACGCATGGCTCACCCACACCGAAAACTACCATCTTGACTGTGTCTTGACTTGAATTTAAACAATTGTTTTCATTTCTAGTACTTTGATATTATTATGATGTATCCTCATTTGTATATTAAATATTAATTTAGATATTATCTTACAAAGAAATAAGGAAATTATTTCCTTTTGTTGATTGGTTGTTTGATCTGGAAATGAATAACTCGGATATAAAAGAAATAATGAAGACATTTCTGATGATTTAGTAGGTGGGCTCAAACTGCTTAACATATACAATTATTGATGCACAATTGTATCAATAATTGTATAGTGGTTTGGGCTTTATGACAGGTATCTTAAAGGAGCAGTCCCAAATATATTTGAGTGTTCAATAAAACTGGTGAAATGTCTGAAAGTGATACATTTTCGAGGAAATATAAACTTTTTGTTTCAATGGTTGGTTAGCGGTAAGACCGTGAACTCCATGCTGTGTAAATGTCTGGATAACTGTGTCTATATACTCTTCAAAGTTAAAGTGCACTATACATTTGGCTATTGAACTCCCTTCTTTAATTTACTGTGTCCAGTGAAATCTGGGACTGTGATCCCTGTGCTCCAAGTAAATAGTAACAGAGAAAACTATTTATATGTAATAGTCACAATTCATATGAGATTAAATTGTCCTCACATGTCTTTTAAACATTTTTGACGGCAAATTTTTTAGAATTTTTTTGTCCCCTGCCTTTCATAGAACGCCGGGGCTATTAAAATGTGTTTGTCAGTTGGTCTGTCCGTCCGTCCGTCCGTCAAACCTTTTTGGACATCATATCTCTCCTTCTAAATTCAGCTAGAATGTTCAAACTTGGTGTAGGTGTTTATTAGGTCAATACCCTTATGGAGCTCAAAGGTGAGCATTTTCTGCTTAGGGTAAGCAAGGATCATAGGGTGTCAAAAGGAGAAACCTATTGAAAAAGAAAAAGCAAAAAATGCATCAGATCCAAGTCTAGTGGGGGGTTGGGATGGCCTAGTGGTCTAGAGTGCCGCGCTTTGACCTCTAGCTGGCCTGTCATCCCTGGCCTGCGGCTGTGGTTTCGAGCCCTGGTGTGAGCGTATGTGACATGGAGATAGGGGCGCCTTCTCAACCTCGTGGGTTTCCTCCGGGCACTCGGGTTTCCTCCCACGGCTAAATACCCCTACGCGCAAGCGAATTATTGAAATGAAATTGAAACCATATGTTAGTCCCGAAATGACCTGGTTGTGTTGAGTGGACGTTAAACCCCATTTCTCTCTCTCTCTCTCTCTCCAAGTCTAGTTATTCCATGACCTACAACATTTTTGATGGACAAATGTTGTATTTTTATGAATCTGATGAAAGTATTTTTTTTTATTATAGTTCATAATTTTGTTTTACTCGTCTTTACTACGCTATGATCTGTAAGAGTTGTTCTGGAACAATGTGAGGGATTAGCCAATGAAACAGTCTATTTGTGTGAGGTGCACAGAACTTTGGACAAATCACTAGAAATGTCAACACGGAATTCAGGGCAGTAGCCACAGGGTGGCTATGGGTTGACTTAGCCCTCCCCCCAAATCGAATTAGCCCCCAAATATTTTGCAGACAATAATGATCTTTATATGCCCACATGGAAATGTGGTTGTATATTGCCATCGCCCCTGTCTGTCCGTCCGTCGTTAATGTTCGATTGACTTTGAATTTATACACAGTGTTTAAGGTCGTGAGACGAAGAAGCCTATTAATTTTCAGAGATATCCGATAATTACTGCCAGAGTTATGGCCTTTGATCACTTTGAAAAATCTTGTGAACGCTCTAGTGGCTAAAGTTAATATCGGATTGATTTTAAATTTGTACACAAGATAAAGGTCATTAGACGAAGAAGTCTTTTGGTCTTTTGATTTTCAACTATTTCCGATAATTACTGCCAGAGTTATGGCCCTTGATCACTTTGAAAAATCTTGTGGACACTCTAGAGGCCAAAGTTAATATCCGATTGAGTATAGATGTATACACAATGTTTAAGGTCATAAGACGAAGAAGCCTAATGATTTCTGATAATTACTGCCAGAGTTATGGCCCTTGATCAAAGTCTTGTGGACGTTCTTGAAACCAACGTTAATATCCATTCGACTTCGAATTTATACACAGTGTTTAAGATCATGAGACGAAGAAGCATATTGATTTTCAGCGATTTCCGATATTTGCTGCCAAAGTTATCTCTCTTGATCACTTTGAAAAATCTTGTGATGCTCTAGAGGCCAAACTTATCATTCGTTTGACTTCATATTTATACACAGTTTAAGGTCTTGAGACGAACAAGTATATTGATTTTCAATGAACTTTGATAACTGAACAGCTAAATCCATTATATTAAGTGTTTCGTGTACTAAACTTTAATATTGGGCAGAACTTGATAAAAACCAAACAAATTCTAATGATTTTCTGATGGTTACTTGTAATGAGTTGTTACTATTTATCAGATTTTAGTGTATTATAAATGTTTCCTTTCCAAAAAAAGTAAAAATATGTGATTGCCCTGACGATATAGCTGCTGTGGGTGTATTTTTCGTTGCCTGGCAACCTATCTTTGAGGTGTGTTCAAATTGGTAAGCGACCAGTAGGCACATAGCATGGTCCATCGAGGCCTGTCTGTCATCATCACCTCCTGATACCATACGTGTGTTGGTCTACTGTGAAGCGTGTTGGTCTGCTGTGAAGCGTGTTGGTCTGCTGTCACTGAACACATGTAATTGCTCATCACACTCCGTACTCGCGGCTCCTCTTGTGTCGTGTAATCTTACCTTCCTAGCATTCGAGTCATGTCCAGTGTAGCCATTTGCACTGGCAGAACATTTTTGAAACTTTTGAGAATTAGTTCCAAACATCCTTTTTTCCTCGTAAAAGGGTCTAGCGCAGGGAGTGGATTTACGTGGAGCATTGAAAGGGTAATATACATGGATCAATCTATCTTAATATGCTTCTTTACTTTCTCAAATGGTAGGCCTACCAACTGATTTGCACATGACACTATCATGGATATTGCTACAAACTTATTAAGTTGTGCCCTATTAACTATGCTTAAAATGCCCTGTCCAAAGCTATTATTATAAAAATTATCTTACCAAATATGGCCTCCAAATTGAACACTCCAATTTAAACAATGTTGAAATATCGTTTGTCTTCTTTATAAAACATGTGACTAGTTTTTCCCGCTTTTGTAGAAAACATTGCAAGCTGGTGAACAAGTGCCATTTAAGCCGTGAAGTAGTTTATTAAACAGAGAAAAATTAAATGAGTGTGCATTAGCTGAATGGATACATTTTTGCATGATTATTGCCTATGGAATGTTTTGTTGTCCAGTGAATAGAAAATGATTAAGATATTGTGTGATGGCAAATGTGGTCAGTTCCTATGAAGGGAAATGATTAGAGATGTAAATTATTGTGTTGTGAATAATTATAGTCAGGGGCGGATTACCCTGTTGGCAGTGTAGGCAGCTGCCTAGGGCATAAGAAAAAAATAGGGACCATAAAATTTCAGACGACCTTTTTAAATTTTATTTTTTACATTATTTAATTCACTGGACTACGCTTATGACGAACCTCACTCGGTTGTATCAGCTGTTCGTTATGAAGAAAGAAGTACTTTACTACAACTGACAAAAATTAAAGCTTGAAGATAGTTGGAAAAGAAAAGTATGGATGTATATCCTCGGAAATTTTGATTCTCTTACAGCGGTCTTAGTCTTACTACGTCAAACCAGTACCACAAAGGGCCCAGCTAGTCGAGCTGCCTGGGGCCATCAGAGCCTTGATCCACCTCTGATTATCGTGTTTGACTACCTTTAATCTTGTTGACTGACATCACAAAACAAAATTGACACAGTCACTGGTTTATTAAACACAAGCACAAAATTTTGATTATGGCCTTCAAAGGAGAAACCATGAAATGTTTTCAGGATTAAGATACAGTATAAAGGAAATAATGTAGATGAAGAAAGTCAATCAAAGCAATTAATCAATTAAGGTAGGTGATTAACTCCAGAAAAGCGTTGATCACATAATTACGTCATGAATGCTGACTATTGCCCACAACACTCAAGATGATTAGTAGTTTTACACTCAATACAGTCAATATATTTTTGGAATTTTGAATATTATTCATCATATTTTGATGTCCGATTGGGCATATTCCTGGACAGACATTTAGGAAATTGTGCAGAACATGTCTGAAATATACGGTTGAAGTAACATCCCTTATTCAAATCGATATGTTTTTTGTGAGTTTCTAGGAAATTAGTATTGATCTGTTTGAGAAGAAGTAAAAAAAATGCTTGCGCTATAAAATTCTGAAGACCATAAAACATTTTGTCTTTTTAATTTAATTATTTTAAGTAGAAGGAGGTCTTAAGACATTCTGATGAAGATTACATGTTCGGTAAGTAGTCTAGATCAAATTCATTTAGAAGAAAGGTATAAACTATTTTTAGCCAATGTATTTCACTTTCGTTTTCTATTTTCACATTAAAACCATCTCATTTGTTTCTGATTTTATTTTGTGCATTTATCGTATACACAACTGTCATTATAGTATACAGAAACAAACATTTATCACTGGCTGAACTTCAATTGAAAAATGACCCTGACATTTGCTGACAACATTTATAAAATAACCCATTTATAGTCCAGTTGGTGCAAAAATGTAGGATGACGACATTAAAACCTTTTGCGTGAGGGTACCATGATGTAAGTATTGGTTGGGGATGGTAATTTCATAAACATTCTACATGTACATATTTATACTTCATAAAATCCCCAAAACCTGTCATATTTAAATGTGCCCATGTTTATTCCTTTCAAATTCAGTGGAAATCATTTGGGTCATGTGATGACAAAGCCTTCTGCGATTGTCCAATTGTTTGGTTTTCAGATGTGCTGCTGTGATCTCAAGTACATGTATATTTTCTTCAAGACATAGCTGTGTGTGGCTGTCTACATAAATTTATAGTTGTGTTATGATTGGAAATCCTACAAGTATTTTACCAGAAAACCTTATTTTCCGTTTAATTCACTCAGTTCTGTTGTTTAACTTTGCCATATATTTGAATGTAGACTATAAGGTTCTGTTACATTTTATTTACTTTACATGTCAGTTTAAAGATGTCTCTGTCTCTGGCATGATAAGAAATGTGTGACATGTGATTGGTCCACTTCAGATCTTTACATCAGAAAGAGAGAGGGAGACAGAAATGTGGTTTAACATCCACTAGACCCAAACTAGGTCTAGGACCTGAAGAAAACCCTTGAGGTTAGAAATGCGACCTGTCTCCTTGTCACGTGCAAGTGTGGAGTTGAAACCACACCACTTCACTCAATGACAAACCATATTTTTCCCAGTAAGATCACAAGATTAATGTTGATTTAAATTGACAAATGATTTGTGTTTTCAATGTCAAAGACTTTGGATGATATTGAGTTAGTGACTTAAATAGTTACTTTAATATTGCCTATATTTGTCCAAGAGAGATAATATATGATTTATTAATATATGTAACAGAATATTAAACAGCTACATAAATACAACAAGAACATACATTAACCAGGAACTTAAAGACAATATTGGTGTCCCGTCATTATGTGATAGAACTGGTTTAACACATTCGAATTATAATTTTAACACAGAGATCATTGCTACGATAGATGTGTAATCAAGGTTTCTTCAAAAGAAAGTGACAAACACAAAAGGAAAACAAGAGTTATCCTTCTAAATAACTGACTGGAGTGACGAGTGATACACAGGCTAATAATTCATTCAAAGACCAAAAGTGGTTATATGAGACTGGGAGAGGATATCTGACAATTCTAAACAGAAATTGACTGTCACTGTTGACATATGGACTGTTAATGATACTGACACATCAGGGCACCAAATGCTGGGAAAACTTGGGCACACAATTATACTTTGAACTTTTTTATATGGTAAAAACTCCTCAGAATCACTTAAAATGCATATTTATTCATACACGATTTTATAAAAAAAACACAGACACCCTTAGCAGCACCAGGGCCTTATCTAGAGGGGTGCAGGGGGTACATTGCACACCCAGAAAAACTAGGTGCCCCGGGAAATGGCACCACCTCAAAAACTTTGACAACCCCATAATTATAAAATAATACATGTGGTTATGATCGCACAGTGATGCTCTTAAGGCACTGATCAATCGGTCGGTTTTAAGGACATTCACACTCTTATATCACCTATGTGTAGGCTATGGGGCACCACCACAGACGCGGATCCAAGGGGCGGGGCACTAGGAGCAGCTGCCTCTCCTAAAAAAACTGCCGCCTATGTAAAAAAATTGTCCATACAAAGCACAAAGAGTGGCTGAAAAGGAAGTTTTTCAGTGGTGTTATTTTCAAAATTTTCTGAGGGTTGACCCAAGACGTAGGTGCCACCCCCATAGGCGAATACCCCTCCTATTACCCCTTTCTGGGTCAGCGGCTGGCCAACCACATGACATTAGTTTTGGTCACCCTATTCATATTTGATAGGGCCTTATTGGTGTTTCGACTAGTTCTAGTTTAGAGGACCAGAAGTTTCTTATTCTGGTGTGTTTAACATCAAAATGAGAAATAGCGACACCAAAATTGACACACAGGATTGCGGCACCAAGTGCGTCGAAAACGGGGTGAGGGGGATGTCTGGGTGTCGCCGCTCTGCATTCAGTAACTCGGGCATTATATTGACTCCCCCGCCCACCACTCTGCTGCACTTTACTTGCAAAATTCTACATACGGCCCTGGGCAGCATTCGGATCAGAAATATAGTCGGTATTTGGTCCGTTAGTTTTTGGGCACCAACCACCACCAGCATATGGCTAATTCTGTTATATTTTGGTCATAACAGTGTAAGTCCAATTACGGAAATTTTTCACAGAACCCTAAAACCCTGTAAACAGTGCTTCACCAATAAAACCTTAAAATAGGCCCTGAAACCAATTGATAAATGCAAAAGCTAGCTAGAATTGAACATACAGTTTTTAATAAAGTAGGTTTGATTGTATATACACTCATGGGTATTGCTTTATACAGTGCTTTACCATATAATAATAAGCTATTTGACATAGCACTATATGACAATTATGTGGGAGTGTTAGAGAAGAGATTGTCAGTCACATGTCTTGTTTGTTAGCTAGATTTTCCCATATGTACCATTAGTCATGAATTTTTTATAACAGCTGATCTGTTCTTCTGATGTTTATTCTATACTTCCTGATGATCATGTTGTTTGTTGTTACAATAACCAAGTCTTAAACTCTGTATTTAACCTTTATTCTGTTGAGTTACTCAATGTAATTCTGTACATGATTCTATGTTTAGATTGGTGTAGTACAGTGAAAGAACTGGTCTCAAAATTGGTATCACTTTCTTTTGTATCCCAGAAGCTATGTGGAGCTCTAGGATGGTATGAATAGTATTGAAATCTGAAGTCCTATGTACAGATTGACATGTATGTTAAAATATTCATTGACAGTTGGAATTCTCAATCCATTCAAATCATATAAATTTCAAAACAAAGCAAAAAAACATCAGTACGATTTCAAAATCAGAGAGGTACTTTAATCAATTCATTCTAGAAAACGACTTAGTAAATGGATCAAAGCAATTTTTTGTGAACAGTATGTTGACACATTAGTTATTCATTCTTCTCATTCCAAGACATTACGAAAAAGTTCAGAGTCAGTATACAGTCTCAGGCGCGGATCCAGGATTTTTTGCAGGGGGGGGGTCCAGGTTTGATAATTGCCACCGCCACCATTACCGGGGGATTTGGGGGCCCTCCCGCAGAAAAATTTGGTAAATTAGATTCAATTTGGTGCATGCATTCTGACGTATTTCCGGAAGGTAAATTCCAAAATTACAGGTCTAAAAATCGCCAATAAAATCGCATAAAAATTTTTCAAGCCTCAGCAGGGGGGGGGTCCGGACCCCCTGGACCCCCCCCTCTGGATCCGCGCCTGAGTCTATACATCAGTGCTGTGAGTGTCCATCATGAATGTCAATAATAGCAGTGGAGCGGTCGAGATGATTGATGTACAACATTATTAAGTCTCCTCAGAATTTCATCCCAAAGATGTTCAATCAGGTTTAAGTCTGGACTAAGGGCTGGCCACTGCATAACGTTGATACCATTCTGCTGTAGGAAGTCCTGAGTAACTGTGGTGGTGTGTGCACAGGTGTTATCATGCTGGAAAACGTTGTTTCGATAACGTGCAAAATGTGGTGTATGAAGTGGGGTCGATGTAGCACACTCCTGTGATGCTACTTTCTATCCCTGGACCAAGATTTTGGAATATCACAGGATCCACTCTCTGGTTCAGGTTGATTCCACCCCAAACCATTATGCTTGGACTTCCTCATGAGTCTCGTTCCATGACGCATTGGTCAGAATAACTCTGGCCACGTCAACACTACATTCTGGTCCTGCCATCTGCAGCTGATACGCAATACAGTCTTCCATGTGTTCCTACTGTCTGACGTGCTGTCTCAAATGCCTGTGTGAAGGGATTTTGAACATGCTGTACCACAACATGCCGGTCTTGTCGCCCTGTGGTAACCCTTGGTCTACCAGTTTGGGGGCAATCATCCGTAGTGTTGGTGGGCCAAAAGCATTGCTGAAGCCAATAGATGGTCCGAACATTGACCCGGAAGTGATTGGCAGCGGCTTGGGCAGTATAGCCAGGGTCGAGAATTCTAAGCACCTGGTTCGTCTTAGATGGTGTGTGTCGTGGCATGCTGCTGACTTTATAGTGTGAATGATTCAACCAGGTATGGAGGTGCATTTTATAGGGCTAGTCCAGGTGAACAGCAATTGCAGCATGAGTTACATGAAGAACACATTACCATCTCAGACGTCAGGTTGGGTTTGTGAGAACATTTCCTGGATTCAATTCTAAGTTAAAGATGTGGTCACAAATATACAACAAAAACATTTGAGACGTTTTTAGCTTGTGGACACACCAGAGGTCACAATTTGAATCCGGTTTTGATGAAACTTGAAATGTATGTTTATAACCTACATATTGGACCCTAACTTCCTGGATTATGGACCCTGATTGTATGAAAATCAGGTTTTTAGCGAGTGGTCTAGAGGTTACAATTTTTAACCAATTTAAAAAAAAGTGTTTGAATATACAATCACAAGGATGGTTAAATTGAATTTCATGAAAATCAAACTGAAACCTGCAGTACAAAATGCCCGCTACATGTACTCAAATAGTGTTAATTATGTAATATCAAGGTTGTGGACCCTCTTCTAGAGGTTACAATTTTTATTCCTTTTGATATCCGTGCACATCTGGCCATGACTGCGTGGATTATGGCCCTGGATTGTAAAAATCACATTTTAACTAAGTTGTGAACCCTCAAGTGGTCACAATTTTTATCCGATTTTAAAAACTGTTTAAATATATCATTGCTGCAACGTAATGAAGGTTGAGGTTGAATAACGGGCTAATCAAAATGAAACTACCTAACAAAATGGCTGCTCCTTGTTTGCTGAAAGTGTAAACATATGTAATACGAAGGTTGTGGACCTTGTAGAGGTGCTAATTTTTGATGGATGTTGATGAAACTTAAAACGTATGTTTATATCCCAAAGACCTTAGTTCTTTTTGATATACATGCAATTCAGACCAGTACTTACTGGATTATGGCCCCAGGTTGTACAAAAAATCACATTTCATTTTTAGCTTGTTCTCTATCCATCTCTTGCAAAATGTCGGCGTATCTTGCATGGCAATCGCTTGTTGAATTATTTATTAGAAAGTGTGGATGTGGGGAATAAAAGTATGTAAGTCAGGAAAGTAATTTAAAAAGGATTAAATCAATTTCATTTTCAGGAAATTGGAGAATATATTTCTTTGAGTAACAAAAGGTCAAATCTCATCTTGATGATAATATTACAGAACTGTTATACTGGTATTGTGTGTCAAATATAAAGTGACACATTTCCAATTTCATGCTAGATATTTTAGGTTGTCTTGAAATTGTGCAAATTATTGTACATCATCCTATTACTGAGGTGATTAGGTTCCTATTTCTAGGAAAAGATTAAATTAAATCCAGAATGACAATTCTGAAATTATTTTTATACTGATAAGTAATCATATCTCTTATATCAAAATATTACCTATGTCTTCAGCTGTTGTGGATAGTAGATTAAACAGCCAAATAAACTATTTCTTATAGCAATCTCCCTTCAAGAATGATACATTTGCATCCCACCCTTTTAACACGAAAATTCATTTGGTTTTCATGTAGTGGATTTAATCTAAGACCAACAGGAGTGTATTCTAACAGTAAGATTGCTCAGAGTTTCTCAAGCACAGATACAAAGTGAAGACATGTTTGCATCATGGGTGTCAATAGTTTAATTTTGTTGCCTATTCTACTGTGAAGCTAGGAAGTCTAACAATCGATCCTACTGATTTCCATCAAAAAATTTGGATTTGACCTTTCAGAAAACCAAAAAAATCTACACTGAAACCAAAATTCGAATAGAGGGATATAGTTATTTTTTTACCGTGGCATATGTGATGAGTTTTTGTTAAGCCTGTATATAATTACATAATATATTTTTTTAGTCAAAGGATTGTAAGATCTTTGTTACTGATCAGTAACCTTGGATCAGTTAGTCAAGGTTGAAGTTTTTTGTCTTTAAACTTGGTTTTCCAGTGACACTAAACAGAACAAGGATGGTGAACGCATGTGAAGTGTAAGATACAATAATTACACATTACGCTTGATTAATTGTTGATCAATTTATTCACCACTTCGACATTCTCCAACTTGTTAGAGAAAGTACAAGTGCGGGTGCGTAGGCTATTATTAAAAGAAGTATATTGTTGTAATGGTATTTTATATGTCAGTGAAATAATCAATACCAATATGTAGAGTTCTGCTCCTGACAATAAATACCAATTAAAGTGTCAATTAAGACATCGAATTCCCAATTCAATCAGAGGTATATTTATATTGCCACATTTCCATTGTTTGTGGACACTCTACAAGTCTCAATTTTTATACGCCCACATTGAAATGCTGTAGAGGCCAAAGTTAATATCCGATTGACTTTAAATTTATACACAGTGTTTAAGGTCATGAGATGAAGAAGCCTTTTGATTTTCAGCGATTTCTGATAATTGCTGCTAGAGTTATGGCCCTTGATCACTTCAAAAAAATCTTGTGGATGCTCTAGCGGCCAAAGTTAATATCCGATTGACTTCAAATGTATACATAGTGATTACAGTCATGAAACGAAGATGTCTATCGATTTTCAGTGATTTTCAATAATTACTGCCAGAGTTATAGCCCTTGATCACTTCGAAAAAATTCTGTGGAAGCTCTAGAAGCCAAAGTTAATATCCGATCGACTTTAAATTTACAAACAATGTTTAAGGTCATGAGACGAAGAAGCCTATTATTTTCAGAGATTTCAAATAATTACTGCCAGAGTTATCTCCCTTGATAACTTCAAAAAATCTTGTGACGCTATAGAGGCCAAACTTATCATCCGATTGACTTTAGATTGATACACAGAGTTTAAGGTGTTGAAACGAACAAGTATTTTGATTTTCAATGAATTTTGATAACTGAACAGCTAAATCCATGATATTAAATGTTTCATGTATATACTAATTGTTAGCATGGGGTAATACTTTATAAAAAGCAATCAAATTCTAATGATTTTCTGTTAATTACATAATGAGTTGTTACTCTTAATCAGGTTTTAGTGTATTACAAATGTTTCATTACCGAAAAAAGTAAAAATATGCGACAACCCTTGTTGACTGCCCGGACAATTTAGCTGCTGTGGGCGTATGTTTCGTTGCCTGGCAACCTATCTTTATCTGATTTTGACAAAACTTGCGATAGAGGTTTGTACCTGATATATCTCGATCCCTGTTGATACTGGCATGCATTATGCCGTCACTTCATGGATTATTGACGCTGATTTACGAAAAATCACATTTTTAGCTTTTGGATTCTCTAGCGGTCACAAATTTTATCTAATTTTGATGAAACTTTAAATGTAAGTTTATAACCCAAAGTGGGGGGTTGGATGGCCGAATGGTTAGCATGTGCCCACTGTATCATAAGGCCTGTTATTGAGTCAATTGGCGTTATTTCAAACCCCCTATTGTACCTAACAAGGAGTAGGGTCGCCTGTCCAACCTAGTGGGTTTTCTCTGAATCCTCCAGTTTCCTCCCACTGCTAAAGACCCCTACGCACAATTCCTGAAATGACTTAGTTAAACCCTCTCTCTCTCTCTTTCTAACCCAAAGATTGGATTATGGCCAAAATTTTTATTTGATTTAAAAAAATGTTCACATATATCATAACATAACGGTTTTGAGTTTGAGTTTTGTGAAAATCAGGCCTTAACAAAATTTTGCCGCTTCTGGTATGCTAATAGTGTAAAAGTGTGTAATACTAAGGTTGTGGAAAAATCTATCGAGAGATCACAATTTTTATCCGATTTTGATGAAATTTAAAGTATATATCCTGAAGATCATGGATTATAGCCTTATAGCCTTATAGCCTTTGATTGTTTTTAGCTTGTGGACTCTTTTTAAGTCACAATTTTCATCCAATTTTAAAAACTTTTGAAGTATATCGCCATTTCTCCATAATGGCGGTTTTGAGTTAAATTTCTTGAAAATCAGACCAAAACTGTCTTACAGAATGTCCGTTCCATGTATGCAAATAGTGTAAAAGTATGTAAGTATTTTCGATTTTAATGGAAATTAAAATATATGATTATGTCGTAAAGATCTGGGTTCCTTCTAATATCAGATAGTAACTTCCTGGATTATGGCTACTGATTGTACGTAAAATTACTTTTTTTTAGCATGTTCTCTGTCCATCTTTTGCAAAATCTTGGTGTATCTTGCATGGCAACTGCTTATATCAGTGAGTGTAGCCGTTTTCATAGCCACCTGGATCATTTCTACATCTACTACATGTATGTACTTCAATGTAACGATGTACCACAATGAAATGATGACTAATTTTACTATAAAATACGTGTTGATCCAAAAGGAGAGGGCATGTCAGTTTTCTGACCTGCTCTCTTAAAAATAGTTAAAATTTTATCAATAAAAAGGTCAAATGGTTAATATTCAATGTTCCAATATATGCCTGAATTGGTCCCATTCCCCAATTCCATCCCCCACCCATTCTGAATAATCCTGGATCAACACTTCATTGTAATCATGAAATTGAATAATTATGCAATAAATGCAATAATTAGTACATTCTTCTAAACCAGCTGAACTTATCTGATGATTTAACGGCTCACTATTGACTTCATTTAAATTAATTGATACTTTATCATTTTAGTGTGCACAGACAGATCAAAGAAGGCTTTTTGGCCCGAGGACCTGTTCCTGCCCTGTACATAAAACCTGGATGGTAATTATTATGCAACACATTATTACTGATGTTCTCTCAAGTGTTAACATGCATTATACATAAGCTTATGATTTGCATACAATATTATGATATTTATATGGTGGCATATAGGTTAGCCATTATTACCTAATTGGGACAATTATAATCAGTCTCATAATTGCTTTGCTATAATTCTTATTTCCCAGTATAAGACTGCCATATGTGGGTTATATACATACATTATCTAGTATGAAAACATGTAGGAGGATAGATATTAATTCTGAATTCACTTAAAGATACGTTCCTGTGAACAAACTGTGGGATTTGATGAATTATTTGGACTAAAAACATATTCAAAATCCATCAAAATTTGCTTCGAAGCCTTCTCAAAACAATGTTTTCGTGAGGGAATACCCCTGCTATAAAAAATCTATTAAAAGTGGTCATGTTTGTGTCACGTAACTAAGCTGACATACAACTAGCTACAGGTGTGATGTCAGAGGAGAATTCATTGCATACACAAGACGATGTTGTCTTTTATCATAAATATCGAAGCCTAGTTAAATTCTTGAGATTATCCACTGCCCACATCTTTTTCCAGGATTTTTATCCCCGAAAGTGTTGAACGTCTAACTCTTCATAAAGTTTATCAACACGTACAGCAAGCGTGCAACCTTTGACGTCACACGAGCAGACATTCCTAATAGTCCGACTGCCAAAACCCTTACATTTTTGTCCTGTATGTACTCTGTGAGTGTTTTTCAGGGAAACCAGTATTTTACTAGTAAGATTGGATATTTTTACTTTCCATATATATCAAAATTGCCATACTTTCATTGGAAATAACCGTTATGGGAACTTATCTTTAACTTTTTGGCGATTCTGATGTTGGCTGTATGCCACAAAATAAACACCATTCTCCAGCAACTTTAGTGTTCAAGAGCCAACTTTATCACTAACCCAGGTTTGTTATCACTATACACTTAATTCCCTGACTTTCAGCTCAATTTTGTCTCACCTGAATGACATCAAATCATTACTTCCTATTCCCTGAAGAATCTCATTGTTACCTTACACACCTCCAGACCAGTGATGGGATCTCGCCCGTATATTCCGGACATGTCCGATGCTATTTTCCAAACGTCCTAAATTGTCCGACCAGGAATATGCCCAATCGGATGTCAAGTTATGGTGAAGAATAATATTCAAAATTCCAAAATTAATATAGTGTACTGAGTGTATAACTATTATCGTTGATAATAGGTGGGGTTGATTAGGTAATTAAGTGATCGACATGTTTATTGTGTTATACCATCTATACACCTACCTTGATTAACCCTCGTCCTGCAGTACCCCGATTATTCCGGGATCAGCAGGAGCCCACCATGTACCGCACCCAGAATATTCCGGGATTACCGTTTGTATATATTTTCAGGTGTTTTAATAGACTTAACTCCCATTTGCGATAGGTGACGTTTCAATAAACGAAAGAATGCAGTCTGCTGTCATCCTTGTTGCCTTGTTTATATTTTTTTCGCTTATTTTCCGAAGATTTGGGGAACGTAGGTGATGATACATGTCCCCTCCCCCCCACACACACACAAAAAAAAAAAAAAAAAAATAGTGACGTTATGTCACGGCAAACTTGCCTAGGAAGTGTTGAGTGTATTATTTAACGATGAAATTTGATCACAGTTGTTGACTCAGATTTTTACAGTGTCAGTGCTACAAATCTAATTTGCAGATCCTGGCAGCTATACCAGTTTCGGTAGAGGCACCCAATGTCATGCATGTAGGTCTATACCAAAAACAATTCAGTTGACGACGTCATATATGACGTCAGCAATTCAGCAGCTTAAGGGTTAACTACTTAATCTGCCTTGATTGGCTGACTTACATCGGACAATACATCAAATCAATCCTGAACAGAAGTCACGGCTTCTCCTTTGTCGGACTATATATCAATCCAATAGGAGTAATTATAAACCTAATCTGATTAACCTGTGATTTCTCCATTTTCTCACATTTTAATCTCCTTGGTGTCGGTCAATAACACGTAGAATTAGTCATATATGTCACATATCCTGACGTAAGTAGTTAATTGTTTTAGACGATAGCGTGTGCTACAGTCAAATGCAATTATTTAGCAGTTGGCATCACTCGCTCGTTGTATTAGAACGATGTTTGCTATGTTTTACTGCAAAAAAATTTTGGGATGTCATTTTTTTCCTTCAGTTTATATATAAATCGATACAGAGTATAAGACGAATGTCGGATTTTGCTGAAAAAATTGTATCGTCTTATCACCTGAAAAATACAGTAATTTTGGGGGAGTTTAAAACACACATGGATCGGCAGCAGTCGGTATGCTTTCATTCTATGGTATTACGATGTCAAGTAATTTTGTAGCAATATTATTGACATAAATTTGAATACCGTACGTTAAACATGAAAAATAACGAGGAGCACCTTTTTTTTATGTATGAACTTGAATATATTTTGTTGACACGTGATTCTTAATTGTGTTTTGAAAACGTCTGCTTAAATTACAATAATAGTTATTCCCCTTTATTTTGTGGAAAAAATGTCCAACAAGAAAAATTTTGAAATACCATCAGTGCTCCAGACTATATCCCCCATTGCAAATATTAATCTTTACAGGTGATTATTCCCTGTACAAAACTGGTCATAAAGGATGTAGAACATTTGAATTTCAAGCTAATTCTCTGTATTACAAAAAGGTAAAGTTTTGTAACTATTAGAATGAAGGTTAATTTTTTGTATTGGTAGATAAATTCACTTAAGTATTTATTATGGTCATGTCCGTCCTGAAATTAGTGATTTGTGTTTTTGATACAATAGCGTTGACTGGTAGATTCCTGCATGAAAATAACTTTAAATCTGCTGTTGTCAAATGAACATTTTGTTAACCTGTAACCTGTTGGTATTGACTTTTGTCAGGAGACCTTACAATTGCTGAGTGGTAATTTTGTCAACCACATCACATCATATAGTAATTTTCAGTCTGACCAGTTAAAGGTTAAATTACTCTTCAATCTTCTGGCCATGACCGAATTTATTATTGACTAGACCCAGAACAAGCATTTCTACATGCCTTCCTACTGGTAGCTATTAGTCTCAAACAAAATAAAAATGAAATATTCATGAAAATGTCATGTTTGATTTGAAGTTAAGTCCTTCAATCTATATTTCTCTATGTAATATTGCTTTTAAGACATAATTTGATGACTTAAATATTATTAGTTAGAAAGAATTTAAATATTTTAAAGTTGAGTTTTTCATCCAAGCCAGTTGTTCTAATAATCTTCTCTGATTGAACTGTCATTTCCCTGTGACACCTAGTTAAGAAACATAACTTTATCTGTTCATAGTGAGTAGTTTTCAGATCTGATGTGCATTTGTTGTTGATTTTGACTGGATTATAGATGTGGAAGGCTTTTAATCTGTTAGGCAAAACATTCTACTCTACTGTAAGCAATAAGTTTTAGAAGTTAAAATTCAAGTACTTTGGGGGCATTTTCTGAATATGTCCCCAATTTTTTCTAACATTGAATTTAATTAACCCTTTCCCAAACATGTTATTATAGGTAATAGATTTTAGTATCCAACTCATTTTGTGTATATTCCTTTGTTAACATGGTTGTGATAGATATTGTTGTTTTCCCAATTTGTTAAAGCAGATTTAGAGTATGTGAGCTGACGGGTGGTCATTTTTATAAAAATAGATCTGGCACCATATTTGAATAGTCCACAGCAAAGCTTTCCAAAAATGTAATTCTTTTAAAATTTGTTGTATCATCTGGAGTTGAGTAAAACCCTATGGTTAGTTGCCACTTTGTTGTTAGCTGTAATTACGCAGAAAAAATTTTGAGACTGGGAAATTAAATAACCGAAGCAAATCTGGTATTTGTAGTTACACCATACAATTTGGAATTGTATTTATTCATTTTTTGTGTTATGTGTTGACCTGAGACTGAGCCAACAAGATGGTGTCCTTCCATGATTTGCTATCCACCAATGGATTTAACAAGTACCTCTTGTCTGACTAGAGCACTATGGAAACTACCATAGTAAAAATGACAAACAGACCTGTTAATGTTCTAGATATTAGTAATTCCCCCAAAAAGTACAAAGCATCAATCTGTCAGTCAAGCCCTGATTCTGCCATGCCTCATAACAGATATTCAATAATATTTTCCTCATGCATTGTTCAGCATACATTATGCTGCACAATATATTTATTTATCCATGAGACTAACAATAAAATGTAAAGTTATAATTTTATCAGGCTTCTTGATCTTTTGATATTCAGCTAAACATGTATAGTATTATAATTTTTATTACATGGCATATTATTTAAAAACTAAGCTCTGCACATGCACATATGTTAAATTCAATCGTCCCACAGAGAGTATTCCGATGCTAGAAAATAGATAATAAATCTGAGTGACATAAAAAAAAAATTCAATCATGCCATAGAGAGAATTCCGATGCTAGTAAATAAACGATGATTTCGAGTGACATGAAAAAAAAGGATTCCTTCCAATGGGAATGTTACAATTTTAATGTGACCAAGGCTAAGGCAGTTTTGTCACTAAAAGTTACCAGACTTAGATTGTTGATTAATGAAATTTTTATGGTAGGTCTTATCATATAATGTTAGAATAAGTCTCAAATATTGTCTGTTGTTGTATTTTTTTCTGACAATGGATTGCCTTACCAATATGATGATTATCTACTTATTGGTAGCATTGACTCTTAGTTCATGACAGCCTTCAAAGACAGCATGGACAACTTGACTGTTGTCAGTGTTGTGAGTTTGTAAGTTGTCAACCACTGTTTAGAACATTGATTTACAAAGCAGACCAGGCCGAAGAACTTCTTATTCCAATAATAACCCTCCTTCCCTATCATGTGACTATAAACTATCAATGTCTAAACCAATTATAAAAAAATCAGATGGAAAATGACCAGGTTGAAGAAGTTCAAATACCATGATACTACATTAATTTTCACTTTATTTATTCATGGTTAATGATGTACTTGGCCCCTGGAGACTATTGTGGCTATTGAATGGCAGTAATTATCAGCAGAGAACCCATAGTACGTTTATCGACACTTAACATTGAAATAGAAAACTATTACAGATAGAATTATTGGAGCTGTGTCCTGTATAAGTCTGTTTGTCACGATTCTTCGACTGAAGAGAAATAGTGGCTGCCCAAATGAGTTTCTTTCTCCAGATCACAGAAGCTTGAAATTGAAATATACATTGCTTGAAATTGACTTAGGCAGCACTTATTTGATTTAGTTTAAAATAAAGTATTTAAATGAGTTATAAAAGGAGTTGATCAATCATACAATTAGATTTTGACAAAGTAATAGCAGATGGCCTGTTCATGAATTATATTTTTTGTTTTTAACCTAAACTGTCAACTTGATATCTAACACATAGGTTAAAATCCAATATTGAATTAAATTACTCAAGTAAGATGTTTTAATGTGGCGCAATTTCCATCTCTTATAACAAATAAAAACATCATATTTACCAGTAACGTTAATAAGATTTACACTTGTATTTTGAAAGAGGTCTTATTTCATTTTTCCCATTTCATTAGTTGATTATTAAAAGGTAAAATCATATAATATAATATTAATCAATGAAAAGTTCTATGTAACTATATTCTTTTCACTCCCTTATATTATTGTCAGTCAGTGGAACTGCTGTATGGTTGATACATTCTGTAGTTCTATTGTGTCCTGACATTCCAAAAGATAATATTGATATTTTCAGGGGGAGGAGTAAGCAATGAATGGAACGGCTGGTATGAATAATGGACTAGACTTCGTGAGAGTGTGTAAGGGACTGTCTTTAGTTGTGATCTGTTCATGTGTAACGTAACATCAGTGGCTTAATCCTGATCCGTATATGGCTTCATATATATAAATCTTAACTCATGGAGTAATACAGTATCAATATGGCTCTTATTTTACATCTTAAATATGCGGAGAATCTTCGAGGAAGGGAAAGTAGATTATGTAAAGTTTCTTTTCGAGGTAAGACCATTTAATTATTGCATTTTAATTGATTTCTTTCATGTGACAGTCACTTATTTATACTGTACTGGGTAGGCTACTTAACACAAGCAGCTTTTATTAATGTGGTGCAAAGAAGAAATTTATGATCTAAAAGAATTTTATATTGAATTGTAACAGAAGCATTATTTTTTTAATCAGAAAGTCTGTTTTATCTCAACATTCAGAATTGGTTAGGGGTTGTGTTTTTTTCAAAGAGTGTTTTGTAGCGTGAACTTTGTTATTTGTAAATTTTTCAATGTCTGTGGATAACTGAAAGAGGTCTATTAAGTAGAATTCTATTAAAATTTTAAAAATAGGAAAAATTAATCAATGTCATTCTCTGTGTTCACTAACATAATTCTTAGTTTATAGTATGCTTTTATACATGTATTGCAGAAAGCAGATTTGACATTAATTAATGATTTAAAGTATTGCTTTCCAGGATAATATCTGACATTGGTCTAACTCGTTTTTACTTGGTAACTTATCTCTGAACTATGGATGATTACTGTGATTATAATGTCATTTAGTTGCTAAGATTTATGTGATTATTAAGTGAATGAGAGAGGAGAAATAATTTGTTATATATAAAAATGTTACACACACCTTTATAGAGATAATGCTCATTAATTGTTACCCGTTATTGCCCTGCAGTAAATGAGTATGATATGAATCTACGGAATTGATGCTGTTACTGTCATATTGATTGTGTAAATAAGTAGGCCTATATGGTTATAGCATGGCAATAAACATAGAGACCTCAGGTAATTTGACAGGGTTTCGGGAAACAACCTGCAGCTGATTTACCATACTTGTATAAGAAATGCTGCTTCTCCAGAGAGAACTATCCATGATCGAACACAAACCATATATCTCAACATTGATTCTATCTATGAACCAAAAACATTAAAATTAAACAGATACCCATTTCACCAAACAATTTATATTGAACACAATAGATTTAATGTAAGGAATATGTATTTGTTTACCCAAATCAAAGAGGCCTTTTTAATTAAGCAACATTTGATTTGTGATTTTTGGGTTAAATTGATATTTCTTAAATTTTAGGGACATGGACAATACCTGACAGACTCCCTTTCCCTGTGGTGTTATTTTACGTTTGGTATATGTTACCAGTAACTACATAAATATACAAGGTTTACCATTGTATTCGTGACATATATATCTATCCTATATCATATATCTTATGTATGAAATCTATTAAGCATGAACAACCAGCAAGAATGTAGGCCTAATGACCATTTTAAAACATTATTAAAGATAACAATAATATTAAATAATAATTTGATAAAACTGCTAAAATCCAACTACACTTAAAGTTGCTTGGCCGCGCGGGTACAATATACATAATACATTAAATCATATCACTGTTTGAGATATGTATTTGTCTGTCTGTTTAAGATTAGTGGTTACTTCTGGTTCAGGGCACTACTTTTGCAATGTCAGGTCAGCCGCTTATAAATAAATGAAATTGAATAGAAGACTAATTAAAAGCATTGATCAAAATTTAGCTTCAGAAATATGAATATTATGATCTATAATAGTATATGTGTCGATGACGGTATTGTTTTTATAACCAGTACTATAGCTGGTTATCGGATACTTTTATTGCTACTACTTCCTCCCATGATCCTCTATTCTTGGTGCCAATCATTCGAACATTCCTCCAGCCTAGCAGTCGATATCACTTAAAATGGGCAGCATGACCAATTTTTATTTAGAAAAAAAGCATAAAATGTCTCATTAATTATCACACATAGATATTTTACCTTGATTACTGGAAGTAACTCTATATCAGTATTTGAATGAATTCATCTGCTGATTTATCGGAAGTGTAACACTGATCAATTTCAATGAAATTGATCAGTGTCACTTATATGTAGTGCCTCGAAATTGATGCATAGTAGTGATAAAAACACAAAATGATTTCAAATTGCTTGGATTATCTTCTTTATCGATGTGTGGTGAACTTAGTATTCTTCATACTGAAACCTTGAATGCAATCTGTGGGTCAAAGATTTTGAATTTTTCTTTCAAACTTATCAGGATAGTTAGGTTTGTTTCGCAATTCTAAGTCACCCATTAATTTTATACTTTGTTACTGCCCTTCAAAATGCTGCTTTTTGGCAGATATTCATTGTAGACAACATGTTTTTGAAAGTTACTAGACTGTGAACTAAACATTTTTGTATTTAAGTTAATTAGTTTTGAGACAGGACATTCAAGAATTCACAAAGTTCAGATCTGATGATCTTTTTACTGGCTACAGATCAATGGAATGCAGTAAAAGACTGAATGTGTTGCTTTAGGTGTTGTTAATATTTAATGTACTAACTTAAAAACATATAACAATAACCTTTTAATTATATTCCTATATTCTATCAATTTCTGGTCTAATGATTTTAGCTTGGGGTAATCATTTGTTTCATATCCTAATCTGTTACCTAAAGATTTTTAAATGGCTAGTAAATGCATTAATTCAAACAAAAACAGCGATATGCCATTATGACTCAAGTGATTAGCTATATGAACCCACAAGAATTCAAGTCTGTTTTAAAATATCCCAGTGACAAGTGGTAACAGATGTTCTGAAAATAATGTGCATGATTGTTGTGTGCATGAAACTCATCACAATTTTTATACGCCCACATTGAAATGTGGTCGTATATTGTCGTCGCCCCCGTCCGTCCGTCCGTCGGTCGGTCCGTCCGTCCGTCCGTCCGTCCGTCGGTCCGGCGTCCACAATTGCTTGTGGATGCTCTAGAGGCTAAAGTTAATATCCGATTGAGTTTAAATTTATACACAGTGTTTAAGGTCATGAGACGAAGAAGCCTATTGTTTTTCAGCGATTTCCGATAATAACTACCAGAGTTATGGCCCTTGATCACTTCAAAAAATCTTGTGGACGCTCTAGAGGCCAAAGTTAATATCCGATTGGCTTTAAATTTATACACAGTGTTTAAGGTCATACGACGAAGAAGCCTATCGATTTTCAGCGATTTCCGATAATTAGTGCCAGAGTTATGGCCCTTGATCACTTCAAAAAATCTTGTGGACGCTCTAAAAGCCAAAGTTAATATCCGATTGACTTTAAATTTATACACAGTGTTTAAGGTCATAAGACGAAGAATCCTATTGATTTTCAGCAATTTCCGATAATTAGTGCCAGAGTTATGGCCCTTGATCACTTCAAAAAATCTTGTGGATGCTCTAGAGGCCAAAGTTAATATCCGATTGACTTTAGATTTATACACAGTGTTTAAGGTGATGAGACTAAGAAGCCTATCGATTTTCAGCGATTTCCGATAATTTGTGCCAGAGTTATGGCCCTTGATCACTTCAAAAAATCTTGTGGGTGCTTTAGTGGCCGAAGTTAATATCCGATTGACTTTAAATTTATACACAGTGTTTAAGGTCATGAGACGAAGAAGCATATTGATTTTCAGCTATTTCTGATAATTACTACCAGAGTTATGGCCCTTGATCACTTCAAAAAATCTTGTGGATGCTCTAGAGGCCAAAGTTAATATCCGATTGACTTTAAATTTATACACAGTGTTTACAGTCCTGAGACAAAGACGTCTATTTATTTTCAGCGATTTCCAATAATTACTGCCAGAGTTATGGCCCTTGATCACTTCAAAAAATCCTTTGGACGCTCTAGAGGCCAAAGTTAATATCCGATTGACTTTAAATTTATACACAGTGTATACGGTCATGAGATGAAGAATCCTATTGATTTTCAGCGACTTTAAATAATGACTGCCAGAGTTATCTCCCTTGATCACTTCAAAAAATCTTGTGACACTATAGAGGCCAAACTTATCATCCGATTGATACACAAAGTTTAAGGTGTTGAAACGAACAAGTATTTTGATTTTCAATGAATTTTGATAACTGAACAGCTAAATCCATGATATTAAATGTTTCGTATACCAATTGTTAGCCTGGGGCAAAACTTTATAAAAAGCAAACAAATTCTAATCAGATTTTAGAATATTACGAATGTTTCATTACCGAAAAAAGTAAAAATATGCGACAACCCTTGTTGACTACCCGGACGATTTAGCTGCTGTGGGCGTATGTTTCGTTGCCTGGCAACCTATCTTTAACTATGGGACCAAAAAAGATCACTCCCTTGTACAAAAGATGAGTGATTTGATGATATATACTAAAAACATATTTTAAGTAATTATGTATCAAATGTTTTTATAAAATCCACTTCAAAACATGTTAATAGGAAGAAACTACCCCATGCGGCAAGAAGCTATTTTGAGAGGCCTTGTCTGGCAGGTGACTTGATAGAGAGAGCTTGTATTTGTATATTATGTCACTCTAATAGACAGGCTGCAAGTTAGTGACACCCTTATGTTTTTTTTTCCTAATGGCTACCCATGAATGATTTTCAAGGAATCCAGTATTTTTCTAGTATGAGTGTCTCTACTTTCCATATATACCAAATACTTTTATTGGAAATGACTACCCTATAAAAACCTTCTGTGGGTTACATCTTTAATTATAGACTCGGGTTATCGAAGTCGAAGTCGAAATTACTGTTCGAAAGGAGGATAACTTTATGTTCAAGTCTCAATGCGTCATTTTTGCACAATGGGAATCCCTTATAAATTATAATGTTGTGAAAGATGGATTCTAATATGAATATCAGTTCAAAAATGGTTTCATTCGCTCTGTATTTATAAAAAAAAAATTAATTGAAATTTCATCGATCTGCATGCTGCTTTCTATTATGTAATAAGCCAGATGCCATTTTGTTATTAATGGGCCTATTATAAATCCGATGGAATTCTAGCAGGAAGATTATCTAGTATTGGTATTTTGATTTTGTTTTCTTAATTATGAAAAATCAATCCAAGTACATACTAGCGTAGATTAAGCTGTGAGATATTTGATATTGGCAGATGACACATCAATACATGAATTTTCAAAAAGGAATAAAACCTGACTGATATGAAGTGAATTTGCAGCATAACCTGCCTTGTACTTTTGATCCATTGAGTAACAGTGTGAAGCATAGGAAATTAAAGAAAGTTAATGAACCATATCTGCTAATTGTTTATATTATAAATTTATCAGTTATTTTAATAAAAAATATAGTATGTAACAAAAATTCTTGTTATGTTTCTATGAATTAAAGACAATGAATGAAATATAATGCCTAACGATCATTGTTCAAAAATTAATCATGAGAAAAACAGTGTAGTGTGAATCCTAGAATTATATGAATAATGTCATTGACTTTCTGTATCTCTAAGGGATGTCTTCAAGCATAGTGAATTGACAACAGCTGAATGTCAGAAGAATTCAATTAGGTTTTTTGGTCGACTGGCTTCTGCTTGATGATGATCTTTATTCAGAAAAATGATATTTGGGTTTGATTAGTGGTCTGATATTTAGGTACATAAATAGTACAAAACATTACAAGAGATAAATTCTGACATTTTATTTGATAGTCAAATATGTCTTTATTTCTGTGTGATAAGTAATAATAAATTCTTCAATAATTTACATACACATGTTCAAAGCTGCATATATATGTTAAATGTTTGGATATCTGATCCTTTGTGGATTTTCCCACCTTCCTGAATTTCTATCCATTTGTTGCCTCAATCCCTCTGGCTATGTGAAATTGACAAACCTGGTTGGCATATTGCATGTCAGTATTTCCAACAACAGTTGAGTTACACATGGACAAATTACATCTTAATGGCTGTAACTGGTGAATCTTAATGTAATTGACGGTTGTCTTGGGTTTTTTAATACATCCATCTATATTCTGATGGAAACCAGCATCACACTTCGACCAAATTTACATGTATATATTGTTTTGTTTTATTTCATATTTGATCATTGCTTGATAATAACTAAAGAAGCATAATCTAACTCTAAACGTTGGTCAGTGTAATTATATTCTATAGATTTTTAACCTGTATGTTGGACCAAATTTAATTATAGCAGATTGGAATCCCACATCAGTTACTTTATTTTAATGAATTTCACACTTTGATATTTTGTAAAGTGGTGGGTTTATATTAAAAATGTAATCTCATTCTAGGCTCCGGGAAAAGTACTGAATATTAAAAGTTAAAACATCTCAAATTTTGCATGCAATCTTTGTATTTGTAACTGTAAAGTCAAATCATGTCAATTAAACACAGAAAGAAATCATCGAAAGGTATAAATTCATTCTATATACTATACACTAATTAATTTTAATGAGAATATGTCAGTGAGCTGTAATGCTCTGTTAATAATGTTAAAATCATTGAATGAACCGATTAGATCTAAGTAATTAATGCTTCATAGAATGATGTAGGCAGAGAGATAGAAGACACGGATAAACAAAACGACAGTTAAATGCAAGAATCAAATGTGATAACGATACTTTAGACCTGATACATCTGATTAAATTGTGTTTTATGCTGCTAAAATATGAAGTACTTCTGGTCCGCAGAGACTTTACTATCAATTATATTTACAAATTAACAAAAAATACATTCTTTTTAGTACTGAACACAAATGGTGCTTCCACTCTATAAGTAGATAATTTATTGCTACTGATAGAAGGCTGCTTTATTGTAATTAGAATATATTTCCGAAAACTTTACATTTAATCGATCATTTCGTTATCAGCACAAAAAATAATCATGGTTGCTTCGCAATTAATATATCTCCTTTTGTTATTTTCCTCATTAAAGTTTGTAGATTTTTAGATAATTGCACAGGACAAAAAGAAAATCATGGAACAGCTATTGATTATATACCTCACATGTATTTTATGATAATTGTAATATATTGATGACTTCCTTTTTTTTATGGAAATTTTATAATGATCATAATTTAAGATCAATTCTATTAATATGTATAAGATGTAATATAGTGAACTGTATTTCATGAGACTCTACAAACCTTAAAGTGAATGACCATTTTCTCTATAAGTCTTAATATTGCCCCTTAAATTGCCCAGGTATTTATTGTAGGTACACCTTGATACATGATAACATTTTCATTAAAGCATTTTCATACAAACTTGCACATTCATTTACTTGCCACCGCACCAGTCTGCTCTGAAATAATATAAACTGATTACCATAAATAAATCACTTGGTCAAACTTCTAAACCACAAATCTGGACTTACTTGAGAAATAAAAAGAAACCAATCATAAATGCAACAATTTTTTCCCAGCAGCAATTCTTTACGATATGTATCAAGAAAGTAATACATATACCATAAATCATTTTTCAACATGAACATCAAGAGTTGTTTTGAAGGACTGTTTTTCTAAATACATGTATCTGCATTTTGGTTTGACAGTTCATAATTGTGATAGTTGATGTCCAGTGGAGTATCACAGAGATTGAGCCATGAATGCAATACAGGACAAATTTTTAAAATCTTACAAACATCTGATCTTATTTTGATGTAAATAATTTCTGAACACGATGCAAATAAAGTTGTAAATGGAATTGTGTCTTTTGAAATTCATAATTAAATCCTGTGAACCTGATACTAGAAAGTTCACAGTTTCTTAAAATTTGGTAAGATAATGGTACAAAAGGAGACAGTCAAATTTTTTATTTGTCTTATGCTTTATATAGAAACGAATCACAATAATATAATTTTGAAATAATAAAGACACATAATTTTCTGAAATAATAAAGACATAATTATTCTGAATGTGGGCTAAAGGATGAAAAAATCCTTACAACATACATATGTGTGGTAAAATGTTAATGGTGATAATCACAAATTAATGAGGCCTCATATATATATATGCTAATTGTTGTGGATATAATTGTTTGTTGACTGTTAACAGTGAGCCCATGAAATAAATTGACCTTTTCAGAAGATTACATACATACATGTGGGCTACATTCATTAAAACATTAACTATTGGATTCTGTATAATAGTTTATAATTCTACCATATAATATGTAGCCTACTGTATAGATGGCAAGCCATTATATTACATTAACCATGGGTCATTTTAAGACTTACATCTTCTTCAGAAAAGGAGCCACAGTACTAGCTCAGTTGTGACTCACCAACCTAGAGGTCGCGGGTTTGATCCGTGTGTTGACCAAGAAAGTTCCTCAGGATTTTCAGTGGTCCAGGATGTACGACCAGGCAAGGAACAACGTCTGGTTATTCTGTCACGACAAAACATGTACACCTGGACATGCATGTAACATAAAAGAAACCATAACACTTTGAATTTAATGGCTGTTCAGGCAAAATTTCTGTGATAGGTAGCACACCACATTCCGTATACATATCATACCCAACTTTATTAGCCTGGTTGGGTTGGATCAGGAAAGTAAGAGTCTGTTCAGATGCTTATGTTGAACTGGGTTAACTTTAACCTCTGAACAAGTTTCAAAACCCAGCCCGCAATCTGTCTTCAAGAAGGTTTTAAACTGGTTGATCTTGGCTGTCTGAACTGGTAGGCTTAAAATTTTGAACTGGTTTAAAAATAAGCTTCTGAAAGGTATGTAAAGCGTTAAACACCATTTCACCATCTTCATCATCAGCCTTCAGAAAATAAACATGTGGTAGCAAGGAAAGAGGACTCTTTGCCATTTCGATTTCATATATAGAACATGTATAAAAGTAGTTTCGCTACAATTAGATATAGAAAGTTCAGAAGTTCAAAACATTTATTCAACAATTAGATATTTACTTTGAAAATTGTTATGTGTGATGGTAAATGGTCTTGCTTCATTTCAAATTCTGCCTCAGAGATTTCATTAACACAAAAACCAGGACTGTTCTGCAAAGTAATTCCTTTAATCAATTGACTGTGCTGGGTGTGTTGTTCCTGTTTGATGCCATTCATATGTCTTTATAGAACACATAACAGTCAATTTCTCTCCATGTTGGGTAAATAAACAATCTTGCTTCCTAGTGAGATTCTCTAATGAATTCATCAATGTGACTTAAAATGGATGAATAGATCTAATTTGTATGAAAGCTGATTGATGTGAATATGGTATCCCGAATCGTGTCTGCTTTTGTTTAATTGAACAAAGTTTTTTATATCTTTTGTGTTTTTTCTTAACAAAAAAATGGTTCACCTAAATGTAAGTAAAAAGAAATGTCTGTGAAAAGCATTCAGAAATAATTAATGGATGAAAAAACATTGCCAAAGCTGATCAACAGACATCAATGACTTTTGGGAGTATTTCTCTCTGAAAAATGACACACACCAAAACCCAGACTACAAATGATATATAAATAATTAACCCCAACAAGATTCTATATTTGGAATCGAGACGTCCAGGAAGGATTAATTTCTACTCATTAAGTTTATTGATTTTGTTGGCACTGTGAGTAAATATATATTTCTCCACTTGTCACAAGATTCAATTTAATATTGTTTTATATGTACACAGTTCGGTGTGATCCTACTTATAACTTGGTCAATTGAATCATAAAGTAGACTTATTGTGGTTCTATAACAAATTGAATATTTCAAGAGAATAAAAAATCAATATCTTTCAACAAATACCATTATGGATTTCTGTAAAATTAAACTTGACATTTCAATCCCAGCTAGAATCATTCAATCTGATTAAAACACAGGTTCTGTTTCGTTTTGTTTTTTATAGTTCAAAATTTTGTTTTAGGAGGCTTTATTTTACTAGGATCAGTTATTATATAACCCGTGTTTGGATAATGTAAACGATCTTGACTGTACAGTGCATGGAACTGTGGGTATTTCACTAGAAATATCAACACTGTTTGATTAATCAATTGTGTGATGTCATAGGGTAAAAAACCATTTGTGCCACCCCTGACGTGACCTTCCAATACAACTGGGCAGATGTTCTTGTAGCTAAGGCCATTGCAAGTTTATAAAAAAACAAAACGAAAAATAGATCTGTGTTTTGGCCAACCAGATTGAGAATCATTCTATATGCCAACTTCACATTGTCAAGTATAAAAACTACTATATTTGACTGCCAAAAACTGTTTGTCTAAAGTTTGCAACTTTTGTAGGCTTCATTCTTTCACAGCCTCAGATTACTATTACTATTTTAGTCAATGGGTGACTAATTATTTTAGCAGTATATAATGTATCCGTAAGTGTAATGGCTTTGTACTTCACATTTTTTTAGTATCTGTTTTGGAAAATTAGCACTGACTAGAAGCTGAGAGGTCACATTTGCAATAAATGGTTACCATCTTCTAAAGAAAAGAATGATGTTGCTAAATCAAAATAATTACAGTACAAACTCAATTTGTTGGTAAAATTGGCAATTTCCAGACAATAGTGATTTCTAAAGTATAAATGAAATATCTAATTTGAAAGTTATCAAAACATGTTATTCTGTAATTTATTTCGCTATATCTATCTTATCTGACAAGTTTCTCACTTAAAAAGATACTTGCGAAGATATTACTGAAAACATTTTGCAATTGTTCAATTTAATTCACTTTACAGCCAAAAAATCAATGTGTTAAAGAACCTAAAATCAATAAAAGGAGAAATCCCAGGTATGTTTCAGTGAACAGTTAATAAAACTGAGTTCTACTGAATATACTTCCAACTATCTATCTGAAGCTCTATGATACATTTTCAATTGTCAAGTTGCCAACAGTAGACATGAGCTTCTTGCATAGCAATCACCTTCTGTGTAGATAAACATGTCTATAACTAATCATACAGTGACAACTTTCCAGTATACTTCCATTCCTGGTGTTCTTCAATGAAAAAGAGATAAATATAAACCCTATCACCTGTTTTAGTGGTCATTTCCAATCAGCTCAATATTTAGAGGTGAAACTTTGGACAGGGCAAAAATTCCATTTCTGCACATTTTGGTATTTGAATTATATACTTAAACAAACTTTTGTTTTTGGAGAACCAGTGAAAACTCAGATTTCAGTTTTAATTGTGTCTAGATAAAATGACTTTTAGTAATTATAGATGCTCTTCAATGTTAATATGGAATATACTTTGACATATATACACTGAGTATGGCACAGTTCTGTGACCAAGAAATAATCTATGTAAATCAGAGACAGGAACTGTAATGAATCCAGATCTCATTACCTTTAGTCAAATGTCTTAGGCTTTGAAAAGACTTAAATGAAAACTTAATCAGATCTGGATGTGGTAATCACATGGTACCAAATATAAAAACCTGAAAAGAAATGGAGGTAATGTTTTAATGAATATTAAGATTAGACTTCCTCTTAATCAAAAGGAATCTTGAATGACTTTCTGTACTAAAGAAAGTGAATGATTAGTTTTTGATTTAGGATTTAAAATGGTTATATTTAGCTTCTACTACTACTAGATCAAGGTTAATGCTTACTTTCACTGAGGGTAATTGTGGCCTGTCTAGTGTCCAAAGTTTTACTAATCAAAATTAAAAGATGTGGACTTGATCGTAGTGAGCATAGACAAATAACATTTTAAATTTGAAGAGGAATGAAAAGGCAATTAGAGCAAATTGCCAGACTGTTTCTCTTTTAAAACAGATTTGATTTCTAGCTTTAATCTTGTTGTCTTTAATTGCATTTTGTTATCTAGAAATGTTATGTCATCATTTTGGCAGTGCATTTTGAATGGTAGTCTTTGTTGATGTACATATTCCGTTTTCTTGGTATTCATGTTGGCCAAATGTGTCAGTGACCATCCCATATTGTCCTTTAGAAATTAACTTGCATGCTCTCTTGTACAAAGTTGGTTTTCCTTGGATTAAATATAAAACAGATCGTTCATATAATCTTTTAAAATATTTATAACAAATGATTTTAAAAAATAATGACTGTTTTATTACACACTGGAAAAGACACACTACACATTGGATAAGTTATTATGAACAACTGTCATCTCAAAAGACCTTTTTCAACCGGCCTACTTTTAAACAAAATGAAATTGGGTTTTTCATCCTGCTGTCCTGCTACTACTGTAGTGTGATATCAGGATTATTTTGGCTGGACAGCAGTGCCAGACCAACTCTTTTTATACGCCCACATTTTCATGTGGACGTATTATGTCGTCGCCCCTGTCCGTCCGGACGTCCGTCCGTCCACAATTTGTTTGTGGACTCTCTACAGGTCACAATTCTTATCCGATTTTGACGAAACTTGAAATATAGGTTTATCCCCATAAGATCTCGGTTCCTTTCGATATTGGCATGTATCGGATCAAAACTTCATGGATTATGGCCCCTGATTGTACGAAAAATCACGTTTTTAGCTTGTGGACCCTATAGAGGTCACAATTTTGAACCGATTTTGATGAAACTTGACATGCATGTTTGTAACCCAAAGATCTTGGTTCCTTTCGATATTTGCGGCTATCGGAATGTAATTTCCTGAATTATGGCCCCTGATTGTCCGAAAAATCACCCTTTTTAGCTTGTGGTCCCTCTGGAGGTCACAATTATTATTCGATTTAAAAAACCGTTTGATTATATCACCGTTACACCCTAAGGAAGGTTGATTTCGAATTTCGGGAAAATCGGACGAAAATTGCCATACAAAATGGCCGCCGTTTGTACGCGAATACTGTTAAAAAATGGTATATCAAGGTTGTGGACCCTGTGGAGGTCACAATTTTGATTTGATTTTGATGAAACTTGAAATTCATGGTTATAACCCAAAGATCTTGCTTCCTTTCGATATTTGCGCATATCGGATCGTAACTTCCTGAATTATGGCCCCTGATTATACGCAAAATCGCCTTTTTTTTAGCTTGGAGGTCACAATTATTATTCGATTTAAAAAAACGTTTGATTATATCACCGTTACACCGTAAGGAAGGTTGAGTTCGAATTTCGGGAAAATCGGACGAAAATTGCCATACAAAATGGCCGCCGTTTGTATGCGAATACTGTTAAAAAATGGTATATCAAGGTTGTGGACCCTGTGGAGGTCACAATTTTGATTCGATTTTGATGAAACTTGAAATTCATGGTTATAACCCAAAGATCTTGCTTCCTTTTGATATTTGCGCATATCGGAACGTAACTTCCTGAATTATGGCCCCTGATTATACGCAAAATTGCCTTTTTGTTAGCTTGGAGGTCACAATTATTATCCGATTTAAAAAAACGTTTGATTATATTACTGCTACACCGTAAGGAAGGTTGAGTTCGAATTTCGGGAAAATCAGACCAAAATTGCCACACAAAATGGCCGCCGTTTGTACGTGAATACTGTTAAAAAATGGTATATCAAGGTTGTGGACGCTGTAAAGGTCACAATTTTAATTCGATTTTGATGAAACTTGAAATTCATGGTTATAACCCAAAGATCTTGGTTCTTTTCGATATTTGCGCATATCGGATCGTAACTTCCTGAATTATGGCCCCTGGTTATACGCAAAATCCCCCTTTCTTTAGCTTGTGGTCCCTCTGGAGGTCACAATTATTATCCAATTTAAAAAAACGTTTGATTATATCACCGTTGCACTGTAAGGAAGGTTGAGTTTGAATTTCGGGAAAATCGGACCAAAATTGACAGACAAAATGGCCGCCGTTTGTACGCGAATACTGTTAAAAAAATGATATATCATGATTGTGGAGCCTGTATAGGTCACAATTTTAATTCGATTTTGATGAGGATGGTTGAGTTCTAATTTCGTGAAAATCGTACCAAAATTGCCGGACGAAATGGTCGCCGTTTGTACGCGAATAGTGTAAAAATATGGTATATCATGGTTGTGGACTCTCTACAGGTCACAATTCTTATCCGATTTTGATGAAAAGTCACATTTCTAGGTTGTGTACCATCACACCATAATCATTGTCGGTTTCGAATTTCATTAATATCAGACTGGAACTGACCAACTAAATGGCTGCTCCCAATACAGTATGAAATACAGGACTTAAAGATGTAGGAAAAATCACTTTCGGTATTGCTTGTTCTCTGTCCATCTTTCGAAAATGTGGGCGTATCCTGCCTGGCAGTGCCAGCCTATCTTTATACACCTACATTTTCATGTGGACGTATATTGTCATTGCCCCTGTCCGTCCTGAAATATAGGTTTATCACCTTATGATCTCGGTTTCTTTCGATATCGGGATGTATCGGAATGTAAAATCATGGATTATGGCCCCTGATTGTACGAAAAATCATGTTTTTAGCTTGTGAACACTAAAAAAGTCACAATTTTGAACTGATTTTGATTAAGCTTAAAATGCATGTTTATAACCCAAAGATCTTGATTCCGTTCGATATTTTAAATTCTTGAATTATGGCCCCTGATTGTACGAAAAATCACCTTTTTTAGCATAATGGTCCCTCTGGAGGTCAAAATTATTATCTGATTTAAAAAATCGTCTGATTATATCACCATTACACCATAATGAAGGTTGAGTTTAAATTTTGTGAAAATGGGAACCAGAATCACTGGACAAACTTGTATGGGAATAGTGTGAAAATATGACAAAGTTTTCAGTTTTGATGAAACTTGAAATGCATGTTTATAACCCAAAGATCTTGGCTCCTTTCAATATCAGAACTTAACTTCCTGAATTATAGCCCCTGATTGTCCGAAAAATCGCATTTTTTAGTTTGTGGTGCCTCTGGAGGTCATAATTATTATCTGATTAAAATTACTGTCTCACTTTCTTTTTAGCTTGTTCTCTATCCTTCTCTCGAAAATGTGGGGTGCATCCTGCTTGGCAGCCGCTGGTTTCAAATTCTATCTGTCAAGGGTTCTTTTATGTGCACAGCAATGAGTACATGGAACCTTGGTTTTCCATCCCATCCTAACAACTATACATGTCCCTTGCCATGGGGACTGCACCGGTAAATTCTGATGAACTTTTCTCGGCCAATGCAGGGATTGAACATGGTACCTCCAGGTTAGCAAGCCAATGAGCCAAACTGCCTCCCTGCTTTTAAACAATGGATAAAATGAATTATAACCATTCATACCAACATTTAAACAACACGAATGAAAAGCCCTGATAAGTGAAAACTAAGTGACAGATTCAGATTGCATTTCATGATTTAAGTCTATATCAATGTTTAAATTTTTGTTTAAGAAAAAAGGAAAAAAAAAAGTATTTGAAGATGTTTAGCATTTAAATCCCTTTGACAGTCATACAAACTACTCTATTTTAATGAATGCTTATCTTCTAAATAGGGACTCAGTTTCCTAATGTATCATCTCAATGGTATAAACTTTTAATTTGGCAACCGATGTTATTGCATTTCACAGACTATTTACTGATGTAACCTGTCAGGTCTGTCTTTAAGAACAGTTGTTCATAATAACGTACCGAATGTGAAATGTAATTTAAAAAATGATTGTGGTCATTATGATTAATGTTAGTAATATGTAGCTGCATTATTGACTGTAATGATGCTTTATAAGACCGTAGGTCAGTACCATTTTTTTTATTAATTGGCCCCATTTATCAATATTTCGTAAGGTTGCCATTCATTAAGATGTAGGAGTATCAGAATTCCCAATTTCACCAGCTGCCTCTATTCTCATAGGGCACACTTGAATTAATGATTGGTGTACTCTGATTACATGGAATATTATGTCCCTTACTCCGCGCTCAAGGTGCTACAGAAGGTGTTAATTGACATTAAAAACCATTTCATTAGTGTTAAATTTGTTTTTATAATGTTCAAAGGGATGAAATTCGTCATTGTAAAAATTCCTGTGTCATTTGTTTTCTATTATTATAAATATTGTTATTATTATAAATTCTTGCTATTATTTATTTGCTATTATTACAAATATTATTATAATTTTTGTATTTGATGAATAAACTAATTTTTGCCCCCCAAAATAGAAGGTGTTTTTAAAACGTTGATCCTCGGAAGCATGAGACTCTTCATATAGTTGTTTGATAGTTTTCTATAAGCACATATATTATCTGCAAATTTAATAAATGATATTTCACACCAATAAACTTAAGTTTGTTAGTTGTTTCAGGGTTGTGTTCTGCTGGACATAGAGCAAAAAATTATTTGACCTTTGTATTATGTGGATTTAGTTTGATTTTTCTTTTATATGCTATATTTCAATAAACTTTATCGCATAACAGATCAGCCATTTTGATAATATCAATTCTGATCTGGAAATTTGCCATGAACTTGATTTGGTATCATTCTGGAGTAATACTTGTGTAACGAACTATATATAAATCAAGTGGTCCCATTTGTCCTCTTCAAATCTGCTTTATAGATGTGATACAAAGTATATTTTGAAACTTGAATATTGCTTTCATCTGTCTTTTCCACATAAAAGAAATGTCTGGTTGTTAGGTAAAGCTCAGGTTCAGTTTTAAAATTGGAAGCAGACACCAAAAAATACCACAATAGTTTGAGAAGTTGATAATGTCACTCACTGTCCATGCCAGCTGCATGCTCATCTTGTACTGGTTTTCATTTTTAATTCAATTAACTGTGGTCATATGTCATAACACATGGTGAGGGAATATCCATGACTAAAACTAGACAAGAGTACAAGACTCTCACTTTAATTTACTCTGCACAATAGTATTTATGAAGTACTATAATCTGCTATTCTTGTTTATATCAAAATGTTTACCACTAATGCCGTCATTCGGGAACATGTTTTCCAATAAGTCAACTACAGATAGCATGTAAAATATAACATCCCAATGTTGTTTAATCTGCTGTTCTTTACACTAGCTAAATTTCTCTAAATCATGTTTGATGGTTGAAATAACAAAAAATGATGACAATCTTTCACACATTCCTTAATGTAAATTCAGAAACACAGTATTGGCTCATTAGACAATATTCGTTTTTGATGATTGCAAATTATTGTTATTTGATCAAAGAAGCATGACAAATTACTTGTAACATTTATTGAAGAAGCTTTAACCCTGCAATTTTCTGAGTAGATCCGTCATTTACACGCCATGAAGAGCAATTGTTCAAAAGGTGTGTCATACTGAGATCCAATTCCCTTGTTATCTTGATTTCAGAGACCTTTAAATCTAATGAGACTTTTAGCTGTCAGAAACAGAAAATCGAATACCTGCACTCTAATACTGATCAATTTATTTTCTTTATATATTCATGGCATGTCTGTCCTTTAGAAAATGAGGTGTTTTTTCAAGATTGAATAAGCCATCTCTGTATTTTCTACCAAATGTAGCTACAAATATTATAAAGGTTCTTAATTGATAGACATTGGATTTTGATATTATCTTTAAAAAATTGAATGAAGTGCTTTGTTACATCAAGTAATTTTCAATTTTTTATCATCTCTATCCTGATATAGTGCCCTAGTAGCTTTGACATGGGCATGGTTTGCTAATCTGGAAGTCACGTGTTTGATCCCTGTTTGTCCAAGAAAGTACCAGGATTTTCCAGCATGGCTTCCTCTTTTCATTGATGTAGGACGGATGGTCTGACAAGGGACAATATATTATAGTTGTTCGGGTGGGATGAAAAATTGAGGTCCTGTGTACACATTGGTGTGTACATGAGAGTTTCTTTGACAGTAGGAATTAAATATGAGTAGTTCTTGTTGCATGTCCAAGGAAAATTTGTATATTAGCCCAGTCAGTGTAAGACTTTAAACCCCATTTCATGTAATTTTTCTCCTGATATTGATCATGGTAAAGTATCCAATTTTTTTATTCTTGTTGATCTCATAGGCTTGGGAATTTCATGTGTGGTTGAAATTATTTAAGTTTTAATATTTACTTTTAATTTGTGGAAATAAACTATTTGAATTAGAATTGTTTCCAATATTTTGGGAATGCACAAATATCATGATTAACAATATCTTAGAATGATTATGTTTGAATCTGTTTATAACTGGTGTGTTAGTGCCTTGAAAAAACCTTGATTCAGATAGTTTGTGACAATTGTCATCCCAAAAATACTAATGCAAAAATTGGCTTGCCATTGAGTAAGTCTGTCTTTTGATGTCAGAAAGAGTTCAATGTAAAGTTCTGTGTGTGACAGGAAAAGTTAATTGAGAAGAAGAAATAAATGAGAGAATGTATTATTGATTCAATGGGTCAGTTAATGGTACTTGCTTCTCTCTAGAGAGTAAGCACAAGTAATACTATTTTAATCCTTCAATCATAGGTGGACATTTACCAAAAATCCCTCACACGTATTGTGTACTTATATATCTCCAATTCCTTATTGCCTATTTCTGATTTTTTGTTTTGATCTTGTCCATACGTTTTTCTTAATCACAATTTTGAGGATAACAAAAGTCAAGACAATACATGTACAGGAGAATCTTGTTTTTTCATCTTAACTACCAGGCTACACTTTTACTTGCCATGCTTATTTTGAATTTACTAAATACATCTAACCCATTTACTTCATACCAGAAGAATTATATGATGTTCTATTGAGTATGCCCTATTTCTTAGTTAAACTTTACACTTTGCACTAAATGAAAAAAACTCTCTGGATTAAAATATTTAGCTAGAATCTGTAAAAGAATTTGGGTGTTGGATGGCTGAATGGTTAGCATTGGCGCGCTGTATCATACAGCCTGCCATTTAGCCAACTGCCGTGGGCTTTACATGGCAAGGAGTAGGGTCACCTGTCAAACCTCGTGGGTTTTCTACAGCTACTCCGGTTTCCTCCCACTGCTAAAGACCACTACGTGCAAGCAAATTATTGAAAAAAAAACTGAACCATATGTTACGCCCAAAATGACCTAGTTTGTGTCGAGTGGATGTTAAACCCCATTTCTCCCTCTCTAAAAGAATTAATAAGTTTCATAATAAAAATATAATTGGGTCACCAATTACAGGGATGGGGTTTAATATCCTACTTTTCTGCACCGTTTGGGCTAATGAAGACAGGTAAATTTTGTCTGGATGCTAAGCCTACCCTTATATTAAATTCGAACTGCCAAGGTATACACGGGACCTCGTTTTTTTGTCCTGTTCGAATGTCTGTATGTTGTTCCTTGCCCGGCCCTCGATCCTGCACCACTGACAGGGAGTAACCACGCTGAAAAGCTCTGATGAACTTTCTCTACCAGCAGAGGGATCGAATATGGGACCTCCAGGTTAGCAAGTCAATCTTTCTTTGCAAGGGGGATCCATGGTCGTTCAGTGACTGAACGACCATGGATCCCCCTTGCAAAGAAAGATTGACCAAGTCTCTTAAAAGACATTTTACAATACAAGTAAAGATATTACTTTAATGACCTGAATCAGATTAGGTTGGTATCACTTCTGGAAATAACCCCATTTACAATCTTGTCATATTTCTAGCTCCAAATCCCAAGGCTAATCATTTCAGCCACTTATAAGATAGTGGTATTCCCTATTGCCATGTAGAAGGTGAATAAACTCATAAAACTACAACTGTGTGTTAATACAGATGGATGTATTATTTCTCATTCTGTCATGATTCCATTTATTGACCTTTTTAATGTTCTGTTTGTCTTATTTGCTGTGAAAGGTGGCATTCCAGTTGGAGTTTTTAGTGGTTCTTTTTATTTAGCTTGTCACCAAAAGTCTATAGCAAGATGTTTAGTCATTTATATGTTGGAATTTAATTCACAGAGCAACAATCTTTTGTCAGCCTACCTTTGTCCATTTGTTGTAAGCTTCACAAATCTTTATAATAGTGTCAAGTATATGATAACTTCAAATATCCAAGAAATGTTTTGATGAACCATCAAAAAAAAAAACGATGAAAAAGCCAGTGGTGATTGCCCATACATATTTTCTAGAAAGCTTTTCTGATCTATGATTATAAAACTGATAAAATTTCATACCATTATAATAATGCCTTAAAAAGGAAATAAAATCTGCTTTATAAATCATAATTATTCGGGGTACAGAAAGTAAATGATATCAGGCAAACAACTGTTCAACTGCTATATCTGCAAATTATTCAGTAGAAATGTAAGACCACATGTTGCATTAATATTTTTGATATTCTACGAGAATTATTGATTTAAAAGAACAAAAATACTGGATTGCATGGCACTGAACTTTCCATTTTGCAAAGGCACATGCTTATTGTTTATTTTGGCAGAAATTCACTAGCAAATCGGAATAGGTAAAAAAACTCTAAACTTTTATGGCAATTTTGTCATATAGAAGCATCCAGGCAATCAAAGAATCCATATGAGCATCCAAGGCAAGCCATAAATAGCATTTGACATGGTACAAGTATCTTTTCAGTAGGCAATCTATTATGAAAATTCATACGCGGGCTGGCTTAAAAGTCTGAAAAGGATACATCAATTCGGTTTAAACAAACTTATGCCACCAACTATTACAATCGTTGAATCATAGTCATAAGAACTGCAGCTGTTGTGTTATTATTGTCTTTGTACTAGACCATCTTGTTAGCCTAGCTACCAACCAGAAATGAACAAACTGGTTATAGGACTGTCATCAAGTATCTGCAACTGAAAGAAATAACAGCAACAGATGCTGACATGGTCTCCACTTTCAGGGATGATGCCAATTCCTTGTCCATAGTAAAGAAGTGGACTGGAAAATTTAAGCATTGCAGAAAGAACCTTGACGATGGGCAGGGTTTCTAGCAGGCCATTAGCGCCTCGACCTCTAGCTGGCCGGTCACCTCTGGCTTGCGGCTGTGGTTTCGAGCCCTGGTGTGAGCGTATGTGGCATGGAGATAGGGGCGCCTTCTCAACCTCGTGGGTTTTCTCCAGGCACTCCGGTTTCCTCCCACTGCGAAAGACCCCTACGCGCAAGCGAATTATTGAAATAAAATTAAACCATAAGTTAGTCCCGAAATGACCTAGTTTGTGTTGAGTGGACGTTAAACCCCATTTCTCTCTCTCTGTCTCTAGCAGGCCATTAACAGCAACCATTTAAGAAAGCATTATCTGTGTGCATGCCAGTGTTGTGGGCATTTAACATGAGAGGGTTAAGCACATTATTGCTAATGAGTTAGGAATGACTAAAGTTTCTGTAAGATTGAATCCAAAGCTCTCGACTGCGGATCATAAACATGTCTGAGAACTTTTCAGGCAACCTTCTTATGTTAAATTTCTAAATAAAGTAATTATAAAAAGACAGACTACAAATTTGAAATAGGATTTGACATTTACATGTGACCTATCAGCTATAAAATACATGAGTAGTAGTATTATCTAATTCTTGTAAGGATGCACCCAATCCTTATTGGGGAAAAGGGAGGTGGGAGTGGTCCTTTGCAAGTCAAGAAAGCAGCCTTTGTCTGGGTTCAGAGGCAGCAGATATATATATGAGTGTTTTAGGAGTTTACTTTTGTCAATATTGATAAATGTATGTGGTCCTGCATTGTAAACCCACCATTTCCAGATGAACTTGTCCATTAACATTGTATATTAAATTACAGAACAATATGCTCAACAATCATGAAATGAAATGGGGTTTAACGTCCTACTCTTTGGCACCTAACCTGGGCTAATGGAGAGAGAAATGGGGCTTAACTTCCACTCGACACAAACTAGGTCATTTTGGGACTAATGTGGTTTCATTTTATTTCAATAATTCGCTTGCGTGTAGGGATCTTTAGCAGTGGGAGGAAACCGGGGTGCCCAGAGGAAACCCACGAGGTTGAGAAAGCGCCCCTATCTCCATGCCACATACACTTACACCAGGGCTCGAAACCATAGCCGCAAGCCAGAGGTGACCTGCCAGCTAAAGGTCGAAGCGCGGCACACCAGACCACTAGGCCATCCAAACCCCTAGGCTAATGGAAGACAGGCTCAACAATCATACTGAAAATTATGCTAATAAGACATTGAAACAAAAACAATCATGGCTGAACTTGTACCTTCAAGAATCTATCTTTCCCTTTTTCATGTATCTTAAGCATAAAGTAGAATGATTAATAACACGATTCCCCTCCCAAGAGACAACGTGACGCTTCCTCATAAAGAAGTTAATTGAGTGATTAATGTTCTAGCTGGCTGCTAGATCTTGATCGCGATTTATCTTTTTATCTTTCCAATTCTATATTTTATTTATGGAGATGAGGATCTAATATTTCATCAACATTTATTGGGTTAATATATTTATTATTTTTTATAAATATAATTGGGGATTGTTATAGGAAATAATATACTATTCAAAAAAAGTAGGGGATATTTGATTTTTAAGTGTTATTAAAGTCACCTAATACAACTGACGAAGAAACAAATGACAAAATGAAATGAAGTTCACATTCATCGATTTATTCCAAATGATCGTTAGACTAAGTAAGGCACAGACTGACCATTATAAGGGTAAAATGATACCCGAGGTCAAACAGCAAAGTTACCACAGCATCACAACAAAGTCAGTAACGGGTAAATCCTCCTCTGTATGCCAAACAAGCATTGATCCGACGTGGCATGCTCCTAATGAGACGTCTAAAGTCATTTTGGTCCAGATTGTCCCATTCCTGTTGCAACGCAGCAGCATGTGCTTGGACATTGGCAGGACGTTGTTGACGTTGACGTAACCTCTGTCCAAGCATGTCCCAGACATGCTCGATGAGGGAGAGGTCGGGACTCAGTGCTGGCAAAGGTAATGTGGTGATGTTCTGTTGTTGGAGGTAACCTGTAATGATCCTGGCCCTGTGACATCTTGCGTTGTCATCCTGGAAGATGAAACGGCAGCCATGACGTGCGAACGGCACAACATGGACTGCCAAGATGTTGTCCCGGTAGTACTGGCCTGTAACACGCCCTGCAACAACATGTAAAGCCGTTCTTACAGCAACAGTGATGCCTCCCCACACCATAACAGAACCACCCCCAAATCGATAGTCTCTTATCATCCAAACAAATATTCTACGAATATTAGTCTGGATGGGTCCTCAAAATTTGACAGAAAGTCGGTCATTGTCTGGATTATCCAGTCTTTTAAGTTACCACGTACTGAATCTATCAAAACATCTCACTTGTCAACAATGACACTCTCTAAAATTTTGTTTTAAAGGTTTTAATTGAAATGGTAATTTTCTCTCGTCATGAATCAAACGTATGGCTTCTTTCAATCTCCCTAATCGCGATTCATGCTGTTGTATCGTCTCTATTTTGTTTCTAATAATAGATGTGCCAAGTGAATTGTGGGATATATTTTATCCTCGCTTTATAGAATCTATCAAAATCGGCCCGGCTCCATAATATCTATCACTTACCGAGACTTTAGCCAAAAGGTTCCATTGCTCATGCGTAACCGGGAGTTTGTTTTTTTATGTGGTAGATTATCCAGTAATTTTCGTCAATAATTGAGAACCGACCCAGACCCTCCGTGCGTTGAAGACTAGGGGTTCTGGGTGACCGGGACTACCAAATCGATCATGTCTGATGACGTTAACGTCTTGGAAGCGCTCGTTTCGACAACGCCACACCCTCCTACGTCTGTCAAAAAAATCAACAGTGAACCTTGACTCATCTGAAAACATCACATTGCTCCAGCGTCGATTATCCCAGTGTTGACGATCCCTACACCAACGACGTCTTGCCTGAATGTGATGATCTCTCAAACAAGGGATCACGCGAGGACGTCGGGCGCGAAGGTGACCCCTATGCAGTCGATTCCAAATCGTCTGGCCACTCACTCTCACACCAGTGTCTGTTTGAAGACGAGCGCGGATCTGATTTGCTGTGATGACACGATTTCTCAAGGCCAAGATACGGATAAATCGATCCTGGGCTTGAGTTGTCGCCATTGGTCGACCTGAGCGTGGTCTGTCCTGTACAGATTGTGTATCACGGTATCTGGACAATAGCCTGCTTATGACAGACTGAGAAACATTCATCGTCCGCGCCACAACCGCCTGTGTTGTGCCGATCTGTAGCATGCCAAGGGCACGTAACCTTTCATTTTGGGTAAGCCGACGCATATCAAAATTTTTTTCTGGTCACTAAAACAATTAAACTGATGTTTCCACCCTGGAATTCAATGCCACAATGACTGTAACATTCAAAGTCAGAGTCGTGCAAATCTTGGGTTGGACCCCCATGATGATCCCAAGCATCACCTGCATTCCATGCGGTAGCTATTGGTGTGTTTGGGCGTCACATGTAACTGGAAATGTTTCTTCTGTTAGGTTCTATAGTGACTTTTTTCGTAGTCATTTGCATATTTTAGTATTATGCCCCCAAAATCAAATATCCCCTAATTTTTTGAATAGTATAGCATACTCACTGTCAAGGATCAAATCCCATTCTGATTTGATCTTTATTTGTTGGGCTCAAAACATTCGTTCAGTTGGCAAGTATTGATGTAGGAATTTTGATATTGTTGGGTCGAAAGGGGTTGCACCTAGAAAAAGTTTTACGGATGGAAGGTGACTCAAGAAAAAGATTAAGTTTTGATAGAACTGGACAACATTTGAATTAACTTCTAGCAAGAAAATTTTAAGGATCCAAGTTTATTCAGAATGCATAGCTTCATTATTCTTGTAGAACCAGTATTCTTGGCAGTACGATTTGTAGGGTGTCTTGAGGGTATTAAATGTCAGAATTAAAGCACCTCATCAATACGATCGTCTGGCAAGGATTTGTCTTAGAACTCCCTAAGGCAAATCAGATGTTTAAAATGTGACAGAAAACACTTATATCTGGATTAAGTTGCATTTAAAAGTCATTGTTGATAGAGGTCAGAGGGAACTTTTGATATGCTATTAACGTATACTTTCAAAATATGCTTTTAACATATACTTTCAAAATATACTTTTAACATATACTTTCAAAATATTCTTTTAACATATACTTTCAAAATATACTTTTAACATATACTTTCAAAATATGCTTTTAACATATACTTTCAAAAATAGCTAATCTTTTAGAGGAGAAAATAATTTAATAGTTGGGTTTCTGTAGCTTCAGAAGTTTATGCCCTTCAATATGGGACACTTTTTGGAGATAGCATGTGAAGCCCTATTATTTAATACACCAGACACACACACAGACACACACAAAAAAAAGCCCAAAATTGTTGGCCCATCCTCGCAACCTAGGATTTGTCATGATCTGTGCAATGTCTGTGTGCTTGCAATCGATAGCTACTGCCCCCTCAAAGTAATAAACTGTGGAAATATGTATCTGATAGATAGATACAATTTCTGAACATAAATTTAAGTACCAAATCAGAAAGTGATGAACTATTGCAAATATAGAAAGGGAGTTGGTTCCAGAAATATGGTGCCTCAAAACTAAAAGATCATTCACCATATATCTCTCTTTATCACACAATAACACATTTGACAGTAGATATCGCTTGTGTGATAAATTAGATAATCTACTGCGATATCTCCTTCATTTTACATGAATTTGATTGGTCAATCAAAAAGGAACTACTGCCTTTTATTTTAAATAAAAAGTGACTTTATTTTTTGTTAAAAAGAAACTGTTTTTATTTATTTAATTGACCTTGAAGGAAATACTGGGTCAATATATAGGACTTTGCAATAGCTAAACTGCTGTCAAAAAACTGATGTATCACTACGCTGTAATATAATTAGATTCACTAAAAGTGAAATCTATACCAAAGAATTATATTTATATATTTGTGCACGTTAGAAAGGATTGGGTGATAAATAAAATCTCCAACTCAAGTGTTTTGATATCAAAAGACTCGTAGGAGATTCTCTATATGTTACCAGATTTTGGTTTTAACAATTTGCTATTGGTTGCTGAGCTTAATGTACTAATGCCTGCCAAGTGAATTATTTTACATTGAATTATGAAAGGAATAGGTAACCAATGAAGCTGATGCAATATTGGGGTAATGGTGATCATTTTTCTTGAAAAAATTGTTGGAAGGCGAGCTGCAGAATTATTTACCATTTGAAGCTTATACCAGGATGAACTGTGAAAGATTTTACAGCATCCATAGTTGGATTTGTCCTTAGCTTTTAAATGTTTCTAAATAAAAATAATTTTTTTTACATACATTATAATTATCTTCAAAGAGAATTGAGAATCAAAGGTAACACCAATGTTACTTATGATAATTCTGTATCAAATAGGATTAAGTAGACTCAAATAATTGTCAATAATGTTGTTTTTAAATTTTCACCTTTTTATTGACTAAATGAGAAGCGGTTTCAGACAATTTATTTACCCCTGAATATGATTATCTCTCTTATATGAATTCCAATGTACTTATAAAGCTGCAGCTTGATGTTATCTTTGAAAGACATTTTCTATCCTATTTTACAAGACTCTGTGTTTGGCATAAAAACTTACATTTAGAAATTTGTAGGTAGATCTATGACATACAGATATAATACAATACAAGATCATGGTGAGTGTAAATAATACACAGTGGTGGAATCCAGCAGTGTTTTATCTCATTTTTCCCAACAATTGAACAATTATCTCAATAACATTAAATGAACCACTGGCTGTAATTCTAATACCAGATTGATTAAATATTATTTCTATGTTAATCAATGACATATTGATTGTCTCTTACTGTTGTGAAATTCTCGTTATTTTGTTAAGACTCCCTCATGTTTTTTCTGCTGAAGTTTGTAGCAAACTGTTATTTATCTTGAGGAGAATGAATAATGGACAAGTGTTATTCTAATGCATTATTTTCATCCAGAAAGACTAGAATAGTAATTGTCTTTTAATAAAATATTTATGCGGAATTCGAAAAATTCTATGAAATGCATATTAAATAAGCAAACCAAAACTTTTATTTCTTTCTCTTTACTTTTGTAACATTTAAAATGATTAAATCATTAATTCATAATTCTTATATTTTTAATTTCTATGACAGCAGTTCTTTACAATAATGCAGGCTTATAACCACACATATATACAAGATTCAGAGGCCAATATGTACGCACTCAACTTATCGCGTCATAAACCATGACATTATTGTGGCAAGAAGGGTAATCAATAGAAGAACATGTAAATTTTATTCAGAACTTCCTAATAGATATTAAAACAATAAGTTAACTTTTTTATATATTTGTAGTAGTTCAAATTGAGCTCTTTATTAATTACTACATATGTATATACAGTTGAATAGAAGGGAAAGGTGAAGAGTACACTAACTACTGGTACTACTCTGTTATTACCATATATAGAGTAGATGTTAACACTTGCCTGTCTCATATAGATATTAGAGGAATTAAACTCTCCCCAATCAGGGGTATGTCAAGGAACTTGAAAAGTGGGATGTCCGAGTTGGGGACAACGTCAAGTTTGGCGTGAAGTTCAGGCGATTACCCGTAAATTTTATAAAATCTAAGCTTTGCGAAGACAATACTTTTGCTCATTTGATATGTTTATGATTAAAGTTGAGTGAGGCAAAAGTGGCTATGGCTTTTCCCTTCTCTTATTGTATGTCATAACCTTTAAATCAGCAGGAAGACTTGCCCAGGTTTAGAGAATTGAATACAAATGTGTCTGTACATAAATGTATGTGTAAGACAAGTTGAGCGTAGGAAAAGGATGTTTTTTACTAACTGAACTATGGGCAATTTCCGATAGGATGACAATCATTATAAAAGAAATACCAGTAAAAAGCAATTGTTTTAATACATGTTAATGTAAAATCAATAAGTGCCTGTCCTTTGGGAATACAAACAAGGCAGTTGTCATATCATTATAGGTAGAGTCTGTCTGTTACAATCCAATGTTTTACATTTTATTAGATTTCTTTGTCATAATTTTTCTGAAAATATATTATCATATAAACAAATCTTCAGCATGGTTAGTAATCAGTCTTAAAAATTGATCTCATTGTGTGTATATGTAATTTTAACCAACATTCATATCTATCATATCTATCAGAATTCTCTTACTGGTAATTCTAGTACTAGTCTTGTTCAATGAATTACAATAATAAGAATGATAATAAAAAGTGACTACAAATCTTTATCAATAGTCTGGACTTATAACCATATCAATAAAAACAAGGGGAAACCTATATATCATAGTTGAAACTATCACCCCATGGGAACTTTACATCTTTCCTGTAGCTGAGTTTTAGTGAATGTAATTCTTTACCACATACGTTTAATTATCATGTGCTTTGGTCTGCTTTGTATTGGTGATTCTGAATTTAACCCAAGTGTTGATAAATGTACCTAGTTTTCTTTCCATTATTTATTATTTTTACCTACAAAAAATAATGTCAGAAGCTCAAGATAGTTATATGTAAATTTTCAACTGCAGATTAATTTAAACATTGCAGAAAACTACTAACTATTCATTTAATAATTTCTGGATATTAGAATGGGGAGGGCAACACTCTCTTAGTAGGTGACTAAAGCTGGACAGGCTTGTTCATTTGCATAGATACTGGATCAAAAAATGATACCGGCGGAGCGAAGGTATAGAATCAAATAAATTAAAGGATCCCTGCTCAACAGTAGCACAAAAGACTTGGTAGATATTAAGATTCTTTAATCAGACAACCTTTCAGGTATAGATACCCTTTATCAAGAGAGATATATGTATAATGATCCTGTGACGCCTTATATGAAATAAAGGTGGTGACGTCACAGGATTTAAAAAAAACTCTAATAAGATATAGATAGAACACAATTTTGTTTTGTCTTGGATTTCTTTATACTCAACACAAGCATTGATAAAACGTCCTTGTGAAATTATTTATGAAACAGAACTCTATTAGGAGTATGATAGTACCCTAACCAGATGTGTAGACTACATGTTATAGATGTATACAAAGATAGAACTGTTATAGATATTTTAAAATACAGATCAATTCGTTTTGCTTTTTCATACTTTTGATGGTCTACACTACTTGAAGATCTGACTATTTAAAGTGGGAGCTTACGTCAGGGGTCGAAAGAGTGACTTTTGACCCTGTGATGTCAGACATTGATATATCAATCAGCGTTTCCAGTAGTTTGCCCACAGTTCAGTGCATCAAAAGGCCAAGAACTCACTGTAACAGACTTTTTATTGGCTAATCCCTCACATCATCCAGAACATATGCCAGTGATAACAACTCTTCCAGATCCTAGTGTAGTAAAGCCAAGTAGAACAAAATTTTGAACTATAAAAACGAAACAAAATAGAATCTCTGTTTTGATCAGATTGTCAAAGAGTAGAATACTTTTCAATAAATATCTGATGTTGATGATATTCAAAGCAAAGCAAAGCAATATATATATATAAATAATTAATCTCATCATTAAGGTTTGTGGGATCTGAATAAAAAAAGTATTAAAGATATATTATATTATTGATATAGAACAATATCTGGATATAACATAATAAACAATTGTATACTGAACATGGACATGCAATATAGAAATAATTATTTTATCTATGTTCTATTGTTATCGACATTTGGTATAGGAAATGAATATTTTCTCTAATTAATTAAGTTTGTATCTCCCTCACTTAATGAAAAATCCTTTTTATATGCCTACATTTTCATGTGGATGTATATTGTTGTCGCCCCCTGTCCATACACCCATGCGTCCATCCGTTCACATTTTGTTTATGGAGACTCTATAGGTCATAGTTTTTATCCTATGTTGATGAAACTTGAAATATAGGTTTATCTCTCAAACATCTTGATTACTATCAGACCTTAACTTCGTGGATTATGGCCCCAGATTGTACTAAAATTTGAATTTGTAGCTTGTGAAACCTTCTAGAGGGCACAATTTTTGTCCAATTTAGAAAAACATTTAAATATATCACAACTACACCATACTGACAATTGAGTTCAAATTTCATGAAATCAGGCCGAAACTGCCCAACAAAATTGCAGCTTCCCCTGATGCAAAAAGTGTAAAAGTATTAATACCAAGGTTGTTGACCCTCTAAAGATCACAATTATTAGTCAATTTTAATGAAGCTTAAAATAAATGTATGTTTATATCCCAAAGGTTCCTTTTAATATTTATACCTATGTCAATAAATGACATTTTCATATCGATAAGCTGCGACTTTGTGAATTTTAGTAAAATCTTGAGAAACGTAATCGGCCAACACAGTGGAGCAAACTGGAGACCTCCTGGTTATAAAGCTAGCTTCTTAATACTGAGGCACTACGGTTCCATGTGATGAGATTGAGAAAGTGATAATTGAAATGATAGTAATAGTGCCATGGTTAGAATTATATTTTGAGTACCATGACTGTGTCACTGAACAGTGAATATACATGTATGTGACTAAAAGTGATAATGTATGACGACTGGCAGTTTTTAATTATGTTACCAGAAGGAACTCTGAAGGAAAACACCTTGGCAATGGGAGCAAATTAGACAGTAGTATTGTATGACAACTCAAAATTTATAATTACATGTACATAGCATTGTGTGTGGTGTTACCAAAAAGAACTATAAAGGAAAACACCTTAGCAGTGGGTGCAAATAAGACAATGTATATCTAATTTTGTTATACTTACTTTAGATATATATGTGACATGACAGTAGTTACTAAAAGTGCACCTTTATTATTTATAATTTGTATAATTCCTTTTAACTTTATGAAGTGACTTATTAGCCCCCAATGCATTTTAATATTTAATTGCATCAGCCAACACAGACCTATTTATGATCAAAGTAATAATCTTCTTTTACCTATAATACTGTAATCAATGTGTGCCTGTTCAACCCCCAGTATAATCCATTTGTAATCCTTCTTTAATGATTGTCTGATGTGAATCATTAATTATACATAACATTCTTACATTGTTCTGTTAAGGCATTATGACAAGTTTTTCTGGGCAGACGGGGGAAACTCATCCTCGGTATCCCCCAGTGGTATCATTCTGTTCTACCCCATTAACCCCTGGGTCTATTTGTACAGGAGACACATATTCAAGTAACCCACCCTTGAATATGTGCAGATGGACTCGATTGTAAACATGTTTGTCAAGTTTTTCTGAGTAGATGAGAAACTCATCCTCAGTATCCCAAGTAGTATCCTTCTGTTATACTCCATCCACAGGGGTGACACATAGTCAAATTATCCACTCTTGATAATTGTGCTATTTGTTTTAAAAAAATCAATAAATTCCATAAATAGAAAGAAAATAAGGGAAGGGAAGTTACTAAAATTTCTGAATTGTGGTTGCAAACTTTGTTAAAATATGCTAAGACATTGTTTTGTGTGCATATCACTTTTTTTTTAATAAAATTTCTTGCAAACTTTCTCATAATTGAGCGTACAAGCTACTGCATTGCTGTGAACATAAACAGTGATGCCAAGACTGGTATATAAACTGTTTTTTTCATGGTTCATAGATTCAGCCTAGGTTGCCAATGAACTAATCAAGCGCAGATAATTTGAATTGGTGAAAACCCTGTGAATGGGTTAATGGACTAGAATGGTATGATACCACTGGGAATACCACTGACACCAAGTTACTGACGGGAAAACTATGATCTAAAATTATATTGAATACCAAAAAGTTGAATTTTTGGATGAAAGAAGCCCTTTTAGGTGATCTAGAAAAATGTTAATGTGGACCTGCCTATGGTCGACTCTGGTCAGCCATTAACTACTTACCAAATTGGAAAGAATATAGGGAGGTAAGAAAGCCATAACTACCCCATGGCAACCAATAAAATGATTTCAATTCCCTTTTTTTTGTTTATTAAATGTATTGTGTCAAACACACAAGATTTCTTTCACTGTCATTGTTATTACACTCTTGTCTGGTGGTTCTATCAATATTTATTACAATATTAAATGATTTATATTCATGTGTAGGTATTGTTTGATCTCGGTGCTGATGTTGACAGACACTTTGTGATTTAATGGGTGTTCAATTCATATTCCCTGCATTCCATAAAATAGAAGCAAAGGAAAATAATATTTCTATGTAGCAAACAATACTTTGACATTTCATCCAATTCACATGGAAAATTTTCTGTGGATTAAAACTAATAGTTCTGATGTGATCTTTTGGGTGCAAATTAAATATTGAAGTGTATTACCCATAATCCCTTTATGCCTTACATTTAAATAATTATTCATACCCTAGGCCAGAACTGGGTAACCTTTTGGGAACATATTACCGTAAAAAAAAGAGGAGAAAATAAAAGACGTTAAAATGAGAATAAAGGGAAAGAAATAAAATAAATTACAACTAAAGTGATCTATCTTGTACAACTAAAAGGCTTAAAAACAAACAAAATTTATTTGAAAGTAGTAAAGCCACGTCAGGTGCAAATCCAGGAATTTACCAGACTTCTGTTAAGGAAATTTTACAGTTGACAATGCATGATGTCTCTGAGTTTTTTAACATCAATTTTTATAATGAATTAATTAATAGGATCACGTTTTGATTCAAATTCATAGATGCAAAGCATTAATTGTGATATCACACATGTTTATGCCATCTGATGATAAAGACTATTTTTTATGTAGCTGAGCAGGGTGGGGTTTGGTCTGGATCGGCCCCTGCACATCGGCTCGCCTGACAAATGATGCAACAACAAACAATAGGAAAATGTGACTGAGGACTGACAGATTGAGAAGTCAGAATACTGTGACTAAATAATAATACATGTAACAGTGACCATAGAGCTATCAGAATAAACTATAACTTTCATTTTGTAAGTTTTCTATTTTCCTCTTTCTAACATGTTTTATGTCACTGCTGTTAGTTATGCAACATCTTGACGTGGAATGTGCATGCTAAAGTTGGTTAACTACTAATAATTTTATGACAGTCTCGCACACTCGTTGAATCTATAAATAGCAACAGCATAGGGAAATTCTCAACATACAATCAACTATTACAGTCGTAAAAAATCTATTGTTGACAATTCTGAACAGCAGTAATATTTAGCATTTTGGTTACTACGGCATCTTTAGAAATTACGCTCGTTTTATTTTTTAAATTGCTTTATCCTTAACAAGACCGTAAGGAGCGACATATTTTGGTTTAGTACAAATAATATCTCTGAATAACTCGGGTTGGACAGCAACATGATACCAGCAGTAGTTTCATTTTACTTTTACAAGGTTCGTAAAACAATTGTTGAGTAGCCCACCGCGCGTCATTTCTAAATTCGATTTCTTGGTCCAGCTTTCTGCCATGTTTCGTAAAAAAGTAGTCTGGATTATCCCAGCCTGTCAATCAGGCGGAGAATGGTCGGTAGACTGGTGAATTGAGACTATTTTCAAAACAAGGGCATGTGACCTATTTTTTACTCGACAGTGTCTGGATGTTACGGACGACACTCCGAACCATTTTTCAGTGTATTATTTATGATGGTTAAATCGTCATAGCTTATTCAGTACAACATGACCGTTTATTTAATGACTATAAATGTGTGAAACTGATTTTAGGCTTGGTATATATATAAATATTGTGGTGTAATTGTTGAGCTATTTGGAGATATTTATTTATGGTGGGGCACCCTAGCATAGGTATTGCCCCATACCAAGATAACTTGAATTCACCTGTCAAAATCTTGCTGGTGGATGTATATGCATTGCTTGGCAAATATTGATCTGATTAAACAACTAATTCATCAAAAATGAAAACATCAATGCAATTTACCAGCTTGATTGCTGCAGAGATTGCTTGTAACAAATCCCATCCATGTCGTAAAAGTTTCATTAGCAGGAAAGTTAGTCCTTATCCTGTTTGTCTGTAAGCATCAATTCTGTGCTTACTTTACAAAAATCTGTTGACATTCTATAGCTATAAGAACTTACTTAAAAGTATTTGATGATAATGGAGATTTGTGAATTGAATTGTGGTATCCATCTCTATTACAGAACTTTTCAAAATGTGAAGCCAAGTGTTCATTCCATTAGACCATGTATAATCAAAGGAGATTTTAGAAACCCGGGATTTCGAACCAGCCTCTATTGGAAATAGTAGTTTGACATTTAGATTTTATTATATACAAAGGGTTATCAATTTATTCCTGGCACTTACACTGCTTCTTCTACCCTCCTCATTATGTAATAAAACTGAATAAAGCCTCACACTGAAGCTCATCTATTAAATTTATTGACTCTATATGTGACATTTGACATTTGTAATTTAAAATTGATTCCAACCTCTATACTTCAATGTCAGTAATTCTTTGCTCAAACATAAACATCAAAAATTTATTACTGTTTGAAAGTTGTTTAATTAAATGTTTTCTTGCTAGGAAAATCAGGACATGTATCAGAATTCTAAGGGTCTCTGTTCAATTTGATTTTATGTAGATATTCAAAATCATTAATTCCCTAATGGTCCTTGTTACCGCTAGTCCTATTTATCCACTTTTCCAAAAGTTTGCTTCTGATCTCTTCCACAATATACAGGACAGTACAATATAAATTTATTAGCTACCAGTGTTCAGATGCCTAAAATGTGGTGTCAGATGTTCTAGAACGAATAAACATATGCACAACACGTCACTGCTTACATTACTTTTGATATAGTACCCAACCTGCTTATTTTTCAAGAATTTCACATTAGAAAGCGGGACCAGATTTTTTTTTCAAATAACATATACCGTTACACACAAATTTTTTTAAGCTCCCGGGATCTTTTTATCATCAAATCCCACCATTTATTTAAGCCTATTTATGTCATGTTGAAAAAGCTATATAGCAGTTTGTGGTTAGCGAAATTTCAATGCATAGTGGCAGAAAATATCTGCAAGAGGTATTTATTCTTTATGAAAAAGATTCCATCCATGTTATAATATGGGTTTTATCTGACAGTTTTGGCATAACCTGACATAACTTTTGCGCAATTTCAGATTCAGGTTACGCAACAGTTTGTTGACATTTATTGTGAAGAAGTCTATGAAACATTTTCTTAGACTCTGAATGATTTAACTTTAACATATTCACATGATTATAAAAAATAAATGCATTCATGTTAAAACAACCTACATGTAACTGCTTCTAAATATTCATGAGGTCTGCACTATCTGATTCAGTGTGATGTATTTATTTTGCTGACCAGCAAATTTTTTGAGATTCCACTTCCACTGATTGTTTATTTTGTTTAGATAATCAATAACATAATAGATTTTAAGTAATGCGTCATTTCTTTCTTTCAAATTTCCCAATAAGTAATTAAAAATATGTTTACTTTTTGAAGGCTGAGATGATAAAGGACCCTCTTTGAATGTGTTCAATGGAAAGGCGCGGATCCGGGGCTGCCCCCCCTCCCTCCCCCCGCCCCTGATGGATCTAAATGATATGTTAATGCCAAGAAGAGAATTAAATGCAATATATACCCCATTGTATGAAGATGACTTCTATTATATAATATTAACTAGCCTTAGACCCAGTTCTGTGCTATTCCATACTCCACGCAGCGTTTCGTTTGATTAGAGGTAATCCCATTCCACACTGCTATTATGAGTGGATATTGTTGTTTTAAATTTTGATTGGTCAGTAGTCCCTCTACCAACCAATCACTGGCTGCCCTACAAAAGCTTTACATTTAAAACGAGTGCCAATATTTGACCAAATATGTTTACATAACGTTACGTCATGGTTCACGATTTTATTATGCCTAATTAACCCGTACATAGCAAAATACTGCAGTAAAACTAATTGCGTGACAAACGAGGCTATCAAGTCGAATGAAATGTAAACAATACTGTTTGGAAACGAACATACTTTCACCATTTTTAATACCTTAAATCACTGTCCAAAGCTTTAGGGAAGACCCAGATTAAACGAAGGACTGTCATGTTGCTGTACTTAAGTGTGGCATCATTGAACGGAAAGAATAGACACACTCCCGCATAAGTTCAAGAAACAGACGCTATTCCAGCAATGGCCAGAGAGGGATTTCTTGGGCCATTGCTTCAGGAATATGGTGCTATTCCTTCTTCTTAAAGTTTATATCGTGATTAGATTGAATGATGTAAATTGACTGATTTTGCCATATACAGACATATTGCAATGGCTATATATATGCTTTTTGCCATTTCCAATGATTTCAAGGATGTCGAGACAGATACTACAAATTGTGGTTATTTTTAATTAAACTAATGCAACCAAGGTTGAACTCCAAGAATGGATTGTAGAATTGATTTTGTTGATGTTTGTCTATAGCTTTAATTTATATGGAGTACAAAAAGGTAGTGAGTGCAAAAAACGTAGAGAAGTAGAGAGTGCAAAAAATTAGAGAGTTATTAGAGTTTTTTTTCTCCCAAATTGGATTTAAAGGAGCTAAATCGCTAACATTTGGGAAATAGAAATACTGTAATATGAATGTATATAAACTGATTTATGATGGTTTTCATTTTTACTCTAATTTCAAATCAGTTATGTTCCACAAAATAAGCCAGTGGTCTCAATCCATTGCAAATTTCTAGCGTCTCGTTATTCCAGTCTATATACGCCGTTTGATTTTGTGCAATGTGTCTGGCCTTGTTCCCTGAGTCTCTTGCTAGAACTGTGGCTGAAACGCATTATGGTACCAATGGTAAAATATTTATTTTGTCTTAAATATTGGATATCAGAAGCCCATCTTTTTCCGGTAAAATCACAGCATCAATGTTGATTTAAATTGACAAATAATTCATGTTTTCAAAGTTGAAGATTTTGGATGATATTGAGTTAGAGACTTGGCTACTTTAATCCAATCAAATTGAGGCTAGACTGTAATATTTCATAGAAGTGTAAATGTCAGTAGTAATGTCAGATTGTGTGTAAAATCATATCATCTATCAGAACAACTTGCCTTTCTTTGACCTTAGACTTGTATAATCAGTTATTTTTATACGCCCACATTTTTATTATGTGGACGTATATTGTCGTCGCCCCTGTCCGTCCGTCCGTCCGTCCGTCCACATTTTTTTTGTGAACAGTCTACAGGTCACAATTTTTATCCGATTTCAATTAAACTTAAAATATAGGTTTATCACCATAAGATCTCGGTTCCTTTCGATATTGGCATGTATCGGACTGTAACTTCATGGGTTATGGCCCCTGATTGTACGAAAAATCATGTTTTTTAGCTTGTGAACAGCGTAGAGGTCACAATTTTGAACAGATTTTGATGAAACTTGACATGTATGTTTATAACCCAAAGATCTTGGTTCCTTTCGATATTTGCGCCCATCGGATCGTAACTTCCTGAATTATGGCCCCTGATTGTCTGAAAAATTGCCCTTTTTAGCTTGTGGTCCCTCTGGAGTTCAAAATTGTTATCGGATTTAAAAAAACGTTTGATTATATCACCGTTCCATGGTTATGAAGGTTGAGTTCGAATTTCGTAAAAATCGGACCAAAATTGACGGACAAAATGGCCGCCGTTTGTAAGCGAATAGTGTGAAAATATGTTATATCAAGGTTGTGGACCTTATAGGTCACAATTTTGAACCAATTTTAATAAAACTTGACATGTATGTTTATAACCCAAAGATCTTGGTTCCTTTCGATATTTGCGCCCATCGGATCGTAACTTCCTCAATTATGGCCCCTGATTGTCCAAAAAATCGCCATTTTTAGCTTGTGGTCCCTCTGGAGGTCAAAATTGTGAACTGATTTTGATGAAACTTGACATGTATGTTTATAACCCAAAGATCTTGGTTCCTTTCGATATTTGCACCCATTGGATCATAACTTCCTGAATTATGTCCCCGGATTGTCCAAAAAATCGCTTTTGTTAGCTTTTGGTCCCTCCGGAGGTCAAAATTATTATCTGATTTAAAAAAACGTTTGACTATATCACCGTTACATGGTAATGAAGAGAGAGTTTGAATTATGTGAAAATCGGACTAGAATTGACGGACAAAATGGCCGTCGTTTGTACACGAATAGTGTGAAAACATGTTATATCAAGGTTGTGGACCCTATAGAGGTCACAATTTTGAATTGATTTTGATGAAACTTGACATGTATGTTTATAACCCAAAGATCTTGGTTCCTTGCGATATTTGTGCCCATCGGGTCATTACTTCCTGAATTATGTCCCCTGATTGTACAAAAAATCACTCTTTTTAGCTTGTGGTCCCTCTGGAGGTCACAATTATTATCTGATTTTAAAAAAACCATTTGATTTTAAAAACCAAACAAATTCTAATGATTTTCTGATAATTCCTTAATATGCGACAACTCTTGTTGACTGCCCGGACGATTTGGCTGCTGTGTGGGCGTATGTTTCGTTGCCTGGCAACCTATTTTTGCGTTATTTATTGAAGTGAACTGAACTACTCGAACAGTTTGAAATTATAAATTGTTACGTCAGTGTCGTCAGTCTGTGTTAAAATTTAACACTGAACAAAATCATAAGTTGGGCAATAATATTCAATAGAAAATAAGTCATAGCCTTCTATCAGAGATACTGGAGAATGGAGATGTGACCATTTTATCAGATATATTTAGCTGGGGACTGTTAAAAGTTGTTTCTCAATCCATCTCGACCATAAACCTAGGTTTCTAAAACAATAGAATAAATGGAATGAAATGTAATCAAATCAAACGATATTTCCTTAATTGTCTAATTTAACAAGAAATTGGGAAAAAGTCTGATTTAAAAAGAAATTGGAGGCTTTTCAGCTAGTGTCTTTAGTTTATTGAAATTACAACAAACTAAGTGATTATTCATTGCAATAAGGAACTTGCTACTAGAATGTATTCTGCTTTCTCATTTGCTATGTTTTCTTTTGTTCCGGCTTGGTTCAGTTCCGTTTCATATTTGTTTTCAAGATCAATTTTGCTCAAACTTACTGGGATTGTTGAGCTGATCACAAGGAGGAACCCAATTGTAGTATCTAACCACTTCAGTTTATTGAAATTACAACAAACTAAGTGATTAATTAATGCAATAAGGAACTTTCTACTATAATGTATTCTGCTGCTTCATTTTGCTATGATTTCTTTTGCTCTGGCTTGGGGGGGGGGGATGGCTTAGTGGTCTAGAGTGCCGCGCTTCGACCTCTAGTTGGCCTGTCACCTCTGGCTTGCGGCTGTGGTTTCGAGCCCTGGTGTGAGCGTATGTGGTATGGAGATAGGGGCGCCTTCTCAACCTCGTGGGTTTCCTCTGGGCACTCCAGTTTCCTCCCACTGCTAAAGACCCCTATGCGCAAGCGAATTATTGAAATAAAATTGAACCATATGTTAGTCCAGAAATGACCTAGTTTGTGTTGATTGGACGTTAAACCCCATTTCTCTCTCTCTCTCTCTCTCTCTCTCTCTCTCGCTCTGGCTTGGTTCTGTATTGTTTCACATTTATTTTTTAAAATCATTTTTGTTCAAACTTACTGGGATTGTTGAGCTAATCACAAGGAGGAACCCAATTTAAGTTTGGAGTCACAAGACTATATTTTGGTAAAGTTACTGGCATATAAAGAGCAAATCAACTGTTAAAACCATTCCCTGACTAAAACTAATGATATAATCATGTCATTCTTTAAATGTCAAGCGCTTGATATCTGTGCATGTCAACTGGTGATAAGAATTCCAGGTTTCATTAATAGTTAGAGGTTGATATGCTAACTAAGCTGAAAATAATCCACCCATTGTGCCTATTAAGTGTAAAATAATGGTTTTCTCGTGAAAATGTCCGGATTAATCGCCGATCAATAACGCAAGCTGCATCTTCCTTATTAACCACCTCAATTAATGGTGAAATATTCTTTGGTTGTATTAGGAAACCCAAGAGAAACTCTTGATATATTTAAGTACATGTAAGTCTTTAAGCAAAGTACATGTAAGTCTTTAAGCAAAGGACATAAATATATAGTACATGTAGGTGCACAATTCATAAATAATTGAATAAAAGATGCCTGGTTAATTACATAAGGTTTAAATGTATTCTGTCTTATATAAGGTGAAATTGTAGGCTTAAGATAAAATACAATAAATATCATTTGCTTGTGAACATCCCAAATAAAAGGGAGACAAAGTAAGCATACTATTGCTGCAAGTACAACACACATGTCACTACACATAGCAGCAGAGGGGTAGTGAAGATTCCTAAGGTAGTGTTAGACACTTACATCGCACAACTGTATGATACTCTCGACGTTGACGTGGGGAATCAATAACTAATAATAGTTTAACAAAGTTAATGATGTGTTACCAACAGGTCTTTCTCTAGATTTCTTTTAACATGACATTTTTGACGAAGACAAAATAGTTTATAAAGAACAGGTCTTCTTAATTCATTTCAGACAAATTCAAATGACCATATTAACCTAGATCATGTGTAGCTATTTGATACATTAAATAAGTGAGGGGCACCACTCAAACACCACAACTATCTGCTTGACACTTGATGTGAAAAACATAACTTTTCTGTACAGTTGCAACTGATTTTTAGTTTTCTGCTACTCGGGGGAAAAAGATTGTTCACAGCGGGGAGTATGGGTTTCCCCCACCCCCATACAATTATGAATACTAAACCACCGGAAAGTATTTTTAATGCATCTTCAATGAGACAGTATGCAGTTGTTTAGAGGCTAAGGAGTAAGGTAACAACTCCAATTTAAAACATGGATGGCTATAGGAATCATAACAATATCATAGGTATCCTGAGGATATGGAACTGTCAGCGCTCGTGTTATTATTATTTATTATAATTACACATTTCTATAACGCACACCAGCCACATAAATGTACATGCTCATGTGCGCTTTACAAAGGCATAGTATAAATCAAGCGATTCATCCTGTTATCCAAATTGTTTTGTGATTTGTTTTGTTCGTATTGAACTCTTCAAACTGATTAAACTCATTTGATGAGGTTCTATATGTTTGCTGGGGTTGCCAGGGTGACTTTTTACCCCAGAGTTTGGTGTTTTCGTGGGGTTCATGTGTCTGCCTGATACCGGGATTTGGAAATAGGTGGGGCTTGGTGCAAGGCTAAAAACCTGGGAGAGGATTTGGGCCTGGAAAGCAGGAGTACGTACTATTGTTAGGTAAAAAGGGTGGTGTGGAGCTCCTGCAAAAGATCAAATGGGTTTAAGACCAGGGGATGAGGAAATAAATGATAAAAAAACAGAAATGATAGAGTGTAGAGATAAATGAAACTAAATGACGAATTGATGAGATCCTGGTCAGTGAGTTGACAAGGTTGAATGGGTCTTGTTCTGTGTGTTCTACCAATTGTTCTTTGACATTTATTTTAAAGAGGATGGCGGATCTAACTCAATTCCTACAGATGCAGCTGCTACTGGAGTCCACTGTATCCCACTTTTCTGCTACCAAGTGGCTAGGAAAGGTGGTGTGATCCCAGTTTTGGAAACGTGGGGATGGTGCATCCAACTGTGTCAGGTAACCCTGGCTGGTACTGTTACCTCCATCCATTGGTGTGTCTATGTAGGATGGTGAGGCCTTTGTGGTGCCAATGGTATCCACCGAGTGGGTGGTAACTAGACTGAGGTTTTCTAGATTCCCTATAGTATTGTCTATTGCTCTTTGTAGCTAGTCTTACAGTAGTGACTTCTTAGGTACTCCTTCCTCCAGTATTTTTTTACCACAATCTTTACAAGATAATGTTTTAGGTTAATGCCTCTCCTTGATGTGTCTTTGGAGATGACATCATTTAGAAAGAATCTTCACAATGTTCACAAGCGTCCATGTTAGGAGGATGGTAACTATGGGGTCTGGCGTCAGATTATGATATAATGTCGGGGTGACATACATGAAATAGTGTAGAGATAGGTGTTGGTGTAGCACCAATGACCCGTCTTCATTATCCCAGTTGAAGCAGAACAGTAGGACGTCAAACCCCATTTCATTTCAAATCCAAAATTGGAACACCCAGTGGGGGAGGATTTTATAAGAAAGAAAATAAATGGGGGGATGCCCATGTTCAGATTTTGTTGTTGATACCATGTTATTGAAATGTTTTTAATTATGTGACCCAATGAGGTTCAATGGTGCATCTGTTAGTACTAGATTTTGAAAAGTCTGGATTTGTACCAAGTTGTTTAATTATTTGTTGTCAAGATTTGAACAGGAATGTCTCAGTACGTGTATGTGAGTGGCAACCAGGGTGTCGCTCTTATAGGTAATATCAGCATAGTGTTCCTTCAGACTGATGGGGAACAAACTTTTGGTTTTACCTACATATTGTTTATGGCATAGATTGCAAGTAAGTAGGTAGATTACAGTTGTTACGACAATTAAATGATGTGTGCCGAAGTGGGATTATAATCTGTTATAAAGACTGGAAGTATGTTGTTCTTAGGTGTTGATTTAGTTTGTAGGAGGTTTTCCTGTTAATTTTATTGGGTTTGGATTAATCTGATTGGATAAAATCTCAGGGGTAACCCTTGTTGAAGATAGTAATTTACCAGGTTGTCTGCATGGTGTGAGTAGGTGCATTTGAGTCTTAGAAATTGACAGTAGAGTCACTTGTGTTTGATATGCGGTGGATGGCAATAGGTGTAAGTGTCTGGCAGTGTGTAGAAAAGGTCAAATGCAAGTTTTTTGGTGTGCTGGTTAAAACTTAACTTTGTGCCTAGAAACGGCACTTTGTCAGTTGAGTATTCAGCTGTGAACTTTGTGGTTTTATGGAAAGTGTCATCTATTGGAGGAATTCTAGCAAATTTAGTATTTCCATATAAAAGGTTCACTGGGTAAAGTCTTTTTAAAAAACTATGTCTTTAGTTTTAACAGTAGCAAGGGCATTGACATTACAAATTTGAATTGGTGCTTGTATATAGAATGATAGAATGACCAGTAACGATATGAGGATAGATTATAAGGGTGTTGTATAAGTATTGATGTGTCAGTAGAGGATTGCAGATTGTTTGTGGTTTATAGTGTTCTAAAAGCTCAGAAAGATCGTGTGAGGTCAATGTATTCAGACATTGAAACACAAGGAACAATATTTTGTATTCAATTCTGTATGATATTGGTAGCCAGTGTAGAGATTGTAAAACAGGGGTGATATGCAAGGAGCACTTTGTTCGAGAAATGAATCATGCCTTTTTTAGTTTATCTGTGACTTTAAGTGGAAGGCCTGCGAGTAGGGAATTACAATCATCCAGACAAAATGGCGTACTAGTGTTGTGCATTGTCAATATACTAGTTCTTAGTGAGGCGGCGAATAAAGCCATCACCTGATTAGTCCATTAACAAATATAGCCATGCATGGACCAATCTGGAGATGGCGCAGTCAAGCATTCCTAGTCAAAAGTGTTGTCATAGTTATATTCAATGACATTGTTTAGTGTAGCTTTAAGTTTACCTCCAATTTCCCAAAAGGTATGCCATTTGCTAATACCATATCTGAAAAGAAACAAATGACAACATTTAAGACTTTTTGGTTTCATACAAACTAAGCATGATATTATTCTTATTTTCAGTGATTAATTATTTTATAATTTCAAAAACACCACTTTTCAAAGAAGAATTCAAAATGTGTTAATGTTCCAGTGCAATCGATAAAAAGTCCTGCCATATTAGATAATGATGATATTGTCTGGTTGTAATATACTGTTCGGCCAATATCATACATCTTATGTGAATTACAAAAGACACATAAGAGAAATGTCGACCATATAGACCTGTTTTTAATTATACAAAGACATATATAAAAGTTTTATTTCCTAAATTTTGATTTAACACGTACGTGTGAGAAAAATCCTCATTAATTATACACTTTTTGGCGGAGTTATCGCAACTATCTAGAAAAAACACCAATTGAATAATACACACCTTTGACATTCATTTTTTACCCATTGGTTAATTAACATATCTCAACATAAAATGCACTGTCGCAGAGTTTCTCAACCACTATCGTTAATTACCTCACCTCAGTAAATTTCTGATCCTTGTTAATTAACACACTTTATTTACAATTTGAACATGGTAATGTCAAGTAATAATTAGGAAATTAATTTTTTTGTAATAGATGTACAGAGAATTATGTAGCCTTCTCATACAGATCAACCTTTATTTAGTTTTCAGTGTTCATTGACTGATAAGTTGGTTAGCAGTTATTTGCCAGTTGTCATCGCTGAAACAGTGACAGATAAAATCCTAAATTAAGAAAATAATTTGAATATCTGTTTTGCAGGTCTTTTGCACGTATGAGGGACAACTTGGATACTTTATTGAATTTGTAAAAATAGTTTTAGCCACAAGATTGATAAAAAAGTCATAAAAATCTGGCTTTTAACTAGAACAAACTTCGATGTTGACTTAAAAAATACATTAAAATGGATTGTGTAAAATGCCAAATGATGTCATCAGTGTGCAGCGGAGCAACATAAATTCTATTATGAAAATTGTGGATAGAAATATGTATCCGATACCTGATTGATCTGCGTAATTCTGTTTTTCTAGTCTAAGTTGAAAATGAAATGAAATGGAATTTAATGTCATACTGTTCTAGTCTAAGGTGTAATTCTTCTTTTATAATCAGTGATTTACTGTCCTTTAACACAGGCATTTTGAAGGGGTGAAAAAATATTGCCATTCCCTACCCTGTAGGCTGTTGCTGAAAAGTAGGGCCTGAAAATTTGAAATGACAACTGGCCAGGTGGAGCCAGGTGTCCCGCCTTGAAGTTATAAATGAATTGACTAATTAATCTAGTTGTATCTGGAGAGATGAACTTTCTGTCTGATTTAATGTTGAGGTTTTGTAAACTGTCTATTGTATTCCAGCTACAGCAGGTGGTTTGGGTTTTTTCCCCCAGAAAACTTGATAGCCGAAAATATTATTTCTAAGGGTCCCCAAACATAAAAAGTCAAATCCAATCAACTAGATGGACAGCCATTACTGCATAATTTTGTATTATCACTATGCAATGTAATTTGCATAACATATAATGTAATTTGCATAACAACATTTAAATTCCGGCGTATAGAAAAATCAACAAATGCATCAATTCATGCTTTGTTAGAAAGCACACTACGATGCTGTTGACTGTCCTGAAGAGTTTTTGTCTACCGTTTTTTGGTAGAGTTGACTGATTCGTCAACAAATGTATAGATCATATTAACAAAGCTCTATTGATGAAATAGGAGGGGGTTGAATAATCTATTGAATTGACTATATCAATGATTGTGCCGATTTGGCACAACAATAGATATAAAAACAACTAGACCTGCATGCAGGAATGACGGGTTTCACTTTTGCCATGTTACCTTTGAACTTGAACTTGTGTCACTTTTGGTGCTACGTTACCCTTGAACATATGTCCTTTCCGGTACCAATGAAACCAATATACAGGTTTCCACATAAGCATTGCACACATCAAATAAAATGGAAACAGAATCAAACAAATCCAGCAATTTTATTTTATACATTTGTTACATGTAATTGATCCTGACAAAATAACAGTACTTCCGGTGATAATGTAAATGTTCCCTTAGTCTTATGAAATCGGAAATGGCATAAGGCATCATATGGTGAAAATTTTATGTAAATCGAATAATAATTTCCACTTTTATAGACCAAAAACCTTGAAAAGTGACGTGTAGAAAATCGTCTATTTCTCGGCAACCGTACAAGTTAGAAACCATTTTTTGGTATTTATATGACCGTATGGGTTTAATCTATTTGTTGATTGGAATCAAATATCATAATTGTATAAACATTACAAATCAGACTCATTTGAATAAAATATCGGTTTTGAAGGCTTAAAATACAGTTTTTGCCAAAATGACGCTACTTCCGGTGATAATGAAAACGTTAAATTAGTTTTATAACATCGTCTATGACATTAGGCTTCAAAGGGTGAAAATTTTATGAAAATCAAATAATAATTGACACTTTTATGGGCCAAAAACCTTCAAAAGTGACTTTCAGAAAATCGCCTATATCTCGACAACCGAACAAGTTAGAAACAATTTTATGATATCTATTTGACCGTATGAGTTTTGTTAATATGTGAATTTAAACCAAAAGTTAATTTTATTATTACATGTGACATAATTCTTGGTTGAAAAAAAGATCGATTTTAAAAGTTAAAAATTGAGTTTTTGACTAAATGACGTCACTTCCGGTGTCAATTTTAAATAGTAATCAACATGATATGACGCACACTTGCTTTTTGAATCAAATGATGTCACTTTTGTGAATATCCATTAATAATTGACTATTTTACAGGCAACATTACGAAAACAGTGACTTATGCAAAACTGCCCATTTCTCGGCAACTGCTTATATTAGAAACTAATTTTAACATACATTCTCTTCGTATGGATTATAGTGACAGGTTTATAAAAGTTAAGTAAAAAAATTTTAAAATCTGAAAAGCCTGAATGGGTTGTAAATAGGTCAATTTTACGCCTTTTTTCACCCCTTAATCCAATTTGCTAGATAACACTTTTGGTAATAAAAAAAATAACAATTGGGACAACGAAGCATATGAACTTTGTTTTATACAAATCGAACAATAAAAAATTAATCTAGGACTGAAAAACTGAATTAGCTAATGGCGGCCAAGGAAAATTACTGAGACAAATTTTTTTAACATTTTTGCGCTAGTCAGATGACTCTTTAATTCTGTGCACAACACGACTAAATAATATTTATAAATAAAAACGTTAAATCGAATAATAATTGCCACTTTTAAAGACCAAAAAACTTGAAAAGTGACTTGTAGAAAATCGGCTATTTCTCGGCAACCGTACAAGTTAGAAACCATTTTGTGGTATCTGTATGATCGTATGGGTTCATTCTATTTGTTGATTGGCATCAAATACCATAATTTGAAAAAGATTTCAAAACAGACTCATTTGAATAAAATATCTGTTTTGGAGGCTAAAAATACAGTTTTTGCCAAAATGACGTTACTTCCGGTGATAATGAAAATCTTAAATTACTTGTATGAAATCCCAAATGGCATTAGGTATAACATGGTGTGACGTTTATGAAAATCGAATAATAATTGACCCTTTTATGGCCCCGAAACCTTCAAAAGTGACCTGTAGAAAACCGTCTATTTCTCGGCAACCGAACAAGTTAGAAACCATTTTATGATATCTATATGACCATATGAGTTTTGTTTATATGTGAATTTAAACCAAAAGTTAAAATTATTAATACATATTAAGTTATTCTTGGTTGAATAAAACATTGATTTAAAAAAGTGTAAAATGCATTTTTTGACCAAATGATGTCACTTCCGGTGTCAATTTTAAATTGTAATCAACTTGATATGACGCTACGTGCTTTTTGAATCAAATGATGTCACTTTTATAAAAATCCAATAATAATTGACTATTTTACAGGCAAAATAACGAAAACAGTGACTTATGCAGAACTGCCCATTTCTTGGCAACTGCTTATATTACAAACGAATTTTAACATACATTTTCTTCGTATGGATTATAGCTACAAGTTTATAAAAGTTACGAAGAAATATTTTAAAATCTGAAAAGCCTGAATAGGTTGTAAATAGGCCAATTTTACACCATTTTTAGCCTCTTAATCGAATTTGCTCGAAAATGAAATCGAAATTAAAAAAACTGCTTCCTACATTTTTTGCGCCTTGAAAGGGCACACTCTTTGAGTCATATAATTTTTCAAAAAAATAATATTTGTTTATGAAGATCGTAAATAACTGTCAAAATTGTAGTTTTTGGTAAAATTATGCCACTTCCGGTGCCGACAGATAACACTTTCGGTAATAAAAAAAACGACAATTGATACAACGAAGCATATGAACTTTGTTTTATACAAATCGAACAATAAAAAATTAATCTAGGACTGAAAAACTGAATTAGCCAATGGCGGCCAAGGTAAATTACTGAGACAAAATTTTTTAACATTTTTGCACTAGTCAGATGACCCTTTAATTCTGTGCACAATACGACTAAAAAATATTCATAAATAAAAAAGTTTTTTGTAAAATTTTAAATTTTCGAAATTTGGCGCCTAATATCTTCGAAGATTTGCCGAAAATCAAAAATCGAAAGTAGCGTAGCTATGTGCCCTGTCTCAGGCTATGCCAAAATGTATCGAAAGTTAAAATCCAATGATTATTGTTAAAATTACTGCAATATTTTTAAAAACGATAACTTCGGTGATTTCGGACATTTCGCATTGTCGCAGAACGTTCAAAATAGCTTTATCCTCTAAGTCACACCCACTTTCCCAGTAAAACCGAAGAAATCGTAACGATGCGACACGTAGTTGCTGAGATCTATTCAAATTGGAATCTGAATAATAATAATAATAACTAGACCTGCATGCAGGAATCACGGGTTTCACTTTTGCCATGTTACCTTTGAACTTGAACTTGTGTCACTTTTGGTGCTACGTTACCATTGAACATATGTCCTTTCCGGTACCAATGAAACCAATATACAGGTTTCCACATAAGCATTGCACACATCAAATAAAATGGAAACAGAATCAAACAAATCCAGCAATTTTATTTTATACATTTGTTACATGTAATTGATCCTGACAAAATAACAGTACTTCCGGTGATAATGTAAATGTTCCCTTAGTCTTATGAAATCAGAAATGGCATAAGGCATCATATGGTGAAAATTTTATGTAAATCGAATAATAATTTCCACTTTTATAGACCAAAAACCTTGAAAAGTGACGTGTAGAAAATCGTCTATTTCTCGGCAACCGTACAAGTTAGAAACCATTTTTTGGTATTTATATGACCGTATGGGTTTAATCTATTTGTTGATTGGAATCAAATATCATAATTGTATAAACATTACAAATCAGACTCATTTGAATAAAATATCGGTTTTGAAGGCTTAAAATACAGTTTTTGCCAAAATGACGCTACTTCCGGTGATAATGAAAACGTTAAATTAGTTTTATAACATCGTCTATGACATTAGGCTTCAAAGGGTGAAAATTTTATGAAAATCAAATAATAATTGACACTTTTATAGGCCAAAAACCTTCAAAAGTGACTTTCAGAAAATCGCCTATATCTCGACAACCGAACAAATTAGAAACAATTTTATGATATCTATTTGACCGTATGAGTTTTGTTAATATGTGAATTTAAACCAAAAGTTAATTTTATTATTACATGTGACATAATTCTTGGTTGAAAAAAAGATCGATTTTAAAAGTTAAAAATTGAGTTTTTGACTAAATGACGTCACTTCCGGTGTCAATTTTAAATAGTAATCAACATGATATGACGCACACTTGCTTTTTGAATCAAATGATGTCACTTTTGTGAATATCCATTAATAATTGACTATTTTACAGGCAACATTACGAAAACAGTGACTTATGCAAAACTGCCCATTTTTCGGCAACTGCTTATATTAGAAACTAATTTTAACATACATTCTCTTCGAATGGATTATAGTGACAGGTTTATAAAAGTTAAGTAAAAAAATTTTAAAATCTGAAAAGCCTGAATGGGTTGTAAATAGGTCAATTTTACGCCTTTTTTCACCCCTTAATCCAATTTGCTAGATAACACTTTTGGTAATAAAAAAAATAACAATTGGGACAACGAAGCATATGAACTTTGTTTTATACAAATCGAACAATAAAAAATTAATCTAGGACTGAAAAACTGAATTAGCTAATGGCGGCCAAGGAAAATTACTGAGACAAATTTTTTTAACATTTTTGCGCTAGTCAGATGACTCTTTAATTCTGTGCACAACACGACTAAATAATATTTATAAATAAAAACGTTAAATCGAATAATAATTGCCACTTTTAAAGACCAAAAAACTTGAAAAGTGACTTGTAGAAAATCGGCTATTTCTCGGCAACCGTACAAGTTAGAAACCATTTTGTGGTATCTGTATGATCGTATGGGTTCATTCTATTTGTTGATTGGCATCAAATACCATAATTTGAAAAAGATTTCAAAACAGACTCATTTGAATAAAATATCTGTTTTGGAGGCTAAAAATACAGTTTTTGCCAAAATGACGTTACTTCCGGTGATAATGAAAATCTTAAATTACTTGTATGAAATCCCAAATGGCATTAGGTATAACATGGTGTGACGTTTATGAAAATCGAATAATAATTGACCCTTTTATGGCCCCGAAACCTTCAAAAGTGACCTGTAGAAAACCGTCTATTTCTCGGCAACCGAACAAGTTAGAAACCATTTTATGATATCTATATGACCATATGAGTTTTGTTTATATGTGAATTTAAACCAAAAGTTAAAATTATTAATACATATTAAGTTATTCTTGGTTGAATAAAACATTGATTTAAAAAAGTGTAAAATGCATTTTTTGACCAAATGATGTCACTTCCGGTGTCAATTTTAAATTGTAATCAACTTGATATGACGCTACGTGCTTTTTGAATCAAATGATGTCACTTTTATAAAAATCCAATAATAATTGACTATTTTACAGGCAAAATAACGAAAACAGTGACTTATGCAGAACTGCCCATTTCTTGGCAACTGCTTATATTACAAACGAATTTTAACATACATTTTCTTCGTATGGATTATAGCTACAAGTTTATAAAAGTTACGAAGAAATATTTTAAAATCTGAAAAGCCTGAATAGGTTGTAAATAGGCCAATTTTACACCATTTTTAGCCTCTTAATCGAATTTGCTCGAAAATGAAATCGAAATTAAAAAAACTGCTTCCTACATTGTTTGCGCCTTGAAAGGGCACACTCTTTGAGTCATATAATTTTTCAAAAAAATAATATTTGTTTATGAAGATCGTAAATAACTGTCAAAATTGTAGTTTTTGGTAAAATTATGCCACTTCCGGTGCCGACAGATAACACTTTCGGTAATAAAAAAAACGACAATTGATACAACGAAGCATATGAACTTTGTTTTATACAAATCGAACAATAAAAAATTAATCTAGGACTGAAAAACTGAATTAGCCAATGGCGGCCAAGGTAAATTACTGAGACAAAATTTTTTAACATTTTTGCACTAGTCAGATGACCCTTTAATTCTGTGCACAATACGACTAAAAAATATTCATAAATAAAAAAGTTTTTTGTAAAATTTTAAATTTTCGAAATTTGGCGCCTAATATCTTCGAAGATTTGCCGAAAATCAAAAATCGAAAGTAGCGTAGCTATGTGCCCTGTCTCAGGCTATGCCAAAATGTATCGAAAGTTAAAATCCAATGATTATTGTTAAAATTACTGCAATATTTTTAAAAACGATAACTTCGGTGATTTCGGACATTTCGCATTGTCGCAGAACGTTCAAAATAGCTTTATCCTCTAAGTCACACCCACTTTCCCAGTAAAACCGAAGAAATCGTAACGATGCGACACGTAGTTGCTGAGATCTATTCAAATTGGAATCTGAATAATAATAATAATAATAATAATAATAAGAATAATAATTTTAACAAAAACAATAGTGTTTCACACAAGCTACGCAGTGTGAAACCCTAATAAGAATAACTAGACCTGCATGCAGGAATGACGGGTTTCACTTTTGCCATGTTACCTTTGAACTTGAACTTGTGTCACTTTTTGTGCTACGTTACCCTTGAACATATGTCCTTTCCGGTACCAATGAAACCAATATACAGGTTTCCACATAAGCATTGCACACATCAAATAAAATGGAAACAGAATCAAACAAATCCAGCAATTTTATTTTATACATTTGTTACATGTAATTGATCCTGACAAAATAACAGTACTTCCGGTGATAATGTAAATGTTCCCTTAGTCTTATGAAATCAGAAATGGCATAAGGCATCATATGGTGAAAATTTTATGTAAATCGAATAATAATTTCCACTTTTATAGACCAAAAACCTTGAAAAGTGACGTGTAGAAAATCGTCTATTTCTCGGCAACCGTACAAGTTAGAAACCATTTTTTTGGTATTTATATGACCGTATGGGTTTAATCTATTTGTTGATTGGAATCAAATATCATAATTGTATAAACATTACAAATCAGACTCATTTGAATAAAATATCGGTTTTGAAGGCTTAAAATACAGTTTTTGCCAAAATGACGCTACTTCCGGTGATAATGAAAACGTTAAATTAGTTTTATAACATCGTCTATGACATTAGGCTTCAAAGGGTGAAAATTTTATGAAAATCAAATAATAATTGACACTTTTATGGGCCAAAAACCTTCAAAAGTGACTTTCAGAAAATCGCCTATATCTCGACAACCGAACAAGTTAGAAACAATTTTATGATATCTATTTGACCGTATGAGTTTTGTTAATATGTGAATTTAAACCAAAAGTTAATTTTATTATTACATGTGACATAATTCTTGGTTGAAAAAAAGATCGATTTTAAAAGTTAAAAATTGAGTTTTTGACTAAATGACGTCACTTCCGGTGTCAATTTTAAATAGTAATCAACATGATATGACGCACACTTGCTTTTTGAATCAAATGATGTCACTTTTGTGAATATCCATTAATAATTGACTATTTTACAGGCAACATTACGAAAACAGTGACTTATGCAAAACTGACCATTTCTCGGCAACTGCTTATATTAGAAACTAATTTTAACATACATTCTCTTCGTATGGATTATAGTGACAGGTTTATAAAAGTTAAGTAAAAAAATTTTAAAATCTGAAAAGCCTGAATGGGTTGTAAATAGGTCAATTTTACGCCTTTTTTCACCCCTTAATCCAATTTGCTAGATAACACTTTTGGTAATAAAAAAAATAACAATTGGGACAACGAAGCATATGAACTTTGTTTTATACAAATCGAACAATAAAAAATTAATCTAGGACTGAAAAACTGAATTAGCTAATGGCGGCCAAGGAAAATTACTGAGACAAATTTTTTTAACATTTTTGCGCTAGTCAGATGACTCTTTAATTGTGTGCACAACACGACTAAATAATATTTATAAATAAAAACGTTAAATCGAATAATAATTGCCACTTTTAAAGACCAAAAAACTTGAAAAGTGACTTGTAGAAAATCGGCTATTTCTCGGCAACCGTACAAGTTAGAAACCATTTTGTGGTATCTGTATGATCGTATGGGTTCATTCTATTTGTTGATTGGCATCAAATACCATAATTTGAAAAAGATTTCAAAACAGACTCATTTGAATAAAATATCTGTTTTGGAGGCTAAAAATACAGTTTTTGCCAAAATGACGTTACTTCCGGTGATAATGAAAATCTTAAATTACTTGTATGAAATCCCAAATGGCATTAGGTATAACATGGTGTGACGTTTATGAAAATCGAATAATAATTGACCCTTTTATGGCCCCGAAACCTTCAAAAGTGACCTGTAGAAAACCGTCTATTTCTCGGCAACCGAACAAGTTAGAAACCATTTTATGATATCTATATGACCATATGAGTTTTGTTTATATGTGAATTTAAACCAAAAGTTAAAATTATTAATACATATTAAGTTATTCTTGGTTGAATAAAACATTGATTTAAAAAAGTGTAAAATGCATTTTTTGACCAAATGATGTCACTTCCGGTGTCAATTTTAAATTGTAATCAACTTGATATGACGCTACGTGCTTTTTGAATCAAATGATGTCACTTTTATAAAAATCCAATAATAATTGACTATTTTACAGGCAAAATAACGAAAACAGTGACTTATGCAGAACTGCCCATTTCTTGGCAACTGCTTATATTACAAACGAATTTTAACATACATTTTCTTCGTATGGATTATAGCTACAAGTTTATAAAAGTTACGAAGAAATATTTTAAAATCTGAAAAGCCTGAATAGGTTGTAAATAGGCCAATTTTACACCATTTTTAGCCTCTTAATCGAATTTGCTCGAAAATGAAATCGAAATTAAAAAAACTGCTTCCTACATTTTTTGCGCCTTGAAAGGGCACACTCTTTGAGTCATATAATTTTTCAAAAAAATAATATTTGTTTATGAAGATCGTAAATAACTGTCAAAATTGTAGTTTTTGGTAAAATTATGCCACTTCCGGTGCCGACAGATAACACTTTCGGTAATAAAAAAAACGACAATTGATACAACGAAGCATATGAACTTTGTTTTATACAAATCGAACAATAAAAAATTAATCTAGGACTGAAAAACTGAATTAGCCAATGGCGGCCAAGGTAAATTACTGAGACAAAATTTTTTAACATTTTTGCACTAGTCAGATGACCCTTTAATTCTGTGCACAATACGACTAAAAAATATTCATAAATAAAAAAGTTTTTTGTAAAATTTTAAATTTTCGAAATTTGGCGCCTAATATCTTCGAAGATTTGCCGAAAATCAAAAATCGAAAGTAGCGTAGCTATGTGCCCTGTCTCAGGCTATGCCAAAATGTATCGAAAGTTAAAATCCAATGATTATTGTTAAAATTACTGCAATATTTTTAAAAACGATAACTTCGGTGATTTCGGACATTTCGCATTGTCGCAGAACGTTCAAAATAGCTTTATCCTCTAAGTCACACCCACTTTCCCAGTAAAACCGAAGAAATCGTAACGATGCGACACGTAGTTGCTGAGATCTATTCAAATTGGAATCTGAATAATAATAATAATAATAATAACTAGACCTGCAAGCAGCACTGAACCGGCTTTCAGGAATCATACAGGAAGTTTATTATACCATAGCCGATCCATTGAGCTACCGAACTATACTTTAGATGTTTTGCTACAGTGAAACCTTCTATCATATATAGAAGTAATAATGTGCTGGCGAAAAGACGGGCCAAAATTGTAAATTATCGCAAAATTACGTCACTTCCGGTGCAAAAGAAATTTTTATAGGGGAAAAATAAGTCAAAAATTCGTAACATACAAAATACAAACTTTGTTTTATACGTATCGGGCAATAAATAACTAACCTGTAACCCATCAACTGAAATTAAGAAAGTAAAAAAATTAAAAGTGACCCTGGGAAAATTGGCTATTATTCGACAAGGGAACATGCTAGAAGCCTTTTCTTGATATCGATATGATGGTATTGATTCAATCTTACTGCCCATTAGAGTCAGACGTTATAAAGTTAATTGAATAATAAATATAAATCCCTTCAAAAAAATGTTTTGTTTTGAAGGCTAAAAATACGTTTTTTGCAAAAATTACATTACTTCCGGTGATATTGAAAATGTTAACTTAGTTCATTGAAGTCATAAATGGCATAAGGCATCAAATGGTAAAAATATTATAAAAATCGAATAATAATTGACACTTTTATAGACCAAAAACCTTGAAAAGTGACTTATAGAAGATCGCCTATTTCTCTGTAACCGTACAAGTTAGAAACCATTTTGTGGCATCTGTATGGTCGTATGGCTTGATTCTATTCGTTGATGGGAATCAAATATCATAATTCTAAAAATATTATAAGGCAGACTCATTTGAATAAAATATTTGTTTTTTAGGTTAAAAATACAGTTTTTGATCAAATGAGGTCATTCCGGTCACGGTGAAAATGTATAATTGGCTTGACCTAGTCCAAATTGGCATTAGGCATTAAATGGAAAAAAATATTGCAGATCGAATAATAATTCACTCTTTTATAGGCAAAATAACGTGAAAAGTGATGCATGCAAAATTGCATATTTCTCGGCAACTGCTCATATTACAAACTAATTTTCGCATACATTCTCTTCGTCTGGATTAATGCTACGAGATTATGAAAATAACAAATAAATATTTCAAAATATGAAGACGCTGAAAGAATTGTAAACAACTGAATTTTACACTTTATTTTACATTTTATTCGAAATTGCCTGAAAATGAAATTGAAATTAAAAAATCTGAGCTAAGGATTTTGTGCACCTTTTCAAGGTGCATCCTTTTAGTTATATCAGTTTTGAAAAAAAATAATATTTGCTTTCAAAAAGTGGTACCGAACTGTCAAAATTGTAGTTTTTGTTAATATTACGTCACTTCCGTTGCCGTCAGAAAAATTTCACCGTAACAAAAAAAATTACCATTGGGACCACGGAGCATATGAACTTTGTTTTATACAAATCAAACAATAAATAATTTTTCTGGGTACGAAAAACTATATTAGCCGATGGCGGCTAACGCAAATTACCGAGACAATTTTTTTTCACATTTTTGCTCAAGTAGGATGATATTTTAACCCTGTGTAAAATACCATCAAAAAATATTCATAAATAAAAAAGGTTTTCGTAAAGAGATAAATTATTTTCAAAATATCGGACATGTTTTCGACTACTTCCGGTTTAACGATCGTTGTCGTGATAGCTTTATTAACTTCTTTGGATACTTAACTTTCTGTACCAGAAGTGTCAGAAACATCCATTAAGTAGTTTTGGAAAAAAAGATAAATTAAAGAGCGTTTACAAAAATTTAACGATTTTTCAATTTTTTTCAAAGTTTGATGCCATTTTTGGACCACCTATTTTATTTCAATGGTTTTCATTTTGGATTCACTATATAGACAACCGATAGGACTTTGAGTAAGAAAAGTTTAAGAAAAATCGTAGGCGTCGTTTTCGAGAAAAGGGCGTCTCAGAATGTTAAAAAATCGGAAAATACTAGATTTTTGGCATGCAATAATTTATTTCCTTACCATGGAAATCATATTATTGAGATACCATATGATGGTCCATTAATAGTTCTATCCAGCGACACTTTAGTTCTTTTGGTCCGCTATTACCTAAGGGAGAAATCATGTTTTTCGCAAGTGCGACAATATTTTTAACTTTTTTTTTTATTTTTTGAATACTTCCGGTATGGTTATTATTTTCGGAATAGTTTTAATAGCCAGTTTGGGCACTAAAATAGCCACAGGGCTCTGTAATGATATATTACATTATCTGATCAGATAAAATGCCCCTGAGAAATCCTACGTTCAAAAGTGCCAAAAATGCAAAAAATTTAAAATATCGAAAATTAAATTTCAATAATTACATACATATTATACACCGTTAGAATCGTAATTAGGTCAGCTATCTGAATATATAACCTTTTTTTAAAAATCTCTTAAAATAAAAAAATAGTAGAGCATTTTCCAAAATTTCACGATTTTTCGACTTTTTTCGATTTTCAGTCCCTTTTTTATCCTATTCCAGACATTTCAAAGGCTTATTGGATGGCTTCATGCAAAAGACTTCCAAAAGGATTCTCGATAGAAAAAATTTAAAAAAAATTGTATGTTAAGTTTTCGAGATACAGGCGTCCAAAAACGCTCCAAATCAGAAAATACTTGATTTTCAGCGTGCCATATTTTGCTGCCTGATCATAGAATCCGTATGAATTGGGTATCATACGATAGTACAATCCTAGTGCAGTCCAATGGTACCCTAATTTCTTTAATCCATTGATATCGGGCGGAGAAATCGCGTTTTTCCCCAAAATATCCATTTTTTGCATTTTTTTCAAAATATTGCCCATTATTTCGACCACTTCCGGTTTAAGGATTCTTGTCGAAATTGCTTTATAAGTTGGTATTGGACTATAACTTCATGTTCCAGAAGTTTCAGAAACGTCAATTCTGCCATAAACCGAAACCCGAGCTCACAAATTGGGAAGAAAATTCGAAAAAATTCGAAAAATAAAGGGCGATAACTCTGAATGAAACTTATATTACTGGAATCGGATGGACTTCAGGTATCCAAAAATGTAGGTCAAATTTGAAAATTTTTTAAAATAACAAAAATTGTCTCGTAAACAACATCTTTCAATTTTCAAACGATAAAAGTCATAGACGAATGTTCGAAATTGAAAAATGTGAGATAGCCATTGTCTTAGAAAAGATTCAAGGATTCCAAAAATGTAATTTGTTTGAAAATGGATAAAGAATTGGCGAAACTATGGCCAATTTTCAATTTTTAGACAACGTACAAAGTTCGGTCACTTCCGGTATGCGCAGAAATTTCGAAAATATTTTATCAAGTAGCCACCACATGGTTTCCCAATAGAAAATCTAATTCCAGATCGATATCTGTTTCGATCATAGAGATCTAGGCCCTCGCGGTAAATAATAATAATAATAATAATTTTAGTAATCTCAATAGGCTTTCAGACGAAAGTCTGAAAGCCTAATAACTAGACCTGCATGCAGGAATGACGGGTTTCACTGGTGCCATGTTACCTTTGAACTTGAACTTGTGTCACTTTCGGTGCCACGTTACCCTTGAACATATGTCACTTCCGGTACCAATGAAACCAATATACAGGTTTCCACATAAGCATTGCACACATCAAATAAAATGGAAACAGAAACAAACAAACCCAGCAATATCATTTCATTTTATACATTTGTTACATGTAATTGATCCTGACAAAATTACAGTACTTCCGGTGATAATGTAAATGTTCCATTAGTTTTATGAAATTAGAAATGGCATAAGGCATCTCATGGTGAAAATTTTATGTAAATCGAATAATAATTGCCACTTTTATAGACCAAAAACCTTGAAAAGTGACGTGTAGAAAATCGTCTATTTCTCGGCAACCGTACAAGTTAGAAACCATTTTTTGGTATTTATATGACCGTATGGGTTTAATCTATTTGTTGATTAGAATCAAATATCATAATTGTATAAACATTACAAATCAGACTCATTTGAATAAAATATCTGTTTTGAAGGCTTAAAATACAGTTTTTGCAAAAATGACGTTACTTCCGGTGATAATGAAAACGTTAAATTAGTTTTATAACATCGTCTATGACATTAGGCTTCAAAGGGTGAAAATTTTATGAAAATCGAATAATAATTAACACTTTTATGGGCCAAAAACCTTCAAAAGTGACTTTTAGAAAATCGCCTATATCTCGGCAACCGAACAAGTTAGAAACAATCTTATAATATCTTTTTGACCGTATGAGTTTTGTTAATATGTGAATTTAAACCAAAAGTTGATTTTATTATTATATGTGACATAATTCTTGGTTGAAAAAAATATCGATTTCAAAAGTTAAAAATTGAGTTTTTGACTAAATGACGTCACTTCCGGTGTCAATTTTAAATAGTAATCAACATGATATAACGCACACTTGCTTTCTGAATCAAATGATGTCACTTTTGTGAATATCCATTAATAATTGACTATTTTACAGGCAAAATTGCGAAAACAGTGACTTATGCAAAACTGCCCTTTTCTCGGCAACTGCTTATATTACAAACTAATTTTTACATACATTCTCTTCGTATGGATTATAGCTACAAGTTTATAAAAGTTATGTAAAAATATTTTAAAATCTGAAAAGCCTGAATGGGTTGTAAATAGGTCAATTTTACGCCTTTTTTCACCCCTTAATCCAATTTGCTAGAAAATGAAATAGAAATTAAAAAAACTGCTTCCGCCATTTTTTGCGCCTTAAAAGGACACACTCTTTGAGTCATATAATTTTTCAAAAAAATAATATTTGTTTTTGAAGATCGTAAAAAACTGTCAAAATTGTAGTTTTTGGTAAAATTATGCCACTTCCGGTGCCGACAGATAACACTTTCGGTAATAAAAAAAATGACAATTGAGACAACGAAGCATATGAACTTTGTTTTATACAAATCGAACAATAAAAAATTAATCTAGGACTGAAAAACTAAATTAGCCAATGGCGGCCAAGGAAAATTACTGAGACAAAAAATTTTAACATTTTTGCGCTAGTCAGATGACTCTTTAATTCTGTGCACAATACGACTAAAAAATATTCATAAATAAAAAAGTTTTTTGTAAAATTTTAAATTTTCGAAATTTGGCGCCTAATATCTTCGAAGATTTGCCGAAAATCAAAAATCGAAAGTAGCGTAGCTATGTGCCCTGTCTCAGACTATGCCAAAATGTATCGAAAGTTAAAATCCAATGATTATTGTTAAAATTACTGCAATATTTTCAAAAACGATAACTTCGGTGATTTCGGACATTTCGCATTGTCGCAGAACGTTCAAAATAGCTTTATCCTCTAAGTCACACCCACTTTCCCAGTAAAACCGAAGAAATCGTAACGATGCGACACGTAGTTGCTGAGATCTACTCAAATTGGAATCTGAATAATAATAATAATAATAATAATAATAAGAATAATAATTTTAACAAAAACAATAGTGTTTCACACAAGCTACGCAGTGTGAAACCCTAACTAGACCTGCATGCAGGAATGACGGGTTTCACTGGTGCCATGTTACCTTTGAACTTGAACTTGTGTCAATTTCGGTGCCACGTTACTCTTGAACATATGTCACTTCCGGTACCAATGAAACCAATATACAGGTTTCCACATAAGAATTGCACACATCAAATAAAATGGAAACAGAATCAAACAAATCCAGCAATATCATTTCATTTTATACATTTGTTACATGTAATTGATCCTGACAAAATTACAGTACTTCCGGTGATAATGTAAATGTTCCATTAGTTTTATGAAATCAGAAATGGCATAAGGCATCACATGGTGAAAATTGTATGTAAATCGAATAATAATTGCCACTTTTATAGACCAAAAACCTTGAAAAGTGACGTGTAGAAAATCGTCTATTTCTCGGCAACCGTACAAGTTAGAAACCATTTTTTGGTATTTATATGACCGTATGGGTTTAATCTATTTGTTGATTGGAATCAAATATCATAATTGTATAAACATTACAAATGAGACTCATTTGAATAAAATATCGGCTTTGAAGGCTTAAAATACAGTTTTTGCCAAAATGACGTTACTTCCGGTGATAATGAAAACTTTAAATTAGTTTTTTAACATCGTCTATGACATTAGGCTTCAAAGGGTGAAAATTTTATGAAAATCGAATAATAATTGACACTTTTATGGGCCAAAAACCTTCAAAAGTGACTTTTAGAAAATCGCCTATATCTCGGCAACCGAACAAGTTAGAAACAATTTTATGATATCTTTTTGACCGTATGAGTTTTGTTAATATGTGAATTTAAACCAAAAATTAATTTTATTATTATATGTGACATAATTCTTGGTTGAAAAAAATATCGATTTTAAAAGTTAAAAATTGAGTTTTTGACAAAATGACGTCACTTCCGGTGTCAATTTTAAATAGTAATCAACATGATATGACGCACACTTGCTTTTTGAATCAAATGATGTCACTTTTGTGAATATCCATTAATAATTGACTATTTTACAGGCAAAATTACGGAAACAGTGACTTATGCAAAACTGCCCATTTCTCGGCAACTGCTTATTTTAGAAACTAATTTTAACATACATTCTCTTCGTATGGATTATAGTTACAGGTTTATAAAAGTTAAGTAAAAATATTTTAAAATCTGAAAAGCCTGAATGGGTTGTAAATAGGTCAATTTTACGCCTTTTTTCACCTCTTAATCCAATTTGCTAGAAAATGAAATAGAAATTTAAAAAACTGCTTCCGCCATTTTTTGCGCCTTGAAAGGACACACTCTTTGAGTCATATAATTTTTCCAAAAAATAATATTTGTTTAAGAAGAAGGAAACTAACCGTCAAAATTGTAGTTTTTGGTAAAATTATGCCACTTCCGGTGCCGACAGATAATACTTTTGGTAATAAAAAAAATGACAATTGAGACAACGAAGCATATGAACTTTGTTTTATACAAATCGAACAATAAAAATTTAATCTAGGACTGAAAAAGTGAATTAGCCAATGGCGGTCATGGAAAATTACTGCGACAAATTTTTTTAACATTTTTGCGCTAGTCAGACGACTCTTTAATTCTGTGCACAACACGACTAAAAAATATTTATAAATAAAAAAGTTTTTTGTAAAATTTTAAATTTTCGAAATTTGGCGCCTAATATCTTCGAAGATTTGCCGAAAATCAAAAGTCGAAAGTAGTGTAGCTATGTGCCCTGTCTCCGGCTATGCCAAAATGTATCGAAAGTTAAAATCCAATGATTATTGTTAAAATTACTGCAATATTTTCAAAAACGATAACTTCGGTGATTTCGGACATTTCGCATTGTCGCAGAACGTTCAAAATAGCTTTATCCTCTAAGTCACACCCACTTTCCCAGTAAAACCGAAGAAATCGTAACGATGCGACAAGTAGTTGCTGAGATCTATTCAAATTGGAATCTGAATAATAATAATAATAATAATAATAATAATAACTAGACCTGCAAGCAGCACTGAACCGGCTTTCAGGAATCATACAGGAACTTTCTTATACCATAGCCGATCCATTGAGCTACCAAACTATACTTTAGTTGTTTTGCTTCAGTGACACCCTCTATCATATGTAAAAGTAATATTTGCTGGCGAAAAGACCGGTCAAAATTGTAAATTATGGCAAAATTACGTCACTTCCGGTACCGAAAGATATTTTTATAGGTGAAAAATAAGTCGAAAATTCGCAACACACAAAATACAAACTTTGTTTTATACATATTGGGCAATAAATAATTACCCTATAACCCATAAACTGAAATTAAGAAGGTAAAAAACTTAAAAGTGACCCTGGGAAAATTGGCTATTATTCGACAAGGGAACATGCTAGAAGGCTTTTTTTCATATCAATATGATGGTATTGATTCAATCTTACTGCCCATTAGAGTCAGACGTTATCAAGTTAAACGAATAATAAATATAAATCCCTTCAAAAAAATGTTTGTTTTGAAGGCTAAAAATACGTTTTTTGCAAAAATTACATTACTTCCGGTGATATTGAAAATGTTAACTTAGTTCATAGAAGCCATAATTGGCATAAGGCATCAAATGGTAAAAAAATTATAAAAATCGAATAATAATTGAGACTTTTATAGACCAAAAACCTTGAAAAGTGACTTATAGAAGATCGCCTATTTCTCTGTAACCATACAAGTTAGAAACCATTTTGTGGTATCTGTATGGTCGTATGGCTTCATTCTATTCGTTGATGGGAATCAAATATCATAATTTTAAAAATATTATAAGGCAGACTCATTTGAATAAAATATTTGTTTTTTGGGTTAAAAATACAGTTTTTGCCCAAATGACGTCATTTCCGGTCACAGTGAAAATGTAAAATTGACTTGACCTAGTCCAAATTGGCATTAGGCATCAAATGGAAAAAAAATATTGCAAATCGAATGATAATTCACTCTTTTATAGGCAAAATAACGTGAAAAGTGATGCATGCAAAATTGCATATTTCTCGGCAACTGCTCATATTACAAACTAATTTTCGCATACATTCTCTTCGTCTGGATTATTGCTACGAGTTTATGAAAATTACAAATAAATATTTCAAAATATGAAGACGCTGAATGAATTGTAAATAACTGAATTTTACACTTTATTTTACATTTTATTCGAAATTGCCCGAAAATGAAATTGAAATTAAAAAATCTGAGCTAAGGATTTTGTGCATCTTTGCAGGGTGCATCCTTTTAGTTATATCAGTTTTGAAAAAAAAATGTTTGCTTTCAAAAAGTGGTACCGAACTGTCAAAATTGTAGTTTTTGTTAATATTACGTCACTTCCGTTGCCGACAGAAAAATTTCACCGTGACATAAAAAATAACAATTGGGACCACGGAGCATATGAACTTTGTTTTATACAAATCGAACAATAAATAATTTTTCTGGGTACGAAAAACTAAATTCGCCGATGGCGGCTAACGCAAATTACCCAGACATTTTTTTTCTCATTTCTGCTCAAGTACGATGATATTTTAACCCAGTGTAAAATATCACCAAAAAATATTCATAAATAAAAAAGATTTTCGTAAAAAAAATAATTTTTTTCAAAATATCGGACATTTTTTCGACTACTTCCAGTTTTACGATCGTTGTTGTGATAGCTTTACGAAGTTCTTTGGATACTTAACTTTCTGTACCAGAAGTGTCAGAAACATCCATTGAGCAGTTTTGGAAAAAAAGATAAATAAAAGAGCGTTTACAAAAATTTAACGATTTTTCAATTTTTTTCAAAGTTTGATGCCATTTTTGGACCACCTATATTATTTCAATGCTTTTCATTTTGGATTCACTATATAGACAACCGATGGGACTTTGAGTTAGAAAAGTTTCAGAAAAATCTGCGGCGTCGTTTTCGAGAAAAGGGCGTCTCAGAATGTTAAAAAATCGGAAAATACTAGATTTTCGGCATACAATAATTTATTTCCTTACCATCGATATCGGATTATTTTGATACCATATGATGGTCCATTAATAGGGCTATCCAACGACACTTTAGTTCTTTTGGTCCGCTATTACCTAAGGGAGAAATCAAGTTTTTCGCAAGTGCGACAATGTTTTTAACCTTTTTTTTCATTTTTTGAATACTTCCGGTATGGTTATTATTGTCGGTATAGTTTTAATAACCGGTTTGGGCACTAAAATAGCCACAGTGCTCTGTAATGATATATTACATTATCTGATCAGATAAAATGCCCCTGAGAAATCCTAGGTTCAAAAGTGCCAAAAATGCAAAAAATTTAAAATATCGAAAATTAAATTTCAATAACTACATACATATTATACATCGTTAGAATCGTAATTAGGTCAGCTATCTGAATATACAATCGTTTTTTGGAAATCTTTGAAAATAAAAAAATAGCAGAGCATTTTCCAAAATTTCACGATTTTTCGACTTTTTTCGATTTTCAGTCCGTTATTTCACCTATTCCAGATATTTCAAAGTCTTATTGGATGGCTTCATGCAAAATACCTCCGAAAGGACTCTCGATAGAAAAAATTACAAAAAAAGTTGCGGTTAAGTTTTCGAGATACAGGCGTCCAAAAACGCTCCAAATCAGAAAATACTTGATTTTCAGCGTGCCATATTTTGCTGCCTGCTCATCGTATCCGTACGAGTTGGGTATCATACGATAGCACAATCCTAGTGCAGTCCAATGGTACCCTAATTTCTTTAATCCATTGATATCGGGCGGAGAATTCGCGTTTTTCCCCAAAATATCCATTTTTTGCATTTTTTTCAAAATATTGCACATTATTTCGACCACTTCCGGTTTAAGGATTCTTGTCGAAATTGCTTTATACGTTGGTATTGGACTATAACTTCATGTTCTAGAAGTTTCAGAAACGTCAATTCTACCATAAAACGAAACCCGAGCTGACAAAATGGGAAGAAAATTCGAAAAAAATCGAAAAATAAAGGGCGATAACTCTGAATGAAACTTATATTACTGGAATCGGATGGACTTCAGGTATCCAAAAATGTAGGTCAAATTTTAAAATTTTGAAAAATGACAAAAATGGTCTCGTAAACAACATGTTTTCAATTTTCGAACGATAAAAGTCATAGACGAATGTTCGAAATTGAAAAATGTGAGATAGCCATTGTCTCAGAAAAGATTCAGGGATTCCAAAAATGTAATTTGTTTGAAAATGGATAACGAATTGACGAAACTATGGCCGATTTTCAATTTTTAGACAACGTGCAAAGTTCGGTCACTTCCGGTATGCGCAGAAATTTCAAAAATATTTTATCAAGTAGCCACCACATGGTTTCCCAATAGAAAATCTAATTCCAGATCGATATCTGTTTTCGATCATGGAGATCTAGGCCCCCGCGGTAAATAATAATAATAATAATAATAATAATAATAATAATAATAATAATAATTTTAGTAATCTCAATAGGCTTTCAGACGAAAGTCTGAAAGCCTAACTAGATCTGCTACTGTCCCATGCAGATATGAAAGCTTTCATATTCATGGTCACGTGTCATTGATTGTATCAAGTATCCTAAATAAAAGGATAAGAAGAAAAAATTATCAAAATTGGTCAAAAACTCGCGAAGTTACAAATCTAAATATAGTATGAAACATTGCACCCAGTCATAACAATAATCTGAAATCAGCCGTGGGAGGAAACCGAAGGACACGGAGAAAACCCACGAGGTTGGACACCATACTCCATGTCACGTGCAACCTGGAAATCGAAACGATGCCGGTTGACTCAATGACAGACGTTACGATACAGCGCGCACATGCTAACCATACAGCCATTCAGGCTCCCTAAAATCGATAAATTGCTGACTTATAGCAAGAAACATTTCAACCGGGCATTTCAATCGAAACAACGCCAGTTGACTCAATGACAGACGTTACGATACAGTGCGCAGGTGCTAACCATTTAGCCACGCAACCTCCCTAAATTTGGCAAATTGCTGACCTACAAGGAGAAACATTTCAACCGGGCGGAATTTTCTATTTTAACAGTTTAATTTGCACGGTACCTTTAATTATCAACCGAATATTACAAAACTTTTAAAAATAAGCCCCCCCCCCCCCCTGACCAGCTTAATTGTTCGCAATAAACGTTTGCCCCCTAAAATGAGCAAATTGGTGACTTTAATGTGAGAAACATTACTACCGGGCGAAATTTTCTGTTTTATCACTTTTACAGTACAGTACAACCGATTATTACAAAACTTTAAAAATAAAAGAGAAAGAGATAAATGCGGCTTAACCTCCATTCGACACAAACTAACATATAGATGGGACGAAAAACCAAGGTCCGGTGTACACATTGGAGTGCACGTAAAATATCCCTAAGCAGTTGGAATTCGATACTGTTGAATAAGCTCTATACGATGACTATGCAAACCATTATTAATCGATGAAGGTGTTAAAATGTACACAATATAAACAGTATTAATCTAAATCAATAACATAAATGATTAAAAATATTTTTTTTAGATGGTTTTAAAATAGAAAACAAATAATTATATCAAATCAAACCTATTCAATTTCAATTAATATGAGGACTGGCTGCAAAGTTCTAAGCCTATGTGTGCAAGACCTATATATTGTTGATGTTTCCTTTTATTTTTCTATATAGTTTCCATCAAAGCTCAATTTTTTCATCAGTTATTTACGGTGATTTTGGATTCGCAAAACGTTTTGAAAATATATTGATTCCAAGGCCACCACCCATTTTTGAAAGGAGGCTAACCAGAAAAGTAAAATAGATCACAAAATCACGAAGTAACACAGCTGTCAAGGTCAATTTTTTCATCAGTTGTTTTCGGTGATTTTGGATTCGCAAAACGTTTTGAAAATATATTGATTCCAAGGCCACCACCCATTTTTGAAAGGAGGCTAACCAGAAATGTATTGATTTCCCAGATTTGAGACAAAATCGCGAAACTGCGATCCATTTGATTATTTTCAAGCTGTTAATCGGAGTTATTCACGCGAAAACAACTTTGTCGGCACGGAAAACATCAAAGGCGAAATTTGAAATTTTGAAATTTGCAAATACCAAAAATTCGACAATGAGCTAGGCTATCCCCAAATGTATTAATTTCAAAGATAAGAAACGAATTCAACAAACTACGGTCTGTTCTGATAATTTACATGCCCGTTAATGTCCATTTTTCACTATTTCTGATATTCAATTCAATATGGTGACTATCCATTGACTTAAATCAAAATTCTACTGCCAACATTTTATAGCCATCCCTTCAAGGATTCAGAAAATATAACCCCCGTGTCTGTATGTAAAATAGCAAAATGGCGTTTGAGGTTTTTACATTTCAAGATGGTGGCACTTCCGGATTGAGCTACAAACTCCATTTTTTGTGTACTTATCAGTGGTCTCGTAGCTAGTACCTAAAAAAAAATTCAAGATGATTTGATCTATATTTCGTCGATTTTTTTGAAAATTTCGATCCTCAATTTCTCCAAGGGGAGATAATTTAGAAAATTTCCAAAGTATTTTTTCAAGTCGCATCATTAAGGTTTACTTACATATTAAATTTCATGAAAATCGTAAAACTACTAAAGAAGTTGTCGAGTTGGTCTAAACTTCCGGTTCGAAATCACAGCGACGAATTTTCGAAATTCGAAAATCCGAAATTGCAGATTTGAAGTAAATGTCTCAAAGTACTCATAGAAAAAAGAATTAATTAAATAGGTCAAATAGTCACAAAGTTACAGCATTGTAGGTCAAAAGCATTCGTTCGTAAAATTCGGTGATTTTGGATTCGAAAAACGTTTTGAAAATATATTTAATCAAGGTTCGCACCCCATTTTTGGGGGGGTAGGTCAAAGTTTTAGAAAGATCCTATGGTTAGATTCTAAAAAATATCCCTAAGCAGTTGGAATTCGATACTGTTGAATAAGCTGTATACGATGACTAAATGTGTAGATTGTAGTCACCCACACTGCATGTGTCGCTTAACAATGAAAGGATGCCGTTTTCAATGTTCGATCCTTTTGTTCTTCTACTCCTGATATGTTGGATTGTTGATCGATGGTTTTATATGAAAGACTACCAATAAGACTCTTTGTAGAAGAAGTTCCCAAAAAATATTAAGTTGACTTTACGAGAAAGACCTCTAAACATGCTCCAAATTGTAAAAATACGACTTTTTGGATTTTCAATCTCTTTTTTTCGCCTATCCCTGATATTTAAAATAAATGATACAATGATTTCACACAACAGGCTAGCTATTGGACTCTCTATTGACAAAAGTTTCACAGCCCTCCCTTCATTATAACCGAAGTTATCGTGCCCTAAAGAATCAACAAATCAGCATGCCCATCTCTGCTTACCCTTGGCAGAAAATGCTCATCTTTGGACTCAATCATGACATTGTCCTAGTGAACGTCTACACCAAGTTTGAACATTCTAGCTCAATTAGAAGGAGAGTTATTGTGTTTCAAAGTCTCGGCCCTTCAAATTGCTACTACTTTTCATTTTCAATTCAAAATGGTGACCATCACGTGACCGAAATCAAAATTCTGCTCCCTATGATTTTTGGGCCATCCTTCAAGGATTCAGAAAATATAACTCCCGTGTCTGTAAGTAAAATAGCAAAAAAGCCTTAGGGATTTTTCATGTTTCAAGATGGTGGCACTTCCGGTTCGATCGACAAACTCCATATTTTGTGTAGGAATCAGTAATTACTTGTCGAGTATCGAAAATTTTTTTTAGGTCATTCTGACCTATATTTCGACGATTTTTTTGAAAACTTTGATCCTTAATTTCACCAAGGGGAGATAATTTAGAAAATTTCTAATTATATTTTTGAAGTCACATCGGTAAGATCTACTTGTATACTAAATTTCATGAAAATCGTACAACTATTAAAGAAGTTGTCAAATTGGTCTAAACTTCCGGTTCGAAATCACAGCGACGAATTTTCGAAATACGAAAATGTGAAACTGCAGATGAAAACGATTTTTTTCAAGGTATTCAAAGAAAAAAGAATTAGTAAAATCGGTCAAAAAATAACAAAGATACGACTATGCATTGTCAGTTTTTTCGTTCGTAAAATTCGGTGATTTCGGATTCGTAAAACGTTTTGAAAATACATTTAATCAAGGTTCGCACCCCATTTTTGGGGGGGTAGGTCAAAATTTCAGAAAGATCCTATGGATAGATTCTGAGAAATCCGATTTGCAGAAAACACACAAAAAAAAAAATAATAATAATAATAACTTTAACAGAAACAATAAGCTTTCATATGTAATACATATGAAAGCTTAATAAGAATAATAATTTTAACAAAAACAATAGTGTTTCACACAAGCTACGCAGTGTGAAACCCTAATAATTTTAACAAAAACAATAGTGTTTCACACAAGCTACGCAGTGTGAAACCCTAAAAAATTGCATGAATCAATCGAAAATTGAATACTGTAGCTTTGTCCATCAATGAATACAATATATACATTTGTGTTTATTTAAGTTCAGATACAGACTTTGATGTTTTGGGCTTTATTCCATCTATAATTGTTGTAACTATATACCCTTGAGGAATGAGATCAGCCTACTACAAACTGGTTAGAAATGGCGACATTCAACATAAAGACAAGTACCAAGTGTCTACTTGATGTACAGTGAAATGATGTAACTTTGTTGGGAAGCAAATCACATCATTCATTCTGGATTATCTGTCACGCAAACACCAACCTTAATTTTGCTGTCATGAATTAATAATGATGTCTTTTAAGCAGTACTTTAAATTATTGAGTTGTTGAAAGAAGATGAATAGTTTAATTTTGTACTTCTTGTGATTAGATTTTGATGGCATTTAAAAGTCAATGAAATTATTGTATATTCTTTCCTTTTTGTCCCCCGCCTTGGTGTATATGCTTATTAGGTCAATGCCTTGATGGAGTTCGAAGATGAGCATTTTCCGCTTAGGGTAAGCAGAGATAAGCAATTTGATTGGTTGATGCTTTGGGACACGATAACTTTAGTTCTAATTAAGTGAGATTGATGAAACTTGGTGTATAGTTTCATTATAGTAATACCTTGACTAAGTTCGATAATGAGCATTTTCTGCTGAGGGTAAGCAGAGCGATACGCAATTTGATTGGTCGAGACTTTGGGACACAATAACTCTCCTTCTAATTTAGTTAAAATGTTCAAACTTGGTGTATATGCTTATTAGGTCAATGCCTTGATGGAGTTCGAAGATGAGCATTTTCCGCTTAGGGTAAGCAGAGATAAGCAATTTGATTGGTTGATGCTTTGGGACACGATAACTTTAGTTCTAATTAAGTGAGAGTGATGAAACTTGGTGTATAGTTTCATTACAGTAATACCTTGACTAAGTTCGATAATGAGCATTTTCTGCTCAGGGTAAGCAGAGCGATACGCAATTTGATTGGTCGAGACTTTGGAACACAATAACTCTCCTTCTAATTGAGTTAAAATGTTCAAACTTGGTGTATATGCTTATTAGGTCAATGCCTTGATGGGGTTCGAAGATGAGCATTTTCCGCTTAGTGTAGGCAGAGATAAGCAATTTGATTGGTTGATGCTTTGGGACACGATAACTTTAGTTCTAATTAAGTGAGAGTGATGAAACTTGGTGTATAGTTTCATTACAGTAATATCTTGACTATGATCGATAATGAGCATTTTCTGCTCAGGGTAAGCAGAGCGATAAGCAATTTGATTTGCCGAGACTTTGGAACACAATAACTCTCCTTCGAATTGAGTTAAAATGTTCAAAATTGGTGTGTATGCTTATTAGGTCAATGCCTTGATGGAGTTCGAAGATGAGTATTTTCTTTTTAGGGTAGGCAGAGATAAGCAATTTTTGGATGACACTTCGTGTTCAGTTTGATTGGTCGATACGTTTGAAAAAAATAAATGTGCGATTAATTAATATGTGTCATCTATTTATTTTGGGATTTCGGCGGGGGACATCAGCCTCACTGTTGGCTTGTTTAATAAAAGCTAGTAGACATGTGCATGTTTATTTAGCAAAATGATGAAATTTTAAATTTGTGTCTGGAGAAAGGAACAAGTTAACAGAGAAAACTCAAAACTTGTTATCTCTTAAATGTCCTTATTTATTACCATAACTTCTATGTTATTGCTGTAGCTTAACATGCCTCCTTTATTTGGAAACTTCTAACAGTTTGTGTCTGGAGGAAGCAACAAGTTAACGAAGAGAACTGAGATTCTACTTTCATTTTCTGTTAAATATCTTTAATTAAAGAAGTACAATGACGTGAATGTTACTGCCATATCTTGACACACTTTTATTATTTGGGGGAAACTCCTGCAAATTATGTGTACAAGTTTTCAAGCCACGTCCACAGGTGCACAATAGCCTCAGTCTGTAATCTATTCAATGATTTGTGAAACGAAACAGTTTGTAGGCTATAGTGAGTAAGGAAACAAGCCACATAGTTTAATCAGAACTACTCAGACTAAAATAATTCAATATCTTGTTGAGAATTATTCTATTATCAGTCATTATATATGTCTCCAACACCGTAGGGAATCCAGTTTTAATAATAATTCTTAATAATTAGTCAAATTTTGTACAGAGCATTTGATGATGTATATATGTGACATGATTAGCTAACAGGGGGGGAGGGCATATTTTAGGAATATATAGTTATGCCAGCCTAGCTGGTGACACTGAGCCCAGACTTCTGTCCTTCAAAGGTTTGACCTATTGATTTTTATACACCAACATTTTAATGTGTTCTATGCCAGCCTAGTTGGTGACACTGAGCCCAGACTTCTGTCCTTCAAAGGTTTGACCTATTGATTTTTATACACCAACATTTTAATGTGTTCTATGTTCTCTCTGTCTGATCATCCATCGAGCTGTCTATCCATTGTTCAGACTACAATTGATATGGTTTGTCTATCTCATTGAAATAAAAATGTGTAATAATTCACAATAATTTTCAATAATGAATTCCACAGTTATTCCCCTTTCTTACAAAATCTTGTTAGCAATATTGAGGCTTTAATTAAGATGCAATTTTTCTGAAATATATTGCCTATATAAAGGAAGATCCCTATATTGATTTGATCTTTCTCAAATTTTTGGATCTCTAAGCTATATAAAAGAAAAACCCCATTGATTTTTGATGAAAATGTCTAAAGTTAATAATTTTCAACAAATATCAATTAGCACCTTAAAGGTTTTAGTTATCATGTTGGAAGTTGGAATCAAAGAGGTTTTAGTTATGTTAGCACGTAAGAGGTTTTAGTTATGTCAGCACCTTAATTTAGTTATGATGTTATCAACACCTTAGTGGTTTTAGTTATCATGTTAGCCTCTTTAAGGTTTTAGTTATGATCTGATCTTTTAGAATTTTTATATTATGTTGTTTAGCTCATAAACTGCTTGGAGGACTTAGGTGCTGGTGAGCGTGTTTAGTTGCCCATGTTCTTAATTAGTTTCTGAGTAACAGCTAAATAAATATTTTTCACATTAACATCTTTCAAATTAAATTGTATTCTTCAAAATCATGATTCAAATGAAATAGAAGGGTAAGAAAGATGTCAGATGTGACAAAAACACCACATCAAGAAGACAAAGCAGCTCTTGATCTCCTATCAAGAGAAAATAAATGCATTAACCGACAAACTTTTTGTGTAATATATCAAAGGCTTAATTTGGTCTAATTTGTGGTCACAAAGAGGGTTCACTCAAATTATTGAATTGAGCTTTACCAGATTGATCTATAAAATGGTATATTCTATTAATTTCTAATTAGGTGTCCATTTATTTTGGTTCATGTTGGTAATTTAAACAATACTTCAAAAATAAATAACATTTATTGGGAATCAAAATTGACAGAAGACCTTTATTCTGACAAATCACTGTGGCCAAACTAATCCCAATCTGTCATAAAAAAGCAGTCGATCAAGAAGTAATGTTGGTTTATACTAGTCAGCTTGCCCTGTACTTAAACAGTCTTTCGTCAAAGGTCAGTATATCCACTTATACTTTTGTGATTGGATCGAACACAAGATAATCAGATATCAATAAGAACTAATATTGATATCTGATATTAAATTAAATATGATACTCCTCATCAAATTCCAACTGAAAGGTTCTTTAATGCGAGGGACTAATTGTTTTTTTATGTTTCAATTAACGGTTCATTTTATGAGTTTCCCCACCTTACACTTTGTTGAGGATTTAAATAATTTCCAGGGCTATTTGTTATAATGATTTTTGAGTGATTCAAGGATACAAAACCAACATACATGTATTCAGAAGATAAATGTGGCAATTGATCTATTAGTTGTGTATGAGACCTAAAATCTGTGACCATTTTGTGGGGAAGTTGTTTTTTCTATGAAAAAAAAACCCCAGCTGAAGCAATTGAGCTTGTTTGTTTCTCTCTAAAATGCTGGCGAAATCCGCTAGAAGTCCAAATTCAAAATGGCTTTCAAATTTGGCGGGGGAAAAATATAAATTTATTTAAAAAAAGACTCCTGAGGTGACTATTCCTATGTTTTAACTCTTAAATGATCCAGAGGTTTGACATCATAACGTCATAAAAACCTGCGTCATAATAGACAATAGTGCTAAAATATAGGTATACATTTTCAAATCATATTATTAAATATAACAACTGAAAATAGCCCCTTCATGTAAACGGATTAAATAATCTAAAATGCCATTTGCATAAATATGAATTTTATACAAAAAAATTAATTTAGACATTTCTTGCAAAATTCACATAGCCATATAGATCTTATGGTTATTTCTTTTCCTTTTTTTTTCTGTTCAGCCTAAAAATTATTTATCACGAATCTCTTTTAATTTAAGCTTATTAAAATTTAATAGCTTCTATCATGTTCTAAACTATAAATAACTACACCACCGATAAAATCTGAATCACTGTAGGGATGGTAATCCGTCGTAAGGAGAACGTTGTTGTATAGGCCTAGATATAACACTGTTTTATTATAATTTTTCAAGAAGAAACAGTAAGATTTTTAACTGTCAAAATGTCGAACAGAAAGTAAACAAATGAGAATTAACTCTCACTGTGCTAGGAACGTTGCATTCGGCTAACTGGTTTTGTCGACAAATTTTGCCGTGGGTACTTAACGGTAACATAGGTGTCGACAAAAGTTTTATTATAATTTTTCAAGAAGAAACAGTAAGATTTTTAACTGCCAAAATGTCGAACAGAAAGTAAATGAGAAAAGACCGTCTGTTTATAAGGGAAGTAAGTAACTCATTCGGCTAAGTGGTTTTGTCGACAAAAGTCGCCGTGGGTACTTAACGGTAAAGTCATAAGTGTCGACAAAAGTTGGCGTGGGTCAGTTAAGAGTTACAGGTCTTTGAATCGAAATATTCACCAAGTAGATAATTTTTCCTTTTCTATATACTTAGTTGCAGTGAATAACTCATCGCAGTTGCAGTGAATAACTCATCGTTTGTAAATCTTGATTGAGAGATACATTTGAATTTCGTAATTTGGGAATGTAACATACAATAATACGGAAGAATGATATATTCACGATTGCGAAAAAACCCCAACAATTCTCACAAACACAAAGAATTGAACTTGATAGAAAAGGAATGAAAATTTTATTATGCAAACCTGTGGCAGACACCGGAACCACTAGACGCAGAAATACAATGAGTACATTTTTTATAGGCTAATACTCAAGCCAAAGCTTTTGTCCTTTGGACTCTTGACTTGACAAAACCCTCAAAATGCAAAATGGCTCATTATTTATAAACCCACAGTGCTAGACATGAATATGTATATAATATGATCAACATTATCACTGGATCACATTTTCCCCCAATTGTAGGCATCTTAAAAAACCTCCTCAAATGTCTGATCCTCACCCCATACCAAAATCTGTGTGCTCGGGTGGCGATATTCTCCTGATTAAATCAGTGGTACTTCATTGTATTTCATAGTATATAGATATATGTAGTAAAAATATAAACTTACCTTTGTGGGTGAAAAAATGACCATTATTTGTTAAACTTTTCCCTAAGAAAAGTTTGAAATGATAGTGGAATGAGTCCCTTTAATGTATCAATTTCAAACTCTTATTTTATCTTTTAATGAAAATATTGATGTAAGAGCATCGTGTATTGAAAGTGTAAAAAGCTGTGAAGCGAAACAAACATGAAAAAAGTGTATCAATTGTTACCATCATATTATTGATTTTTGGTTTCCTGATTTTCTGTCTATTGATTGGGAGATGTAAAACTTAATTCCTCTGCATGTATATATATAGTTACATTGTATTGATGTTATACAGAAGTTCTCTTCAAGCATAAATAATGCAGCTCTAAACAGAACTTGATACAAAAATTCACACTATCCTGTACAAATCCTATCAACTTTTTCTACTGGTGCATTTATTTATTCTTTCATTGTGGCTATGTCGGTGATTATATTACTAACCAGAATGTAAATTCATAACTGCATGAAACAATGTGAAGGGTATTTCTAAACACGAATGTCCTGAAACAATTAGGCAATTTAGTCAAGAGGATTGACAAGAAAAATACACAGCTTTGGCATAGCTTTATAATTTCTCTATTTCCACTAAAATATCCGGAACCAATTATAGTCTTGAATAAGACATACTAAGTTATTAGCTGGTAAAGTTAAACATTAACTCTAACAGCTAGGTTTGATCGTTTTTGCTTGATGTTCTGAATCTTAATTCTCACCAAAGAGAATTACTGTTTTATCAACAATGGCCTGTGACAACTTGAAACAGTACAATGATATATAGCTTCAACATTTTTCAAAAACCAGTGCACAAAATAGTTAATTTGAAATAACTCGGTTATAGCAGAGCTGGGCAGTAGACTAGCAGCTAAAAGAATGATGAGTGATAGATTCTCATTGGGATACTGCCCAGTGACAAAACCTAGGTCACCAGAAAGGCATCTTATAGCCAGGTTAAAAAGTTGGTGTGTAAATCCTCGCATGGTTAGCATGGAATGTATGTTTGTGATATACAGTTGTTATCTCTAGAGGCAAACAACGTCAGATACAAGGAACATAATTAGTTTTTCTATAAGAAGAGCTTCAAGGTAAAGAAAGGCAACTGAAATCAATATGGATATTGTCATCTAGGGACTGATTTGAAAATAACAAAAATGTATACATAGAAATGTCTACAAAATACCCAAAATATTTTTTAATGTTGTATCCATTGTGAAAACAAATTTCAAACTTTCGATACCTTAATCTTTTTTGTTTTACAATTTAGACGGTGTTGTATTATTGATGTTATCTCTACATCCAGACGCTATAATCTGGTAATATATATAATGATTTTGATGGCAACTAAGATCAATGTCTTCTGTTTGTAGACCATACAATCAAAAATCCTACATGTTATTATTGTGTAATAATTGATTGGATATAAATATACCATGATAAAGGGAAATAAAACTGTAGACGCCATTAAGACAAAAATACGAGCAATCCTGTTCTGCCAAAATTCTCACACAATTGCACTAATTTTGAATCAAACAGGCAAATTTTGATATAAATTCATCGGAGATAGTTCCCAAAGAGAGATCTTATTATTCAATATCAACAAATTCAATATAAGTTAGCTTCATCTCTGAGACTGTACCTTGTATTAAAGAAAGAATTGACGGGTTAGATTTTTCTAAACGCAAAATGTGCTAAAAGTTTAATCATTTTATTTTTGACTGTGCATGTTTCCTTTATTTGACAAAGTTACTATATGTGATATTGTGGTTGACCATGGTGACAGTAAGTGTCAGAGTACCTTGATCAAAGCCTTCCCTTTGTCTCAGTTCTTGATAACAACAATGAATAAGGTTAAACCAAATATGAATGAAGGTATCTGGCTGCTTGTATATATTAGCTAGAGCACAGTGATCAACATTGAATAACAAAATTAGTTTTTGTACTATTGTTAATTGATAAACAATGGCAAGTCAAAAAGTTCAAGCATCCAATAAATTATTTAAATATATTCTGTTCTGGAGCTGTGTGCATTACATTTTGTATATAACAATGGTTCAAAATTGTTTGTTCATTTCGCTGTTGCAAATAAGATATGGTCATTTAATTTCCCACAACTAATAATATATGAATGAATAAATGAATTGTTCCATAAATTTGAAATATTTCTAGAAACAAGCCTAAGCTCTTGATCTTACATGTATACAGATGTGCTATTCAGGCATGCTTCTGGACTATTTTATCCTTTTGATGGTTGCAAATCATAACCATCATCTGATCGGCACCCTCAGAGAACAAAGTCACTTTCAGTATGAAACATCACTATTATTTACAGATAAAATTGTTGGAGAGGAAGGATGATTGGTTATGTGGCAATAGGTGTATAGATCAGAGATTTACAAAAGCTGGCTGAAAAGTTATAAGCCAATCTGTAAAAGACATATAAAAGGTTGATGATTTCCATTTTTTCTACCCTTCGAGGTGTACACCCTTATGTTGGTCAAGAAGACATTTTCTTAAGACACCCTTAAAAAGACAACACATTGACCAGCCATACATATGTCATGCACTCAGGTAATGTTTTCTTGAATCGTTGCTGTTGATGGTCTTCCGGGATACAGGTTATCATCACAGCTCTCTCTGCAATGCTTAAATTCCACAGCTTACTTCTTTACTGTGGAACAGAAAGGACATCATCTCCTAGCTGTGGATACTGTGCTCAATCCTCACATGAGAGATGACCACAAAATTGGCAAGATGTCGAGTTTAATCATCGATCAACCATCACCATGTCATGCACCTAGGTAATGGTTTCTTGAATGGTTGCGGTTGATGGCCTTCAAGGACGCTGGTCATCGTCAAGCACCTCTCAATCACGCTTAAAACCCACAGCCCACTTCTGTACTGTGGAAAAGGAAGTGGTATGATCCTATAAAGTGGAGACCATTTCAGCATGTATTTGGTATTTGTGTAAGGATTAGTCATTTCAGTTGCATTTAGTGTGTCTTTTTCTTGAGATTTCAATGGGCAGGTTGACAAGATGATCTGGTACAAAGACAATACTAACATTGCAGTTGCAGTTCTTATGTGTATGATTCATTGAATGATTGTACTTATTGGTGGCAAAAGTTTGTTTCAACCCAATCAATCAATCTTTGTAACCTACTGAATCAATCTTTTCAACTAGCGTTGTATATGCTTTTCCTGATAACATATAGCATTTATTCAAAAGTTTCAGAGTAATCTGCCGCATCCTACGAAAAGTGCTCCACGAGCCCAACTGGGATTGTGGCGCAAAGGATGTGAACCCAGGTTATAGATGGCTGTTTTTGCATTGTTATACACATGCCTAAAGTAGTGTTATTCACCCAGTTTCAAAGTGTATGTACTGTCTTGTGCTGAGGATTCCCTTGGGCTTCTAGCAGTACTGTTAATATTTAAATGATTATATTTTGGGATTTTGATGCCGAGAAATCAATTCGTTTTAGTTCTTAGGAAATTGATTTTTTAATAAACTAATCTGAATGAGAGCTGAAATTTTGACCATAAACAAGACATTTCAGAATAGTGAATTAAAAAGGACTATCTCGATTTGAACAGTCTCAATAATAAAAGTTTGAGTAGCTATGAATTTTTAAGCGAAAATATAGAGTAATGGTGTATTGATCCTGTCTCAAAATTTCAGCTCAAAATATTGAGTTGTTTGGACATGAACATCAAAACTGCTTATCCGGTCACGTAATCCTTTTAAGATTTCTCATCAATTTTTTCATTGGTTGACATGATAATTGATTCTTGTTCCTTTAGAGGTCTATGAATGACCCATGTGCCATACTTGATAATGAAAGGTAAATTTCACCTACACATTATTTTTATAAAATAAAAATCTGTTATTATCCAGACACCGCATAATACAGATTGGGACAGCGGTCTTTATTTTCAGATTAAAACAGAACGCATGCATTGAGTATGGTAGAAGATTTTAAAGGATTTTAACATAAAAATAAAGTTTTAGTCCTGAAGATATTATTGGGATTTTCCCTTTAACAAAAATACATGTGTTCTAATTTAAGCACTTTATTGAAGTTGAGAGAAATTGCAATTGAAGTGTGAAATTCCCACTACTGTTTTAGAAGAAAATATCAATGCACAACAATTAATAGAAACAATCTGATTATGTTATGTTGTAGGTTAGGTTAAGGTTGAAATAAAGTCTCACAAAATATTCCATAAACTGTTTTATTCATGTTAAATCCAAATATTTAGACAAAATTATGATATGGGAATGTAATATCTGATTTACCATAATGTTTTATCTACTGTCACAAGAGAGAACTTTTCTGATATAAATCACAGTCATAACATATGAAGGTATATCCATGAAGAAACTGACCCAGTTATGTACTTTACAAACTGAGGCAAATCCATCTCAGAAATTAATGAAATCTATCATATTCCTAAGATGATGTCAAGTTAAAGTACTTGTTTATTGGAAAATTTGATAGATTTTTTCAAGATCAATACTAACATGTTTATCAACTTAGATTGATTTGAATCCAGTACAAGAGTCAATTTATAAAATCTGTTAAATAGAAATATCTGATGTAATTTTGTGGTAGATAAAGCAGAGACTTTGAAATTTATCACTTGGTAAAGCTTTAGTTACTATATTACACTACTTTTTCATTTGTTTTTATGGACTGCTGTTAAACTAGTAAATTTCAAGCCAGAGTTGTTTCTTATATTCTTTGTATTGCTCTTCAAACTGTCCAAAAATGTTTTTGGGGAAAATAAAACTACAGTGGACTCTGTCAAATCCGACATCGAACGGGATCGTTACAATATGTCGGATCACGCAGAGTATTGGAATATCAAGTTTTGTCAAAACGGAAATATTTTAACTTCAAAACCAGAAGTAATATTATAATGTAGCTTCGAATCACCAGCGTGTTATTCCCTTTAAAAATGATTAACATTCAACATTTTCTACATTAATTTTCATTTCATTTAACATGTGTAGGCATTTTGAATATGTCAAGGTCGTCGTTACTTTGATTGCAAATGTACCGGAATCTGCTGAGGTTTGTCGAGTGCAAACTTACGTTATTCGGGTTCAATCGGCATGCACAACAAATATTTTTAACAAGTGCTACTAGGAGTACTTTTATGACTGTGAATTAGTGGGAAAATTCGTGGATTTGTCACAATTACTTTCTTACAACAGATTATGAAATTATCAAATTAATCAACAAAGACTCACGATAATTGATTGGTAATAATTGCTTGCTTTACACCTATCGATTGGATTGGAGGCCGGATTATCTGTTGCCGATTCAATGGAAATCTTGTGATTAATGTTTTAATCCGGAATATACAGAGTCTGGTTTGACTAGAGATTTTTTGGCTGAAGTAATAAGGAAATAAATCGGGACATGAAAATCATGTTGGATCTCACAGAGTGCCAGAGTGATCAGCGTCCACTGTAGTCAGAAATAAATGACCAGAGCATCATCATGAACAAGAAATGAACCAGTTAAGTTGAAAACTACAGAAAGTTTTCAGAGTATAAACCATCAATTGTTATAGATGCCGTTACAAAAGATTTACTAGTGGATGATTTATTGTGTGTTTATTTTATTTTTACAGGTGTTGCACATTACACAAAGATTGTTGAGAATAGTGATGAAACCGCTTTATTTGATGAGGTAGGCCAAATGAAACTTACATTTTCCATCTTAGATAACAATGGTGTCAACAAGATGTATCGAATGCTTCAAATATGAGTGTCTATATAAAAATCCAAGATAACTGGAATTTTGTTAAAATGTCTCCGCCCATGAACAAAATTGGTGCCATTTTGGTATAATGTCTCCGTCCATTGAACAAAATTGGTGCAATAATCCTTTTTTGATACATTCCACACCCAGACAAGGAAGCAGTTTCACAAAAGTACAGTTTCACAGGAAGTAGCCATGATAAATTTCACAAGGATACAATGGCACATGTTTCATCTCTGCACACTTTATACATTTTACACCAATCCACCTAGTTACAGTTATATATTAAGATACAGTGATACATTATACAATTATCAACCAAGATATATAGTGTTATATTTTACACTTATCAGCCAAGATACAGGGATAAATTCTAAACCTATCCACCAAGATACAGGGATATATTTTGCCCCTATCCACCAAGATACAGGGATACATTTGCACCTATCATCCACAAATACAGCACAATGATAGAATTCTTTTGTTCGATCAATTTATAATAATGGTGATATATCTGTGCATATAATTTCAGGTATTTGAGTGGCCAGTGGCAAGACCTGTGGAGCCAGAAGAGATTATTGATATACAAGTTTATAATTATAACAGATACCTTGCAAACAGGTAAGATTGATAGGTAGAACTACAGAGTATTTGCTATATCATTCAAAGACATTGAATGCTAATTTGAAATTGGGGATATCAGTGTGTGTGTGTGAGTGGGACGTTAGGCCTGACAAGGACAGCTATCCAGTTGTTTGGACGAGACGAAATACCAAGGTCCTGTGTGTACACACTGACATTGGAATTCGATATAAGAGTAGGTCGTCATAGTGCCGCGGTCTGGGCAAAATTTCCCTTATAGCGCACTGTATGACATATGTCCGTCTTCATTAGCCCAGTTTGGAGCAGAACAGTAGGACATTAAACCCCATTTCATTGCATTTCAATTATTCTGCAGTTGCTACATTGAAAGGCAATGTGTAAATAAAAACAGTTACCCGAAAAGTGGTCTATAGGGATGTGACAACAAGTTGTCTAAGATATTGTTATTATAGTGTTCACCAGCTAAAAAACAAATATAAACTATTACAAACACAATTGTTTGTATTTTAGAAAATCATTACCCGACTGATGTTACTGACCCCTGAATTAGAGTTTCTTTGACCTGGTGATTTTAATGAGTTACCCTTTTCAGGTTGAAAACACAAATAATTGTATAATCATACTATGATATACATTTATTATATCTTGTCTGGCTTAATTCAATGACAGTATGTACATTAGTACATCTACATAAATAAATGAATTAGTCTGTATTGAAATGTGCCGGCGGAGGTACAAACAATAGTGACAAGTTATTCAATTGATGGAACAAAACAAGATTACAGACATGACATTAGCTAATGACGGGCTTTTGGCAAGCATTGATTGAAAAACGTGGCTGATCAACACCCAATCATTATTGGATGTTTATTTAGGTAGTCTTTCGGAAAGTTGATTTAAGCAACGAGGAAAAGGGTCTTAAAGTCACCAGCTTGCGCAGTGTAGAAATGTTAATGAGGTTTTTCCCAATTCCATATCAATCAACAGAATCACTTCTTTCTACAGAATCAAGTAATCTTTTATCAATAGACTAAATGGTACTTTGGGGAAAAGGATCAGACTCTTGCATTGGAGTAGTAATTTGGTGTGGACCTATATGTCATTACACACAAGAGACTTGGTTTCCCTCAAAATTTTTAATTTTCCTAGAACAATTTAAAATTTTACTATGTTCTTGTTTTTGACAAAAAGATATAGAGAGATATTGATGTAAACAATGTTTGAATGTTATTAGTTGCAGGGGATAACTGTTGGGACCTGTAAAGGTTAAAATATTGCATGTCTAATGAAATTGAGCAATAATAAGCTTACCCTTTGTCCCAATCTTATGGTATTCTGATTTCTCTGTTAACAGGTTAATTGGAACATTTCGTATGATCCTGCAGGAACTAATCGAAGTTGGCAGCGTTAAAATATCAGACTCACTTCTCGATGGAAATAATGTTGTAATGAAAGTAAGAAACAACTGTCTTTGTTCTTGCATGTATGTTGGTGAAATATAGGCTTACAATAGTTCTACTGGATTTCCTGTATTTTTGCCTTATTATATGCCCATATTTTGTTATGTATCCATATATTATAATCACACTAGTCTGTCTACTCTTTAGGTCACAATTTTTTACACGCTCACGTTTTCATGTTTCGGATCATAACTTCATGGATTGTGGCCCCTGATTGTACAAAAAATCATGTTTTTAGCTTTAGCTAAGTTCGATAGTGAGAATTTTCTGCTTAAGCTAAGGAGCAATAAGCAATTTGATTGGTCAAGACATTGGAACATAACAACTCTGCTTTTAATTGAGGTAGAATGTTTAAGCTTGATAGGTGAATGTCTTGACTTGAGCTCATTTCCTATAGATATTCGAAAAAACATCAGACCATAACTTCCCAGTCCTTCACGTTTAAGGTGAGCTTTTGCTCCTGCTCCTCTCGACACACGTCAGCTTTCCTTCGCGGGAGTCATTAAAGACTTCTGCAAGATGGTTAAATCGCTCTCCTAAATATTCAGATTAATTATAAACTACTTTCAGTTTGTGTTTACTTTTAAACTGCATACAGTCAAGGTATCATGAGCTTTTTACGGCTCCTGCACAATTTCATAAACATGAAGGACTGACTTCCTTTTGATATTTTCATGTATTGGATCATAACGTCATGAATTATGGTCCTTGATTATTTGAAAAATCACTTTTTTAGCTTATTGACTCTCTACGTCACTATTTTTATCCAGTTTTGATGAAACTTAGAATGTATGTTTATAACCAAAAGATCTTATCGATAAAAGTCTTTGCTTTAATAATTCTGTTTAACATTTTGAATTCATCACCATGTTATTTTAGTTTCCTTTCCTGATATAAGTATCAGTAAACCAGCTTTTGATTCTGTAACATATTGTTTTCAGACAACAGTCACTTTTGAGCTAACATACAATGCTCCAGATGGAAGTGTGGGACACTGGCAGAAAGGAGGTTTTGAAAAACTCACAAGCGATGATTTAAGGAGACCGCTATCTGAAGATGAGAGAAACCAACTCAGTCTTGATAGATCCAGTGCTCTTGGAGATTCTGAATCTGTTTTATCAGAAACATCTAAATCTCAGTCGAGATTAAGTATAAATTCTCGATCATCTGGGGGCCGTTCTCCTATCTCCAATAGTAAATCACCTCTTGGGTAAGTTATTAGAACAATATTACAAAGTAATGTGTATGTCAATTATCAACCTATGGCATAGAGAGGAAATACAAGATTCTGTTTCTATTTTTTTTTTTTATCTAAGTAAGAAAACAGAACTGTCATGCTTTTGAAGGAACTAGAAGGTAATAAATACATCATCAGGTTGATCTGATCACAGTACGACAACTACAGTACTGTATATATGTTCAATAACCATTTTTTTTTTTCTAAATAAAATTTAGTGCAAAGAAACTGACATCTGTTGTTAAAAAGGTTATGCAGAAAGAAATTGTTGAAGAGTTACTGGACCAGGAAGACACAGGTAAGCTTAGCTGAGTATCTGGGATCAGATGCAGTTTAACACCAGTGGGAGTAAACAGGTCATAAAATTTCTTTT